>JBBPBO010000001.1:68615036-68959362 GCA_037974295.1 Cicer cuneatum | reverse complement strand
ATTTTTGTTGTAAAAGTAACTTCTATACAAAAAAAAAATTATTATTTTAATTATAATATTTCAATGAAGCTATTAATTTAAGTAGATACTAAATATTTAGGTCTAATTGTAGTTTTGATTTTCATATTTAAGTAGATACTATTAATTGATCATTTTATTTTAAAATCAAATAGTTGTGGTTCCTTCAATGATATTCTAAACAAAGTGACATATAATACGATAATTTTTAATGATTTAATACATATGAAATTGCAATAAAAACCTCTAAAAATTACAGTTTTATCTACTAAAATTATTCATTTTTACAATTTGATTAATAATATATAATTAATGTATTTAGATGGTTCTATATCATGAGATCATATGTCACATTTTTTAAAATACATCAAATCATAGTTTTTAGTTAAAAAAATATGAATGAGGAACCAAAATTGTTGCATTTTAAAATAAAAGCGACCAATTTAGTGAATTGGTATAAATAAATGGATCAAAACTGCATTTAAGCCAAATATTTATCTAGTCAATATAATAATAATAATAATAATAATAAAGGTTAAATATAGTTTTAGTTTCTATAAAATTTCGTTATTTCTATTGTAGTCCTTATAAAATAAAAATACAATTTTTAGTCTCTATAAAATTATCAAACAAGTAATTTTCGTCTCTGCACAAATGAAACATATTTAATTATATTTTAACTTTAAAACTTTTTTAATGATTTTTTACAAGTATATTTAAAACATTATAAAAAGTTCCCACAAAAATTTAGAACTTCTTAAATTGAAATTAATTAAATACAAATTTTTTAAATATAAAAAATTTAAATTAAAAATAACCAAAATATAGATTCAACAATCAAATTTTAAAATCCTTTTTTGTGGATAAATTTTGTATAATGTTCTAAATATTTTTATAAAAAATCACTCAAAAATATATATTGACATTCTAACAAGAACTAAAACTGCGTTTATAATAATTTTATATGAATTTAAATTTATTTTTTTATTTGTAGAAACTAAAATTAAAATCTTGAAATTTTATAAAGTTTAAAAATATATTTAATTTTAATAATAATAATAATGATTTTAAACAATTGATCCAAGGCAGAAGGTAAGATTTTTTCTTCTTCTTTTACAGGAGGCACAAGTAAACTCTAACTGGTTTTGTATATATTTGATTTTTTGATCTGTCAAAAAATATTTTAATTTTAAAATAACGTAGCATCATAGAATACTATTGATCGCATTTTCAGAAGGAAGGATTATGAAAGTTCTTGAATTTTAGAACATTACGATGGTCAATGATTAGGCTAATATGTAATTTGCTCTGAAAACCATGTGAGTGATAGAATCTTCAAAAGGATAGAATATGCATAAAAGAGTTCCAAAAATTCCTTCTCCACTTTAAAGAAAATGAAGTATTGCTTTATCTTCTTTGTAAGCCAAGATTCCCTAATGTTTTTTTTTTTTTTCATCTAATGATATATTTGATGAGAGAAATCTTAATAACACACTCTTCAACGTATTTTTTGAGTTTTAGTAAAAAAAACATATTTTTTGAGTAAAAATTTATTCTTTATTCATTTTATTTTACTAACTAAAATTTATATGAGCTATATTTAGGGATAGAATCTTGTAAATAGGTATTGTTAGGCCCACTAACATAAATCTATGGTCTAATCTATATTAGAGTCAAGTCAGATTAAACATTTTTTAAACAAAGAAAACTAAATTTTAGAAGGTTAACTAGCTAAAAAAAACTAATGTTGTAGATCAAAAAATCTATTAAAATAAAAAAGTTTAAAAATAGATGTCATATGAAGTTTGATGTTTTAAAAACTGATAATATATTTTAAAATAGAATTCAATGTCATTAATCTATTGGTTCGTTTGTTTATCTAAAGAAGATATATTAAATTATATATTTAAAAAATTTAATATAGAATAGTCCTTTGAGTAGGTTGATAAAACATATCAAACTTTAAAAAAAAAAAAAATCTATTATGATAAAAGTTAGACTTCTGCCTTGATATTTTATATTATATTATGTTTAGACCTTGTAAAATTTAGTTAGTCTTAACTTATTTGTTATCTTTTATACGTAATTTACATAGGTTACAGGTTTAGTGGAATTCATTAGTTAAAATAATTTAAAATTCAATTAAAATTGAAAATTTATATTAACGAGGGCGTCTTAGACTATTTCCTCTTAAAAATTAAAAAAATATTCAAAAAATTAATATAATCTAAATTAAAATTTAAATTAAATATATCAATTTTATATATAATTTTTTTAATATTTTATTTTGGAGGGAATATGCATTTAGAGTGTCCCTATTTGAGGAGTGCGCCCCTCTATATATATTGGCTTATTGCTATCTTTAAATTAAAATTAAAAGTATCCAAATGAAATGGATGATAATATATGTGAAGCTTTCATGTGCAAAAGGGCTTTAATATATTGACAAGATAATTTATGCAAAAATAGAAAGAATATACGGTTCGGTAATTTTATTAAAAAAAACTAAAGTAATTGTGCTCTATTTTTTTTAGAAATTGAGAAGATCATCAATAGACAAGAAAAAAAATATAAGTGTTATTTGATCCAAGATTTAAACCTAATATTGTGCCAAAATTCAACCATCAAAAGAAGCCAAGATTAGTGCTAATTATTGATATTGAGGTGTAATGGAAGGTGGATTTTTGCTCATGGTGGGGCCCTCGTTATACAACAGCCACATGCTAATGAAGTTTATATTCCAAAAGATAGAGCTCTCCAATAAAGGACAATTAGAACAAGTGTCCCTCACTCCAAATTTCCTCAAACCATAATTAAATATTTCCAAATCCCAAAAGGCCCTTTTACCTATATACACACTTTTATAATTTCCATATGCACCTAACAACGTAAGAAATACTTTACTATCCCCACTTTTCTTCTAATCCATCATCTCAAATTTTTTCCTATACAATTCTCACTTCAAACCATAACCAAAAATTAAAACCAAAACCATCATGGTTCTTCAAAGTAAAATACAATTAAGGATCCTCAATTGGATCTTATTGCTTATTTTTGTTACTATTCCAATTAAAGCTATAGAATCAAGGAAACTTGATGAGAATTGTACACCATGTGGTTACACTCCAATATCATCACCACCACCAATAATATACAATTCACCACCACCACCAATATTAATATATCCATCACCACCACCACCGTCTCCGTCACCACCGCCAATAGTGTACTATTCACCACCACCACCTTCACCTAAAAAACCACCCTCAGTGTATTGTCCTCCACCACCATCAACATCATACATATACATGACCGGACCGCCGGGGAACTTGTATCCGGTTGATGTGAATTTCAGCGGAGGAGCATCCCCGGCCGGCCGCGGGAGTTTCGCCGCTTTCTTGCCACTTTTGGTTTGCTTGTTGACCTTTCTAGTCTTTTGGTGATTAAATTCAACATGAACATGTGACTAGAAGAATTTTCATGGATTATTAAGAATACATGTATAAGGTAAGGGGCAAGAGAATTTAGTGCTCAAAATTTAGTGTTTAACATGTTTCATATGCTTTGGTTAATATGTGATCCCAATTTGTTGGTCATATATACTCATTATCCTTTTCTTTTTGTAGTTTCTTTAAACCAATAAATTTTCTGTACGATAGAGAAAGTAATAAATTAATGTACTCCTTTCTTAACTTTTTATGTAACTTTTAATCTTTCTTACTTTTTTAAGAGAGATAATGTCAATAAAAATTAATATATTTAATCCATATATTAAAAAAAATTCAACCGTTAGATCGTTTGTTTATTTGCATCCATTCAATCAAATATGTTGGATCCAGGTTTCATAATGAATCTTGTTGGGCTGAATGCAGAAATGTACGAACAATGAAATTTTAATTTTATGTCATAATATTAATTACCGAAATTAGGTTTTATTTTAGCTATAACTAAGTAATCACTTTGTTTTGTTTTGATTAAGAAGTGCTTAATGCATATTTTTTTATTAAAAGAAGTGCTTCAAATATTTTTAAACTTATTGATTAGATGTTTTATTTTTCAAAAATAATTAGATGGTTTGGCATTATATTATTAGTTGTATGTGTAAAATTTATATTGACAATATATATAAATTAAAATTTTAATTAATTATACTTGAAAATTGTATTACTCAAAATCACAAAATTGTTGCGCCTGTCAATAAATTATCATGGATCCACCCAACTTAAGCCACTGACTTTTTAATTGGATCTGCAGTTTTTTTGTCAATCATGTTATCGATGTGAAATATATTTTTAATGGAGTTTTCCTTCTAGTCACAATATTTTGTATTTATAAGATTTGAATTTAAAACTTTGCTTAAAAGATACAAGTGGAATAATTATATCCAAAGATAAGATTAAATATAGTATCGCTGGATTTAGTTCGATCGAAATATCTTGATTCATATCATACTATCACTTATTATTTACAATATTCATAACTATTTCTAAAAGTTATATTAATAAATAATTGTGATATATTGAGAGAGTAAAACATTTTATTTTTAACGTTACAAAACAATTAAACTTTTATATTATTGTAAGTTTCATTAATAATGTTTCAACATCTAGCAACAAATAATTTTATGTGATTATCAAAAATACAAGGGATCCAGCACGTAAATTCAAGAATCTACCAGAACTATTATTGCTTTCAAATTCATGCATCTTCTAACAACCTTATCACACTTTCCAACCAAGGAAAATACATGTCGAACACGGCTCTTGGGTGCCTGAATATCATTATAATAATTATTATTTTAATAAATTTTTATAAAAATATTATTTTGAACAATGGGGGATCAGAGTAAATATTTGAACAGAATTTTGTGGAAAATTAACTTGGATGTGTAGGCACCAGAATCATAAATATGATGGTACTTGTATTTCTTGATCAAGAATCAAAATCTGTTAAACGAACAATTATATGTTCACTTCTATACAAATTCATCTTACGAAATGATTTATTTCGAAACTATTATGACAAAAGTCTACTGCATCATTATTTTCTGTTTACTTGTTTACCGTTGTGAACCTCATTTTTGTTCTTAAGACAGAAGCTACAATACTTAGCTTCATAAAATCACGGTATAAGTGGTATTGGGACGTGATGTTAGTTATTTAAACGCACAACCAAACATACAATAAGTACTAAAGAAGTGTTGACTTTAACGTTAAAATACCTCCTGACAGATTGACTATTTACGGAAAAATTACATTTACTCACTTAAAAAGAAAAAAAAAGACTACTAAGGACTAAGTCGCATAGAATTTCGGATACAAATTTTGTTATGCTACAATAGGCTAACCCCTTTTTTGGGTTAGAATGGTACTACAATTGTTAATAGAGAAACAGGTCAAGTACACACAAAATAGTCTTACAACTGTCTTTTCTATATAACTGAAGGCAAAACAAATGCTAGGGAAGACAATACACTGAAAACAGGATGATACAATGTCTAGAAAGCATCATTGTGCTCAAGGGAAGAACACAAACCAAAGGGGAACACTAGAGGATGCTACAAACTCAGTAAAAATTATTCATCTGCATCTGAAGCGTAGTAATTCTTGACGGCTCGACGAAAATCTCTAGGATCATAATACCATGTCGGAGTATTCAAAATGGTCTTCTCCAACCAGTACTCATCAGTCTCTTTCACCTGTTTCGTACTCTCGTACAAACTTCCCAGTTTTATCATGATACTCTGCAGTCGACTAGTCTGACCTCCGCCAACTAGAAACCTTAAACAGTCTAGAATTATCCTTAGAAACTCCTTGCCCATGAGGAGATAGATATACTGGAAAATAATGTAGAGCTTGAGCATTAAGTAATGAGCAATGGCCTATGTTCTATTTACTCTGTTAATCATGTCAAGGGTAACTCCTCCTACCATAAGTTTGCAAATGAACAAATTCCATGCTCAAAAGCCTCATATACCCTAAAAACTTCACTAGTTAGCTACTATTATCAGTGATTTACATTCGGTTAATGCAGTGTAATTCAAAAGTCTTCTTCCGTTAATCAGAAACATTAAGTATAACCCTTTTTTACTTGGCTATTTCCACTTAAAACTTTCTCCTTCCAGTTTTCAAAATTCAGAGTTTTGTATACAAAATAAATAATGCATGAGATTCCTGAGTTATCGACATGTACTACACATATAAATAGAGAGAGAGTGTACCAGAAATATTAAGGCACCGATTGCAAAAATCAATTGGAGAGTATCATCTTCAAGAAAGCTTTCATCTTCAGGTCCAGCAGGACCATCGGGACTGCCACCGCCGCCCCCACTGTCGCCTCCTCCTGGTGGCCTTACTCCACTTCCACCATTGTCAAAATATTCACCTTTTTGGATTTGCTTTCGTAACACATCTTCTATTGATTGCCCCTTAAATTTTTCCATAGCATTTGTAATAGATTTCCATGGGGAATTCTGATTACATTTATAATGTTAGCAAAACGTAGAAGATGAATATCCAAAATAAAATATATATATATATATATATATATATATATGACTAAAAGAGTAGTTCTGTTACAGTAAGTGCATTTTGCATACTACAATCAGTTACTTTTACCTTTTAAAATTAGGCTTTGTAAAGTTGATTTGCATATATAATAGATGAGGCAGTATACGTAGTAGAATGCTGCTAGCATATTAACTACCTGGCGCACTTACAGGCCTTGTAGTCAGTGGAAATAATCAATCATTGTTTTCGAAGTATATTCTCCTACCTCTATACTTCTCTCTGCTCTAACTGATTCCCTGTACATGGTTCTATTCTAGAGATTAGGATCCCTACTTGAATCTAGGGTGCTCTCGGATTCCTCCCCTGAATATCCATTACCATTGGCATCAGTAGCGTCGATCTGGTGCAACGATGACCAATACGACCTGCTCTCAAGAGTCAATGACAGAGCTCAAGCAAGTTATGGCCAATTGACTAGTGGATGCTAAGTTCGAAAACCAAACCAAATTTGATCAAATGAACACTAGCATGGACAAAATTTGCAACATGCTGCAGAATTTGACCTCCCAATGACACAACAACGATTCTTCTTCCGACCACTTCCATGAACAACCTCACGATAAGCCACACGCATTTTGGGAGGCGTATAAAGATCCTCTTCCGTCTCTAATTGGCATTAAAAAAAACGGCAAGAAGTAGGACTATGTGGATACCTTCGAGCTCACTCTAACTCAAGTAACCCTTCCTCATGAACACACCCTCAACATTTTCCTCTCTTGGCTGGAACACTCCCCACAAATGCTAGTACGCATGTTCAACCCCACCTCCATCGCTCATGCGACCAACATCGATAAATTATATGAAGCTACCAAACCACCCAACCCTACATTCCCAACTTGTGGTTCTCTCCCTTTTGTCAAGTTGCTCACCATCCCTCTCAAACCACTAACTTATCTTCCAGCACCCACCGTCTAAACCTTTGTTCAGTTGAACCCCTTGCACCTACTCTACACCTAAAATGGCTGAGAGAAGAGCCAAAGGGTTATGCATGTTCTGCAACGAACCCTTTACCCTTGGCCATCAACTCAAACACAAACGCTGTCAACTGCTAGTAATGAAATTGGATTAGGAGGATTACAAGGCTTAGAACCCCAATTTCGCAGAGAAAACAGAAGTATTAAACCTTACTGATTCAGAAATTTGAAAACACCCAACTATCCCTCAATGTTATGATCGACATTAGTAACTACCCCACCATGAGAGTTACTGGTATGCATAACAAAAAGCAGTTGCAATTTGCAAATTTTAATTTTATTTAATACTGGAAGCAAGCGTAATTTTTGGAATTAGAGTTAGCTCGGAAGCTAGGATGTAAGCTTGAAGCTATTAACCCTATGGCTGTGACAGCAGGGAGCAAGACAAAGTTGGAGGCTCCTTACATTCATAGAGGATTCAACTGGTTTTTGCAGCAAATTGAGTTCACTATTTAGGTCATTGTGCGGCCTCTTATTTGTTGTGATTTGATTCTTGGAATGTAGTTGCTCAAATCCTTGGGGCCAATACTTTGGGACTTTTCCAAATTATAGATGGATTTTGCGATTAAAGGCAACAAGTTTGTCCTGCGTGGAGCTAAGTCCACTAACATCAATCTCATTAATAACAAAGCATTCTCCCAGGCTGTACAACAAGGTGTCGAGATGTGTTTTTTATTCATTGAGCCAACTCAACACTACTTGGAGGTTCCTACCTGTCATCTTCCTTTAGTTGAACAACATTAGATACCTCCTGGGATTTCTCTTTTACATGACAACTATGCTAATGTTTTTGGAGAACTCTCCACTCCACTTTACCCTGTCCCAGGCCCGACTTTGATCACATAATTCCCTTTAAAGAAGGCACCCAACCCATTAATTTACAGCCTTATAGATATTCCACTATCTAGAAGAATGTGGTGGGTAAATGTTGAGTCAACAAGACATCATCCAACACAACAACTGTCCTTTTGCCTATCCCACTGTCCTTGTTTGGAAGAAGGATGGTTCTTGGTTCCTTTGTGTGGATTACAGAAGACTAAACCAGCATACTATTATGAACAAGTTTCCTATTCCTCTCATTGAAAACTTAATGGATGAATTGGGTGGTTCCAAGTTCTATTCTAAGCTTGATTTAAGGTTGGGGTATCATCAACTTCGAATAGAATCTGGTAATAAGTATAAAATTGTATTCATGACTCATGTTGGGCACTTCCAATATTAGGTTATGCCCTTTGGTCTCACCAACTCCATGCCTTGTCAAAGCCTTGACGAATCACATTTTCCAACCCTTTTTAAGAAAATATGTGGCCTTTTTTTTTTTACATACTAGTTTCCAGCCCTGCATTACAGGATCAGGTGCACCATCTAGACTTGTGCATCAAACCATGAGAGACCAGCAAATTCCTTAATAAGAAGAAATGTTCTTTCACTATTAAAGTGGAATACCTTGAGCATTTTATCACTAAAGACAGGGTCTCTACTGGTCCATCAGAGATATAGGCTGTGGCAGATTTGCCCCAACCAACCAATGTCAAGCAGAAGCAGTTGAGAGAATTGCTTGGGTTGGCTACCTACTATAGGCGCTTTGTGAGAAAATTGCTCAGCCCTTAACTTAGATGTTGAAGCAGGATGGGTTTACTTTGACTACCACTTCAATTGAGGCTAATCCGACTCTAAAGTAGGCATTGATCACTAAAACTTGTGGTAGTTGATACTAATGTTTTTGGCCAAGAGATTGGTGTTGTCCTTTTGCAAGCCAAGCATCCTATGGCATATATCAACAAGGCCCTGGGTCCAAAACAGCAAGCTATGTCAATCTATGAGAGCAAATTATTGGCTACTATCTATCCATCCAAGAAAATGGGGTACTTATTTATTCCGTGGACATTATAAAAACCGATCAGAAGAGTAATAAATTTTTGTAGGAATAGAGGTTGAAAACCCCTTTCCAGCAAGTGTGGTTGTCCAAGTTGAGTTTTCATTTTGAAATTCATTACAAAGGAGTGGAAAACAGTGTTGCAGATGTCTTATCTAGAAAGGTTGGGGCTGAGCTTCTGCCCATGCTTCTGGACAATGCCCAAACAGGTTTCTTGGAGCAGATGCATTGGCTTGCTAACCCCACCCTACTTCACATCCCAAGTTTACCTCGCACGGAGAGGAACTCGGAAGGAAGGGTAAGCTGGTCTTAGGCTCTGACCGGCAGCTGAAACTTCTCATTCGTCAGCGGTTACATGATTCTCCCATAGGTAGTTTACTTTGGTCGGGACACTACTGCTGCAAGACATCCAATAGTATGTAAGGAATTGTGATGTCAGTCAAAGGAGTAAACCCGACTTGGCTGCTTATTCGGGTCTCCTCCAACCCTTGCCTATTCCACAAAAAGTCTGAGAAGAAATTAGTTTGGATTTCATTGAAGGTTTACCCACTTCTAGTGGTAAGCAAGTGATTTTTGTGATGGTGGATCACTTAAGCAAGTATGCTCACTTCCTTGCCTTTTCTCACCCGTATACTGCTCTTGATGCTGCTTAACTCTTACTAGGCAACATTTTCAAGCTCCATGGTAAGCTTAGAACCATTACCAGCGAAAAAAGATACAATTTTTTTTAGCAAGGTATGGACTGAATTTTTTCAGATCCAAGGAAACAAATCCACTGCTTCAATTCACCCACAAGCAAATCTCTGAAAGAAGTTGGTTAGTAAGTGTCTTGAAACTTTTCTCCAGTGCATGTGAAGCTTTCTTCTTGGTCTCAATGGCTTGCCTTGTCTAAATGGTGGTGTAACTGTATGACTCAACAGGCGAATAAATGCAAAAGTGATAGGATTTTTGCCATTGGGGATTTTATCTACTTTAGGCTCAAAACTTACGGGCAATTCTCAATTAGGAAACAAGCTTTCCACAAGCAACTTCCAAAATATTATGGCCCTTTTAAGATTCTTGACAGGATTGGCAACACTGCTTAACAGCTAGACCTATGGACCTCCCTCCCTCTACTGATATTCACAATGTGTTCCATGTCTACCAGCTGAAACCTTGAAAGGATCTAACAGCCATTGCTACCCAATCGCCTCCATCTATTCATGATCCTAATTCTCCAAAAGGTGAGTATGAAACAATCCTGGTTAGGATATGGTGAAACAAGGGAAGTTTCAAAATTTTGCATTTAAATCACTGTAGCAACTCTTCTGTCGTTTCTGGTTCGCAAAATCTCCGCAATTAACCACCACGAACGGCGCTACGGCCACAACCCTAATATGTGACGCCGTATTGCTTTGTGCATGATGGCTGCGATTGACTAAGGGGCTTTTACCTTTTATAGTTAGGCTTTGTTTTGTTAATTTGCATACATAATAGATAAGGTGGCATGAGTAGTGCAATGCTGTTAGGCCTTATGACCATCGGAAATAACTCAATCATATATTCTCCTACCTCTATACTTCTCTATGCTCTAACTGATTCTCCGTACCGAGTTCCATCCTAGAAATTGGCGTCCCTACTTGAATCTTGGGTGCTCTCAGATTCCTTCCTTGAATATCCAACCACTACAAGTTCTCCTTTACTTTACAGAGATTCATGATTGCTAAAAATTATTGATAATCTCCCATGCTTTCATACACTAGGTTCTTTATCATAGCAATTTATATCCCCTTCAATATTTACACTACAGAATTTCTTAATAAATGCTTCTTTTAGATAAAATAACCACACAATAACAATAACAACAAGAGTCTACTAAACATGCACCGTCAGTGTTAACAGTTTTACACTGACAACCAACATAATTTATAATTTATTGATTGAGTAGTTATTTTATGATGACAGTTACAATCGTGTAGTGAGATAACAAAATCAATAGTTCTCATTAACGGTATGTGTAAAATTGATTTAAACACCAACAATGCATGGTTCTTTTCCTCTAACAATAAAAAAAAAAAACGGAATTTAAACTGAAAACAAGTAGCAATACATACCTCATCATTATTTTCCATCATTCCTTTTCCACCGGCGGAGCAAACACGAAGTGGTTTTCGACATTTCAAAAGCTGCTGAACCGATGGTTTATCTCTTATGCTAATAATCTGAATCCGATGGCAATGATTGATACTCATTGGTGGTAAAACACATAATCTAGAATTATTCCGAATTATATTTTTCACAAAAATCCCAGGCTGGAATGCTGTAACTTGAGCGCTATTCATTTCTGTCAATCAGATTTAGCTAACCCTACGTTGTGAAACACAAATTTATTCAGAAATTACATAGCGCCATATATTATTTTTCACACAAATTACAGATTATGTTGTCAATTGCTCCGTGCAATCACGGTGCAGAGTGGAGCTATGGTGCTTTGCCTTTTGCAGGGGCTGTCGTAAATTGCGTTGAATCGCACCATCGCGCGCGTTACAGGAGCGGGAACGAAAATCTGGAAATTAAAAAAAAAAATTGAAGAAAGTAAAGAAAACCTGGACGGACTTTGACACTGTTCCAGGCGGCCGACGAGCAACTCCGGCTGCGTTTCCCGGTCAGATGAGTTCAGGAACAAGGCCAATGCGGCAGTGTCTGCATTTTACTGAGTTTTTCGAAAGTGATATGGATATGGTTATAAAATGCGTTGTTTATTTTTGTTTGTATTTAGTGAACAGTGAATAAATAATGTTTTATTAGTTTCTTTAATATTATTACAACACAAAACTTCACCTATATAAATAGAATATCTTAAATAAAGATGGATTATGTGTTACTATTTCTGTTTCAATATATATATTTGTGTCTCTCGTTTTATATCTAATTTTGTGTTACAGTATATTGCTTTTTTTTTTTTTTATAATCAAAATGTTTTTATTTTTTAAGTAAAGAGGGTCTAAATTTGATAAGAATTGTTTATCTTTGACATCCTTACCTTTATGTTTATCTCTCTATATTTGCTCTCTCTTTCAAGATTTTTTTACCATTTTAAATATTACTCTCTTTTATTTTACCACAAATTATTTAAAATTATTATACTTTCAGAAGTACAAAAATAATTTAAATCAACCGAAATTATGTGAAGAATAAAGTCCATTGTAACTTCAGCAGCCAACAAATGAAAAGTAACTATTGAGAATTTGACAAAACTCAAATGTTATTCAAGTAGAAATTGGTTATGAACATTGTAGTGAATATTAATGATATTAAAAGTGATTATTGAGAATTTGACAAAATTCAAATATTTTATGGTATTTTTTGATGATTTTATTGAGAATTCAAATAAGTGAATATTAAATAAAGACGAACTGAAAATATGATATTAAAGATTGAACGTGCAATAAAATAAGTCAAAGGTTAGTGGATTTATAAAAGTAAAATTTGTAATGTATTTCTTATTCTTATTCATCAATAAGTAATAGGAAGTAAAATGAGTCAAGCACGAAAAAAGTAAGGAAAAGTGTAATGCATTTCTTATTTATTTATAAAAAGCAATGTTCTATTTGCTTATTGAATTAAGACTAATGAAAATGTTTGTATCATTGCAAACTCCAAACAGAATGATATGACATTATGAAAAATAGAAGAAGTTCAAGTGAAATGTGACATTTATTTGAGAGTCTAATATAAAAGCACTTTAATCGAGTACATCCTTGTTTTGCATAAAATCCATGCAATGTATGACTAGGATTATGCTATGATGGTTTCACACATTGTATTCATACTTCTAACTAAATCTTATTCATATGTTGGGTTGCTATCATCACCCCTACAATCTTCCTATAGATATGTACATGTTAAAATGGTATATGTTATTAGTTTGCTATAATATTTGGACCATTTAATCCCACAACATATATTGATATCTATTTACAATCGTCATTGACGATTTAAAGAGTTTATGGGATTATGTTTTTGACATAGTATATTGTTTGAAAAAAATTATTTATTATGAGAGTAGCTTTGAAATGGACTATTAATTACTTCTCTACTTATGAGATGTTATTGGATGGAGAACATACCGTAAATTAACATATCATAATTGTATGGAGGACATTAAGGCTTTTACATTGAAATTAGGTGGGAAAGACATCTTGGTTCGGCTCACATTATAGGTTTTTGCCTAATGAGCATTTATAAGGAATACAAATGTATTTGTTAAGAGTGATATTAAACCTTGTAGATTTCTCATTTGATTGACATCTAGCTAAAGATAGACGAAAGTTTGAAGTTATAACTAGTATTGCTTCAAGACCACAAGTTTAGGGTCAATTGAACAATTGGATAAAAACAATGTATTTTTTTGAATCTCCTTTGGAAAACTTTTTTACCAATATATGTAACATTGTGATGAAAGTCAAATGCAAAACCAAATACAATGACAAAGTTTGGAAAAACTTAGCTCTTTACTACATACGGAATGATTTGATGTTGATGGAACAACCTAATGGTAAAGTCTTAAAACCACAAACAAATTACATTTTAACTATCGAAAAAGCAAATGTTGTTTGTACATGGATAAAAGAAGTCAAGATGTTAAATGATTATTCTTCTTATTTAGCAAGATGTATTTGATGTGGAAAATATAAGGATGTATGAAATAAAAAGTCAAGATTGTAACGTATTTATGGAGTGTTCAGAACATATGTATTAAATCCACTTATTGTAGAGAATCAACTTTTTAAGAATTTGTGTTCTTCAACGTCAAGATAGAATTATCCGATCAAAATAAAAAATGATAGATGTAGTTTTGTTACCCCTTATTTCGTTCCTCTCATGAATTTTGTCTCTTAGTTTTAAAATTCTTCAATTTTGATTACTCTCTTAGATTTTTGAATTAAGAAATGGTGATACAACATATTTTAAATGACATAACATACAATCTAATGAGGAGAAATGATTAAAACACATTATGTTAAAACAAAAATAATAAAAAATCCTTTCAACTTTAGAAATTATTTATTTTTTAATTTAATTAATGACATGTAAATAATTAATTTATCTAGACAATTCTACATCATTAATTGTGCGTCACATTATTAAAAAAATGTTACATCATAGTTTTTGCATCTAGAAATTTGAGAGTTCAAAATTGAAGGTTTTTAAAATAGAGAGATCAATTTGGTGAACAGATAAAAATAGAGAAGTTAATATATAATCAATTCAAGAAAGTCTCATAGTGTAAGGGTGTGCCAATCAATCAACATTTTTTCTAGGCTTAAATATTTGATTCGTCCATATAAGTTCGCATTTTCTTATTTTCGTCCACGTATGTTCAATTTAGTTTTAAAATCATCTCTGTCATTAGTTATTGTTAAAAAAAAAAGCTTATGTTGCAAATGAATGAGTGACTTGACAATTTGACATGACAGATAAATAAATTAAATAATTAAAAAAAATGAAATTAAGTAATTAAATTGATTAAAAAAATAAATGAAGTAAAGTTAAAGGTGTTATGTTTTAGTCTCTACATAAAAAATCAAAAATAAGTTTGGAGATTAGGGTTTTATCCTCCTTTCTCTATCATCGCATCACTATTACCAGATCGTCAACATCAAATCACCATATTCGCATCACTATGATCGCATTACCATAAAAATTCTATGGCTAGATTAAACAGTTTTATTTGATTAAAGTGAAATGAAATAGAGAAAATAATTGACATCTCTTACAAATTAATTGTTAATTTTGGAGTGAATACGTTAGTTCGTCCTTGAATTTGTGACCATCAATCAATTTAGTCCTCGAATTTTTTGAAATAGCTAAATCATTTCCCAATTTGTTTGACGTATATCAAATTAGTCCATCTGTTAAGGTCAAACATTAAACACGCTCGCGTGCAATGTTAAATAGTCATGTGTTCGCCCATGTCACCTTCCATATATGAAGGGACCATTTTGATAATAAATTTGGGTTATAGTAAAACCATTATTCCACCTTCAAGAGATCTATTTATTCCTCTGAAATCCCTAATTCTTTATTGCCCAATTACATAAATATGAATACTCTAATTTCTTATTCCCTCAATTTCTTCAAACTCAAATAGTAAAATTGATTGTTTATATTAAATTATTAAATAGAGTAACTCATAACATAATTATTTCTATAGTTAATAAATTCCCACCTTTTATATATATATATATATATATATTAATATAAATAAAAATATTCATTATTTGGAGTGTAGGACTATTGAATATTAAGATTCTTGTACGAGTACTTCGTGAAAGAGTCATTTATTGTATGTATATTTATTCCACTTCTATGTACTGTAAGTGGTTGGTTGATGCAATAGAATCATATGCACCATTATTTTAAACTCTCTCTGTGTAAGAGTACAAGCATGCATTAAACACTAGAAAAATGTTGAACATGCATTCTAGCTCCCAAATTTATACATGCCATTGATTTGATTATTGAAAGAAAGGTGAATCAGTTTATCAACTCAAAATGTAGAAAATAATATTATGAAGTTGATGATGATTTAGTGCGTCAATAAATGTTTTTATCTATTATATACAAGACAAAATTTCATATCTGTTTTAAAGTCAAAATTAAAAATAGAAAATTGAATCAAACCGATAAGATCCAAGTAATTTTGCTTGAGTATGATTAAATAAAGTTTATTATCCTAAACATTTATTTCTTTTCGAATTCAATAGAGTTTGTTAACAATTGAGTGTCCCAAAAGTATTTTTAGATGAAAAAAGAAGAACATTTTGTTCAAGTATATTTTTGAAGTGTGAATAAAATATATTCTTCTAAAAGTATATTTTCGTTATACATGTTGGGGGTGGAAAAAGAAATCCTCATGCTTAACAGTTGCCAATTTCATTGGAGCCCAATACTAGTTTTGTTTTTGTTGACAGCCCAATACTAGTCTAAGGAACCTATTTTGTCTCTCTCTGCCCAACATATGGTGGGTCAAACAACAATTTGAAAGTAGCAAATGTTATTCCCACCTCCTTGTTTTGATATTCACACCATCCTTCCTTTAAAATAATAAAAAGTTAAATACGAATTTTGTCTTTTGTTTTTTTCTTTAAGGAAAATCCAATCCAATTTATGTCATTCAATAGCAATTGCTCAAGTATTACAGGAGGTTCATAGAAATAATGAGGGCTAGAATAAGAATAGAATACCACTTTATTGGTGGATTGATAAAAGTGTTTACAATGAGCAATGATAATGCCAAATTTAGAAACATCTATTTTATTACTCTCAATAGCATCAACGCAAGTATTTTTGTTTTAGTTTCTACATTTTCTTTTAATATAAAAAAAGATTCTCTATATCTTTTTTTTGTTATTTATACACCTGTAATTTTTAAAAATAAAATAAAAAATCTTCAATGTATTTTTTTAATTAAAAAACGCGTAAGTAGTAAATTTTTTATGAGATGACACATGATGATTAAGTAAATGTTTTTGAAGAGATACTTTTTATTATTAAAAACTAAAAAAACATTTGATTAATTCATTTTAAAAAGAAAATAAACATTTAATAAAATAAAAACTCATCTTCATCTTCTACATATATACACCCAAAAATTCCTAACATCTTTCAACCCCACAAACTTTTAAACTTAAATTGATTCTTTCCAATTTTGAAGTACCCTTAATGTTTTGTTGTGACTTTTGTATTATCTTTTATTTGAGGCACAATTTATCTTTAAATAATTTATTTTAAATGATTTTTTGCTTTGACCTTTTAAAAAAATTGATTCTTTCCAAATTCCAAACAAATATCCCAAAAATCTTTCAACACACTCTCACCAATGACAAACAAAATTAAGAAAAGAAGAAGCATGTTATATGAGCTCACTTTCATAGCTTTCAATTGTTCTCCTTTTGATTTATAAGCAAATTCAATTATACTCCCCTTTTCATCAATCATCATTAGACCAAATTATTGTGTGCAGCTTGCATAAATCTCTCGGAATCCATTTGATACAAATGATTTTTCTTTTCTATTTTATTATTTAAATATGGTAATTTTTTTTAATTAAATGACTTAATGAATTAAATTTTGCCTTTTAAAAAATGATTATTTCAACTAATCAAATATTTTTCAGATTTTAATGAAAAAAAGTATCCAATCAGCAACATTTATTCACTCATCGTTGCCTCGTCATAAAAAATTGGACACTTAATTTTTTTTTAATTTAAGAAATAATTTTAAAAATCAAAAGAAATAAATAAAATTTATTTTATATAGACTAAAATCAAATTATATACATAAGTACCAAAAATACCTCCCTACTTATATATCAAATATAAACACACCTTCACTTTTACCAAAATCTTGTAATGTTAATAACCTTCTTTTTCTTTGAAAATTGACATTTAATGCCAACATTCTATCGACTTACTAAGATTTTGTTGGGGAGTTTGGAGAGTAAGACTTTTAAGGAGTCTAGTAGAAGAACAAATAAAGAAATTTTTAAACTTTTTTGAAATAATGTTTTAGTAGAAAATGATAAATGAATGATTATGAATAATATATTTTTAATATTGAGATTATATAACAACATATTTTGGATTCGAAGAATTTATCAAAATCTTCCAATATTCTCTCACAATGCAATTTTTGAACTCTCCAAAATTAGAGGGATTTTGAACTCGCTAAAACTCTCATTTAAAAGTCCTATATTCTTTCCACTTTATCCTTTCTTTTTCTTTCGAAACCCTCTCCTCACCTCCTAAACTCTCAAACACACCCTAAGTGATTTTGCACCTTAGAGATTATATTTACCTTCATTTTAAGTCTTATTGGCTTGAATGTGTTAACGACAAAATTGACATTATTAATCTAACCGTTGTACATAATCGGGACGGTGCATGAGTCAAACAACTAAAGCAAGAGTTTTAAGTTTAAGAAAAGACCTTCAAACTAAATAGTTTATGATATCATTAATTGTATTACAAGCTTACTTATATTCATATTTTAACTAGCTTGGTAAAACACAATTTTTGAATCTTTTGTCTATGTTTAAATTTAGATCATATCAGTATTTTTATGTTTTTTAAAATTTAAAGGATATACATTAAGATAATTTTAACATGCTTAAAAAAAATTAAAATAATTTCAATAGAAAATTAAAAATTAATTTTATTGTATGTAATGTAATGTAATGATGTCTATATTAAATCTTATTTGTAATATAAATGTATAACCAATAAGTTTTTGATTTATTTTTGTAAATCTATAATTTTTATGTTATTATTTCGTATTTAAAAGAATTTAGATTTTTTACTAAAAAACCTCATTATGTTTGATAAAAAAAACTCTTTAAAAGTTTGGATTAATTCTTATCCAAATTGAAACTCATGACTTCACAATACCTCAATATTGTTAGGGGTATTACCATATCTTCTAAAACAAACAAACAAAATTTAGATCAAGAGAGGCACACTCTCAATTAAAGTCAAAGAGAACCATCGATCTTAATAAAAAAATTACAATAAAACGTTTAACATAGTAAATTGCTGTAATCATATAGGGTGAAGTTTAAATGGAATTAAAGTTTGCAAAACCAACTCTTTCATTTAATTTCAAATTAAAATGAATTTACCAATGTGTCTTTGTGAAAAACAAACAAGAGCCCAATTATATTGATCGTACACGTTTTGTGTTTTGCAAACATAAGTGAGGGGTCTACATAGAAAACAGAAATCCAAACATGTACACAGTTTAGGATCTCATTACAAGTAACCACCATTTGGTAACATGTTTGCGGTCGGATATATTCTAAATAAATTAAACCTATCAATATAGAAAACATGCGCACGTACATACAAAAGATGATGAAGTGTCGAATTTAATTCTCAATTTGGAGACTGAAACAGAACGTGCACGTTGACAGTTACTTGCTAGTATTTTTGTGAGACATGTTAGGTGCACACATAATTTTCATGATAACCTCACTGCTTTACCATGTGGACCTCAACTTCACATAAGCACTTTCCCAACTATTATCTTCATATCTTGTTGTGAACCGTTAAGGTTGAGTGGAGTGTGTTCCTTTACAAGTTTTATGTGAGTCTTCACGACTTTATTTTATGTGGGATAATCTCCACCCTTAAAATCTATTTTTAATATTTTCAACCTCTTAACTATTATTTTTCTATGATCTAAATTTCAATAGACTCTTTATCCCCATTGTGAGAATCACTCATGTTTATCATGTGGGAGAATCCTTACTCTTAAAACTTATTTTAGCATTTTAAATTTTTTAATTATTATTTTTTCATAGTCCAGATTTTACTAGACTCTCCATTCATAGGAGATAATTGTGTCCTAAGATCCCATGGAAATCCCTCATGTTTCTCATGTTGGACAATCTCCAAGCAACCAAATTGAAACTTTTAAAACATACAAGAACAAAGCAAAACCTAAAAGGAATGTAAGTGGTTTCATATAAAATAAAATCTTTATATTAATAGCCATGTCGAATTCTCATTAGACATGTCACGAGTTCTCCCCAATGTTAAATCAAATATTGACATAAGGGACCGACCAATCCTAACGTATACGTGTATGTTTAATTAAGTTTTTTCAAGTACAAATAATGTTGGAAAAAGTATGTTAGTGTGTGAATTTAAAAATTGTTAAAGTCTTACATTGGAAAACTTTCATACATTGAGTATGAGTAACTGAAAATTACTTTAAAAACATTATTTCGAAACTCAATTTTAACAATTTTTAAGGCGATTTCTTTCTGCCATGTCAGCCGAAGAGATTATTGGATGTGATTCCGCTACTTCTAATTTCAATAAACTATTTCGTGTTAATGTCACTTTAAACGATGACAATAAAAGATGTCATTTTTCTTAACTATGAAAAATGTTGCCAACATTATGAAAAATTTTATTTTTCTTAAGAATTATATATTTTTTTAATGTACTCACTCTAGTATTAAATATAAGAAAAAATTCATCAAAAAAAAATTGAAGTATTTTGTCTAAATTTTAAACTAAATACATTAATTTTCTTTGACTCATTCTTACTTATATTTAAGACCGAAGTAATATGTATTTAATAAGCAATTCTTCCAATTGTCCTAACATCTATTTTTTTACTAAATTGAGCCACTAACAATTTTATGTCACCACTTTTCAATGATATATACTCATTCATTTTAAGAAAACTATTAAGTGGAGTTTGCAAAATAAGAAAAAAAGTTTTCTTAATTTGATACTCTTGACGCTAAAATTTATGACACCACAATGAAGTGGTCTATTTAGTTTGGTGTAAATAGGGGAAGAATATTCATTGTCGATGCTTTAAGGCCATATATATTATATTGAAAGTGTTTCTCTGCAATATCATTATATTGTGATGCAACTACAACGGGTGTTCATGATTTGGATTGAATCCTTTACCCAATCTAATTAAATTTTATTTGTATGGGATGGGTCAAAAATCCAATTTTTTTTTTTGCCAAACCCTAACCAACTCAACACAATGTTGTGCTGATTGGATTGAATTGTGTCATTGAGTCATAAGATATACGATCATAATTTAAAATCTTAGATATATTTTAAATCAAATTCAATTATGACATGAACATCCTTGACTACAATTATAAATTAAAATTTTAGATATATATTTTATGGTATTTAATTTTCTAGTTCCCAAGAAAAAAAAGTTTGATTTAGTCGAAAAGTAAGCAAAGTCTAATTAATTATTGTTCTAATCATAATTCGAAACTCAGATTTATTTTTAATTTTTTTTCATTAACTGAAGTTCATTAAACACCTGAGTAGAATGATAAAAAAAAAGTTATAAAAGCATAAAAGATGGTGAGTGAGAGAGAGGATCATAGTTTATATAGCTTTGTATAAAAGGAACTTCTTTTCCTTTAATTCTTTTTCATCGTCCTTATCAAACTTAACCCACCACCCTTAAATGGTCCCAGCCTCAAATGGTCCACCCCTCCTTGCTAATGTTAGTGGTTCACCCTACAAAGATCATGACCTTTCTCCCTTTCATTTTCTCTCTATTTTTATTGGATTTTGTTTGCATATAATTTACTCTCATCTTAACCAAGGCCTTGAATATTATTTGGTCCGAATTCCAACTTGTGCTAAAAATTTAATACCTCTCGATTATATCTTATCCAGATAATATGATGTTGAAAATCATGCACATTTTCTTTTCACCTGAATAAATTCGAAGAACTAAATTTTGTAAGAGATGGACATGCACATGGATATATCATTGATGTAATTAGCGATCGATGCAAATTCTTAATGTAATGAATTTGATTGAAAGCATATAGATGAACTGAAGATAGAAGGCTGGTCCCTAATGTATGCTCCAATATAACGCCACGACATGAGAGTAGCACCATTACATATACTCTCTCTATCCAAAATCACTGCTGCAATTAACAATTTTACATATAATAAAAAAATGTCATAAATAAAAGAAAGAGTAATGATTTTATTCTATTATTTTTATTAACTATTAATGTTACTACAAGAAAACTACCATATTGTTGCGGTTAAAAGTCCTCGCAAAAGCGAGCCAAAAAGTTCGTGGCACTTTGTAACGTCTGGGCTCTTAAAAATCTTTGTCAAATTTAAAAGACTAAATAGCACTCGTGGTCCCTTAACTTAATTTCAGTTAACATTTTAATCCTTTATCTTTTTTTTTCCGATTTGGTCCTTTATTTTAATTTTAAGTAACAATTTGATCCTTTATGTTTTAAAATGTCAACAATATTATCCATTTTTTTACAAAAATTCAAAAAACTCATCAAAATTTTCAACCAAAACCCATAAAATTAATTATATTCTTTAATATAATACAAATTTCATCAAATTCGTAACTCAAATCTTCAAATAAACCCATACAAAAATTTCATCAAATTTCATTCTTTATTTGATATTGTTAGAAATGGAAATATGAGTTTATTTGAAGATTTGAATTTCGAATTTGATGAAATTTGTATTATATTGAAGAATACAAATAATTTTATGGGTTTTGGTTGAAAATTTTGATGAATTTTTTGAATTTTTGTAAAAAAAAAAGATAACATTGTTGACATTTTAAAACATAAAGGATCAAATTGTTACTTAAAATTAAAATAAAGGACCAATTCGGGAAGAAAAAAAAAGATAAAGGACTAAAATGAAGGTGCAAACACGAGAAGGGGGGTTGAATTGTGTTTGACTTAACTTGAATACTTTTCTTGTTTTTATACTTTTAAAACAAAACTTGATGTATAATTAAAAACAGAGTTAGCAGCGGATAAAAAGTAAAAATAAAACTCACAGTTTTTATACTGGTTCACCGTTAACGAGGCTACGTCCAGTCCTTTCACTTGGAAGGATTTCACTAATTCAAACCTTGAATTACAACCTTTATACTGACCCTCCAAGTCAGTCTTCTCAAACAGTCTAACAATCCTAGACTTCTTTGAGGAATGCAGCTCCTATCTTCAGCCAATCTGACAATCCCAGATTGTTGAAGAAATCACAACACTATGAATCTAATTGCCAAGTAACCTGCTACCCCTTCTGACTCCCTCAGATTGTAGACTCTACTTCAACAACTTAGATTTAACACACAACACTATGAATCTAATTGCTAAGTAACCTGCTACCCCTTCTGACTCCCTCAGATTGTAGACTCTACTTCAACAACTTAGATTTGACACAGTGGAAGGAAAATAACACGAGTACTTGCTTCTTGAAAGCTGGAACTCACAATTAACCTATCTGAAAACTTGAGTGTTTGCTTTGGAAGTGTATGACTCTTTTGTGATTTTCGATATTAAGTATTCTGCCTTGAGCCTCCTTTTATAGATGTAGATTAGGGCCTCTTCCAATGCTTAAATTCGAGCTGAATCTTGTTGGATTCTCTTGCAAAAATAACTTGACCAATTGGGCTTCATTTAAATAAAAAACATATCTTCAGATTTCTTTCAAAAATAACTGGCCAATCAAATCTTTTATTTGTTCCCGCCACAGCTCCTGAATTCCACACTACTTCACTTTATTTTTGTAATAAATCTTTTTAATACTTTGATCAAAATAAATTGAAATCTCCATCGTTAATCCTCATGATCAAATCTGGACCATTTGATCTTAATGCGCTAGTCCACATCTGGACCAAATAAATTGATATGCTGTGATCCTCTGAATTCAGCCATCCTTGGACAACACTTCCTAACCTTCTGATCTTCTGATTTCGGCCATTTTGGACTTGCACTTGATATGCTATAATCCTCTGATCTCGGCCATTGCTGGACCACACATCCTGACCCTCTGATTTCGGCCAACACTGGGCCATGGTCTGATCTTCTGATCTGGACCATTACTGGACCAAATAATTAATTCTGAACTATTGATCTGGAAATCTTCCCTCTGATCTGGACCAATTCTGGACTTGGTCTGGATTAAATTGAATTTAAATCTGGACAAGTAATATTTCAGTATGTACATTTTACCTTTGATTTTGGATCAGGTCTGGATCAATTCTGGAAATCATTTCTTCTGATTTGGACTTAGTTTCAATCCCTTAATCATGCTATCTTATGGTCTGGGTCAATTCTGGATTGATTCTCTTGTTCTGGACTCATTAACTTATCTTCTGGTTGAGTCTGGAACAAGTCTGGGCTGTTTTAATTTCTCACTGCCAGACCATCTTCTGGTCAGAATAACTTCTGCAATAAATCTGATATTTGATTCCTCTTGGTCTGGAACAACTCTCCTTCTGGCAGGCTTTCCTCTGGTATGGTCCAGGTTTTCTTCTGACATTTCTTCCTTCTGATCTGGGCCAGCAAAGATATCTTCTGGTGATCTGGAGTATCTTCTAGTAATTCCAAAATTCACTTTTTGGAATCCTTTGATCTTCTGCTTCTGATTACTTCAGTTTCTGGTGGCATTTAATTTAATAATTCAAGGTACAAAATAAAATTACATTGAGTGCTTTTGTAAACATCAAAATCCTAAGACTTAGAACCAACTTGGTTCCAACATAAAACGTTAACTGAAATTAAATTAAGGGACCACGGGTGCTATTTAGCCAATTTAAAAATTAAAAAGTGATAATCTTGTGTAGGTTTAAGCTGGCACATGTGACTAGATTTTTTTTGAAAAAGATGGTAGCGGTTAAAACTGCCTTAAATTACCATATTTAAAAAAAAACAATTTACAAAATGTAAAAAACTTAACAAAATTATTTTGAAATAAAAAATAATTTTAATTTATTTAAAAAATATAAACAATTTAAAAAAAGAAGAAGAAATTCAAATAGAAAAAAATTATTCAAAAAAAATTAAAATAGTAGATAATACAACAAGAAAATAATACTAGTAGAGGGAAATAGGAGAGAATAATAGTAGAAAGAAAGTAACTAAAGAAAAAGTTTACAAACGATAAAAGTAAGAAATGAAAGGAGAAAGTGAGAAGTTAAAATTTAAAGATAGAAGGTAGAGAAAATTTTTAGAGAAAAGATAGAAGTGAAAAATGAAGAAAGATGAAAATAATAAAGTGTGATACACACCCACATAGAGGACATATCAAGTGAGTTGAAATGTTATAACGAGAAATAAGATGATTAAATATAGACCATACAACAATATATTAATGATTATGCTTGAAAGTAGTTTAAGTTGACACATAACCATTTAAAAAAGTCACATGACTTTTTATTTTAATCTTGACCATTCATAATTTGATCAATTGTGAAGATCTATTTCTCTCATTATAACACATTCCTTCATTAGATATGTTCTCATATATATATATATATATATATGAAATAGAGGGGAATGTATGATGGCTTAAGGATTTACAAATGTGAGAGAAAAAACACTCACAATGTTTATGAGAGTTTTTTTAAATAGTAATAACATCAAATTTGTGTTTTACAATTTTGTGATGTTTTTTTGTTAGTAATTTGTAAGGGTCTTTTGATAGGTTTTTGTTTTCTTTATTTAAAAAACAATATATTTTAGCTTATAGTAAAAAATACAATTCATCATCAAGATAAATTTTTTAACAAGATAAACAAGATATGTTAGTCTTTAGGATTCTTATCATATGTATAATTGGTTCATCACACACTAGATCAAAACATGATATATTTGTCTCTATCCCTTCCACCAAACCGAACCTAAAGGATTTATATGAAATATAATGAGTGAATAGTCAATTTGTCCCTCGAAATTGTAGGGATCAGACATCTTCCCCTTGAAATTTAAAAATAGGCAAATAACCCTCTTAAATTGAATGATGTCAATATCTTTGGTCCTTCTGTTAGGTTTCTCCATTAACAAGTGTGACGTGGATGAAACCTTCTGACGTGGCAATCCGGATGTGATAGGTTGTATAATTTGCTTGAATTTAGAAAAGAGTAGTTTATTATAAAATATTCAATTTCCTTCTATTTACCCTAATTTTTCTTCCATTTTTTCCTCTCGCCTGTTCATCATCATGTTCTTCTTCGTCATCCCCATCATTTGTTCATTTCCATCATTACCACTCATTCACAACTATTTTATATTTTGCAACTCAGTATCGTTGACATTTGTTTCTTCGTTATTGCGTCTGTCATCACAACCATTTGAATAGGTTCATTTCTCTTCTCCTCCTTTATTGTGTGTTCAAATGGATAGTCCCTTAGTTTAATGGCTAATGTAATATTGACCTTTTGGATTGTGATTTTACATTTGAGTAACTTGCACGTTGACTTTCATGCATTTTAATGTTCATTAATTTAGGGATTTCATTTTCAATGTCGTTGTTTGTTTTTATTTGTTTAATTTTAATAAAAAGACTCTATTTATATGTTATTTGTGATTAAGATGAATGATTTGTTGTTAAGTTTTAGTTTCAAAAAAATTGAGTTTTGAATTGGTTTACAAAATTGGATTATTTAGCCTCTATCTAACGCGATATTGAGTTGACTAATAGTTGGTCTCACCATATAAGTAGTTAATGTCTACGCCAATCTCATTAAAAGAACAAACTAACAAAGAGACTAATTTGTCCAACGTCATTCAACTTAAGGGTTTTAATTGCCTATTTTTAAATTTCAGGGATGTAAATGCCCGGCCCCTTCAAGTTCTGGGGAAAAATTGTTGATTTACTCGAAATATAACTGATGGAAGAATCATATTTGACTAAAATTCTTAAAGACTTTATTTATAAGCTAAAGTTTCTTTTTTATAATAATTATCACATTAAATTTACATTGGAACCATGCACTCATATTAGAAAATAGGATAATTAACCAAAGAGTATTTGGATGAGATGGCAGAAGTCTCTTCCAGCTTAACAAGGTCATGAGT
Source organism: Cicer cuneatum (assembly GCA_037974295.1). Classification (NCBI taxonomy): domain Eukaryota; kingdom Viridiplantae; phylum Streptophyta; class Magnoliopsida; order Fabales; family Fabaceae; genus Cicer; species Cicer cuneatum. Next base: position 68,932,533 of record JBBPBO010000001.1, on the reverse strand, counting down.
TCAAATTCAGCCTTGAGAATGCAACATGGTTAAAATCTCTTGAGGGAGAGCTTTGCCTCGTTGTGGTCCTACTCGGTTCACACACAAAAATAGATGAATTAATAAGCGGTATTTTTGGAACAATGATATTAAATAGAATTGAATTTCATGACTCATGTTTATATTTGATGCCAATAAAATTATGACGACATTTGCTTATAACAAAAGTCATGGGGAATATTTTTTGATTTAAATTAGACACTAAATGATGGTTAAAAACGAGGTCAAATGTTGTTTTTCTCATTTCTAACAAACTAACAATTTATACTAGTCTAGAAGTCAAATGTTCGATCCTACGGACTAACATTATATCAAATGAGCAGTCTAGTAGTTTGAGTTGGAATACCAAAAACATATAGAAGGTCTAGAAATTAATTTTTGCTAATAATATTTGTTCATCCCTTACAAACTAATTACTAAGTTTTCCTATATTAAAAACTAACATTTATGTATTAGAAAATTATGACTAAGTACTTACATGGGTTAATATTGCCCGACCCATTTTTTAATGGGATGCAATCATTTAAGTACGATCCCATCATTGTGGTATGTAAGAGTTAATGTGTCAACTCGGCCTTCTTTTTGTAAACAATTATATTTTAATTAAAATTTGTAAAATAAAAATACTATATCTTTCAAACGATCAAGGGATATAAAACATAATACGACAACCAAGGTCGAGATGACGATACTTACATTAGGTTTAACAGAGCTTTAAATTTTTTAGTTTTTAGGTGTTTCTTTTTTACGATTTAGTGATGTTAGGTTTTTTACTTTTCTTTTGTTTAGTGGAACTAAGAAATTAAAGTGGATAATTTTTTTGACAACAACAAGATCAAAAAAAATGAAGAAATCTAATTATTTTTGAACTGGACAAAATGAGCTTACCTAGTTTTGAACTGGACAAAATGAGCTTACCCAAAAAGACTCAATTATTTTTAAAATGTGTGTTTTCAGTTGGACCGAGACTAAGATGTAGATTGATTGAGTCGGCATGATCCATTTTTATAGCTTTATCAATAGAAAGTTTTTTTTTCTCACGCCAAGTCTTCTCAAAAACTCCCAAATTTTGTTCGGATTGATTTATCCAGATATGTATTTTTGTGTATTTGAGAACATTGTGGGGTGGGAGAAGAAACACCCTTATCAATTACTCATTAGTTGTGTGATATTTTATGGACTAAAATAGTATAGGCTAAATATGTACTTTTGAGTCCTCAAGTTTCACAATCTTAGCGATTTTGTCCCTTTATTTTGAAAATAGTAATTTTGACCTCTTAATTTAATCCCTTTTTGCAAAAGTCAAACCCTTCATTTTGATCGAGTCAACGCTGATGTGGATTTATTTTGACCAAATCAATGTTAATGTGAACTCACTTTTAAAAACCTGTATGCGGATACGTGAAACTAAATTAAAAAAATATTGTCACGCTACCGTTGCATTTGATCAACAAACCTTGATTTCATTATGTGATTTCTTCTTTCCATTTTATTCTATCTATCAAGAACTTTTGTCTTTGGAAAGAAAAATCGCAAAATAAAATCTAGACTTTGTTAATCAAATGCTATCATTAGACAATAATCATGCGACAATATATTTTTTATAATTAAATTCCACATTTGTGCGTACAGGCTTTTTGAAAAAATCCACATCAACATTGACCTAATCAAAAAGAGTTTACATTAATATTGACCATATTAAAATCGTAGAGGTCTCACTTTTACAAAAAAATAAAATTAAAGAAATTAAAATTACTATTTTCAAAATAAAGTGACAAAAATGGTCAAAATATGAAATTTGGAAAGTTAATAGTGTAATACTATAATAAATAATTGTCGGAATAACTTAAGTGAAAGATATTTTTAAAAAAATAAAAAAATATATTATTCTATGTATTTAAGAGATGTAAAAAGAGATATATATATATATATATATATATATATATATATATATTTAAAGAAATTTAGATGATCTCATTTAGTTGTTGAATACACAAGATAGAGACCAAAGTGGTAGGACGTTAGTGCCTATGATTTCAATGGTTGATGATGTCAAGAATATTGGGGTCCACCCAATTCGTTTTGTGCTCGTAAGGGAGAAAATGTCTAAATGAGTAAGTTCAAAATCTACAACCCTATTTTGCTCAACTTCATTCTCCTTAGTCCCTACCTTAGTTGGAATCTAATCTTCTCTAACCTTCTTTCTTTCCTCTTTTCCCATCTTTCTCTTTCTCTCTTATTTCCTTGCAATAATATACACCACTCCATTCACATGAACCAAGTATGGGCATCCACATGAACATGGACCCATGATTTTGCTTTTGCCATGTGTACATTATCCGCATATTATTATTATTATTATTATTATTATTATTATTATTATTATTATTATTATTATTATTATTATTATTATTATTATTATTATTATGGATAACTAAATGCATCATAATTTTTTTTGTCTATAGAAGAAATGGTAAAGAAACTCACACAACTGTGAGATTCTGAGTTCGAATCCAGGACATGGTATTGAGTCTAATAATATCAATATTAATCGGTTAAACTAAATTTTACGGATAATACATCGTATTTATCTATACTAAGATTATTTGCATCCGATTTTAAGTCTAATTCAGTCCATGTGGTCAATCAACATGGCACTAAACGAACGATTATGTTCTCTGAGTTATTCTACAATAAATACAATTATTTCAACAACAAATATTATTTCTATATCATTTACTATTAATTTTGAATAAAATATCATTTGTTTAAACCATTAATGTGTTTATTTGAATTCATATATAGATTCCACTTATAGATATTTCAAACCTAGAATAGTACACATTTAGAATAAATCTAATTTTTTTAAAAAAAATTGTTGCCTCAATGAAATGGTTAAAGCATATACCGTAATTAATTATTTTAGTTTAAGATATACGAAATTGAAAAGGAAAATTAAATTAAATTAAATAACCTTATGCTAAAGCATTTCTTAATATTAAAAAAACAATTTCTTTGTATTTCTTTGATATACAAAAATATTAGAAGAAAAAAAATTCAATAAACATCTACTACATAGTTTTCAATTTGATTTTTTTTTTAAATGGAAATACTTCCTTACATTAAACGCATGCAATCAAAATGCATTTAAGTGATTTATCATGCATTAAATTGTATGACTAAAAATATGACTTTGCATTAAACACTAATTTTTCAAAATAATTTTGTATTACGAGAACAATCAACAAGTACGCATGGCAACATAATTTGTGTTAAGACAAAATCTTAATTAAGTGTTTTGATGAAAACAAATAAAGATTAATGAAAGACTATAATTGGGATTCTAAATTATGTGTTATAATCCAAGATAAGTACTAAGCAAAAACAAGAAAAATCAGTTTAAAGAATAAAGCAAAAAATGAACTGCCAGAAACCAAGAACGTTCTGGACATTTTCTTGAAAAACCAAGAACTTTCTCCATGTTTTTCACTTCATTAAGATTGTTCAAGCCAACTTTTAATACAAGAGAAGATCATGCTTATTTCGAATGGATTACCAGTACATGTACAAGGGATATACAACTTTCATAATAGCAAAGAAAGTACTCCAAAAAGATCTAAGAAGAAAAGATTTGAATCAAGACAAAGTGATAAAATTAGTTAAAATCAATCATTCTCCAGAACATTTTTTAGTTTATGTCATATAGCTCCAAAACGTTCTCCAGCTTCAGAAGCACAGACCAAAAACGTTCTTGAAACTTCAGCATGACTTTATGACACATATTCTCGTGATCAAGTGATCCTCAAACACTGTACAGATCAAAAGAAAGAAAATACACAAAGACTAGAAAGTCTTAAAGTAAAAAAAGAAGGAAAAGTTCAGTCAATAGTCTTACTTTGAAAGACTGATTATTTTAATCCAACACTTAACCAAAGAAACCATTCCAACAGTCACATTAAGTTGACATGGACCTCCTCAAATGTCTATAAAAGGAATCTCACAGTTTAATGAAAATCACGACATTCAAGTGCAAAAGAAAGATCATCAATCACTCACATTCATACTTGACAGTCTCACAAGAAATTAATAACATTCAGTTTCGAGTTTATTGTCATTAGTTTACTGAAACATCTTGTAAAGAATCTAACCTCAAACAAGAGTTGAGATTAAACAGATTATGTCAAACACTTTAAATCATTATCGTGTAAAACTCAAGACTATAAGGTTTTGTTTATAGCTTGAGTGATTTGTTTAGAAAATCCTTTTAAGGTTAAAAGGTGAGTTGTAAAAATGCTATCAAGGGTTGATAGATGACCTTATTGAATCTCTTTTTGGGTGGAAAAGATTAAAGTGTGTAACAGATGAAGGCTGATCTAAGCTAGGTGCTGTAAAACCAAGAAGGTTCTTTGTTTTTAACACTTAGTGGAAAATCTCACGGTTGTGAGGACTGAACGTAGCCCAGGTTGGGTGAACCAGGATAAATCATTGTTTGATATCTCTTCCCTATCTCTATTTACTTTCAGTTCTTCATTTAGCAAAAGTTAAAAATCAATTTATGTTTTCAAACCAAACCAAGAACGTTCTCCATTTATTCTTCTTTCACAATCAAGATCATTCTGCTTTTTAAACTAACCAAGAACGTTCTCCGTTTTCTGTTTCCACAACCAATAACGTTTTTTCGTTTTTTGTTTTCTTAACCAAAATCAATCTTGAGTTATTTTTTTAACAGGAAAATTTTAAATAGGCAACTTTACAATTCAAACCTCCATTCCTTGTAAAGTGATACTTCTATTTCAATTTGCACTGGTGGGTATCCACTCGTATTGATTTGGACAGAAAAAAATCCATTTTGATTGGGTGAGAAGGTAGATGCGGCTCGCACTAGTAATATTATTGTAATTTTTAAATTTTAAATTTTAAATTTTAAATTTTAAATTTTAAATTTTAAATTTTAAATTTTAAATTTTAAATTTTAAATTTTAAATTTTAAATTTTAAATGCATATATATATTGAATATACTTAAAAAATTTTAAAATATTAAAAATTATAATCTCATCTCTATGAAAAATATTTTTTTAATTTCATTATTGTCAAATAATAATTATTTTATTATATTAATTATAATAGATATAATATTTGAATTTATAATTTTATATATATGAATGAGTGCAGGTGTGGATGGAGAAACTCGAATCGCGTTGTTGGGAGAAATGAGACTTAAATTTCATACTTACTAAAAAAGAGGTTGAGTGTTGTTTTTCTCGATTAATTAGATGCGGGAGTAGAGAAGACAAAATCCACATCTTCTCCGCCCTATTACCATGCCTATCAACAAGCCTAATTTCTTAGGTGATTTTTTCTCACTTCATTTTGTTATATGAATATTTTATTATTGATATTTATCATTTTATAGCCCCTTTTTTCTATCGTAGTTTTAATTTCTTATTCTTCTTCGAGCAAAATCAAGAAAGTTGTTCTTTAATAGAAATGTTGGAGATCTTAATGGCAATTCATCGATTGTGGTATATATAAGGACCAACTATAATCATGAAAGTAATTTTTGGACTTACTCCTCATAATCTATACTTCTATACTACTATATAAAAATGACATCTATTCTATAAAGATAATTGTACATGTTTAGGCTCCTATGAGCTCCTTACGCCACATACATCTATATCAAACATAATAAATGCACCTTCAATAATTAAAAAAGCTAACAATAGGAGTTTAAAGAACAAGAAGAAAAATATTGTGTTAACTATTGCTAAACAAATGTGTGTCATGGTATTGATAATAGAAAATTTATTTTGTTTTTAAATAGTCGTAGGTTCTTGGCAATTCTATTTTATTTATTTTAGACTGATATTTTTCTTATGAATGTATCGTGTAATTATAATGTTTTATTGTTATTGTAAATATTTTTATTTATTATAGGGTTAAATAAGTTTTTTAATCTACATATAATTTCAAATTTTTATTTTAATCACTGTAAAAAATCGTATATTTTAGTCTATATAAAATTATTATGCAAACAATTTTAATCTCTATTTGAATATCACCAAATATTTTTGAATGATTATTTAGTAGTCATGTTAACAATATTTTAAAAAGTACTTCCACAAGAAAATTTATTTTGTTTTTAAATAGTCGTAGGTTCTTGGCAATTCTATTTTATTTATTTTAGACTGATATTTTTCTTATGAATGTATCGTGTAATTATAATGTTTTATTATTATTGTAAATATTTTTATTTATTATAGGGTTAAATAAGTTTTTTAATCTACATATAATTTCAAATTTTTATTTTAATCACTGTAAAAAATCGTATATTTTAGTCTATATAAAATTATTATGCAAACAATTTTAGTCTCTATTTGAATATCACCAAATATTTTTGAATGATTATTTAGTAGTCATGTGAACAATATTTTAAAAAGTACTTCCACAAAAAAATTAGTTCAAAATTCAATTTCTAAATCTATATTTTAGTTACTTTTATCTTGAATTTATAGTTTTTAAAAAAATCACATTTAATATAAAAAAAATTAAATTTTGTAGATAATTTTTTTATAATATTCTAAACATAGTTACAAAAATCATTCAAAAATATATGTTGACATTCCAATAGAAGTTATAAATTTAATCTTACATATGGCATCATGTCAATGTGGAATGCTAGCAACACATTCTCTTTAATTGATTAAAATTCACATATAAGTTCCACCAAATCATGTAGGTCCTTATTTCTTTTATAGCAGATAGGGGTGAGAATAGGCCAGACCAGGCTTTGAAAGGCCTGAGTCTGACCTACGATTAATTTTTTAGGCCTAAGCCTGGCCTACGGCCTATCATAAGCTTTTTTTTCGGCCTGACCTGACCTTTTTAAAAATCTAGCTTGACTTGAAAGCCTATTTAAAAGCCTTATTCTCATTAAAATATTTAAATGTTATATTTTATATTTTTTTAAATAGGCTAAATTAGAAAGTTTTATATAAGGAAAACTAATAAAATTATAATCAAATCTAATATAATAAAATAATATTAAAATAGCCTAATTGATAGCTTTAAAATAGGAAACAATAATATTAATAAATAATATTAATAAATAATAAAATATATATATATACATATACTTTAAAATAGGAAACTATAATATTAATAAATAATAATAAAAAATAACATTAATAAATAATATATATATATATATATAGGCCGGCCTGTCAGGCCTAATAGGCTTTTATATAAGCCTGAAGCTGACCTAATTAAAAAAATAGGCTTTAAAAATAGCCTGAACCTGACCTTCTTATTAAACAGACCAGGTCAGGCCATAAGTAGGCCAGGTCATAGGCCTCTGTCGGACGGCCTAGCCTATTCCCATCCCTAATAGCAGATGCTGACAATATTATAATTTGATAATTTTATACTATCAAATAAGGAAATACTTTGATTAGAGACATCTAATTTGATTTCAAAATTAATTTCTCAAGATAATTAATTTAAAAAATTATCCTCAATAAACTATTACGACTATTGAGTTTAATATTTTTTCTAATTGAATCTATTATAAAGAATTTATGGTTCCACCTATTTCAACAAATTCACACATATACTACAATCGGTGTTTCTATTTTAATAGTGTTATTTGGATCATATTATCGAAGTATTGCATGAGAATAAGTTCAATCCGATGTTGTATTATTGTACAACATACATTTACATCATATTTGACTCCCAATTTAAATTATAATGGTTTGTTTTATGGATATTATATAAGGAGAGTTGATTATATTTTTAAAATTGTATTTATTTGTTTATTTTGATAAAATGAATAAATTTATAAAAAAAAATATTTTTTAAAAATTTATATCAATATTTATACTAAAAAAAAATTATTCGTAATTTTACTCGGTGTAGGTCACAGAGGACTCAGTTACCCTAGTTATAATTATAACAATTTATTTATGTCAAAACAATTTAATTATTGCCAACCTAGATTTTGTCATAGACTTTATGCACTTGTATTTATTTACCAATCATATATATGCTCATTATAGTGTGACATATAGAACCGTATAAAGTGAGTACGATAATTTTTTAGATTAGTAGTTTCTTAAAACATCGCACATGTCTCCAATTTCACATCATTAGAAAAAACAAAACTCCAATTTCAGTGTTTTCGTCCACATAAAAAAATTATCTCTGCGATAACAAATTTTTATAAAGAGTTTCATTTGAACTGTATATATTTTTTAAGAAAAAGATTAGTTGTAATGATTTAAATAATAAATTAAATTTTATTTACTAAAGTATTTATATTAATGATAGTTAATGAAGTAGTTAAATAAATTGAGATATATAAAAAATCATGGGATATGAGGGATAAAAGTCATATACATCGGAAAGATGGAAAGATAGAGAAAATAAATACTTATGTGGTAACATATTAAATTAGATTGAATAAAGATAAAAAATGAAATATTGACATTCTTATTTATAGTGGTCAGCGAGTATTAATCTTCTAACTAATTTTTATAATCAAACCCTAAATTAATAGTGGTTAGTGAGCATTAATATTTGTTCTTATCCAACTTGCTTTAAGTCAAGTCAATTATATAAATCAACACTAACAATTTACTATACTCATTAGAATCAATAATTTTATTACAGAAATCTTTCACATCTATACGATCGTTGAGAATATGCATGATAATTTTTGAAGAATCATTGCAACTAGGACAAAAATTTCAATATGTCTTGTTACGATGAAACATTTCCTCATTGCTAAACCTTTCTAATGAAAGAGGAAACTCCATTAGACTCAGGCTACTTATAAATTTTCTCCAATATACGATTATATTTAATTGGACTTTTTTAATGTTTTTGCAAATTCTATTCGAATTTAAAAATTCGGCCCTAAAATCATAAAACTCTAATACTAAGATTCAAGATTTTAATATTTGATAGTGGGTGGGGGCGCCTGATAGGCTGCAATCGCTGTCACAGACTCAGTGTCGGAAAACTAACTATTTATTTTAGGCATAAGGTGCAAATATAAAATTTTAAAGCGTTCAATATACAAAATTAAAAATATCAATGTACTTTTTCAAAAAGTATGATATATTATTAAAAAGAAATTGAAATCCTCCCTATTTGAGAACCTTGGGCCAATATTCTTATTGTATGGATTGATCGACGGCCCCTGATCTGAACACTCAAAATTCTTGCATACAAATCTAGATGATATTGCTTAAAGCCGCAGATGGTTTGTCATATTACCAATGTCATGAATTACCTTGTGGCCGTAACACCCACATCGAAATCAAATTTGGTGCAAACCTTCGTACTCAATCATGAACTTATAATCATTAATTATCATGACATATAAGAGGTTCGTTGAGATCAATTTCCACACAAATACGAGTAAATTTACCCTGATAATGTATAGAGGTAACTCTATCAACCTTCAACATTATGGCTAGAGAGTTCCCTATGCGCCATAAGAATTTGGGTATCTTTAGCCAAAAGCCACTTTACTAGACATCTCAACATTTTGTCAATCATATTAATAATTTTTATTGATCTTTTTGAGTCCATTTATGTTGATGATTTATATTATATATAATATTTTGAAACTCTTTCAGTTTCAGCCAGAACTTTATTGGTAAGGGTTTTGTTTCATGGAAGACACGATAACTGGGGTAGGACGCGAGCGGATTTTACTTTATCCACCTCTGCACTCGACTAATTGAGAAAAAACTTGCACTCGTTATGTTTTTAGCGGATGTGAGATTTAGATCTCATTTTCATCCGCAACGGGTTTCGGATTTCTCCACCTACACATGCACCCATTCATATATATAAAATTATAAATTTAAAAATCATATTTATTATAATTAGTATAATAAAATAATAATTATTAAACAATAATAAAATGAAAAAAATATTTTTTTATAGAGATGAGATTTTAATTTTTAATATTTAAAAAAATATTAAGTATATTTGATATGTGCATATATATAAAATTTAAAAATTACAATAATATTACTAGCGGGACGGTTGCGGGGTGGATATCAACACACCGCATCCATCCCCGCACTCGAATTTTAATTCCAGAAAAAATCTGCACCCAATCAAAACGGATTTTTTCTGCTCAAATCAAGACAGATTCAGGTGGGTATCCGCGTGTTATATTGTCATCCCTACATGAAATGATCATTGTTGTGTCTCTTCGTCATCCAAAGGGATAGAGACCATTCCTAATGTGATAAACTAATCATGCATAGTATTCTTGCCATCCTCTTAGGCACTTCTTCTCCAAATAAGTTGTGCAAACACTCTTTGTACAAACCGCCAATACTTTTATAACCTAGTGTTACGTTCCATGACAGTGTTATCTTCTTTTTTGTTTTTGAAAAATTTTACTTCGTACTCCTAAATTTATACTCTTACCCCGTATTTTAATAAAAAATTAATTTTACTCTTTCTTAAAAATAAAAAAAGTCAAATTATATATATTTTTTTGTACGTATTTGTGGTCTGAAAAGCTTAAAAAAAATTTTCTAGAACATAAAGTTTGAATTTTCTGAAAATATTTGTATTTCGAAAAACTTTTTTGAAGTTTTTCAAAATACATTTGTATTCTTGAAATTTTTTTATTCCAGCACATAATGGGTTACGGAAAACAAGGGAAAAAAATTCTGGCACACAGTTTGATTTTCTAAAACATATTTATGTACCAGAAAACTTAAAAAAATTTGGTACACAAAATTTAAATTTTCTAATACATATTTGTGTACCAGAAAATTTGAAAAAGTTTTTTGGTACACAAAACTCGATTTTCTAAAACACATTTGCGTACCGGAAAACTTGAAAAAAGTTTTTCGATACAAAAAGTTCAAATTTTCTAAAACACAAGTGTTGTTCGGAAAATGTTTTCTTAATTTTTTCAGAACTCAAGTTGAATTTTGTGAGATACAATTTTTTTTTTTTGAAAAATAAAAAAAAAAGATAAAATAAGTAGTTTGCATATAATATGGGGTAGGAATATAAATGCATGGTTATAAGGTATAATTTCCTTGCTTTTGCCATGCACAAGCGAGACTAGTAGAGAAAGCCTATCAGAGCCCGTTATATTTTCTTTTTCAATATTATTTTAGATTTAATTGCAGTTTTAATCTCCTATTTTATATCAATTAGTAGAATTAATCCCACTATTTTATATTCCTACATTTTTTGTCCCTTTCTCATATTTTTAACAAAAAAAAAATGATAATATGATATATTATAAACAACGTGATATATAATACCATAAGGTAGAATGGTTAATACCTATAACATTACAATAAAACTCTCTAAAAAATTTAGTTTCAATTTTAGAAATTATTCATTTTTATAATTTAATTAATAAAATATAAATAATTAATGCATCTAAAATATTTTACATCACGAGTTTGTATGCCACATCATTTAAAATATGTCAAATCACGATTTTTTAGTTAAAAATATGAGAAATAGATCAAAATTGTCGGATTTTGAAATTGACGACTAATTTCGAAAATTGGGAAGAATAAGGAGACTAAGACTACAATTAAACTCTTATTTTGTTTCCCCTATTTGAGACCATTCTTATTTTACTTTATACTTTGTTCAGTCATTATATGAAAAAAAAATTCTCAAATATTAAAAAAATTTGTTAAGTAAGATTAAATTTTTACATTTCATGTAAATTATAAATCAAATTTACTAAACTATTCATTTTTAATGTCAAATACTTATTTATTTGTATTAAATGTTTTTGAATTAAATAAAGAATATATTAAGAATAATAACTGATTCAAACCATATTTAATTTCTATTAATTATAATTACAACTAAGATTTAAATTTGTTTTTTAAATATAATAGTGATGAATTTCATCATAATGGAGTACGGATTATACTTCAAACCTAATTTCACTTTCATAATGAATACTACAAAACTTTGATTAAAAAAAATGAAAATTGAATACTACAAAACAAAGACAAACTCATAAAATAAGATAGACAGATAAATTTCTATAGGTTGCTTTGAGATGGATGTGTGGTTGGCCAACCAAGGCCAAAATTTAAGGGAAACCATGGCTTTGAGTTTCATTAAGTTTTATTTTTCTGGATTAAATTTAAAATAATCGAGTGTTCATTAATTTGGTCTACAAAATTGTAGTGGGTTGTTAATTCGAATGTCAAAATCAATGAAATTGAAAAATATCTCCAAAATTGAATGTTTTTATTTATTATATTAGTCCTCATCCGACAATAGACTAAATTGATTAATATATTCTAAAATTATTAATTAATTAAAAAAATTATTTTATTTTATGAAGTATTTAAAAATCTTAATAAATAAGTGATCGGTTTGCTAATTTAATAAGTGTAAATTAGCAAGTAAATCTTAAGATGTAGTATTTCACAAGTTGTAAGTTAAGTGGTCCAAGGATTTGTTAACTTGCACAAACTAATGTTTTGATCGGAATAAATTAGCAAGAAAATTGTTTGATTAATATCGGTTAGTTAAAATTTAAAAATCTAAACCATCTGATATTGATGGACGGTGCAGATGTACCAACTCCACTTTAGAAGAATGCACCTAAATTCAAGAAGCATAAGCTGGCACACGTGAGGGTGGAACTAGAGTGGCCATATAGTTGTTGTTTGTTTCCTTAAATAACAAAGCCATGTGATGGGATAAGCATTATTAACAATGTACTAGAAGCATTGCAAGCCACAACGTCTTGGGGGTGTCGTAAAGCACGATCGTGCATCGCTTTCATGATTAAGCATGTTGGTTTTTGCGTGATTTAGTGCTAATGTGTCTAACCCATACATACACTGCTTTCTATGTACTAATCTAATACTATTGGACAAACTACAAGTACCCAAAATTCCTCAACAGGGCACACTTGTTCAATATGTATTAGGTCGTTCGATATATGAATCAAAAGACTCAACAAATACTTCGAAAAATATCTAATGAGATGACTTTTATAATATTAGTGAGAGTGTGAAAAAAGTAAAGGTTTGTTTAATTATACTCTCAAAAATTCTATTTTAGTTTTTTAAAATTTTAAAATTTTAAAATTAAAAAATTTGTTTGGATTACTTGTTTTTAAAATTAAATGATATTTTACTTCTCAATTTTCAGTTTTTTTAATTCTCTAGTAAAAAACTGTTTTAAAAATTTAGATTACCAAATAAATTTTCTCTTTTTCTCATCTCTAAAATTGTTTTTAAAAACAAGTATCTCAAATAAACTTTTTCTTTAATTTTTGTATGTTTAGTTCAAGAGGGAGATATTTTAAATGAGTTTTAAGTTATATTGAGTTTCTCCTCTTCCATCCAAATTCCCACAAATAGAGGAGAAGTAACATGAGCTTAAGGAGGAATTTTGGCTCCCTCAAATTCCCTCTTAAAAATATAACCAAACACAAACTTAAAAATCTCCTCTCCCTTCCCACCCCTTCTCTTTCGTCTACCTCCAACCAAACACACCCTAAGTCAATATTATTCACCTTAAATTTATGATAAACAATACATCAATACTTAATAAGAGTAATTTAATAAAAAAATATTATTTCCCTTCTCGCTTTCCTAAAATTTGAAATTTAAAATTTTCACCATTGTTATATAAAATCTATTTCAATTTTTTTATTTATATAGCTATTATTCATTTATTCTACCCATAATTATAACTAGCATGTACGACACTCTAAATCTCAAATCTATTTTTAAGCTCTAATTCATCTATATTTATTTAAAAGACAATGCAAAATTATAACTTCTCAAAATCATTTTGCGTCTTAAGGGCAAAAGACATCACACTTCTCAAATCACAAAATATATTTGAAAACAATCATAACATAATATTAGTTTCAAAATAGGCACATCTATCACATCTTGAAATAAAAACTAAAAGAGAAATTTGTTCGGACTCAATGTCACATATCAGAGCTAAAATCCTATAAATTCAGACGTTACTTAATGCCGAAACACAAAATAGCATAATATCAAAAGAAACTATTAAAGGAATATAATAACAAGCCTCATAGGCGACGTAATAGCATCACAAAATGACTACTCCCTATATGTATCTTGTTGAGCATATGCATCATCGCAACGCTAAACACAAAACGAAGGGTGAGCAATCGAATGATGTTAAAGTGTAAAGTACTTAATTTGCTCCTAAACATAAAAAAAAGTTGGGTTCACAAAAGTTGATGTATTTGGTTCAAATTTGAGTATAAAATAACAACTCGCACCATTACGTCTCATAGTTTAACTTAATCATAACACATATAGGCATATTCGCATATCCACATATTTACAATTTCATGTATACACACATGCTCACATATTTACATATATTCACAAGTATGTAATGCAAATGCTATATTTTTCACCATATAACACATCTTATAAATGTGATATCACATTACTCTGAAGTAGGTGGGAGGAATGTGACACTACGTCCTCCTCTCAGACGGACATCTTCTAGACCATGTAGTCTCACTCAATATCGTAACTTCGCGATCACTATTTAATATCTAGTTGGTGTAAAGATGTGTTGTACGCTAGCTCTCGACATTGAAAAATTACTCCCACACTACCTAAGAATTCATCACCCAAATACCACCAAGATTGCAAGTGATCGTCACCCCAAGGCCCAAAGTAGTGTACTTCCCCATCATCTCATTGGGTTGCTTAGCTCTCACCATGTAACACTTCTTATGAATGTGATACTACACTATTCTAAAGTAGGTGGGAGGAACATGACACTATGTCCTCCTCTCGGACGAACATATTCTAGTCCTTGTAGTCTCACTCAATATGATAATCCGCGAGTCAATATTTGGTGTCTAGTGGGTGTAAAGATGTGTTGTACGCCAGCTCTCGACACCAAAGAATTACTCCCACACCGCCTAGAAGTTTCCCACCCAAATACCACCAAGATTACAAGTGACCGTCAGCCCAAGTCTCAAAGCAATGTATTTCCCATCATCTAATTGGGTTACTTAACCCTCCTAATATCATGAATGCAACACGACACAATCCTTAATTTGGGGGTTTTAGCTCTCTCCTTTACCATCTTCTCCTCGTCTTTCTAAGTTACTTCTTACTCTCGAAGAACTATCACAAGCCTAGAAATAAAAAATAAGGATGACTTCTATATGAATTTTTAAGCGTCAAAAGCTTAAGAAACTAAAATAATGAAAATCTGGACCTATAAAATGATTTTTGAGTTCTTTTTTTTTTTTAAAAATTGAGGATGGAAAAATTATTATTAATAATATTGACTCTAGTGGTAAATTTAAAACTATCCAATATAGGATTTAAACTATGTCCTTTGAAGTTAGAATGTTCAACTTTTATGACTAAACTAACATAAAGTGTATCTCCAATGTTTGATAGCATTTCAATAAAGTCTTAATTTATTTTGATTTATAGAGACTAAAACTATTGATGGAAAATACTTTAGAGAGTAAAAGTTGAAGAAAAAATTAATAGAAATCAAAAATCGAATTTTAAAATTTTATAAAAATTACAAATATATTTAACCTCTAATAATAATATTAATTGGAAAAAAAAAAGGAATTCATTGTCTTTCCCAGTTTCTTTTCCTCTACACAATTACAAGAAAGTCTTTTGAACTTTACTCCCCAAACCAATTTTTCTTATAAAGTTTACAAATGGATGATAGGAAGGGAACCGTTTCTAAATATAATTTGACTTAGCTTATTCAGCTTTCCCCTGTTTTCCTCTGTTTTTGTCTCCCTTGCACTGTTACATGCTCTCTTTTGAGGTCCTTGAAAGTTACATCACCTTGAAGTTTCTAACATGGAGACATTTGTCATAATTCATTTCTATCTGTCAAATTTTCTGAAGTACCCAAACTTTTGGAAACTTTGAATGACAATATATGTTGGTGAAATAACTAGTTAGTATTGATACTTAATTCTCCCATTCCAATCTCAAATTTAAAAAAAAGAAAAGAAAAAAAAACTCCTCCTTGTGAATAATAGAATGTACTCCACTTGTGTTTCCATGCATGTTTACTATCCTCCAAAATATGAATAGGTATTTTACAAACCAAGAAGTATGTAGTAGAGTAGAGTAATTGGAAGGGCTATTAACATCCCAAATATAACCCTGCAATTCAATTAATTAAAAAAATGAGTCAATTTCATTGGTAATTAGACATTATTAGTAAGCTTAACAATTAATGAATATATGTGATTAAAAATAAATAAGAAGGTTAATTTAATTGCTTACGCTGTACTTAGAATGGCTGGATGGACATTGTACTCTTTTGCAAACACAAATGGAACAATCCCTTGCGGAAGTGCCGCCTATATATTTTCAACCGCATCATTAAATATATAACTCATATAAAGCGAACAATTTATTTTAGAGAGTAAAATAAATAATATTAATTATTAAATAATAAATCAAAAGTAAATATTAACCAATTATGAGTTTGTTATAATTAAATTCGTGATTTTTTTACTTTACATTTTATTTATTTTAAATGATCTAAAACCAATTATTCTTCGTTACTATTAATTTTGTGATAGCAATCATATCATTGTAGGCAAAGAAATAAAAGCACATAATAAATGGAAGGCAAATTGTTCAAATTGATCATTTAATTTTTTTATCAAGTTAGTTATTTATATTTGTAAAAGTTACAATGTCGAATTATTTTTATTCAACTTCATTTCAATTATTTTTAGTTAGAGATTTTTAAAATGGTACTATGAGTTTTGTTATCAATCATACAAATAACAATATAATAATTTTCTATGTGATGTCATGACATTGTTTGAGGGAATTTTGCATTTAATTTCAAAAACCCTGAAATATATTTCACTCTAACTCTCTCTTATTTAATTATTTTTCTAAAATTTAATTGAGAGTTTATGTTTTTATGATTATTACAATCAAAACCCCATAAGAATTACACGAGTTTATTGGAAAAAATTGGAAGAATTTTGGATTTCAATTATGTTGCTTAGAAATTAGGATAATTAGTGTAAACATTTACAAACATACAGAACGAACTTGACATTAAAAGAAAGACAAAAGACTAACTTGTTACAAAAAACATAGATAAAAGACTAATTTGTTATTTTCATGTAACTTAAAGGATCACAAGATGTATTTTTTCTAAATTGAATTAGTATATACTCACTCAAATGAGATTTAAGCAAAAAAGTAATTGAAATGTTATGTGTCTAGCCTTAGTTTAATATCAGATATATCAACTTTTCAGTTAATATTTTTATTTATATTTCATTTAAGATGTAGTATTTTCTAAAGAAAAATGCTAACAACAAAATCTTTTTCAACACAACTTTTTTATTCAGTTAAACTTATTTGTATTTCATCAATTTTACGAGAAATTTACGTAATTTAATAAAACACATTTGAATTTAAGTGAGAATTATGTTAAAAAGAGTATGTTAGAAAATATGTTTACAACCGTTCTCTTTATTTTTTTGAAAAAGAAACATCCACTTTATTTGATATCTATATGAGCATTGATGATAGTATTGAACTTCAACATTTTATTTGAAACATATTTAATTTGTTAAGAGAAATATGATGAGAATAGTATAAGTGGATAATTAACCTGAACAATAGCTACATGTAGGAGGGTACCACGGAGGCCAACGGCTATAGCAGCTGCAGCCATAACTGCTGGACCAGTTAGGAATCGGATAGCCATGGCAAATGAGGCAACCGAATTCCCACATGCAATTATCTTTGGTTGAAGAGCCATGAACAAACCTACATAAAATAAAATAAAATATAAATATCAATTCCAAGTTTTCAACCATCAAATCAAACTTAAGGTGTATATAACTCGAATTTAAATTTTATTTAATCGAAAACAAAAGACTCAAGCAATACTATCAAAAATAAATTTTATTTACGTATCTTTAAAAACCGAAGAAAAAGAAAACAAAAATAAAAGACATCAATGTATAATACTATCAAAAAGAAAAATTCATTAAAGATACGTAAAATGTTCTATAAAAAAATTGAGGAAGTAAAAAATTATTAGTAACTAAAGTAGTATGTCGAAAGGAAGTTAAACTTGGTTCTTAAAGTTATCACTTGACTAACATTTCATTAAGAAAAATTGCATGTTTCAAATTAAGGTAGATTTATCCAAACCATGATGAAATATAATTTTAAAAGCTATAAAGTATAACATTTGTAAATTTTCGATAATTCATCGTGATTATGACAAATTTATCAGAATTTAATTATAAACCTTAAAAAAATACTATTTTTGATATTATATATAAGATAAAGTTGAGTTAAAGTAAAAAAATGAAATCAAATATATTTAACTTTTATAAATTAAGACATATATGGCTTATTCATTCCATTATTTCAACCACTATGTTAATTAGGGTAGAGGTCACCACCACGGTTGTCCATTGTGTCTGGGAGCACAAGGAAACGTTGTTTAAAATTGGGTCCCCTGTGTCGGGGACATTATGCTCAACAAGTGAACTATATATCTTATAGTACACACCTTTTGATCAAAGAAAAATAAAGGTACACACCTTGGTAAACAAACAAACAAACAACTACACGAGAATGGACGGCTATGAGTTGCTTTCTTTCTTTGCCCCAAAATCCATGCTTTTCACATATTCATATATACCCAACCATATTCAATCACATGGGATTGCATTTTACTCTACAACTTTTTCTATGATTATAACATAATTCAAAACATCTTTTTGAAAAAATAGTGACATAAAGTTCTTACTCATTCAACAAACAAATTCTCATATAAATTAAACAAAGAAAAATATAAATATAAATATAAATATAAATATAAATATAAATATAAATATAAATATAAATATAAATATAAATATAAATATAAATATAAATATAAATATAAATATAAATATAAATATAAATATAAATATAAATATAAATATAAATATAAATATAAATATAAATATAAATATAAATATAAATATAAATATAAATATAAATATAAATATAAATATAAATATAAATATAAATATAAATATAAATATAAATATAAATATAAATATAAATATAAATATAAATATAAATATAAATATAAATATAAATATAAATATAAATATAAATATAAATATAAATATAAATATAAATATAAATATAAATATAAATATAAATATAAATATAAATATAAATATAAATATGAATTGGATAATATTCTTAATTGATTTGATTTAATTATTTTTGTTTATATATGAATTCTAGAGTCCATAGTATAATACTAAAAAAATAATATAACCAAGAAAATGGCATTGATACACACACCCAAATATAATTTACTTTCTTTTCTTAGTCTAAGAAAATACACATTCATTTGTAAATAATACATATATGAACAAAAAAGAGACACTAAGTAATGATTTATGGATAAAATTAAGAATCATTGTAGGAGTACAAGAATTTGGAGAAGAAATGGATTTTGCTACAACTCACCTAAGCTGAACATAGCCATTCCAAGACCAGCATCAGACAATATTGAAATTGATTTCTCTATTATTTTAGGCATATGCACATCCCACCTGCATTCAAACAACCAATAATATTAAAAATAATTACTTTACTGATTTATTTATTATAATAATCAGAAGTGAGAAAAATAAAACAGCTACTACTGATTTATCAATTATTACAATCCAAACTTGTTTTTTATTTTTTTTATTTTATTAATTGTTGACTTTAATAAAATTTATATACCTACCTAAAGGCAACAAGGGACCATATGACACCAATGAGACTTGAATAAGTGTTGGGATTACGGATAAGCTTCCTCCAAACCATAATTAGTATGAGACGGGTCATGACACTCGCCGGAGGCATATGTTTTCCGACACCGGAGTCCGCTACTCCGGTGGCTTTAGGGTGGACCTCTGTTGTTGAATTGGAGCCCAACTTGTTAAGCCCATTGGGCTCTTCTTTCTCTCTCACTTCTCCAATTTGTTCTCCTCCCTTCACTCCATGGAACTTGAAGTCCTCTTCCCCACCATGTTCCTCTTCTTGACCACCTTCAGTTTAACCCAAATTACAACCACATCATTATATAAATAATAAACATTTTTACAAAATTAAAAAACCTTAAGTAATAATTTTAATATCTTAAACAAGAATTAATTAAATTGCACTAGTTTTTTTATTCAAAATCTAATGCATCTCAAAGTTTTCAACTAAAAACTAATCAATGTAGCAATTTGTGTATCATAGGTTTTTCCCTTATAATCATTGAACTAAGGGTTAGTTATTAAATTTCCCTAGCTATTGCCAAACTTAGATGCTCTTAAGCTCAACATAATTCTCCATATTAGAATTAATCTAATAGCTAAGATTATTATATCTCAGTTATTATATTAATTCAACCATACAACAAAGAGAGATATGTAGTACAAGATTCAAATCTATAATCAACCACAATTATAGTTACAATTTCAATAGTCTAAATTAATGCATATTTGAAAATGACGATGATCTTGAGTTATGCAAAATTACAGTAATTTATAGTTTTTATTAAAATTACTATAGTAATTCATGATACAGTTAAATTCCCCATAATCCAAATATGCGCTAATTGTAATTTAAAATGTTAGATTTTGAGAAAGGAAAAAAATAAAGAATCTAATTGCTGCTACCTTTGTTATTGGTTTCACCATTTTGATTATGTTCATCAGCCACCACCATCCTAATCTCTTTAGCACCTTCTTCAGATTGTTCAGAATTACGAAACACATTAAGACCAGCACTTTCCGAAACCGGAGATGCACTTGAGCTCCACACAAACATATGCAATTCTTTAGCATCCTGAGAACTCTTTGTCTGCAAAGAAACCTGCTGCTGCGGTTGCGGTTGCGGTTGTGCTTGCTGCTGCAACAAATTTTGACTTTGATTCTTCAAACTTTTAGTACCGGATGAGAATTCCGGATTAGGCACAGGATACGAAGCAAGCACAGTTTGCGCCGGATAAAATCCAAATCTCGGGGAACTCACACCATTCTCTTCGAAATTCGAAGGTCTAGGAGTGGGTCCCCGAGAAGAAGACTGAACCGAATACAAATCATTAGCTCCAAAATTAGAATGCCTAGGTTGAAACCCCATCATGGAGTAAAATTCTGCGTGGTTAAAATTAGATCCTCTCGGTGTGGAGCTGAGACTATAAATCTCGGCTCCAGTCAAATTTGATGGTCGCGGAGTACTCATCATAAATGACCTCCGCGACGCATTAGATTTCCTAACAGTAACATGTAACTTCCCATCATCTCCAACAGCCGCATCCGTTTCAAGAAAATCCCTTCCATCCAACGAAACAACGTCCGAACCGACTTTAAACGAAACAATCGAAGCTGCGGTTTCAGGAAACTGTTCCATGATTAAAAGCTTAGCACCACGGTACTCAAAAAGAAAGAGTAAAAGCGTGTACCAAATGATACATTGAAGAACAACGATTTGAACCATTAAGCTTCCAGAATAATCACCATACATAGCAATTAAAAGAGGAATTCCCATAACTAAAGTGTTTGGGAGTGTTGAAAGTGAAAAAATAGTTATCATCCATTCTAAACTTCCATTTTTGGTGAAATTTGTCCATAAAGAAAGTGCGAAAAGCATGATGATTTTTTGGAGTGTGTCTGCTGCTATGAATCTGAAATTCATTTGGTATGGATTGTTTGTTGAGATGAAATGGAAGGAGAGGAGAGGGACAGCGAAAATCGCGACGAAACGGTTTATGCCGGAGCATTGGTCCGGCGAGAAAATCTTCCACCAACGGACTGAACCGTAGGCTAAGAGCATTGCAACGTATAAGGGAACTACGGCAGTTAAGACTGTGTATAGATCTTTCAATGTTATCATTTTTATTTGTATAGTTTTTATGAATTTTTTTTTTAGTGAGGAAAGGGAATTAAATGAAAATTGTTGGAATAGGGAATGGTGAAAATGGGAAAGAAAACCGTTAGTTAGTTAGTTAAGTGTGTGTTGTTGTTGTTGCTGCTGCTGATTCTCTGCGAAATTTTGGGCAGTAGTTTGGAGCAGTGTGTACTAGAATTGATTTGTTGTGAGATTCTGAGAGGATGAGGGTTTAGAATGAGAAAGTGTCAGAGAAGGTAGGGGTAGTAGTGAGTGTGAATTTGTAATAATTGTAGAGTACAAAGGTGTGTGACTTGCATAGTATATATATAGGGTATAAGCATATCGCACAATGAAGAATTGGATATGTCAATTATTTATTTATTTATTTTTTAAATTAAGATGTCTTTACAAGTAAAATTTGATGAGGGGATTTAAATTTTATAATGGTTTATTAACTAATATTGTGATTGCGGTGATCACCGAGTGTGATTGGTAATAACAGAAAATACTCCATTGCAATGTTTGCATTGTAGTGAGTGTAACCACATAAATTATTATTTTTATTTTTCTAATATTTTATATTATAGATTTAGAGAGTATTTTATAGGATGATGGTTAACATAAAGTGATGGAGAATTGATACCGAGATAAATATGAAATTTTAGAGATAAAATATAATATATATTTGAATTATAAGATAAGTAAACCAATTATGTATTTGATGCTAATAAAATTAAATTCACTTTGCACGATTGCAATATGCATTGCAATAGATACAATGTCTGCACCTGTAGGGATCACAACCGCATTTGCAGTATAAAACACAGCCTTCGATTAAAGAGGGTCCTAAATTTTTTTTATAATATATTCTAGCCTTTAAAAAATTACATTCATATTAATAAAATTTTGTATTGAATCATCTAAAATTTTATATTTGCATCTTATGTCTAAAATAAATAATCAATTTTCCGCCATTGAATTGTATTAACGCCAGCAACCTACCACACGTCAGTACCCACATTTTATATTTGCACCTTATGCCTAAAATAAATAATCAATTTTCCACCATTGAATCTATGACAGTGGCTGCAGCCTATCAGACATCATCATCTACCATCAAATATTAGAATCTTGATGTAAGAATTTTGTGATTTTAAAAATCCAATTTTTATATTCAAACAGAACCTCAAAAAATATTAAAACGGCTCTACTCTTAATTAATCATATATTTAAACAACTCAATTATCTACTATTATGATTCCATATATCTTGTATAAAGAGGTCATTTATTGAATGACATATCTATCTATTAAGAAAGTGAACAGTAATATTAATTTTTGTTAAGAATTGAAATTGTTTTTATAAGTTTTCTCTTGAAATGAGAGAATTAATTAATGTTCTATTATAATATTTGTCTTATAAAAAATGACGAATAAAATTATCATGGGGGTCTTACACATAAGGATCACGAAGGTAGTATATCTTAACATTATCGGTTATCAATTATGTTTAGAGATGACAACTTACACTTGTGATTAAGGATCTTTATTGAGACCCATCAATAGGAGGCCAGTGAGTTGCGAGATTTTTTCGAGTGAGGGATGGGACGATGCTCCGAAAGTGAGGGACAAGGAATCATGTGTTTTCTCTAAGGCTATGTTCGGGAGGGAGTTTAGGAGTGAAGGCTTTGAGAAAGAAAAAAAAAATGAAAGAATGAATAGAAGGTGAAATATTTCTCTATATCTTTTTTTCCCCTTCCTCTAAAGTCCCAAATGACATCTTATTTTTGTCACTTTACTTTGATACTTAATTTTAGTGGTTTTATTGAATTTGGATGGATATTATATATAATAGTTGAGTGTCATTAACACTTCCAGTAATTTAGGAATGAGTTTAACATAATTTTTTTTTAGATTTATTTAAATTTTTATGACAATTTTTTGTTTGGAACTACAAAAGAACAAGTGTTGATAGCACATTTCACTTATACAATTAAAGGGTTTAACTTTATATGTTAAAATAATATAAAATTAAGTGTAATTTATAGCTGAGTTTGGGGAAGAGGGGTAGGAGGGGACCAGACAAGAGTGAGGTCGTGAGGTTGGGGCCCAGGGTACCCGTGTGAAAGGGGTTAAGAAGTGACCCATTGCTGTAGTTGTGTTAACTTGACATGGTTTAAGATGCATTGCTTTGCTGTTATGTATGGGTCATGTAGGAAATTTGGATTTTTCAATGAATGGGGATTGGAGAACCTCTTTGCTTCTTCTTTCTCTTTCAAGTTTTACCCCCATTTTCCATCATTTGTATCCTTTCATTTTATTCTCTCTCTCTCATGTTTAGAAAGAGATAGAGACATAATGGTATAAAAATATTTTTTATAAAAATTATACATATAAAAAATTTTTTGTGGAAAAAGAAAAAGAATAAAAAAAGACAATTCAAATTTTATTTTCTACCAAAAAAAACACTTTTATTGAATGAAAATCGAAGATAAATCAAAGTTTTACGTATGGTACTTATGTACCCTAAAAACTCTTTCTTTAGAAGGCTATAGCCTATAGATGGATTTTTTAGGAAATGTGCAATAACTACAATACACTAGTAACACTCATTTTGTCCCATGAGTCATGATTATTTTACATAAATTAAAAAAATGTTTAAATAAAATAATATTAGTTTAATATTATTATATTCGTAGGTTTTGTCATATTTATAGTTAGTTTGTTGTTTTATTTATTAATTATAATGTTATGAATTTGTTCGCAGATTCTTTCTTTTTAATTTTAACGACTTTGAAGTATATTATTGTACTTAATTGATGTATTTTTAGTAATTTGAATAAATGAAAATTTCTTTCTAATAAAAAAAATAATATTAGTTAAAAGGTACAATTAAAAGAAGTAATTAATATTACATTCAAGAGTAAAATTGTGACATTCGTTTTGGAGAAATTTTTTTAGTAAGTGATTCATTTATTGTGAGATGAAAATGTAATAATGAAACAACTTATATAATTAAAGATACCTTAGAAATGAAAATAAAATTACATAAAAGGACAATTAAATCATCTAACTTTTATTTACATGTAAAACATATATTTTTAACCATAGGTATGAACTATCTATTTAATAGTCACAAAATGACAATTATCCATAGTAAAACTATAACTTTTTATTTTATCTATAAATAAATGAAATAATATAATTATTATTAAAAATTTATACATAATTACAAAACTCTTAAATTTTAACTAAAATATAAATTCAACCTAATAATATCGACATTTAACTAATACTAGGAAATAAAACATCTTTATAAAACTCTATTGAACACATGGTGTAAATTGTCCTCTTTCAATCATATTGTTTCCGTACAAAACATTAAAGCTTCGAACCATCACCATTTTAAGGTGCTCAAATTCCATATAACTAACATGCAGAAAGAAAATTTGTTGGTAATTCATTATTTTAATAGTGGAATCCAGATACTTAATTTGAGGAAGCATGTCCATATATATAGTTTAGTAGGAAAAAAGTCTCACTTTCTACTTTTATGGAAATTAAATAACTCATCAGGATGGATTTCTAGTCTCTCTCAATAGAAGTTCACAAAAATACTTTATGTAGAATAATTGAACTTTACGTAAAGGAAAATAACAAACGAAAATCATGCACGAATGTAATGGAAGTTTCAATATCTCATCTTTTTTTTTCTCTTCTAGTTTTTCTTTTTTAGGCTTAGCCTTTTCTATTATCAAAAGAATCTTTGCTTAAAAATATTGAGTTTGAGCGATTGTATTAATTAGAACGACAACCTACGAAATGCTCAAAAAGAGCAGTACTACAAAATTTTATCTTCTACCTCTAAAATTATATTCTTATTCGACATTTTACAATCAAAACTCCATTTTATCATTTTTTATTAAAAAATACATTGTAACCGGCAATCTTAAAGAAAGATTTGCGGAAATAATCATAGGTTGAAATATATTTTATCACCAAATTTAATATAAGCTTTTTGGATTATAGATATATTTGAAAAAATTTAAAGTTTGAGTTTTTCGAAACACAGAAATATTTCGAAAAACTCAAACTTTAGGGTTGTTTATTTTGAAAAACTATTTTTTGTTTTCATTTCTTGTAATATATGTTCATTTATCTTGATGAGAGACTATGAAAGGAAACTATTATCATAAAGATAAGATGAAATATTAGTTAATAAAATTGCATTTTTGAAAATAATTAAAATAGTTTTTGATATTTTAATTATTCTTAGAATTATAGACTATTGTTCACTTCAAAAGTATTTTATCTCTTTATTAAAGAGTAAAATTAACACAAATTTTAAGAAACGATAAACAAAAAATGTTTTTCATAAAGTAAATGACCACTTAAGTTTTCAGAACATATTTGTTCCCAAAAACATAAATTGAATATTTCATAACACATTTATATCATGAAAGACTTTTCTACAAAGAGGAATCTAATTCATTTTATTAAGAATCAAAATATCAATACATGTGGAGATATAAAAAATAAAAAAAGATGAGGATTCACATTGAAAAATGATCGTCTTTGCAAGACAACGAGCAACCATGTTTTCCAACAAATTCCATATGAGAAATATCAATGAAACCCAACTCAGCCATGCAATCCATGGAAACAATGAGTTTCATAGCTTCACCAACATTGATTGGAACAACATATGGCACTTAAATAGTTTTGGCTCCAATGAAAAGACTTGTTTCATCACTTATACAAATATCAATTTTCTCGCCCTATTATGTATTGACAAGAAAGAAACATCAATGTCATATTTTATAAACCACATAGGTGGGGGCTGCCATCGAGACCTTGCATCAATCGTGCAAGTCACCCCCTCAGACCATCGAACACTGAAGCATCGCTCCACTCGTTCAACATATTTTTTACCATGAAATACAATCTCAATAGATCGCTCATCTTCGCGATGCTACACATCAAGGTTCCTACTCCTCCACAAACATCACAATATCATAGCAAGCACATTACTCCCATCCTTAGCCAATCCACTCAGTATCTTGAATATAATTTTACTGAACTCATACACAAACTGCACCAAAGGATTAATTGAGTCCCACAAACCAACAACCCGCCAACCTGTACTATTCTTGCTACACAAGAGTAAGACATGATCAATATTATTTGCCTCTCTATTGCACCAAAAACACACATTGACCACTTGAACGCCTTTAAAACATAATCTAACACGAGTTGGAACACAATCGTGCACCATCCGTCACATAAAGTTTTTACCATATACAGTACCACCAAACTCCACAACGTGTTCCAATCACCATCTACTTCCAGCTTTGAGTTATCTATCAAGTATGTCATGCTAAAACACTAGGCAGACATAACGCTATAGAGGCCATGCTCATATGGTCTCCACATATGCGCATCATCTATCACTGCATCAAAGAGGGGAGTTCTTAAGGTGTCCTATACAGATTGGAACAATATGTAATGGTGTAGATCATTCACATTCCACCTCTTTGGATTGGTTAATTAGAGACAATGCACCTTTAGAGATGGATCTTTAGAAACGACATTATAAAGTTGAACAAACTGACCATTAGCTAACCATTTGTCTTTGAAGACATTAATGTGCTCTCCATGACCTCTTGACCACTAGATACCTTACTTAATAACATATTTTGCCTTAAATAAACTTTGCAATACATAGCTCGAGTTGTTTCCTTTGTTCAAATCCCATAGGTCACTATGAGGAAAATAACCATCTTTATTAAGGCGAGCTACAAGATAATCAAAATGAGTCAACATACACCAAACTTATTAACCCAAAAAGGAAATATTAAAAGTATAAAGTTTTTTGAAAACTACCTATCTTTCCTTCTTTGCCATGACCATCTTGTCCCACGACAACCACTTAATACATTTACTTCACACGCTATCATTACTCCACCAAAAGGAATTCATTGTCCTTTCAATCTTATCCCTCACTAAAAAAGGAATAAGAAAAATGCTCATAAAGTAGGTAGGAATAGATTGTAAGACTTATTTTATCATCACCTATTTTTCAGCTTTTCAAAGTGATTTACCTCCCCAAGAATTAATTTTCTTCCACACTTTGTATTTGATAAACTTGAATAGTTCCTTCTTAATCCTCCCGATCATGGAAGGTAAGCCCATATATTTGCTAGTGCCCCCTAGAGTTGTATTAACTTGAAGAATATCTACAACACGACTCCGAAGATTTTGCATCACATTTTTTCTAAAGAACACCTCAAACTTCTGATGGTTGACATGCTGACCAAATGCATCTTCATAGACAAACAAAATATTCTCGAAGTATCAACTTCTTCCTTAGTGGCCATACAAAAAAGAAAACAGTCATATGTAAATAAAATATGACTAATTACGGGAGCTCCTTTGTAGACATAGGCACCATGTAAGTCTACTCGAATCTCAGATTTATAAATCAATATATTTATCCTTTGTGTGCAAAGGATAAACAAGTATGAGAACAATGGATCACCTTACCGAAGACCCATACATGAAATAATGGGTCCTTCAGCCTCTTGATTCACCAACATGTACCCAATAACTAATTGATTCCACACACATTATAAACCACCACCCAAGTTTTATTAAAGCCAAGTCTAATCATACCTTCATGAATGAAACCCTAGTCCAACCTATCATATGTTTTGCTCATGTCAACTTTAAGTGTCACATCCTCTATGCGGCTTAAAGTCTTACTCTTCAAGTAATGGATGATCTCAAACACAATCATCATGCTATCCTTCAAGTAATGGATGATCTCAAATACAATCATCAAGACATCCAGAATAAACCACCCCGGAACAAAAGCTAACAAAACTATTTTTTAAGATAAACTTAAAGTCTAATCGCGAGCACTTTTAAGATAAGCTTATAAAGCATGTTACATAAGGAAACAAGTTGCAAGCCCTTCATTGACACAAGATTATCATTTGTGGAGATCAAAGTTATATGTGTATCATTGATCAATTGATGGAAGTACCCTCTTTCTAGCCAACTACAACACTCATGGAAAATCTTGTCACCAAACTAATCCCAAAAATATTTATAAAATCCCGAGTTGAAATTGTAAGCACCTAGTGCTTTAACTACATCCATCTCGCGCAGAGGGATAAGGTAAACTCATCACAAGTAAATAGGAGAATCAACTCTGTGTTATCATTTTGGTCAATGCACATAACCATATATGATACACTACAAGAATTTTGGGATTTCTCTAGGGCCAAAAGCTCTAGGAAATGCTAAAAAGTTTTGGGGAATACAACATTTCTTATGGCAAAAAGGCCCTAACTATAACACTAGTAAAAAACAAATACCAATGGTTAAAACCCTCGTGAAACGCTTTTTTTTAAGAAAAAAATGGAACCGTACTTAGGGTCAAGCCCTCGAAAACAACCTAGGGTTGATGCCCTCGCAAAGTACCTAGGGAAACAACCCTCGTTGATTTAAATTTTCAAAACATTTCCCAGGGCTCATGCCCTCACTAAATTCACATGTCAAAATGTTTCTCAAGGCTATGGCCCTCATTATCCTCACCTATTACACAATTTCTCAAGACTAAGGCCCTCACTAAACTCACGTGACACATCATTTCTCTGGGCTAAGATCCTTAACAATGACCAGAGAAGTAAAAAAAATAAAATTATTTTATTTTAAATTCATATTAAAATAATTGAATTTTTTAATTTTATTTATTAAAAAATATAACAAAAATTCATTTAAATTTAATTATATTAATTTATTTTGGTAAAATTTAATTATATATTTATTATAATTATAATTGAATCATTATAAACTATTATATTAGATTATTTATGTAATTAAAAAATTATTTTATATTTATATAAAATTGAATAAATTTTCAGTTTCATTAAAAAATGAAAAATGTTTTTATTTAAAATATTTGCATTATTATTTATATTTAAATTAGAATTAAATTATTTTAAATGATTAATAAAATATAAATAAATTTGAAAATAAAGCAAAATAATAAAAAAAATTATATTAAGTATAATAATATTAAATATTTTTATAATCAATTGATGACCTAGAATTAGAATATATTAATATTATCAGAAAGGCTAAATAGCACCCGTGGTCCCTTAACTTAATTTCAGTTAACATTTTAGTCATTTATCT
The DNA here is from genome assembly GCA_037974295.1 of Cicer cuneatum. Taxonomy (NCBI): domain Eukaryota; kingdom Viridiplantae; phylum Streptophyta; class Magnoliopsida; order Fabales; family Fabaceae; genus Cicer; species Cicer cuneatum. The sequence continues at coordinate 68,902,351 of JBBPBO010000001.1, read as the reverse complement.
TCTTTTTTTTCCCGATTTGGTCCTTTATTTTAATTTTAAGTGAAATAAAGAATGAAAATGTGAGTTTATTTGTAGATTTGAGTTACGAATCTGATGAAATTTGTATTATATGAAAGAATATAATTAATTTTATGGGTTTTGGTTGAAAATTTTGTAAAAAAAAGGATTATATTGTTGACATTTTAAAACATAAAAGATCAAATTGTCACTTAAAATTAAAATAAAGGACCAAACCAGGAAAAAAAAAGATAAAGGACTAAAACGTTAACGGAAATTAAGTTAAGGAACTACAAGTGCTATTTAGCCTATCAGAAATTAACTATTCATTCTTAAAATACAAATAAAATTTCAAATTGAATAACATGTATACAAAAAAAAGCACATATATAAAATAAAAATATAAAATAAAAATATAAAATAAAAATTTAAATATCTTCAAATATACAAAGTATAATTGCAGTCTTGGTTTGTCTATTTCCATCAATTTATGGAATTTGTCTCCCTATTTTAAAAGTCGACAGTTTTAGTTTCTCTAGATTTTTGAACTAAAAAGATGATGATTTGACATATTTTAAATGATGTGACATACTATTTTATGATAAAAAAAATTTACATGCATTCATTATTCATATTTAATTAATTAAATTACACAATGAAATATTTCTGAAGTTGAAAGTTAAATTTTAGAGAGTTTTATTGCGATTTCATGGTGTTAATCATTCTATATCAATCATCGTATTATATGCCGCGTTATTTAAAGTATGTCACGTCGTCATTTTTTAGTTAAAAAATTAGAATTAGGGACCAAAATTGTCATATTTTAAAATATAGGAACCAATTTCGTGAATTTATAAAAATAATGAGACTAAAATTGCACTTAAGCCCAAACCAATATACAAATTACATATTTTCAAAAAATACACAATAAATATACTAAAATATTTTAAATTTCAAAAATATTATTCCACAAAAATAAATATTATATGTTCATAAAAATGCACAGTAATACAATATACATTTTTTAGTACAAATTTAAATAAAAAATCAAAATCAAACATCTAAAATTTTAATTTTCACATTTTCATGTGAAAATATTTTACATTATGAAAAATAACATAGAAATTAACAAACAAAAAAAACATACAAATCACATGTTACACGTAGCATTATTAATATACATTTTGAATATATAATAACAAAAAATAGAATATAAAAAAATTTATATACTGAGAGCAACTCGAAGAAGAAGAAGAATAGAGAAGAGATGTAAAATATAGTGCTCATAAATTAGAAGAGAAGAAACAAGAAAATAGAAGACAAAAGAAGAAAAGAAGAAGCTGAATATCAGGAAGAAAGAAAGAAAATAAGAGAATAGAAGAGAGTATGAGAAAGAAGTTGGAACAGAAATAGAGGGAGCGTGGGTGAGGGCTTTAGCCCTAGAAAATTTTATGAGTCAATTAGTGTGGACTTTAACCTTCATAAATTTATTTCTCATGTCAATCAGTGAAGGTTTTGACCTTTGGTCAATACACAAGTAAATTACCGAGGGCTTTAGCCCTAGCAAATGTTCTATGACTTTCAACTTTAAAAATATCCCTAGCTATTTGAGCTTATTTTTGTAGTGATAGTAAGAGATCGTATTGACAAATATAGGCGAGCACTTTCACGTAATTGAATTGGATCTTGAACCATATCTCTATCCACGTTCATAAGTTTAGAAATGCAATTATTTTCCTTCTTTCGATACAAAGCTGTATGAAAGAACCGAGTGTTAACTTGTAAATTTTCCAACGCAAATTGAATCTGGTAGAGTAAGATATTTTTTTTATATTGTTTTTAAATAAAGGTAAATTGATACCCGTGAGAAGCATATATAGACCCACATGTTGAGTCACTTTGGTTAGCCCAATTAAAGGGTCAAAGAAAGGAATGTGAGACATGTGCTGGATAAAAGCAATGGGCTAAAGGGTCTTTATTCACATGGACCAAACGGTCCCAAGGCCTATCAAGTTGAATGGTTCAATCGTGGCTTTTTTTCTTTCTTTTTGAAGTAACTAAATATAGCTTCGGTTATATAGTCATCATCATAGTGAGGGAAAGTGTTGGTCAAAATACATGAGCTTGCATTACCCATTGAACCCTCCCTAAAACTTCCCCATAAATCTCATCCAACAATGTTAAGGTTTCTAGTATTCATCATGATGGTCCTAATGTTTTTCTTCTAGTCCTAGTACATTGTATTAATCAAAAGCTTTTGGGGTATATTTGAATGAATGAATTGATCATTGAAGATAATGGTTGTGTTAACAATAAATAGATATTCGTATAGAAAGAGAGAATAGGAGACTGTACCAAAAGAGAGAGAGAATAGGAGAAATATGTAGCTAGGGTTTCAACCCATATACATAAATAACAAAAATTAATAACTACCGACATTATAAAAAGAATAATAAATAAAATTAAAAAAATTAGACTACTCTTAATTTAAAAATATAAAACGTCTAATAGTATATTCTGTAGCAGACTTATTTTATGGTAGAAAGGATATTGCATATATCACTTGCATTTGCAAATTAGATAAGGAAGATTTCTGTAAAGGTCCCAAGTCAATTTCTTAAGCACCTTTTAGTGTACTCCTAACAAAAATACACTTAGATTTGTGTGGTCAGTATTGGTTTAAAAAAATCGAAAAATTGACATTTACAGTAGTCCTTTTTAAAATAGCACTGTTTAATAAATATTATAAAAAAATAATTTTGTTATTCAATAATTTAGATATTATTTTTTAATAATTATTAATTAAATTAAAAGTTGTTTTATATTTATAGGTGCGTTTGTTTCAATCGTAAAAGAATATATTTTTTAAATTAAAAATTATTTTTTATTGTTTAAACGATTGTTTGTTTCATATTTTTTTAAATTATTTTTTGACTAAAATTGAAAAGCTAAAAATAATAGCTTCTCTCATGCGATATATGAGAGAGAAAAATGTCACAAATCTTAAAAACACGAAACTTAACTCAGTCATGAGATATGAAATGATGTAATAATTACTCTTACTCTTTTTGAAAAATTCAAAATTGCCCATCCATCAATTTAGGTTTTCATATATATATGACCAGCACAAACACACAAATGATTTAGATGACTTTTATATTAATATTTCAAACTTTTGTTATAACACGTTACTTTTTTTAATTCAATTTATGGTCAACTTTTTCTATCGCATAAATATTCTCCATTATTTTAAATATTTTATATAAAATATTTGAAGTAGCAAAACGTTGAAGGTATTTAAATTGGTAAAGAAAAATATGAAGTCTATTATAAGGTTTGATTTCGTTGTTGATATTAATTTTGAATAAGGGAGGGAGGAAGAGTAGATAAAAGGGATATGTAGAGAGACATAACATAGAGAAAGAGAGAGATTAATGTATTTAAAAAAGTCATGTCTTTTATGATAATTTTGTAGTTTAAAAAATTACTTTTATAAAATTGTATACAAACAAATTAAAAATCATTTAAAAAAATATTTTTATGATAGTAAACAAATGAAAATTAAAAAGTCATTTTTAAACAAATCTCTACAAAATCTTTAAATTTTATAAACTAAAAATCATTTTTATTTAAGTTCAAACAAACAAACCCTATATGTCAGTTTAAAAATCACTTTTTAAAAATAATCAATTATAAAAATAATTTTTTTGAGAAACTACTCAAAACCGATTCTCATTAAAACAGTTTTTAAATTTTCATTTTTTTTAAAAAGCAATAACAAATGGATAAAAAAATTTCAAAAATGGTTAATTATCGACTCTAAAATCATCTTTATTATTTGCATTTTTCTTCAACCTAAAAGTCATCTTTAACGTACCAACAATAAAATTCATTTCAGATGATATAATTTTTAAAAAAATTGTCTATGATAAAAATCTTCTTTATAATTTATCTTATTTTTTTCACTAAGACATTTTTACAGTTGTTACCATAAAAGTCATTGTTACAAATCATATTTTTTATTCACCTTAAAATTGATCTTATAATTGTTATGGTAAAAGTCATCTTTATCAACAGTGCACAAATTGTTAAAGAAGAAGAGATAAAATTTGAGGTATTTTGGAGATTAAATAAATGTTGCGGTACGTTTAACAATTTTCATCTTTTTTTAACAAAAGGAGCATTAATGAGCAAAACCCATAACATCAAAGATCCAACTATCCCTTGAACTACGAAATTTTATCCTCTACCTCCTCGTAATTATACCTTACTTTACAAATTCTAAAAAAATATTAGAAATTTTCCTGACTTTAAAAAAAAAATGAAATATTCTCCTAACTGCACAACATTTAAAAAAAAAGTAAATTACATTTTTGGTTCTCTAAGTTATTGTTATGTTTCACTTTAATCCTTTAAATTTTATTTGTTTCATTTCGGCTTTTTAAATTACAAACTTTAGACACTTTGGTCTCAAGTTATTTTTATTTTATTTTAGTCTCTTAAGTTATAATTATTCAATATTTTGATCCCTTAATTTATAAAAAATAAATATTTTGGCCGTTTAAATTATAATGTTTGACATTATTAGAAAAGATCAAAGTGTACAATATTTGTAATTTAAGGGAGTTAAAACGAAAATAATTTGTGGGACTAAATTATCTAACGATGAATGACTTTAGTTTATAGATTGTGAGATCAAAATGAAACAGACAAAACTCAATGCATCAAAGTGTAAAGTAAAAATAACTTAAAGGCACAAAAGTGCAATTTAACCAAAAAATTATTTTGAAAAACTCAAACTTTGAGTTTTCTAAAACACATTGTGTTACGAAGAACTTAAATTAAATCCCTTGATTAATACATATTTAATTAATGGCCTACATAATAATTAAACCTTAATTAAATATAAGTGGACTTTGATTCTACTTTTAGAGGAAACATAGTTGATTTTGAAAATGTAAAATTAATTTTTATATCTTAAGATGGTATCAAGTAAAATTGATTATGCCTCCAAAATTGATTTAATTTTAAGATTTATAATTTTTAAATCCAAAACTGATTTATACATTAAAGTTTATTATTCAATATTCAACTCACTGTTACCGAAATGTGTCAATCATTTTGAAATTGATTGTTACATTTAACTTACTTTTACTAAAAAATAAACTTTACAAAAAAATCCAACTAATTTAAAATTAATTTTAAACACATCCAAACCAAACACACACTACATATAAAAGAACACAACTAATGACATTAATTTAGGGATTCGAATCCCCTAACTTTTGCACACCAATTGCACTCTACCTTTCACTTGTTTTTGCTTGTTAGATAAATCAAACCATTGCTATTCGAGGTGAAAATAGATTGAGTCAGACTGAACTTTGTTTAAACAGATCAAACCTACTTGAAAAAAATTAAAGCTTGAGTCTAGTATATTATTGTTAAAGACTTTATTTTAAGTCTTGGGTGAGCTTTTGAAAAGTCTTACATGATCTATTAGCCTATTAAAGAACATATTTTGTGTTATGACTTGTAAAAAAAATATTTTGTTTATCTCTAAAAAACTAATAAGCTAATAAAAAACGTAAATTTTGTTGAGTCCATACAACCATAATATACAATTTTTTTTCCCCACTTTTTACAACAAACTTGACGCATATATAAACAACAATTATAAATAATACAAATGTTGAATTTATAACGCAATAGTTTTGTTAGAGAAAAACATGTATGAACATAGGAAAGTGAGAACAAAAAATTAGAATTCAAATTTCTAATAAAGAGTATTTTATTATAGAAATATAAAGAAAAAAAATATAAAGAGTTTTTATTATAAAAAATATGATAAGTCTTTTATTTTATTATTATTATTATTATTATTATTATATATATAAATATTATATTTTAATTAAATATATACAGACTAAATCATTATGCCTAATAGATTTTTTTTAGAAAGTCTAAACTTTATTTATTTAAATAAATAAATTTTAAAAAAATATGAGTATAACTTTTTTTATTAAAATAAATAAACTAGTCTATGAATAAATCAATTCAGATGAACAGAATTAAAAAATAATATTAGTTGACGGGAAAAATTGCATATAAAACAAATTGTTTCTTTTAGGAACTTGATTGTAATTTTTTAAATCAAAGTTAGTTTTATTTTTTGTCAAAAAAAGTTGTTTTCGTTTGTTTAGAGAGTAAATTGGGTCTTAGCACGTACTCAGTGTTGTCTTAACTGAAAAATATTAGATTTGAAGTCTGTATTGAATTTGACGTGTAAATTAATTATCATTTCCACGTTCTTTTTTGTATTTTATCTATACAAACAATAAAAATAAAAATAAAAATAAAAGAGTGGCGAACAAAAAATGATTCCTATTTGGTTTCTCTGTTTTTTGTGTTAGAAAATGATATGCTTTTGTTGGATTTAGTTTTTGAACACTGAAAAATGAGTTGTCACTTTCTCTAAATGCTTCGACTTGCACTGCGAAGAGCTTCTTCTTCTTCTTCCCGGTTCATTTCCGGTTCGGCTTCGAAGCCAAGCCTATCGATATGGAGGCGGAAGAAAGAGTTGGGTAAAGAAGGCCTCATCATTGCCAAAGAACTCAAAAGGCTCCAACCCGACCCGGTTCGCTTAGACCGTTTCGTCCGTCCCAACGTTTCTCGCTTGCTCAAGTCCGACCTTGTTGCTGTCCTCGCTGAATTCCAGAGACAGGATAACGTCTTTCTCTCCATGAAGGTTCAGTTTTTATCTTCTTTTTTCTTTTTCATAATTCTAAAAGTTTGATTATCCTTTTCCATGGAAGAGGATGTGTTTTTCGGCACTAGTTTGATTGAAATGTATCATAAATGTGGTGAGATTGATGATGCTCTTAAGGTGTTTGATGGTTTGTCTGACAGAAATGTGGTTTCTCGGACTGCTGTGGTTGTTGGGGATGTTGTGTTGAGCAAATAAGGTGTTTGATGAAATACCGCTGTGGAATGTGGCTTCATGGAATGCTAAATGTGGGGTTTTGTTAAGGTTGGAGATTTGAGTAAGGCTAGGGGTGTTTGTGATTCTATGCCTGAAAAGAATTTAGTTTCTTAGACGACCATGATTGATTGGTATGCTAAATCTGGTGATATGGCATCATCGAGGCTCGTCTTTGAACAAGCTGATGGGAAAGGATATTGTTGCCTGGTCTGTGTTGATATCGGGGGTATGTCCTGAATGGTCAGCCTAATGAGGCGCTGAATGATCTAAAGGACTAATTTGATAAAAGATTTTTATATGAGAAACTATTTTGACAGAAGAATTAACTCTTTTTGAAGTTCCAGACAAAATGGCTATCCGCATTTATGTTCATAGTTTTTTCGTGGAATACAGGATATTTTAGCTATTTGTGTGTCAACTAAGTTCCTTCAATAAATGAGTTATGCATATTAGCTTACACATAAGTTGAGCCATTGGTCCATCCTCAGATTCAACATTTAGAGCCAACAACATTACCTTTTGTACTTCTCCAATAATCAATATAAAAGATTATTAACAAAGACCCAATGTCCAAGATCACACATACGATTTGCTCCAAGAAGTAGGACTGTTTGAGGGTTTAGGGGATCAATATACTGTGGAACATAACAAGCAGCAAGAGAATATGGTTTTAAAGAGTTAACTCTTGTGAGATTACTAATTTACTACTCTAGCATTCGTGAGTTAAATCACGTGTAAACTCTCTTTTGCATGAACTTTGACAAGATTGATAAACTCTCAATTAGTCAATTCTATAGTAAACTTCTAACCCTACATTTATTCATGGTTTTGACCTCAAAGTGTACAGTTTTGGTTGATGTTGTTAAGTACATGGTTCGAATAGCTTATGTTCTTCAATATATATTATGTTCATAAATCATATGACACATTTTATGTTTTCATAATTGTTTTTTCTTCGATTGTTAACTGCAATATAATAATTAATAATATAACAGTGAGTTGGGTAAAATATTGAGTTATGAGTCTAACTTTTTGTTGATTATTATAAAGCTGAAATGTTGAATACATATATAAACTAATACTATAGATATGGTATTATTTGTATTTGGATACTGATATATGTTTTCAAATACTGAAACTCACATGATGAGATCAAGATTCAAGTTTAGGATTTGGGTTTATCAAGTCTTCACTATACCAAGACTCTCGAGTTTTACATGAAAACCAGTAAACTACTCTTAGCATCGCCCTAGATGAAAACCCAGTATTGCTGTGGATAAGCAATTCTGCCTAATGAGGCGAACTTTCAATTTTATTGAATTGAAGCTAATTTTTATCATATTTACTTTTAGACATGGGCAATGTTGCCAAAATGCTTTGTTCATGCCCTTGTGCTACTGTACGTTATGGTTATAATTTCCTATTTAACCATAATATGTAGTGAATATCTACTATAAATTGAGCCAAAAGAAAGAAAGGACTGCAAAGGCTAAAACTTTATCCAAATTTTGGAGTTTAGTCTTTGATTTAGCTAATTGATCTAAAATTTCGAAATGCATTGGTTGTTTATTGACAATTTTTTCCTTTCGCAGTTGTACGATATAGTGCGTAAAGAGATATGGTACCGGCCAGACATGTTCTTTTATAGGGACATGCTTATGATGCTTGCAAGAAACAGAAGGGCGGATGAAACAAAGAGGGTTTGGGTTGATTTGAAAGGTGAGGGAGTTTTATTCGATCAGCATACATTTGGAGACATTATTAGAGCCTTTCTAGATAGTGGATTGCCCTCAGAGGCCATGGAAATATATGAAGAAATGAGACAATCTCCTGAGCCTCCTCTGTCGTTGCCTTTTCGTGTAATAATGAAAGGACTCATTCCATATCCAGAATTAAGAGAGAAAATAAAAGATGATTTCTTAGAGATTTTTCCAGATATGATTATCTATGATCCTCCTGAGGACTTGTTTGAAGATCATGAGAAGCACAAGGATGGAGCTAATGATGACTTTTATTGAGATCTCATATGTTTAGTCCTTTTTGGATCTTAATGCATCTCCTCACATTAAGGATTGTACATCTAGAGTGTGAACAAATATGAGTCCAATAAGAGAGATTTTGGCACAATAACAAAATTAAGATATACTCTGATATCATATTTAAATTTGACCTAACCTATGAATCTCTTACTATGCTCTTACTACCTCTAAAAGTATCTAGATATGCTTCTAAAGTTAGAGGAAATATCATTACTTTCAAGAGTTTGTTTTTATGATTCATTGGAGAGACGTAAGAATATACATACAGGGGAATTCACGTAGATTGAAAGGCAAGCTGCATTTGGAGTGGAACTTGAGACTGACGAGTGAGAGTTATTCTCATCTCAGTAGAGGGTATTTCCATAGTGGGAGTATCATTTTTGTTATCTTTTATTTTCTACTGTTGCGAGGAGAATTAGTCTCCAAATAAGAATTTCCTTTTGTGGTGTATTAAACTATTAATATCACATACTATTTCCTCTATATATCTGGTTTGGTCCTATTATATTACGAGTATGTGCATAGTAAAAATCATACCTATGAGTTAAGTCTTTGCTAGTAGTTTCAATGCATTTGGCGTTCTGCCCAACTTTTTACCTTTGTTTAGCAAAAATAAAATAAAAAAAGTAGAATGTTAAATTTTTCTTATGCCAGTCTAGTATTGTGGTATGCATTATATACCAAAATGGCATATATCCCTAGCAATATTGCCATATATCGGCAAAATAATATGAAACAGAGGTGTAAAATTTTAACACATCATTACAAAATTACAAAAGTCATAAAATTATGAGGCTAAGGATACTCGCCAAAGGAAGAAGAAAATTTTGATCATATGTGCAATTACTCAAATTTTATAAGTGGTTAAAAGAAAATTCCCGTGACCTCCAAAAAATGGGGAACATGTTCAAAACCATCACTGCTACCAATGAATACAAAGAATAAGAACCATAGCAGAACAGGATAAAGTTAACAAATGACTTTCAAGATATAAACATCAGTCTAAAGGCTAAATTGTGTCTACATAAACCTATCAAATTATTTACATCAACAAAATTATCACAATGAGCACAGTAACTCTTGAATACCACATCAAGACTTGATCAATCACCTAGCAGGCAAAGCGGCTGTCTCATGCCAAGCTCCAGTTTAAGTGCAGGAAATTTCTCCAGATCATGGGAAGCACTTAACATTTTCTGCACACAATCAGTTTTAAAAAATTGGATATTAATTTATGGTTATGATTTAAAAGAAATAGTAGGGGTATTATAACAAGATCTATTGAAGAATAGCATAAATTAGTTCAGCTGGTAAAATTTCTTAGTGAGCATCCCTTGAATAAGCCCAGATTAATGTAGAAGAAACAACAGATACATGGACCATCAAAATTAATATACTACATCCTCAACTATTAAGTTGAGCAGTAGCAGCAAATGTTGATAAAATCTACAAATAAGTGAATAACAATGAATTTCTGTCCACAATATGTGCTGTTGTAGTCCAAAAAAAATTATACATGCACTTAAAAAGAGCTCAAAGTGCAATACAAATAAAATCTTTTTAGAGGTTAAATGGGTGGATGATGAACTGTAACGCAAGATCACAATCCCATAAAAAAGTGGTCAGGGGTTGAAATGTATCACATGAATCTTAATTGCATAAAATGGATGTGGTAAGAAAATGCCATTTTAGAAAATGTGAATCGCCGTTTTTAGAAACATGTGTTTGGACATAAGTGATATGAAACAATTATTCACTTTTTGGGGGGAAAGTGCCTATATAAAAGCCATAGAAAAAAGTGAGATATTTAAGCTGATTATTAACTGGAAAACTATGGCATTAAAAGTAACAAATCCCCATAAAAACTATCAGCAGACAACTCCTATAAATAACTGAAACAATAATTACCAGTGCAGCAACATGTGCGTCTTGTAAAATATTCCCATCCACTTCCAATCTGGTAATAGGAAACTCGGGAAGATGTCCAGATTGTTTCTTGCCTAGCAAGTCACCAGGCCCGCGTAATAATAGGTCCATATTTGCGAGATGAAAACCATCTGTTGATTGCTCCAGTATTTTCAGACGATTTAGGCTACTGGCAGTTGATGCTATTAATATACATTTTGACTGTCTTGTTCCGCGTCCAACTCGGCCCCTGAGTTGGTGTAATTGGGCCATTCCAAACCTCTCAGAATTCATCACAACCATCATCGATGCATCTGGTACGTCAACACCAATTTCAATTACTTGAGTGGCAAGTAGTATATGCAATTCTCCAGTCCTAAACTTCCTTAAGGTTTCTTCTTTTTCATCACCTCTCATTCTTCCATGTAATAAACCACAATTGTATTCAGAGAACCGGTCCGAAATAACCTCGAGATCTGCAGAAGCAGCACGAAGCTGAGGCAACTGCTCTGAAAGTTCAATAATTGGGTAGACAAGATAAATTTTTCCCCCATCTTTCAACTCATCCATCATCATCTGTCAAAAAGATACATTTTACATCAATAACATAGGAAAAAAAGAACAAACCAAATCCTTGTTCCAGTCTTATCAACTTAGAACACATCTGAGGCTGACTGAGAGCCAACTGAATGACAGAATATGAATGTAAAATATGGACACATATCACTGTCCTTGTTCAATGGCACAAGGACATTTAGTTCATGAAGAATACCATGAATGTTTGGAATTGTTTAGATATGTATTCACACACATTATCAGTATCACTATGCAACTATGAATAAGAATAGCAAATTGAAAGTTGATAAAGTTCATGCAACTCACATCCCATGCATATTATCCTCCCCGACCTATAGTGTTGCAAAATGACCGAATCTTCAGTTAAAGAGATAAGACTAAGAATGAATGAGTTTGGTGGCAAATGGAAAGCAAAGTAAACAGAGAATTGGGGAAATAATACACAGCAATGCCTGAGGGGGAAGGAGATGCTCAGTCAAAAGTGGAAAATAACTAGTGGATAAAAGGGAAGAGATAAGGGATTTATTACTAAAGATATGGTCAGTGCACTATACTTGAGGACCAAGAACCAAGAGAAGTCGACTGGGAAAGACCTGCAAAAAGATTAGTCATATGTGCTATACAAGTAGTGTAATGGCCTTAGAACAACCAGATATGCTTGTTACGATCATGGATTACCTACCTAGGTGTTAAAGAAAATAAGAAAATAGCTGGGAAAATAGAGTGCTCCTCGAAGGACCTAAGCGAAGCTGGTTGTGGCAGTGGAAGGTAAATCAAGGTAAAGAATGTCAGCACTAGTTTGGTATCAACGATGTGGCCTGAACAGAGTTTGGACACATCGCCACACATGACAAAAAGGACGTTGTAAGATAAAATGTGCGAAACTAAAAAAATATGCATATGTCAAATTGTAAATGGGCTTTGATATCTTGTTGAAAGAAAAAGAAATGAGAGACGCGAATTTGAAATTTGTGTCTAGACAACACAACAGAGATATAATATATAAATTGAAAGTAATAAATGAAATATTTAAAATTACTCTATTCACCATACTATACAACATATAATATGGAATCATGCATAAAAAATATGATTATGGGTGTGATAGCTTGATCTTCATCTCAAGTAGATATCAGTAGCATGTCAACAAAGGCATATTTAAGTCCCATCATCTAGATTTCATTGTTTAAATTATCAAATTACACAATTACCCAAAAAGAGGAAAATTGCACACCAATGACCATACAGATAAAAATATTATAGATATATAATTGAAGAACATTTTGAAAGAACTGTCACCTTGTAGACATCAACGAATCCTTTGTCATTTCCTTCAATGGTGTATGTTTGAACAGGAATTCTTCCTGGTGGTAAGCCGGTTATCTGTGATGGGAAAAGAGTAAGCTGTTGCAGCAGCAAATAACTTTTTGTACTAAATTTTGAACATTAGCAACAACAAACTTCGTGAAACAATAACTTCAAAATTCTTTTCATAATTTGTTAAAGGTTGTTATCTCTTTTTAATATTTTGTCTTGATGATAAATGAAATACAAGGAAAGACAGAAAAATAGATCAGCATTACCAAGGTCATATCTCTAGTCAAAGTGGAACTCTCAACATACACATTGAATAATTCAAACTTATTCAAGCAATAAGTGCACATAGAGGGCGCAGGAAGTCTTGCATTAGAATAATGAATAGGAAAAATTAAGTACCTGTGTCAGTGACATATCACCATATAAAGCAAGTGCAAGTGTTCTTGGGATGGGAGTAGCAGACATGGCAAGAACATGTGGAGCCATATAATCATCACTTTTTGAGGAACCAGCTGTAACAGCATCTTCCATACTCGGAATTGAAGAAGTGCAAAATAACTGAGAAAAATAAGGAGGCGATAACCATAGTATTAATAAAAAAAATCGATAAAAAGGAAAAAGAGCAATGAAGACATCACTTTTGGCAATAAGAATTTTTTTAGCAAAGAATTGGATTGCAAAAGCACCACAAAAGAGAGAGATATCCCAACTATGAGCTATGCACAAGATTCAATATTCAGTAGCAATGAAGATATAATTTAAATTAATGATTGCCTCTATAAGCATCATAAAGTGGAACTAAAGTAAATGGGAACTTGGGATTAGTTAGGTCAGTTAGTTAGAAGGGACTAAAAATAGGGAAAATCGGGATAGAGGGACTCATTTTGTTCATTTGATAGTGGTATTTAAAAAGACATGTCCTTTGTGAAGGGAAATGGAACATTAGTGAGCATTAATTCTGAATCTATTTTCAATACTCATCCTTATGCTGGACCACAGAGATCAAAACCATCCAGCTTGTTGCAGATTCATTTCCCTTCGGCTATCATTAGAATTAATGTTCACTAATGTTCCTAAGTTGCATTGAATCTACTCTACTTCTATACTACGAATCTAAGCTAAATGGAACATTGGTGAACATTAATTCAATATGTATTCCCAACACTCTCTCTTAAACCATCCAGCTTGTCGCTGATATAAGAAATCATTAGTCCTTAAAGAGGTTTGGTGAGCAAATCTGCCCATTGATCGTTAGAATTTACAAACAAGATGTTGATTTCTCCAGAAGCAATCTTCTCAAAAATAAAATGACTAGGAATCTCTACAAGATAGTTCGATTCCCCAACTGACCTGTATCTACCAAGATCTGAATAAGGCACCCCCAATATAGTAATAGGTTACTGTTTGGATACGAGGAGAGTTCACAGGTTTACAATTTTGATCATGCCAGTTTCTTCCAATATAACTTAAGCATATTTTTCTCTACCAAACCATCATACCCTTCCGTGACTGAGCTAACCTCGAGACCAAGGAATAATTTAAGTCTCTCTCAGTCTTTAGTCCGAAATTGATTGAACAGATGCTTCTTCAACTGACATATTCCATCACGATCGTTATGTGTTATAACAACATTGTTCCATAAACTACAACATAAATACATTTTCTATACAACAATACTAAGCTTCCTAAAACAACCGCAAGGAGGTTGTCTTGAACCACAAAGAGATTGTTTGAACAACACACCAAACCTAAGTCCCCTTGAGCAACAAACTGAGGAGGTTGTTCCATATATATCTCTTCTTCACGAACATCATGAAGGAAGTATCATAATTATATTTATATAATACTATATAATAGAAGCAGCACATAACTACCCTATTTACACTATTTCTAACATATCTTTTGTTATCAAAAACTGGTTCCTTTTTCTTTTGTTAATCTAATATCCCATCTTAGCTTTTATTGCACTCCTCCCTATCTAGTTAATTCTTTTATCAAACTTGTGATACGGCACAATCTCAATGGCATAAACTGATGCATATAGCTGACCACATTTAGTGGCACACCACATGGTTATTGTGTTATATGGATGTGGATATGAGCATAATGTAACCATATTAAAATCCTGAACAAAGAGATTTGAACTACCTTACTGTTAAATCTTCCTCTTTGAATCACACCAAAGCGATGCTGCTCATCCACCACAGCAATACGTAATGCTGAGAATTCCACACGTTCTGCTATCAAACTGTGGGTTCCAATGACCATTGAAATTTCTCCAGTCTGGATACCCTGCAACATCATATCTTGAGTAAAATAATAAGAATTTCATATATATGTGCAAGAAAAGAATAACTGGATAGTTCTAACACAAAAATAGGTAATCATACCTTACGAATTATCCGTGATTGTTTTAGTGGGGTTGAACCAGTGAGTAAAGCAACGGTTGGCTTGAACTTGACTTCATCCAAGTTGTCAAGCAAGGTAAGCAAGTGTTCGTAATGCTGGATTGCAAGTAGCTCAGTTGGAACCATGAAAGCGGCCTAATAATTAGACAAGAGAACCAATTATCATTATGCATTAAATGTTAAAACTTTATTGACTGGGATGAGAAATGGAATGAGTATATTTGAGAAGTGTAACCAAGTGGGGAAGGCATGAAAGAATTATGAGTGGTATCAGGTGGGTTGGACTGATGAGGGATCATGTTCGTTCTCAGCTACGTTTATCAATTTTCTGTTATGTTACCATTTTGTAAGGAGCTAGGTTCCATTTCGTTGTCAATTATCTGTTCTATAGTATTGTATTAGATTAGTAGCACTTTTGTTGTGAGGAGTTCTCTCTTTTAAGTCCGTCTATATTTTTATCTCTGTTTGATTCCTAACAATATTCATCACTTTAATGACAAATCAAGGAATTAAATTGACAGACTAACATCATGCAAAATATAAAGGGTGAAATACCTGATAGCCAGAGCCAATAACCTCCATGCATGCAAGAAAAGCTACGATAGTTTTCCCACATCCAACATCACCCTGAAAGTGTCACAAGACAACATCAGATGAGAATGTGTCTTGTTGTTCATCTATTAACTACAAGACATCAATAAAAAAAGATTCAGTTTCGAGTAAAACTTAGGGGCCTTTTGATGGTGATAACCCAATAGTATAAGGCTTAATTGTATAAGACATAATAAATTTCTATACTATGTTGTTTTTAGTGTGACATCGTACAAAATCTTGTATTGTATGAGATAATAATACTATCCTATGTTTGGTGATGGTACGACATTTGATACAATAAAAAATAGCATTTTTTTACCAAAACAAAATTAATTTTAAATATGTAAGAATATAAATACGGTAATTATATGTCATTGTTCGAATAAATAAAACATCTCACAATATCTTTATATTATGATAGAGTATCTTAGTTTATCTCCTAGGATCAATTTTTAATATTATAGTATCTTAGATTATCTCCTAAGATTAGTTTCCATATTACTTCATTATTATCATGATTTGTTTTATGGTTTTCTTATTTAATTAGGATTAGGAGTCTTGCATAGTACTATAGTATATATAGGGGTTGGTGTTTAGTATTATGTGCCACCTCTATCTCCAAGAAGTATTGGGTGCCTACCAAGATCTTTTGCTAATAAGTGTGACAAATATGTTATATTTGAGCAATACCATGATGGTCAGTGGTTGTAATGATGTCATCAACATCAATATATACACAGCACAGTAAATACACCCCCAGCCTGAACGTCGGATTTGATTCAATTTGAGTTTTACCAAATTGCTGAACAACATTGGCAAATATGTTAAACCAAGTACTGAGTAGTTGTTTGAGGTCATATAATTTGCAAAAACAAACTAACCCTCGGAGCAACAAATCCTAGAGGTTGCTCCATATAAACTTCATTGAGATCACTATGGAGGAAAGCCTTCATGATATCAGCATCTATAGACAAAAGCAAAGCAAATAGAAATCATTTTTGCCACAAGGGGAAGATGTGTCTCCATAATTTAATCCAAAGACCTTTGTGTTGAAGTTGTGGGATTTTAGAGAAAAGGAGTAGAGAAAATAATAAGAGTTTAAATATTATTAATATTATGTGACTTAATTATAGAAGACTCAATATTAATTTCTATTTATAGAGAAACATAGATTCAATCCAAAATCAAGAACAAATCATAATAATAATGAGATATTCTAAGATATCTGTTGAAGAATTAAGGAAAATCATATTTGATTTGATTTTATTTTATATTATTCTATTTATTTTTATTTTATGATTATGTCATTATGACTCAGTATTACTATTGTAATTTTATTTTCTATATAAACAGCTTAGGGCTGTAGTAATAAAATATGAAAGTATTTTGCCTTTTACTTTCTTCATGTTATCAGAGCTATTGGTTAGGGTTATCTGTAAAGCTTTCCACAACCTAGTGGGGTTTGCTTCGTTTTAACCAACTGAGCTATGGCACACAATACCTCATGGAAGGCAGCCCTTACGGGTAGCGGCGGCGACTATGGTTTGGGTGAAAAATCAGAAGTAGTCAACAACACCGGTTTAGGCACTGGCGGCGGCTCAGGCGACAACACTGGATTAGGCACTAGCGGCGGCCCAGGCGGCGACTATGGTTTGGGTGAAAAATTAGAAGTAGCCAACAACACCGGTTTAGGCACTGGCAGCGGCCCAGGAGGCAGTGGTAGTTGGAATGGTTTATCTAACAACAGTCTTTCCAATTTTTTTGGCCATGAGGGAACTTCTAATGCCCTCAAGGTTGAAATCCAAAAACTTAATGGAAAAAATTATGTCGAATGGTCCCAAACTGCAAGATTGATCCTAGATGGTAAGGAAAAATATGGTTTCCTCACAGGAGAGGTGCAAGTACCTGCCACAACTGATCCTAATTACAGGTTTTGGAAATCTAAAAACTCTGTTATTATTGTTTGGCTGCTTAGTAATATGGAATCAACGATTAGAAAACCTTTTATGTTTTTTCCTACTGCGAAGGAAGTTTGGGAGGCTGTCAAAGAAACATATTCTGATATTCAGAATTCTTCTCAAATTTTCGATCTCAAATCACGATTGTGGCATGCCAAACAAGGAGATAGAGATGTCACTACTTATTATAATGAGTTGATGACACTATGGCAAGAATTGGATCTCTGCTATGATGATCATTGGAAGTGTTGTGAGGACAGTGTTTTGTTTCTTAAGAGACAAGAGAACGACCGAGTATTCATGTTATTGGTTGAACTTAATAAGCGGCTTGATGAAGTCCGAGGCAGAATATTGGGAAAGATTCCATTGCCATCACTTCGGGAAGCGTTCTCAGAAGTTAGAAGAGAAGAGGCAAGACAAGGTGTTATGATGGGTAAGTCACCTTCTGTTGTTGAGGTTGAAAGCTCTGCCCTAGTCACTAAGAATGAAGACGGGAAGAGAGATAGCAAGAAACCATGGTGCGAACATTGCAGACGTTCATGGCACACACGTGATACATGTTGGAAGCTCCATGGAAAACCTCTAAATTGGAAGAAAAAAGGAGGAAATGAAGGTCATGCCCTCCAAGCTGGTACCTCTGATCAAGAGAAGCAATCTCCTTCAAACTCATCTCCTTTCAGCAAGGAACAATTAGATCAATTGTACAAACTCCTTGAGTCTCAAACTCCTTCTTGCTCTATAGCTCAGATAGGTAATTTTTCAAATACTGCTCTACTTAGTGTCTCTCCCAGCCATACTTGGATTATCGATTCGGGTGCTACTAATCATATGACTGGGGAGTCGAGTCTGTTTTCTTCTTAAAGTCCTTGTGTAGGTAACCACAAAATTAAAATTGCAGATGGCTCTCTTTCAGCCATTGCAGGGAAAGATTTTGTTATTTTGTCACCTGTGTTAACCTTAAAAGATGTCTTACATGTTTCCAATTTATCATGTAATTTGTTATCCATTACTAAATTACCAAAGGATATAAATTGTCAAGCTAACTTCTTTCATTCTCATTGCACTTTTAAGGATTTGAGCACGGGAAAGATGATTGGCAATGCTAAGGAGAGTGGAGGACTCTATTATCTTAACAATGGACTCAACTTCAAAGACCAACAAAAAACGAGTACCTGCTTTGAATCTATTTTTGTTTCTTCTAATATTGATGATATTATTTTATGACATTTACGGTTAGGACATCCTAGTTTTCCGTATTTGAAACATTTGTTTCCTAAATTATTTTCTAAGAAGGATCCGTCTTTATTTCATTGTGAAACTTGTGAATTTGCTAAACATCACCGTTCTTTTTCTACACAACCATATAAAAAATCAAAACCGTTTGCAGTTATTCATAGCGATGTTTGAGGTTCTAATAGAATAAACACTTTTTCTAATAAAAGATGGTTTATAACCTTTATTGATGATCATACTAGAATTTGTTGGGTTTATCTATTGAAAGAAAAATCAAAAGTTGGACAAGTTGTCAAAATTTTTTTTAAAATGGTGCACACTCAGTACCAAACAAATATTCAAGTCTTCAGAAGTGACAATGGTAAAGAATATTTTAATATATTGTCTGATTTTTTTCTTGCCAATGGGGTTGTTCATCAAAGTTCTTGTGTTAATACACCCCAACAAAATGGAATTGCAGAGAGAAAGAATAGGCATCTTCTTGAGGTTGCTAGAGCTTTACTTTTTGCAAATAAGGTTCCAAAATATTTGTGGGGTGAAGCTGATTTAACTGCATCATATTTAATTAATCGAATATCATCTAAAGTTTTAGATTTTCATACCCCTCTTGATGTTTTTCGAAATTATTTTCCTTTGACTAGTGTCTCTGCTGATTTGCCACTAAAAGTTTTTGGTTGCACTGCTTTTGTTCATGAACATAAACAACTTGACAAACTCGAGCCAAGAGCAATAAAATATGTGTTTACCGGTTACTCTCCAACTCAGAAGGGGTGTCGGTGTTTTGAACCAAAATTAAAAAGAATTTTTGTAACCATGAATGTTACTTTTGTAGAAAATCAACCATTTTTTACTGACATTCATCTTTAGGGGGGAAATTATAAGGAAGATTCATCTTTTACTTATGAAAACATCATTACTTTAAGTAATATAGTGTCACAAAATTCTGAGACTTATATTGATGCACCAAAAGAAAATGCCCAAGAATCCATATTGGAACTCAATCAACTTATGAATGAGGTTTCGACATATTCGGGGGCGACAAATTCAAATCAAAATCACACTGATCAAATTCTTGATCTCAATAATAATGAAGGACCACCTGAAATGCCACAACATAATGACTCAGATAAAGAGACACAAAGCAGGTTTAATACCATTGACCCTACTTGAAAGGGAAATGTCTTTGAAAGAAGAAACCATAAACAAAGAAATAAAGGACCCATTCTCCGACCCTTCCAAGATTCCGAACCAATAGATAATTCAACACATCATCTTGATACAGGTAAGTCTTCTTCTGTTCTTAAGAGTCATGTCGAGTATCCTAATATAGACATTCCTATTGCAATTAGAAAACCTGTTAGATCATGCACTAAATATCCTTTGTCTAATTATGTGTCATACTCAAAATTGTCTTCTTCATTTGCTGCATTTACCTCTAAGTTGTCTACTGTAGAAATTCCAAAAAATACACAGGAGGCTCTAAAAATTCCAAAGTGGAAGGAAGCTATTCTTGAGGAGATGAGAGCTCTTGAGAAGAATCAAACTTGGAGAGTCATGATGTTACCTACAGGAAAGAATATTGTTGGCTGTAAATGGGTATTTACTGTGAAATATAATTCTAATAACACAGTTGAAAGATACAAGGCACGCTTGGTTGCTAAAGGGTTTACTCAGACATATGGCATTGATTACTTAGAGATTTTTGCTCCTGTTGCCAAGTTAAACACTATTAGAGTTCTCTTGTCCTTGGCGGTGAATTTAGATTAGTCTCTTAACCAACTTGATGTAAAAAATGCTTTCTTGAATGTTGATTTGGAAGAGGAAGTATACATGGATAGTCCACCTGGCTTTGAAGATAAGTTTGGTTCAAATGCATGCAAACTACAAAAATCCCTTTATGGTCTCAAGCAATCTCCAAGGGCTTGGTTTGAGAAATTCACTTGGTCTGTCAAAAAGCAAGGATATATGCAGGGACAATCAGACCATACGCTGTTCGTGAAGTTCTCTAATGTTGGTAAAATTGCAATTTTAATTGTATATGTAGATGATATTATTCTCACAGGAGATGACATTATTGAGATGGAAAGATTGAAGAAAAACTTGACAAAAGAATTTGAGATCAAAGATTTAGGCGCGCTCAAATATTTTCTTAGTATGGAAGTTGTTCGCTCAAAGAAGGGAATTGTTGTTTCTCAAAGGAAATACATCCTAGATCTCTTGGAAGAAACTGGGATGAGTGGGTGTAGACCAGCAGATACTCCTATGGAATTAAATACTAAACTTTGGGAGAAAGGCAGTGTTCCTGTTGAGATTGGAAGATACCAGAGGTTGGTTGGCAAACTTATTTATCTAGCCCACACTAGACCTGACATCGCTTTCTCTGTGAGTGTTGTAAGCCAATTCATGCATTCTCCCTATGAAGAACACTTGGAGGCAGTTTATCGAATCTTAACGTACTCGAAATCCAATCCTGGAAAGGGTTTGTACTTAAAGAAAACTAATGACAGAGAAGATGCTGATTGGGCAGGATCAGTTACTGATAGAAAATCCACTACTGGATATTGTGCCTATGTTTGGGGAAATTTAGTCACTTGGAGAAGTAAGAAACAAGGGGTTGTTGCTCGAAGCAGTGCAGAAGCTGAATTTAGAGCAATGGCTCAAGGAATTTGTGAACTTTTGTGCATTCATAAACTCTTGGATGAACTAAAAATGAAAGTTGACTCACCCTTAAAATTGTTCTGTGATAGCAAAGCAGCAATAAGTATAGCTCACAACCCCGTACAACATGATAGAACCAAACACATTGAGATTGACCGCCATTTCATAAAAGAAAAAATTGATGCCGGAATTATATATCTGCCATTTGTGATTTCCAATCAGCAAACCGCTGATATCTTGACAAAAGGTTTGGCAAGATCCAATTTTGAACGACTTATAGCCAAGTTGGGTATGACAGATATCTATGCACCAACTTGAGAGGGGGTGTTGAAGAATTAAGGAAAATCAGATTTGATTTGATTTTATTTTATATTATTCTATTTATTTTTATTTTATGATTATGTCATTATTACTCAGTATTACTATTGTAATTTTATTTTCTATATAAACAGTTTAGGGATGTAGTAATAAAATATGAAAGTATTTTGCCTATTACTTTCTTCAATATCTTTATGATTATAAATTGATCCTAGGAAATAACTCAGGATGTTCTAACATAATATAAATAATATTATAAGATATTTTCTAATATTCTAACACTCCCCCTCAAGCTCAAGTTTACTAAGTTTTAGCTTGTTACAAGAAAACAATGTTTTGCTCCGCAAAATAAAAAAAAAAGATGGAATGGCAACTCCGGGATGCGGGTGAAGTCGGAGAGAATTGCTATAAATACAACCTAGCCAAATAGCCAGAATGATCATCAGTTTGAGAGAAATTCATGGCAAGCAATTGAACAAAACAAGGTCTGTTCTGCTACAAACTGCATTTGGAAGCTCCAAACCAATAATGGAGACTCAAAATATTTAAACTTGAATTTGTTTCAAGGAGAGAGATGCGTGCTTCAGGGAGAGAAAGGCAAGGCCAATACATCTGGGACAAAGATGGGGTGGAGCCAGTGCATCTGGAACAAATTGCCAAGCTAAAGTGAGTAATAAAAATAAAAGACACTGTCAGAATGACCATCAATGGAAAAAGAAATCATCACCATTATGATTCATCTGTGGAAAAAGAGACACCACCAGAATAGTCGTCGGTGGGAATAGAAGCCACTGTTATAATCTATTCGTAAGAACTAAATTGCACGACAAACACCGAAGAAGCAACGCGACTCTAACAAAACGAAGTCATAATCAATCAATGGAGTGAGAAAATGCGTCCAAAACAGAAAAGATAACGACTGTTTGAACAAGAATGCATATTTCCGTTGATCAAAATTGAAAAGGGCAGGTCTGAAACCACAAGAACCAAGATAGACCGACCAGGCAGTAACCGGAGCAGCGTCGGGATGCGTCGTCACGCACTGTGAAGAGTGGCGGCGTGTGGATCTAACGTACGGTGGACGTTGAGGCACGTGCGGTGGCTTTCGGCGACGCGCTTCGAGGTGTGGACTGATCTGGAAGAGGTGAAGCTGATGGAGTGGTCTTTTGCCGAAAAGGTTGCCAGAATCAATGGCGGTGACGGCGGAGTAGCGAACTGAACGGAAAACAAGTGAAACTGTCGAAATGTGTCACGAAAGTGGTTTAGAAAAGGAATGATCACGATGGAAAAGAGAAACTATGATTATATACCCAAACTGTTTGGAACTCGGCAGCAGAATAGAGGCGGGATCGTTCAAGGAGGATCGAAATAGGCTCTAGATACCATGTTGAAGTTGTGGGATTTTAGAGAAAAAGAGT
The DNA here is from genome assembly GCA_037974295.1 of Cicer cuneatum. Taxonomy (NCBI): domain Eukaryota; kingdom Viridiplantae; phylum Streptophyta; class Magnoliopsida; order Fabales; family Fabaceae; genus Cicer; species Cicer cuneatum. Next base: position 68,878,948 of record JBBPBO010000001.1, on the reverse strand, counting down.
AGAGAAAATAATAAGAGTTCGAATATTATTGATAATAATTTTATGTGACTTGATTATAAAAGACTCAATATTAATCTCTATTTATAGAGAAACATAGACTCAATCCTAAATCAATTACAAATCATAATAATAATGAGAGATATTCTAATATATTTTTGTGATTATAAATTGATCCTAGGAAATAACTCAAGATATTCTAACATAATATAAATGATATTATAAGATATCTTCTAATATTCTAACACTTTGTATAACATTTAGCGCCTAATCTTGCCTTAAGTCGATGAATTAGACCATCAGACCATCTTTAACCATAATGATTCGTTGATATCTAACAATTGACTTCCCTGGATAAAGAGGAACAATGTCCCAAGTCTCACTACTCTGAAGTGCACATATTTCTTCAGCCAAAGAGTGGCGCTACCAATACCAAAAGAGCTCCACGTGAAGTCTTATGAATAGAAACAAAATACAAGTAAGAAAGACAAGAGAAATGTGAATGATAGCTCAAAGTAACATATTGAGGAGAAGGATTACTGGTGGACTGTACCTTTTCAAAGTTCAATAGGAACTTCAATTTCATGACGTTGGGCCAGAAAAGGCCCGAGGTGGAATTGGAGAGTCCACAAAAGCTGTGACTAGAAGCATAGGTGCTGGAGGTGGAGGCATGGGTGGCTAATGATGATAGGCCCGCAAGGGATGAGTAAGTAGGAGCATAAATGTTTTCAATCTAGGGTATTGCCGGTGCAACGTGTTCAGTTAAGACAAGCAGAAAAGGTAGGTGAAATGTGTTCAGTTAAGACAAGTGGAAAAGGTAAAGTGGTTGTGATAGACTCAGCTGTGGAAGAAAGTCAAAAAAGGGTCCAAATTCAAAGAAGGCAACATCAGTTGAGACTAACTACGTGCATAGCTTAGGAAATATACAACAATGACCATTAGAGATTGAGCGTAACCCAAAAAGAAGCATTTGATGATACAAGAGCAAGGTTTTGGACATAACAAGCAGACCTAAAGACATTGAGAATCAAGGAATACAAGCAAATAAGAAGAACATCCCCAAAAATTGAAAAGGCACATGGTGTGAGTAGTTTTAATATGAAGATAATTTTTTAGATTCAGCAACATCATGTTAGACCAATTATTATTAGTAAGCAATATAATAGAAGAACCAGAAGGGTTGGGGCTGTTTCTTAATTGTTTTTTAGTTAGAAGTTATGGCAATTATATTTAAATTGTGGCAGTTATGTTTATGTGATTAGACTAAATAGGGAATTTATTAGAAAAGAGAGGATAGGTGGTTATTGATTACAAATTGGGAGGGGGAGGCCAAACTCTCTAATTCTGGGAAGGGAGAGGCCAAGCTCTCTAAATTCTTGGAAGGGAAAAGCCTTTGTAACCTTACTGTCTTTGTCTCTCTAAACTTTCTCTAATGTATTGGTTGGTATGTGAATTATGTGATAATAATATAAACCTCTGTTCTAAAGACAAATTCTGCAGAGTTATTTTATCAATCCAGATTCTTTCTTTAATTTATCCACAATAGATACCAGTTTCTAACATATCAATAATGTGTGGGTTTGGTTTTATCTTAATCATATTATTATTCTTTAACCCCAATAAAAAAGGGTTGGTTATTCTAATCCAGAAGATCAATTTGAAAGATTTGAAATTTAAACTTGGGAGCTGTTGTTAGGATCCACCCACACACGAAAGTTGTTGAAAGAAGTTTAGTTGAACTGGTGTCTGCATGGTTGAGGGGCTTGTTTCATATTGCCTGTTTCTAGCATTACTCTTTCTATTGTTAGTACGTACATGAAGCAAGAAGTGGAAGGAATAATAATGTATAAATATGGCAATAGTAAAACAATATCAACATAGGAAAAATTAAGACCTGCAGTAGCCGATTCATTGGAACTGGCCTTTTTAGATCCCAAATAATTTCTGAAACAGCTTGCAGTTGGCTAGAAGTAAGAGTATATGGAAGGAGCTCCAAAACCTTCTTGGTGAGACAGCACCATTCCTCTGTACACACGGTGTTATTTTCTGGTCTTTTATACTTCTCTAGCAATCCATTCTTTTCTATTTGTGTGCCAAGACCTTCGAGCATTTGGAATAATCGTCCTAACTGACAGAAGACAGTAGATACATAGAGTTAGGTTAAATAAAAAAAAATGAGTATATATACATGAAAGGAACAATAAATTAGTACAAGGAAACATGATAGAGCGCAATAACTCACTGGTGAAAAGGTCAAACAATTACTGTGCATGCCCAGCATACAATTCACCAGAAGTGCAATTCAAAAGCATTGGGAACACCATAACATTTGAGAAAAATGTATGCTACAAAGCTGTCAACTACATCTAAATTTAGGTTGAATCTTTCAATAGAAACTCTTGAAGTTTGAGTTCAGCTTAACTTAACCCTACAAAACTGGCTAATAAGGTGAGAGATGTCTCCTACTTATAAATACTTTTCCAAATTTAACATCCCGATAATGAGCTAAACATTGACCAAGCAACAAGAACTGAAGTATGCAAAGGATGCATTTGGATAAATAGCTTTATTAGGTGCTTACTCATAAGCTAGTTCAGAAAATTTATTGAAACAAACTGAACAAATCACAAGTACTCAGTCGTAAGTTATTTGTAAGTACTAACTTATATCTGATGAGATATGTTCTAAATAAGCTCTTCCCAAAACCTTTTAAACATAAGTTTTTAACAGTAAAGTAACAGGAAACAACTGATACCAACAACAATGGTCATCAGTAACTTTAAAAAGAAAACTGAAGAAATGACTATATATAAAAGTTTAGAAATGTCCACAGATGATAGAGCAAACAAAATGTGATATAAAATAATAACCTCACCTGAAGGTAAAAAAATTCATCAAATATAAGTCGCTTGCGGGCCAAATCAGCTTCACTTATATCCGTAGGTTTGTGAATTCCACAATATGCCTGTATTGTCAACACTAAAGAACTTAAAGTTTCGGTTAAAGTATGCAGGAGCAGATGACAGTAAAGATTCAGATAATATGAATCCATTTTTAAAGAGAGAAAACAGAGACAAGATGCTTCACTTATATCCTTAGGTTTGTGAATTCCAAAATATGCCTGTATTGTCAGCGCTAAAGAATTTAAAGTTTCAGTTAAAGTATGCAGGAGCAGATGACAGTAAAGATTCAGATAATATGAATCCCATTTTAAAGAGTGAAAACAGAGACAAGATGCTGAAACCGTGTGACTTGAGTACACAATCCGTTTTATATAGGCTTAATGCACTAAAAATAAATATAGGTGATTATATTCCTATTTGCATGATAGGATGTGCCTAATATTTTTTTTCTTAACCATCCAGTTTCCAAAGAGAAAGGGGCCCTGGTAATCCGGACCAGAGTTCTGTTGGAAGATAAATAAAGTCTAACCAACGATTATTTCAGCCAGGATTCGAACTTGGCTATATGATGAAAGAGTGAAACCAGAGAAAAGATGCTGAACCCGTGTGACTTGAGTGCACAACAAATCCATTTTATATAGGCTCCATGCACTATATACAAAACAATACAAGCAATTCTATTCCTATTTACATGATAGGATATGTCTAGTAATTCTTAAAGATCCTTAAAGAATGAAAAAAATCATAAAATATAAAATTAAAATAAATCCAAGCAAATCATCTGGGAAACTCTAAAATAGTCCAAGATATTATGAGATATTTCTCAGATTTTCTAATGTTCCCCCTCAAGCTAAAGCTTTCTAAGCTTTCAGCTTGTTACAAGAAAACAATCCATTTCCTTACAAATAAAAAATAAATAGAAAGGAAAAAAACAAAGCTCACACAAAATTAATGGCTGGGAAGGCAACATAGGGATGCTGGGAGAAGCAAGAGAGGATTGCTAGAAAGATAGCTTAGCAGCCTTAGCAATAGCTTGAATGATTATCAGCCCATGGACATTTTCCCTTCTTTTATGGCACGGTCATTTTAAGAATACTCGTTTTTGTGCTTGTTTTCTCTCTCATTCTCAACAATTATTGATGTATATCACACACAATGATTAAAATTTATACAGAGTCAAGTATGTGGCAATGGTCAGGTTTCATATGGCAAGCAGGCTTCATCAATAGAATAAATAGTTCAATAAGATATACTTACATCATGAAGACTTAAGAGTCCAAATTCCTCTCTGATATCTTTAGGAATTGGATCAACATTGACTGGCAAAGCATGTAAAGCTCTAGAAGAAATAAAATAATAGTATATTTAATACACTGTTGTAAGATTTGAAAGGAAATTATAGAACATTACTTTTTCATGATAGTACAAGATTATATACATTGGAATAGAATAATATACAAAATCGCTAACCTAGAATTACGAGAATAAATAAATCTCTTAATACAGAAATAAAATTGTACAAATATAAAGGGAAATAACTGTAAAAAAAAGTATGAGCTAATCACACAACACTCACCCTCAAACCATTAAATGAATATCTATCATTTCTTACTTGACAATAAAAACTCAATAAATTATTATGGTAAGTCCCTCGGTTAATACATCTAACATCATGAAAGGACATAAGCAGAGAAAATAAGGTCATTAGCTAAGTTTTCCCTGATAAAATGTCAGTCTATCTCAATATGTTGCTGCCAAGGATTTGCATATATACAGTCTCACAAATTGGAAGCTATACACTAACATTGAAAGGAATGTACTGGATATTATTTTTTGATGATAATAGCACATACATGATGTACATTATATAGGCTAATGAGCATAAATGCTATTGATTGATAAATATACTATGATAACATCTAGATATTAATAATTATAAGATATTTTCATATCTTTTAATTGTGACTCACAAGAAAGTAGAAGCACAAACCTTGCAATAATGTCTCGAAGAAATGTTGGGTTTGAACCCCCTTTTGAAGGGTAGATAGGATATGGCCTCTCTTTAGCACAAAGGGATAAATCTTTTCCATCTTCAAGCACATCAATATGATATTCTCTCATCTCGTAGTGATCTTTAGCACGCATAGTCCTAACCTACTTGAAAAGGAAAAAATTATGAAAAATCTTACAAAATTCTTAGATTAAAACGGAATATTTACATATAATTAAAGGGAAAATCATTTAAGGATCTCAAATTACTAGTTAAGGACCTAAACTTGTATGTATTAAAGAGAAAAGACTTATATATACATCATTTAAAAATGTGGAGATTCTGCAGAATTTATTTATGCCATGTTATTTTCTATATTGGAAAAATACTTCAAGTCCCACATTGCCTAGAGACATGGCCTAAATGGAGCTTATAAAGCAAGGACAATCTCCATATTAAAAACGACTTTGTAGGATTGAATTAGGTAAAAAAATATAAATGGTATCACACCCAATCCTAGATCTGTTGTTGGGCCACCCGTATTATCCACAGACCAGGCCCAATAAACCTGGGTGTGAGGGGTATATTAGAGAAAAACTCCAAAGTCTCACATTTCCTAGAGTAGAGACGTGGCGTGGCCTGAATAGAACTTATAAAGTTTGGGCAGTCTTCACCTCACAAGTTGGTTTTATGAGATTGGGTTCGGTCCAAAATCTAAGATTTTAATAGCTTTGAAGATTTTGAATGTCCTTGATCATTGAATGAAATTACTCTAAAGTTTAGGTCCTACTATACTTCACTATTAGAAACAAAATTCTTGACAGACTTTCATCTGCAGGCCATTAAATTTAATTTTAATACCACTATAAGCCCTTGCAAAGGACTGTAGCGAGACTTGTAGCATGCCCTGGCCTAGAACAGCATCCCCTCCCTAAAGTCTTCCATGAAACAAATAAGTAAATCAATCTATTATGTCAACATTCTTTGTAGTCGAGATTTCACTCACTCAAAATTACTAAAGCTTGTTTGAACACAGACTACTGTGAAATCTGCTTTATATATTTTGCACTTGAGAGAGGTTGGGTTGGGATTCCCCAACCAACTAAAAATGGCTCAAATTCGGCCTCACATTAAAATGGAATGCAGTTGCGTACTACAAATAGTTCATTTATGTCGAAGACCTATCATTGCCTTAAACACTCGTATTTAAGCTAGCATCTATCAACTTGAGGAAAAATCAATTCATCCACAATGGAAACTTGTAGTACAACATAATGGGTTGGGGAAGAGAAGTAAAACAAACTCACCTTGCCACTAACACATGCTATATCTCTCACTTGATACTTGTTCGCAATACTATTAAGGAAAGGTTTATAAGTAAAACGTGTGCCACGGAAAAATTTCTTCAAATGCAAATAAATTGTCTTCTTTTGCTCAACTTTGTCAGTCACATTCTCACAAGCTGATTCCCTGTCTGCAATCTGACAACCAACAATCACCTCAAGAAATGAAAATGAACAGCTAGCTCTAACTCCCCTGCAACAGAAATACTAAAATTTATCAACATAAGATATAATAAATCACCCTGTGTTAAGAGATTTTAGCAAAATGTAATTTTACACATGATGACATCCACATGCAAAGCTAAATGATGTCATGAACTAGCTATACCAAAAGTTTAAGCTATTAGGGAAACTCACATGAATGGCTTTTATTATATCTATAACACAACCTCACACAAAGCATTGGGGCTTGATGCATAGACAATTTACTAGCTCATTTTTACCTTCTGCTGAAATTAAATCATTATAAAGAATGGGAGTGGCAAGGATCAAATGCTTAACCACTTGTTCAAGGAGGCTCCAATACCATATTATGAACTGACATTCCAAAAAGCTTATGCTGTTAGGTATATACATATAAATGATTCTATTACATCTATATTTCTAACAAAAGTAATGGTTTTTAAGAGGTATGAAGAAGCAAAAGCCACTTATGTAGAACGGGCATGGAGAGAGATGTTATTTAATGGTTCACAGCCTTCTGCGATGACAATAAAGAACATGGACAAAGACAAGTATCTAAGTGGGAACACTCATCACCGATAAGTATCTAAGTTTGCCTTATTAGGCTTTGTAAGAATATCATTACTGGTGAGCTGTGATACTTAATAAACCATACAATGCAGCAGTGCAGTGACATCAGTTTCATAACATTGCAAAGGTTGGGAAATTGCAAATCCAGTAGCTAGAAGTATATTATCCGCACCCTCATTCAAGTGAAAAAGCAACCATAGAAGAGTGCATATGCCAAGAGAAAAGGACACAAAGATGCATAAATCTGGTTAACACATGATACACAAGATAGTCACCTCGAAGATAAGACTTCTCCAACAAAGATCAAATACTGCCCATCATCAATTTTAGCATGTGCATTCTGTAGATTAGCATATGACCGTGGAAAATGGTGCAGCAATTTCCGTAACTACATGTAAAGAGTCGGATTAATGTGGAACCCAAGCCATCTTTTTAAATCTGAAAATCCAAAGAACTACACATTTTCCAAAGGTCACAGTTTTTGGTACCCACCGTGTGAAACCCACAGTTATCTAATAGTTGGTATTGCCTCTTAGTTAATCCAGGTAAGCAATCGACAGATTTGTCAAGAGATAACTCATTAAGTGTAAGGTTTGATTGTGACTGCAGCCCTACTTTCTTTTGAGAATCCTCCCGAGTAACTTCATCCAATGTTTCTTCCGATTGAGGTGTCAAAGGAAAAGAATCATCTTTTCTTGATGCCGAAAATGTTACACTGGAACGATCAAAAGGCCATGCTTCAGAAAGAGTATTTTGCACCTGTCTTGCCTCTGAAGAATCATAAAAATTCTGTTCAAAATCTTCGGTTGCCGAGATGATTGTTGCTTCAGAGTTTGATGTGGTCCCATCATACAAATCCACTTGAGGAGCACTGCCCAAAGTAATTGATGGAAATCTCTTTTGAATCAAGGAGATGTCGAAATCATCTACTGAATCTTCCAGATTCATTTTAGATTTCATTTCACCACTTCCATTTTTAATTAGTTCGGGGATGTTATAATCCATAAGAGCAAATACCTGTTAGTAAAATGAATTCCAATCAACGTTAGCTTAATACAGGGCAATCATAAGCATTTATTAAAGAAAAAACAGAACAAAATTTATCTGCTGAAACATTCAAAGCAATTTATGATTAAAAAAATAATGTTGAAATGTCATCTATCAATAGTATATACAAGATTGATAAAGGAATGAGAATGGTGAAGAGAATAAGCACATGAATTTCCAGTGACAGGTCATGCCATAACAAATTTGATAAACGTAGCTCTCTGCCAGTAAGAGTTATCAAGCTACATCCACAACAAATTTCTCCATACTTCACAAGCTCGTTGAGAAGCACAATTGATGAGGACATCAATTTAGGTAGTCATCAACAATCACCCTTGAATCACAAGTCCTACACTATTATTGGATCTGAATAACAGTGTTTACACAGATTAGGAGGCAATCTTGGTCTAAACTAGAATACTTACTCTCAACACTGGGTAGAATAGAACAACCCCCCCGACTACATAAAACCTACATCATTATAGAGGTCAGTGTTGTTTTTCTTCTTGTATTCGTACAAGAATTTGAGTATGGAACAACAATAACAAAAGCCTTTTCTCACTGAATGGGGTCAACTATATGGATTGACGACAACGACATCATAATGTCCTACTGTAAATCATGAATAATCACAAATCGTCCATTTAAATCAAAATCTTTCTTATCGGTTTAACCTATAGTTATTATTGGTTTCTCTCTAACACTAACTATTCGACTATTCTCCATTTCATAAATTCCCCTTGTTTCGACTTCCCCACATATCTAAATCACTAAGTGATATTCTACCACGTTTTCCACAATAACAGATACTACACCAACTTTCTCTTTAATGCATGCATCTCTAGTCCTATCTTGTTATTGAGTATAGAGACATCGGATATCTTGAGACCCCAAGATTTTAATGAAAAAAATCTCCATGAACTATTGAATTTTGAAGTACTATTCAATTGTGTGAAGGGTACAAGCACTAATCAGACTATATAGACTATGCTTTGCCTAATGGGTTGGATTATAGGTCCAAATTGCGTAATCACGAATAATTACAATATATACAGCTAATAACTACAAATGCGAAAAATATTACATATTTACAACAATGTCCAAACATAAGAAGCTCTAATGAAGTCAAACAAACTATCACACCGCAAAAGTAAATGATTTTTTTTAAGCTAAAAATTTATTAAAAATAAAAGGAAAAACAAAAACTGGGGGACATAAACCTAACCCAGTAAAAAATAAAGAAAAAAGAAAAAACGAAATGTAAAAAACCTGCATGATTGGAAAGTAAATGATTTGAACAAGCCAACGAACACATCGCCTAAGGCCCTACACTAAAGATTATTGTCTAAAGACTGTACGAGTCAAAGATCCATGTTGTCACGTGTATCGTCTAAAGACAAAACTTAAAAGCCTATGCCGTATAAGGATTGGATACTAAATGATTATCATCTAAGTATTAATGGACACGCCTTTGAAGAGTATCGTATAAACTAAGCTAAGAAATTTTTCAAAGTTTAGACGTTACATTACATCAGTTTTCTATAATTAAAATCACTGTAATTAGTCCTCCATTTCATCAGCCCCACTAAAATCATATGATCCACGAACACTGATTATAGATCCTCTCATGTCAAAATTTCAGATGACCTTTTCATGTGAAATTTTGTATTCTCTCTCTTCATAGACATCCCGAGCACTAGCAGCTTTAATCATTATCAACCCACAATGAATTAGACTGGATTGGAGTCCACAGAGACCACCTTACCTTTTACAACCTTGACATCCCTTGCAGTTTCTTTTTTTAACTAATTGAAGAAATTCAAATTCACTAAATGTTAAAGTCATAAAATAAAAGTAAATATTTGACAGTCATGAAATAATATCATTTGTAACAGTTTGTCCAACTTCAACAATACAAACAATGCAAAAACCAAGTTATAATGAAGAGGCCTGCTAGAGATACAAACATTTCTGAGCCAGCACTACACCGAACAACATAAGCCTTTACGACACTTGGTCTCTCGCTCTGATATCATCTTAAAATTTTGGGTTTAGGGTCTAACTCAATCTCATGAAACCAGCTTGTATGTTGAGGGTTGCCTATGCCTTATACGAACTACTTTGGTCATATCTTTAGTCGATGTGAGACTCTCATCAAAACTAAATGATGTTCTGTGGATATAAATATGTTTCCAAGATAATTTTTCAAAAAGAATGAAAGTTTTCAAGATACTAGTATGATTTGGTGTTTATGTTCAGTTGAAGCTGTCCCCAATCAAGTACAGTTAGAAATCACTTGAAAGTCAAAAAGAAAACCATAGAAAATGACTTCGAAACTTTCATCATACACAACAAAAAGCTCCACCCAAATTAACATATACCATCATACAAAAGCATTCATCTACCTTCTTACGCAACTTCACCGCACTCTTTACACCATGTTGGTCTATTTCCACAAACTTCTTATCTATAAATTTATGTTTCATCCGGTAACACATTTTCGAAAATTTAAAAGGGAGAAAATTACAACACCTGAAATGAAACAAGAACCAAAACATATCAAGCCAATATATTTATCCTCTCATAATAACTAATAAGACTAAGAGGAAATTGAAGAATATGAACTATACCTCATTTTTGTGTTGAAAAGGTTTGTATTCCCTTGAAAGACTATAACAGTTCTCAGTTGCTTGCAACATAGACACTGAAAAGACTGAAGAATCACTTCAGGCAATAGGAATATCAAAGAAATGAAGAGGGCAAGTATGTAAAACAGCATCTTGTCCAAATTCACCAGCATAATTGAATCATTGCAGGCCAATGGTCTAATCTAGGTTAAATAATAATAATAATAATAATAATAATAATAATAATAATAATAATAATAATAATATGCTGAATTGAAAAGAAATAGGAAAGAACAAAGGTTGGTTAAGAAATTACCATTGCAATGCTGTTGTTGGCGTGGAAAGTGCTGCGACGAAGAGAGCGTCGGAGGAAGGTGATGGTGACGATCGGACGGTGAGAGAATCAGAGAGAGCTGATTGGTCGGAGGATGGTATGATTTTGGGTGGGGTTGTTCTTTATGACAAGCACGTCCAAATTCTACCAGAAGAAGGAACTCTTTGTTGAGAAGTGAAAATAAGAATAGTCTTTTATTTAATTCATATATAAGTTAAACTCATTAATGGTTGTAATCGGCTAGTTTAATACATATCATTAATGGTTGTAGCATTATAAAAAAATTAATACATACAATTAAACTCATAGTTTTTTACTTGGAAATTAGAAAAATTAAACTTGTCATATTTAGGGCTTGTTTGATTCTCTTTTCAAAAACTCTATTTTGGTTTTTTAAAATTTAAAAACTAAAAAATTTATTTGAATTACTTGTTTTTAATAACTGTTTTGTAAAACTATTCTTAATATTATACTTTTTAAAACTAAAAAAGCAAAACAGTTAAATGGTGTTTTACTTCTCAATTTTCAGTTTTTTTAATTCTATAGTCAAAAATTGTTTTAAAAATTTATATTATCAAATAAGTTTTCTCTTTTTCTCACTTCTAAAACTGTTTTTAAAAATACTTATCTCAAACAAGTTTTTTCTTTAATTCTATTCTTTAAAATAATTTTTAAAATCAAATTTATAAAACATTTTTTAACAACTAAAATGCAAAAGTGTTTCATACATGTCCTTAAAAATATAATATTGCTACTCACACCCCCTTTTTTACTACTCACATTCCTCAAAAAAAATTTAAAACTTAAATTCTCAAAATACCCTTGCATATTTATTAAATTTTTAACCATTAACCGCTCTCAATCTTCATCTTCTACCTCATACTCTTATTCATCCATTTCCTCACAACCCCTTTCGATTCTTCCTTCATTTTTAAGAACTTCAACATCTTCAACCATTCTCATTTCCTCTCTTCACATTGTGTTTAAAGTGACTCAAGAAAGTATGTATGCTATTCTGTTTTTGAGTTCATATTTTTTTCTAAACATATGGAAATTTTACGTGAACTCAGTTCACGTACGATGTTGTAACGTTACGTGAACTGAATTCACGTATGTTATAAAATTATAAAATTTCAGAACACTACGTAAATTAAGTTCATTGCGTAGAAAATGGAGTTTAAACCTCAAACATTGAGTGCGTGAACTCAATTCATGTAGCGGATGAAACTCTAAATCTAAAAAGACATATTCCTTTTAAAAAAAAAGATTATCTTAAAACATTCCTTTACTTTAAAATTAAATAATAATTTTATTATTTCATGAAATAATGAAATAGAGTAGTTGAATTTACACCGATCTCTTAAAATATTTTTTTTATTATTATATAAAAGAATTGGAAATCGGTTTGTGTAACACCCGATTCTCAACACCCACAATTTTTTTAAAAAAATAATTATTTTGTTTTATTTTATTTAATTATTTATTTAATATATTATTTTATATTTTATGTAATTTTAGTTAATAATTTACTTAATTAAACTACATTTCAATTAATTCAACCCAAATTAATTAAATAAATTATCATTTTAATTAAATAATTATTTTTAATAAAATACAAAGTTAATTATTTAATGATATTAATTATTGAAATGAAGAATAAAATTGCACATTTAAATATATAATTTTTACTACATTAATTTGGTTTTTTGCTACACAAATTACATATCGACGATGTATTAATCTCCTATATGGTGTCCAGTCTCACATCGTGGTGCTCGGCGAATACAGCATGGTTGAGTTTTCTTCCTCAATAGGGACATGTAGCTCGTCTTGTTGCACATTCTCATTTAGTAGGTTGATATGCATTGAAGAATTAAGATCTACTTGATTGAGGAACGATGGAACATCAACAGCCGGCTCAAGCATACATAGGTTTGTACCAAATAAATTATTCAAAAAATCTTTGTCGCTAGAATGTATAGATTGTCAAGCATCGCATACTACATGAGACAAATCAGTTATTGGAATCAAGATGCAATAAAATGAGTCGATGATATCCAAAGGAACAATGGCTACAAGCACATGATGAATGGAGGCATTGAGGGCACATGACAACTAACTTTGTCGGGTGCATGAGCAATATATTAAAAAGGACACACAATCTTCCAATGAGTTATTTGGTACAAGCAACCTACCATTGGGCCACTATAAAATTCGTAGAAAAAGGGAGACAGTCCCAAGTAATGATGACATCTGGTCTGATTTACTCAAATAAAGTCATTAAAAACCTTGACAACGAATAAGCAATATCGAACTCCCATGAAGTTCTTATTCCCAACCGAGCACATAGTATCTTTCGAGTTAAGGAGTTGGTTTGTCCACCAAACAGTCGCCTTGTAGGGACATTCAAGGTAGACCTCGACAAACGATGGTGTGATTGTAGTGAATTTAAAGCATTACACTACCTTTGTTCACATGTCACCGTCGCTTGTTCGTTTGTTCGCATTGACTACATGATTTATGTGTCTACCAAGTACACATTGTAATGTATTTTTTACACTGACAAGGAAGAATTCCAAATAACTCCTCTTCTATCATACTAGCTAGAATACAATGAAACTGAATTATGTCACAATCGAGCCATGCAAATAGATCCAAAAAGTCGTCCATAGTCTACTCATATCTATACTGAAATAGATCAAAGAGAGAGGAGTATGCACCCCAAGAGATGTGGTTTGTGTTGAAATGAGAGACATAACAAGAATATAATGCCCTTACCGTACTAATGCTCTCGATGAAAAGTAGTTCATTGTTATTAAATTTGTGTTTCTTTTATTTTCAATCATTTTGTATTTATATTTATATTTTTACTGTTTAATCGAATTTAGTTATTGTTATGGTCTCTCATTATATCATTAGTTATTTTTATGGACTCTATTTTATTTAAATTTTTTAATAATTATTTTATAAAAATAAAATTTAATTAAATAATTATTAAAATATAATTAACTTTGTATTTAGTTTGTAAACAATTATTTAATTAAACGTACATTAATTATTTAATTAATTTGAATTGAGTTAATTAAAATATAGTTTAATTAAGTAAAGTATTAATTAAAATTGCATAAAATATAATATTAAATAACATATAATATTAAATAATTAATTAAATAAAATAAAATAAAACAATTTGTTTTTGAAAAAAAAAGTTGGTGTTGAGAAATCGGTGTTACACAAACCGATTTCCGACTCTTTTATATACTAAAAAAAATCTCTTAAAAATTCGATGTTACAAATCAATTTCTCACTTATTACAAATCAATTTCTCACTTATTTTAATTTTAAACTTAAATGTATGGTACATTAATATATAATTAAAAAAATAGAAAAATTTAAAACATAATCATAGTAAATAACCGTAATTTTACAAAAATTATAATTTGTAATTTTTAAAAAATCATAATAGTTTATTGTAATTCTAACAAACCTACCGTGATATTAAACGTATAGAACAAACCTACCGTGATATTAAATTTACACACAATTTGTTGAATTTCAGCTAAAGGGACATAAATTTTAGAGCAAACTTACCTATCTCTCTTTGTTACTTATTCTATTTTTGGCCAAATGTTGTTTGCCTTATTAACAAAGATTTAGTTTCACAATTCAAATTTGAAAGTTATAACCTTGAAGAGTTCTTTTTAAAACAATTTTCAAACTAGCTTCATATTATTTCTTTTGTTTACTTAAGAAAATATTATTTTCTCTTCCATTATATATATATATATATATATATATATATATATATATATATATTTTGTTTTAACTCTTCGATTTTCAAGAAAAAGAGACCTATTGGTTTTGAGTTTGATCAAAGAGAGGTAAATAACGTCTTGACATATTTATTCTACTTGGAGTTCGAGCTCAATTTCTTTGGAACAATTTACCATTCCCTTAGTAACCACTTGACTTATTCTTTGTATCTTTATAAAACATATTATCAAAAGAAAGTTATCAAAGTTAAAAAACACAATATGTCCTTGTATTTTCGTTTGTATATATATTTCACAATACCCCTCAATTGACTCTCGGACATTACACCTCAAATATAGGTACTTTGCAGCAGTGTCATCAAGAATATTATTCCTAAGTAATATAAAGTTTCGCAAGTCCAACATCATAAAAGCAGCATATGACACAGTTGAAATTCCACAGACATAATGCCATTTTGGTGAACCTGTTAAGAGGCTGATGAACACAATGAATCTTCAATCTTTCTGTTAAAAATTACTCCTTGTACTTAAGCACTAAGTCATTAATCAACAAAATTGCTCCTAGCACTTAGATATCAAGTCATCATCACTATTCTGCAGCATCAACAGATCTATATACATTCAATGATTCAAATCATCCTCGCAATCCGGTTAGGAAAAGGAACTTGGCATTTGCACACATGTTATTATTACAACAAGGCAAGTCCTAATGTGGAAAGTTCTAACTATCATCCATTTACAAATAGCTGAGTGCTATCCAACCTCAGTAAATGAAATAATTAGATAAAGAAAATGGATTAAACTACAAATGCACACTTGCAAAATTCACCACTTTGTCGATTTGCACTTTGCAGATATTGAATTTCCTTGAAAGTAAGGCTTGAAGGTTCTTATAACTTCTTCATAGGTTGGTCTCTTGTAGTCCACCGCCTGTAACCATCGATTATTAGCCTCACAGTTAGTTTTTCAAATGGATAAAAATAAATGGTCGTTACGAGTCACATTTTTCTAACTAACCTGCTCGATAACTTCTTCAGGACTTGTCCATTTCCACTCTGCAAATTCTGGGTCTGCTTCACCAGTAGCTAAGTTGATTTCACCGTCGTCTTTCGTTAATCTCATTAGAAACCTATTAAATGTTCGTAATCCGAATCAGAATAGCAGGTTTGGTAGAATATGCACTTAAAATCATTAAGGTAAAGCACCAATAAGAAACAGACTTTGTTAACAGTACAATCATAGGAACTGGTTATTCAAGAAAACACTCATTGTCACTAGAAGGCAAAGAAGAAAGTTCGCTTAGGTTCGGACTCTATCCACTTGCACTAAATCACATACATAACATCATATAAATAAGCAAAATTTTCATAAGTTATCTAAAGATTCAAGTGTGTGGTTATGTAAAGCAAATGAAATAAAATAAAATTCACACCATTTCTGTGCCTGTCCATGCCATTCACCTCCCCAGAGACGATTGACTTTCGCCTTCACAGCAGGAGGGAAGTCATATGTCAACCATTTATCAACCTGTAATGTACAAGTTCTGTCAAATGTATGGAAAGTTATTTATCACAGAGAGATCAAATAGTTTTTTTTTTATAAATTCTTCTCTAGAATCTGATTCCAGCTGTTTCAGCTTCTTGCTTCTCAAATACTGTTATTCATTTTATTTCACAATGATAGACTATAATATTGAACTGAAATAGATAAACAGCATATCACAATCGCTGTTCTTGCAGTTGCAGAAGAAACTAAATAAACTAATTTCAGACAGGAAAAGCTTTCGCACGAACCTCGGCGATTATCTCGGCAGATACTATTCCAGTTTCTTCTCGAAGTTCTCTAATGGCAGCAGATTTGGGCTCTTCGCCATCTTCAATACCGCCCTGAGAATCCCAAAAGTACAGTAAATGTTACCAATTTTTTTTACTACCGTTAGCTATAAGATACTTTACAGTTTACATATTACTTGCAACAGCAAGGCAATGTTTTTGAATAATCTCACAAATATAACCAAAATCAACTTTTTACAGTTATGATTTTGTCAGCTTAAAGCTTATCTAAGTAATTTGAATAGATGTTAAGTATATTAGTACATAATGTGAGATCACTCACCTGTGGCATTTGCCATGCTCCTGGAACATTCAATCTAGAAGCCACAAATATCTGAAAAAACAAAATTAAAATAATGATTTCGCTTTCTTATAATCATACATATAACTACCGTTTAACAAAAGGAATGTACTATGGAGGAAAGCTTACAAAACTATCAAACCATCTTCCTCTCCAATTGATAGAACACCAAAAAATTATATAATATATAGGTGTGTTGAACAAATCATGGAACATTTAAGTTAAATTTGTAACATACACACAATCTATAAAATTTCCAAATCTAGACAAGGTGTCCATGAGGTTTTAGCTCAAAGTGTTGTAACCTCAAGGGACGAAGTTCAAATTCTCGGAAACAGTCATAAAATGGTCATTTTAAAACTTTAATTAATAATAATTTGTCATTCTCCAACTTGTTTTAAGTAAATCCAGATAAGGAAAACACTCTGCTTCAAAAATAAAATTAACAATACAGTTTTATTTTAATACTTATTTATTCAAGTCAATTCCTACTTTAAGACAAGTAAATTTAGACATATAAGCAATCTTGTACGAACAGATAAAAAAGAATCAATCAATCTAAGCAGTGAATTAAAAGAGACAAATTAAAATCCAAAAATAGAAAAACCAGCCAAAAAAAATTATTAAAAAACATTAACAAAAATTAACTTAATGTCCAGGTTTAGTAGAGCCGAAATCATCAAACAATAACCAATAAGGAAAAAAAGTACATTAATACTAATATTTGTCAGTTAAAATATAAAAAGTAAAACAGAGATTCTTAAAATTAAAAATAAAATAAAATAAAACATTATTCCAAAGGTTTTTCTAGCTTAGTTCAGGAAGCCATCTTCTTACCTAAATTTTCATTTATTTAAAAAGAGAGAGAGAGAGAGAGAGAGAGAGAGAGAGAGAGAATGAGGAGAAGAGGAACCTGATCATCACGGTTGATGAGACAGACACCAACGTTGGGACGGTAACCTTGTGGAAGATTTTCCATGATGAATTGTTATTGTTGGTTAGAGTTTGAGAAAAGAGAAGAAGAAGAAGAAGTTAGAGAGTGTGAGTGGTGGGAATGAGAGAGAGAGAGAGAGTGGATGGTACGCTGTAATGTATTGTGAATGTGTGCGTTGAGGAATAATAAAAAGTGAATGAATGACGAAGGCAGAGTTAGAAGAGAGAGAAGGTGGAGTTTTGTGAATTGCGACTCTTGCGCCACTAATAAACAAACATCATTTCATTATAATACTTACTATATGTGCTGGGATCCACCACCTTACCCGTTGACTTTCGAATACCATTATTTAATTCATCATCGAATTATTAGATCCAACAACGGAACAAGAATCATTTTGTTTCAGTGCCTTAAAGAAACTCAGGTTTATTCAGGTACTATTATAATAATAACTACAAACAACCAATTCAATTTCAACCCGGACGGGTAACATACACCAACGATTACTATGGATTGACAACATAACATGCACTTATAAATATTTATCTGAAATTGTTTTAATTTAGTTGGAGAAAATCCGTTTTAATTGAATGCAGGTGCTGATGCAGATTTTCTTCAAAATAAAAATTAATTTGGGTGCGAGATGAGTGCAGGTGTGTTGATATGCACCTACACCCGAATTTTATTATACGTGCACATAGTAAATATCCTTAATTTTTTTTTAAATATTAAAAATTAAAATCTTATCTCTATAAACTTTTTTCAATTTTATAATTGTCTAATAATATAATTTTATTATATTAATTATAATAAATGTGATTTTTAAATTTATAATTTTATATATATAAATAGATGTGGGTGTGAACGGAGAAACCCGAAACACATAAATGAGGTTTAAATTTCAAATCCGTTAAAAATAAAGGCGGGTGCCAATTTTTCCCGTTTAGTCGGATACAAGGTGGAGAAGGCAAAATCCATCAACACCTAGTTGTCATATCTATCGAGTATAAACCACCTTTTATTTATTTATAATAATCAACATTCAGCTCATTATACATTAGTCAATTAAATAATTTAATATTAAAATTTATTAACTTAATTTAATTATTAATTTTAATATAATTAAATTATTTAAATCACATATTATTTAGTTATTCAATAATTATATATTATTTTTCTTATTATTCATACCCGAACAACAACTGTATGGAGGATATAGTCTATACACATGGCTAAAAATGAAAATGAAAATGAAAAAAGAGTGTGATTTCTCTCCTCTGTTTCACAAGAGATGAAAGGAAAATGTGATTGGTCTCACAATTTTTTTTTTATCCCTCTCTTCAATTTTTGTTCACATCAAAATAAAAGAAGTTTTATATATCTCTTCAACTTCTTTCTCACTAACTTGTCTCTCTTTTATTTCATTATAAACAAATATGTCCTTGAAAAATAGAAAGAATTTTCACCCCTCACTCAAAAATATTTTTTTTAATATATTCAAAAATATTTTTGACAATCTATACATATACAAATAACATAAAAAATATAATTATAAATTTAATTAAATATAAAAGTTAGTGTCTCAAACAAATCACATATCACATCAAGATAATTCTAAAATCGGTAAAAATGTGATAATGATAAATTTTGATGTTCCTTAAAAAAATGATTAATTCTAATTTCACATTATAAAAGCTTTATGAATAAAAAAATAACTAACATATTTATATAAAGCTAAAACTCAAATATATAGATCACGATTCACCGTTCCCATTAACCACGTCATCTCCTGCAAATTTATCACCTATCCGTACACAATAGTGCCTCTGCAGCCATATAAAGAAATCCGAAGAGTGAAAAATTGCATTAATATATAAACACTCCAACATGGAAAACAAAAGGCACAATAACAAGAAAATAATCACCACACGCATAACATACACAACACTTAGCATTTTTTTTCATAGTACCGCTTATCATTTATAATAGTCTTATAATTAACATCACTTAACAATATCATTTAATCCATAACAATCATCTCATCAATTTGTAATACATATCATATCGTATACGTAGTTTAATCAACAACATTTCATTCAATACGTGTGAATTCATCTAATTTATGGTTGAGCAAAGAAGAGTGTTTCGCCTATTTGGTGGAAAAACTATATTTTGTCAAGTGAATTAGAGTGAACAACACTCGTTGTGGTCGCCATTGTAAATATTTTTATTTTCTCAACTCCTTGATGATACTATATATGAGGAAAACATACATTTATTAATACAAATAATAACAGTTAGTTAATATATTCTAGACATATCATCAAAGTAGGAATATAACAATATACTTCTTGTTCATCTTGCAACAAAATTTTCCTTAATACAGGAAAATCAACAACGTTTAAAAAAAGTGATATAGTTCACCATGTAGCAAGCAAACATTAACACAATATAACATGCATTATAAGATTTAACAATTTTGTTATCCAAATAATCGATTAGAGTATCAAGTCTAATTGATTAGGCTACTATATAAAACAACATAACATAATCTCCATATCTTACATCAATCAACCATACTCATAAATATTGAAGATCATGATTTGCATACATACAATACATTTAGCACTTAGACTTGTTATCATTTACACGTATAACATTCATACAACATAATATTCAACAATCAATTATTACAATAATAACTTATTTGATTATAACATCTTGTTTGATTGATTATCCCGCTTAATCCATTATATCAATATACTTAATTCATTAAATACACACATTTTCAATCAAAATAACTAACACGTTCAAATTATGGTCATTTGACTCCTATTTATGCAGAGGTTTAAATTTAAGTAAAACACCATTAAATATATTTTTTCATTAACGAGAAAAGACGTAAGTATTTGTCATTTTTTGAATCATCTTTACCTTCTTGGTAGTCATTAGAACTAACTTTGGCTCCCAAATAAGGTTTTCATCAAGCTCACACCAATATATTAGAGTCCTACACCTTTTTTTGTATTGAGTTTCATACAACTCCAATCTAAAACTAGTATGAAAATTGTTATTGTATGTGAATTCTATATGGGGTAAGAACTTCTCTCAATTACTAGCTTCCTAAAATACAAGCTTGCAATAAATCCTTTAGAGATTGAAATGTCATTTCAGTCTAACCATTTATTTGCAGATGATAGATTGAACTCGTCTAGAGTTTGATTCCCTACACATCATTCCAACTTCCCCAAAATCTAGATGTGAATCTAGGATCAATCTAAGATCTTTGTCCTAGATAATGGTACAACATAACAACCTGATTTTAAGTATTTCTTTTTTATGACACAATTAAGGGTGATTAAAAGTGCGCTCAAGTAGTATTGACTCTTAAGATTTCTATTTCGTCTTGTTTTTAATTCAAGGTAATCAATTAGACATGATTGTCTAATCTATTAAGATCAATAACCTAATCATTAGCCTATGTTTTGTTTATGAAAATCCAAAGCTTTTCGTATTTTATTTTTTAACTCCAAATTAAATTCTATCAGATTTAATCTCATTTAACCAATCTAAATCAACCCTAATACGATTGAGATCCACTTCTATCATTAAGAAGTGTTATTTAAACGACTTAAGGATTACTTTTGACCAGTCCTTGGAAGCCTAAGCCACATTTTCTTCTTATTATATAACTATAACTCAATGGTAATGAGTCCTAATACAAGTTGTGAACTTGAGCCAGAAAAAATCAAAGTAAAGGTAACCAATCAAATTCTTTATCTCTTAAGTGTCCATCCTTTTTCTAAATATAATTTTGAAGCGTTATTTATTTGTTTATGTGAGCACTGCCATTTAAGAAGTTGGAGCAACATTCCTCACATTCTTTCTTGTTATTTGAATTGATAAGGTATTTGGGGGAATGATAGCTCTTTTTATGTGTTTAGAGAGGAATCTTCATTAGATAGTTGTGTTTTATTTGTTTCCCATATGATATTTATGTCTTGCACATTTTGGATTAAATGACTAAAGATAAGATTCTAAGATAAGTTTAAAGTTATTAAAGATGATTATATAGATATATTTTTCTAAGATCTTTCTAATTATTAGACATTTCTATATATTTTTTATATTTTTTTAAATTCAATGTACTTCTAGATTTTTACACAGATATTATCCCTTCCCTAAATAATTCTAGATTAATCAAAATATTAAATTATAATTAACAAAGAAGTGCAAAATACTTTATTTATAGCTAGAAAGATTCATCACATGTCAAAGTTCAAAATTACATACCAACAAAACAGAGAACAAGACACTAACAAACATCAACATGAAATCCTTATTAAAGACAATATCAAACATGAACATGAACTCCTTATTAAAGACAATAACAAACATCAACAACATGAAATCCTTCTTAAGATGATTTGTGCACCATGTTGAGGCTTCAAAGTTACCATCATTATTGGAGCATGCTTATAGCTTGGAGACAACACAAAACTATAATGTTGAATGATCAAAGCAAGAATAATCTTTGCCTCAACCAATGCCATATTTTGTCCAACACAGGTACGTTGACCTAATCCAAAAGGAAAAAATGCAGCTAAATGTTTCCGAGGCTCACTAAAACGCAACGGATTAAAGTCGTGACAATCTTCTCCCCAAAGCTCTTTATCATGATGAACAGCAGTCAATGCCAAGTAGAGATGCGTCTTGGCAGGAATTTTAATGTTCCTTAGCATCACACTCTTAGAAGTTTGCTTCATTAGCATCACAACTGGAGGATAGAGTCTAAGTGTTTCATTAATTATCATGTTCACCTGTTGAAATATATGTAAATCAACAATAATCAATAACCAATAACAAATATTTTCTTTAGAATTAAACAAAAAGCAAAAAGGAAAC
Source organism: Cicer cuneatum (assembly GCA_037974295.1). Classification (NCBI taxonomy): domain Eukaryota; kingdom Viridiplantae; phylum Streptophyta; class Magnoliopsida; order Fabales; family Fabaceae; genus Cicer; species Cicer cuneatum. The sequence continues at coordinate 68,856,209 of JBBPBO010000001.1, read as the reverse complement.
TGAAAAATTAATATATTCAATCTTAATTATAAATCAGATACATCAACTTTTCGGATATCATTTTTGTTTATGTTTCATTTTGAATGAAGTAGAATTTAGTTTATATGTATGACTGATATGTAACCATATTTTAAACATGTGTTCAATGATATGTCATCATTTAATGAGTATAAAACTCATACTTAATAAATAATATGACAACACATAATTGGATGACGTGTATATGATTAATATATTTACACTTACAAAAATTAAATTCATTAATAAAAATAAAATTGTACTAATTCTCTTATGTAACAAAATATGACTTAGATCATAACATGAGACTTACAATTTTAAGGTCATTTAAATTGTCTACAACCGGAATTCGATTGAGCCCAACAACACGAAGAACTTCTTCACGTGCCTTACTTTGCCATTCCTGATGATTTGCTAAAAGGAGAAGGGCCCAACTCAACAAATTAGCTGTTGTTTCTTTTCCAGCTAAGTAGATGGTTTTACATTCATCTATAATTTGTTCCAAACCTAATTTATCTTCTCCACCAACTTCATTCTTGTAAGAATTCATCAATGAACTAAGTACATTTTTTGAATTTTCTATCGAATCGCTCTTGGTCTCAATCAATTTGCGAATTGAATCGTGCGTTTCTTTTTCTAATCTCCACCTATCTATGTTCTTCTTAGTCGGTAAAAATCTATAAATTTATCAACATTTCAGAATGAAAAGGGTAAAAACTCAATATCTTAAAGAAAAGAAAGCAAATTATATTGTGCATATTATTAATGCAACATTCAAATAAATGTGTACATGACTATATTTAATATAAAGAATGAAAAGGGGATCAAATGGAACAATTCACAAATTAAAAAAATTATTTATAATCTTATACATATTACATAATGAAAAATGACTTGAAATTGGTCTCTCATAGTACATCTTAAATTATGATGCTTGTTTCCTTATTGATCTTTATTTTGATAAAGTAAATAACTATAAATAATAAACTACTATCAACTTGGAACTCTAGTTGTAATAAATATTTATCTATCGACTAAATTTAAAATTACCAAAACCACATTTTCCTTAAGACAAAAAAATATATACTTTTATATTTTGGTATGATCAAAAGTTAAAACAACTTTTTAATATTTTTTTAAGAAAAGTGGGAATGGTTACCTAAATCCAGAGATATAGACACTTCTAACTGCCTCTGTGAAAAGTTGCATTTGCTGCTCTTGCAACTTGAAAATACGTTTGCCTTCTTCAAAACTGCTGCCAAAAGCAGTTCTTGATATAATATCTGAAGAAAGATCTTGAAGCTCTTGATACACATCTATCTCAAATTCATCTCTTCCTCCTCTTTCATTTTCCCATTTCTCAAACATCTTTGTCACACTTTTCACAAAATCTGGCACCCATCCCTGCAACAATTTTCACCATATATACAATCGTCAATGAATGTGAAATTCATACACATTGAACAGTAACAAAACTTCTTTATAGTCAAACAGAACATACATTTTGGTTGAACTTAAATTTATATATCCCTTTCCTATAACTCTAATTAAAATATGAATAGTAAAAATATTGTACCTAACATTACATCTATACACATTTTTTACAACTGAATATATATATATATATATATATATATATATATAAAAGGTGGGAATATGTTGACTCAAATAGTAAATCTATGATGTGTTATTTCAATTAATAACTCAATATAAACAATGAATTTCATTAATCCAATTACCACATAAAAAATTCTTATTGAATAGATTAATTTCATAAATTTTTATAAAATTTTAAATATACTTCATTAAATAATTTCAAATGAATGTATAATAAGCTTTTAAAAAATATGAGAAAATATCGATGGCTATATTACATAATTATGAATTTTAAATTTATATTAAATTTTTTGTGTTTGAATATTAATATATTATGTCAATAATCAACAGTTGAATTGATGAAATTTATCGTTTATATTGAACTATTAAATGGAGTAATTCATTACATAATTATTTCTAGAGTTAACAGACACACATATACATATATATATATATATATATATATATATATATATATATCCTATATTTCATATTATGAAAAATGAAGTGTTTAAGTGTATGTTGGGTTTTCAGATGAGACAGATCAAAGCGAGTCATCGTAATTTTTCAAACTCCACTCCTAAACTAACTTTTACAAAATAACGATAGGTTCTTGTAATTTTGTCAATCCTACCGCAAAATTTAATATACAATTAAACACTTCACTTTTTAACAATGGACACAAACCAAAACTTTAGTAATTTTTTATAGGCTAAATAGTACTCGTGGTTCTTTAACTTAATTTCAGTTAATGTTTTAGTCATTTATCTTTTTTTTTCCAATTTGGTCCTTTATTTTAATTTTAAGTGACAATTTGATCTTTTATGTTTTAAAATGTCAACAATGTTATCATTTTTTTTTACAAAAATTCAAAAAATTTATCAAAATTTTCAACCAAAACCCATAAAATTAATTATATTCTTCAATATAATACAAATTTCATCAAATTCGAAACTCAAATCTTCAAATAAACTCATATTTCCATATCTAATAACATCAAATAAAGAATGAAAATATGAGTTTATTTGAAGATTTGAGTTATGAATTTGATAAAATTTGTATTATATTAAAGAATATAATTAATTTTATGGGTTTTGGTTGAAAATTTTGATGACTTTTTTGAATTTTTTGTAAAAAAAAGGATAATATTGTTGAAATTTCAAAACATAAAATATCAAATTGTCATTTAAAATTAAAATAAAGAACCAAATCGAAAAAAAAAGATAAAGGACTAAAACGTTAACTGAAATTAAGTTAACGGATCACGAATGCTATTTAGCCTTTTTTATGTCACACACTTATTTAACTCTTGATTATTTACTGAAGTAACAATGCAATACTCTCCAAAATAAAATAAAAGCAAAATAAATATTTAAAAAATTAATGTATGTGGTCTAAAATTTAGACCAGGTACACAACTTTTCAAACACATTTATGCATTAGTTTAATTGCAATTTTTATTTCTTATTTTCACCAATTTGTAGAATTAGTCCCTCTATTTTAAAATTTATCAACTTTAGTCTCTCTTTTAGATTTTTTAACTAAAAAAATGTGATTTCATATATTTTAAATGATATGATATGCAATCTTATGATCCCATCTAGATCCATTAATTATCTATATGTTATTAATTAAATTACAATAACTAACGAATAATTTCAGAAGTTGAAATTAAAATTTTAGAGATTTCATTTTAATTTAATGAATATTAATCATTCAACATCATCGTATCATACATCATGTCATTTAAAATATTTCACATCACTTTTTTATTTAAAAAATATAATAAAATAACTAAAACTGATAGATTTTAAAATATAGACCAATATCACGAATAAATGAAAAATAAAAAGATTAAAACTACAGTTAAACCTATATATTTCATCACTTAGAGATTAGATAATATTGTTTTAACCTTAATAAGCTCCAAGTTGAATGCCATGTTTATGATCCTTCTATGAAAAGTCCATTGATCACCTTCCAACCCAACAATCCCCTGTCCAAAAAGCACCTTAGCTTGTGGATTATACAAAACTTTCCCATACTCCCCACTCTTATTCAACAAAATCTCCTTAATCATATCCGGGTCGGATATAGCCAACCGGGGCACCCACCCAAACCAATACAGGAAAGTTTTCCCGTACATGCAAGACCACCGGTAGTAAAATGGAACCACGCGTTTTAAAATATCATGATGAAATGGGATTCCTTCCGAGTTAGCTTCTGCGTAGAACCGTTTGATCTCTGATGTGTTGCCGAAGATCGGACGGTAGTTAGGGCCGTTTATTCCTTGGTTTCTGAAATGGGTTTGGATTTTGAATGGAAGGAAGAAAATTGCGTGGAGGAATTTGAGCAGATAGAAAACAAGAACAAGTGATAGTGTAACAGCAATGAAAAGAAGTGGTTGCATGTTGGTTCTGAGAGTGGAAAGAATGAAAAGTGGAAATGAGTTAGGGAGATATAAAATAGAAGTGAAAGCTTGTATTGCATGTATGCAAAGTGTGATATAGTAGCTTACAAGAAGTCAAAATGGTTATAGCATCTTTCAATCTCAATGTCATTAACTTATTGCATGCTTGGCTTAGCTACGTGGCCACAAAAATTAATTATGTATGAAATTTTAGATTTCTAATAATAAAAAAAATATAATTTTAATAATTAAAAACAAGTAAAATAAATTTTAGTTTTTATATCTTTTTTTAATTTTTTTAGTTCATAAATTTTTATATTTAGTTTTAGTTTTTTTTTTTAAATTTGTTTTTTTTTAAAATAATATTTTTAATCTCTAAAAAAATTCTTATAAAATAAAAATAAAGACGAGAAATGAATAAAATTTTGTTATGGACTAAATTTAAAATGTTGTAAAAATTAAAAATATATTTAATAAAAAATTTTTTTTAGGACTCTCACCAATTAAAGACATGTGCTATTGGACTCTTTCGGTCTTGAATAAACATATTTAAGTAATAGTAAATTTATTGATAAATTTTAGTGTAAAAATTATATTTAAACTAAAAAATTACAAATATTAACCTTAAATTAGAATTAATTCTATAAAACAAAATCAATTCTACGCAACAAAAATCAAATATCTTAAAATTTTTAAATACTCTAAAGGTAAACATATTGTGTATTTTTTTCAAAAACTCATATATACACTTTTAAAAGCGTGGAGGAGAGGGTCAATACGAATTTAAGCATGTGTCTTTAACGTATTAATTATTTTTAGTAATTTTTGGAAACTGTTATTTTACTCGCTAAAATACATTTTGGTCTCCTTATGAAAAATGCAGTGGAGGAAGAATTACCGATGGTGGATAAGTTTGTATTTGGTAAAATTTATGGATGAACAAGCTCATAAATATGAAATGATAAAAAATTAGTTTTATACAATATTAATTTTTTTCAATTAAGATAATAAAATATTTAAACGATTTCAAATAGGGGTGTACGCTATTAAGACAAACTCTCAATTTATGTTTTGATGAAAATAAACAAAGGTTAATTAAGAATGTTAATTATGATTCTAAATGTTATGTTAATTTAACTTGTACTTTTGAGTGTGTTAAAATCAAAGACGGGATTCAAAGAAATTAGCATAAGAAGCAAAAAACTGAACAAACAAAGAACAGAAAACATTCTTGACAAATTTTAGAAAACGGAGAATGTTCTTCAGGTCCAAGAAAGATCAAGACAACCTTAAGATCAATCAATCTTCATTAATTGAATGAAGATATTGCTTATGGAATTAACATCAATATTATCAGTACTTGACAAAGAACATATAGGATTCATTCTAGTCAAAGAAATCATTTGAATTACAAAGGGAAAAGAATATGAATCAAGCAAATGCGAACAAGTCTGAACCTTCTCCAGCTTGACTGGCAAGAAAGATCAACAATCTTGAAATATACAAGACATCAGATTAGATTCAAGAATGATCAGGGAAATGTCCAATCTGTTCCTCTAGATTGATTATCAATCTCCAGAAAATTCAAAGACTAAAATTTCCAGATTGATCATCAATCTCTAGAATTTTCAGTAAACATTCTGCAACAATTCATCATCATTCTTCAAACTGTTTTAACAAGAATCAAAACTCCAGATCAAGCTAGAGGTATTAACAAATATATCTGAAGTTTTAAGGATCATTAAGCTCAAAAGAATCTGATAAAAAATTGAAGAATTCAGTCCAGTCAAAACAGAACTCGAAAATGTTCAAAGGCTGGAATATTTTTATTCATAAAAATTGCCTTTGGTCAAGTCTGACAAGAGCGCTACCAACGACCCTTTTTGACCTTCATTAAATGATCTCAAGCCTATAAAAGGAAGGCCAATGCTCAAGGAAAAAGCAGAAGTTCAAGTGCTAATTAATCTGATCAAATCATTCACACTCATATACTTGAAATTTTCCCATTCTCAAGAGAGCCAGTTCTGATTTTATTTTCAATCTCTTGTTATATTTATTCTGAATCTCTTGTAAAGAATCTAATCTCAAACACGAGTTGAGACATCTCAAATTCTATCAAACAATCTTACTATTATTGTGTAAAAACTCAAGACTATAAGTGTTGAGTATAATTTGAGTAGATTGTAAGAAATCCTTTTATGGTTAAAAGGTAAAGTGTAAACTCCTATATAGAGATTGATAGGAAGACTGATTGTGTGTCTTTCCGAGTGGACAAATTACAGTTTGTAAACAGATCAAGATCGATCTAGACTAGCTGTTGTAAATCAGGAAGGTTCTTGTTTTAAACATTTAGTGAAAAATCTCACAATTGTAAGGACTGAACGTAGCTCGAGTTGGGTGGACTAGAATATCCTTGTGTGGTATCTCTTATCCCTTATCTTTTTATTAAGTCTGATTGATTTTCGAGTTAAAAATACAAACTGTTTTTTTGATTTTTAACTAATCAAGAACGTTCTCCGTTTTCTAATAAAAACCAAGAACATTTTCTATTTTTCTGTTTTCTTAACGAAGATCATTCTTGAGTTAAAATCTTAAATTTTCAGGAAATTTTAAATAGGAATATTTACAATTCAAACCCCATTCCTTGTAAATCAACTTTGCTACTTCATACACGGGTAGAGTTGAGCCAGTTTTGACAAAATATGATACTCGACCCGATCGATTATCTTTGGGTTGGGTTAAGTTCTAAACCCATATTTTTTTCATTTAACTCGAACCGAACCGACCTAATCAAGAACGAGTTGGGTTGGCGGGTTATACATAAATAATAACTTGATTTTTATTTTACGGAAAAATATATTGAATGAAAAAATATTTAATACTTGAATGTCTCAAAAACTATAAAATTTCAATCACATCATTCAATTCTTTAAAAAAGCTAACAACCTCTCACAAAAAAAAAATCCAACAATCTTCAAATACATAAATAAATTCAACAACAGTAAATCAATAAAATATAAAAATTCATCAATTCTAAGCAATGTCAACTTCAAGTCCAAACAATTAGCTATTAAGTGCTTGGACTTGAAGTTGACATTGCTTAGAATTGATGAATTTTCATATTTTAAGGAGTGTACACGGGTTGGGTTAGACGGGTTTTGACAAAATCCGATATCCGACCCAATCGATTATCTGTGGATTGGGTTAAGTTATAAATCCGTATTTTTTCATTTAACCTGACCCGATCAAGAACGGGTTGGGTAAGCAGGTTGGCAGGTCGACTCGCGCCCATGTACACCCCTAATTACAAACGTTGTCTCTTAGAAGTAGATATGAGTGATTATCTTCATTTATATGATTGAGATAATGTCTTAAATTATACTAATTCGATAAACATAAACGAAAATAAATATGTATTTCGTATTGAATCAATATAAATTAGATTATCATCTTATCCATAAGGTTAAAAAGAGTCATCTTATAATATATTAAAACAAACACTACAAATATTATGTTGATACATTACATTCTTATATGCCATATAATACTAATTTTGCCACATCATTCAACAGTATGATGTGACATCTCTAGAATTCATTCATTTTTATAGTCATCATTCTACTAATTTTTTTGTCTATATCTCTGTAACTAAAAAACCAACAATAAAAAAATGTAACTTCTATTGCAAACTTGATTTAATTGTCACTTTTTTTTTTTAATTCATTGCATATAAATACATCACAATATTTTAATTACATTTTAATAATTGAAATGTAACAACCATAAATTACCACAAAATATATAAAAACATAATAAGTTTAAATTAAAAAAAATAAAAAATATTGAAACACAATTATTTAAATTAGTAAGTCTTTGCAAAAAAAAAATAATAACAACAAATGATATTTTTTTTAAATAAAAATATTAAGTTATACATTAAATATTTTCAAAGTAATATACAATTTATGTTTATTTGTCTCTTAATAGTGCTCGGATACATATTATAATCCTATAACACAAAATAAAATATTTGTCTATATAAATTGTTCATGAAAATAAAAACACTCATTTTAAAATATTAAATTAAATCAGAACATAGTTTAAATTAACGAAAAAAATAATCAAAATCAAATGATGTTTTATTATTCCCAACATTATTTCGTGTTTTCGATGGTAAAAAAATAATTAAATCAAAATATTTTAAAAAAAACATGTTGCATAACACTTCTAATTAAGAATTAGTTATCAAATGTTTAAGTAGAAATGAGACATGAAACATAAAATATAAGAAATAGTAGTTCATTCAATTAGTCAAAAAAGAATAAAGAAATAATAGTACTCAAGATAAAAAGTAAAACAAAAATAAAAATAATGATTATATAAAAACTAATGCTTACAAATATATCTCAAATCAATGCTTGCAAAATATATATTCTATTTTTTATAGGAAGAAAGTATTGAATAATGATTGAATCTTTAAAACAAAACAACATGTATAAAAACAATCACTCATCTTTTTTTAATAATATTTTTAGAGTAAAAATCACTCATTTTATTTTAATATTTTCAATTGTGTATGCAAACAATCACTCATATTTTTTAATCATATTTTTTAGAATAAAAATAATTCATTTTATTACGAACTTTTCAATTGTTTCCATTTTATTTATTCTTTTGCTATACCACTATTCTTAAGAAACTTATAAATATTAAAACTTTTTTCGATCAAATTGATACATCTATATACTATAAATATCACCTTCAAACCTTTTAAAAAATTTATATTGAAAGAAAATTTTAAAATTTTATAAATTACACATGCGCACGCAAGTTATATTCTAGTTAACTATTCATTTTAAAAAATATTATCGACAATCATTTAAATTTTCAATAATTTTTAAGTATTAATATACGATAGATTATTAATGAAGGGAATAACCCAATAACTCACCTTTGTTTTGTAAAGTAAAATATCATCTTGATATAACATTTGCGAAATAATAGATCATTGCAAAACAAAAAAAATAAAAAATAAGGCATCCAATTGAAACATTTATTTTCAAACCAATATCCCGCCACTAACTCTTACTCATCAGCCTATTTTAAAATGTCTCCTCAATCCTCATGCTCTTCCCATACGTACAAATCATCACTAATTACTTTGCTCTTTTTCACTAATAATGCTATGCATTTCCCTTTATTATTAATATCCTTTTTGTCTCCTTCGTTTTCCATGTATCCAAATAGTTTTATGCAAATTTTCCATTTGTGCTGGTGAGGCCATCTTAATCATCTCTAGTTTTCCTATTCTTCAATTCAACTAACACAACACTTATTTTTTTCTAGCAAAAAGCAATCATTTTTTTATTCATTTCCTTAAAAAATACCCTTCAAAGATATAGTAGTTAATACAGATTAATAATTTCTAACCAAAATATAATTATGTGTCAATAGTCGATAGTAAAATCGCTATTTGCCTATTACAATTTGTAAAGCATAAAAATCCAAAATAATTAGCTTATCACTGAAAATTATATGATACAAAAAAAAAAACCGGCCAGCAAACATATTTACATACTTCTTTCTTTACCTTATTGGTGAAATAAATATAACGTTTTGACGTGCGGTGGAAACAGGACAATTACAATAGATTACAATAGGTGTTGCAGCCCGTGGCACCTTTCATGACGGCATTTCGACAACACTATTAATTCCTCCAAAATTTGTAATAGTTAGTTGCAATTCAATTCTTCTAATACAAATCGAAAACAATTTGACTAGGTTGTTGTACTAAAGTGGTTAATGAGCTTTCAATAAATGGCATATCATTCAGGAATACTTAGTTTGAACCCTAGCTGAAATAATCATTAGTTAGACTTTACTTCCTCTCAGTCAAAGGACCCACACAAAAAGACGGAAAAACAACTTAAAAGTTGATCTCCCGTCTCTCGGCAAACAACTTTCCCATGATTGTTTGGTCAAGAAGCAGGGCAAGCCATACTCCACTATCAGCTCCTTCCTCGACACTATTATTCCCTGCAAAACCTGTTAAAGCCGTCTTCACCCAACCTGGACAATAGCAGTTAATATAAATCTTCTGCCCTTCTGGTCGCTCAGAAAGCTTCCTTGCCGTAAGCCTTGTATAAGCATTAACAGCAAGTTTCGACACTGAGTAATCAGTATATATTTGAGGCCACCCACCTGATGCCCAACTTCCATCTTCTACTTGTTGTAAAAATGCCGATAGAGTTCTGTCGATGAGTTCCTCTGAAAGGCATTCCACATCACTCAGTTGCTCCCTCAATGCTACATTGCTGATTCTCTGTCACTCAAACAACAGATTATCAGTTTTACATTTTGCAGGAGTCATATAGCGCAGAACGTGGTGCAATCAAAGCCTACCAACAGAAACATTTTACCACAAAGTGTATGTTCTAGTTAGTTGTTCAAGAAATACATCTCTAGAGAATACTAGACGGAATTGCAACATTAAAGGATTTTTCATTTTATATACAAGTATACATTTTTTAACATTGGAATTTTGCTCTGATGGGAATAAACACAATAACAACTAATACGCAGTGAATATAAAATTTCTCCAACTTGCAAGAACCCTGAGAAGCAACAACAAATATATGGCAGAAAATTGATCAAATAAAAACTCCTTCCTATGTGGAGAAAAGTTCAAATATTGTAGCCCATTTTGTTTCTCGCCTATTCAAGTTGCGACGGGTCTTACTAGGGTGAGAAGAGACACTATTTTGAAAAGAAAAATAAAAGACAGACACAAAAAGAGAAAAGTAAACTCTATTCCTGATTTTGTCAAACCAGTCTAAGAAAAAACATTGATTGCGCATTCGTTAATTTTTAGACAGCAGGTTCGCAACATACAGGTCTTCGTTTCAACGGTCAGATACGACGTATGGAGAGAGAGAAACAATGCTCGCACAATAGGAGATTTTTGGAGTGTTTTTCATTTGTAAGCTTTAGTGCTTTGTTATTTTGGCTGGTCGTAGACACAATTTGTGTATCATTTTGAGACTCTCTTGTAACCTTATTTGATTATAGTGGAGCTATTTTTTGGGTTTAAACGATGCGTGATTTTTACCATTGCATTGAGGGCCACATTAATATATCGGTGTTCTTTACGCGCTTTTATTTGATCAATTTGTTGTTGCTCCTCACAGGTTCTTGCATGTTGAGATAATTTTATATCCGCTGTGTATTGCTTATTATTATGTTTCTGTGTTTATTGTGTTTACTCTGATCGGAATAAACACAAAAATACGATAATAAGCAATACGCAACAGATATAAAATTCCCCCCAACTTGCAAGAACCTGTGAGGAGCAACAACAAATATATGACAACAAATTGATCAAATAAAAGCGCGTAAAGAACACTGATATTTTAAAGCAAAAAATCCCTTAATGCAAGAGTAAAAATCACGGATCGTCCAGACAAAAAAAAATAACTCTACTATAATCAAATAAGGGTACAAGAGAATCTCAAAATGATGCATAAATTGTACCTACAACCAGCTAAAATAACAAAGCAAGCTTACAAATGAAAAACTAGAAGATGAAAAACACCCAAAAAACCTGCTACTGTGCGAGCATTGTTTCTCCCTCTTTAGACGTTGTTTCCCCAATCCGACCGTTGAAAACAAAAACCTGTATGTCGTGCAATCGATGTTTTTCTGAGTTTGATTTGACAAAATCGGGAATAGAGTTTACTTTTCTCTTTTGGTGGCCGTCTTTTTTTTCTTTTCAAAATAGTCTCTCTTCCCATCCTAATAAGACCACTCTCCACTTGAATAAGTGAGACACAAAATGGACTACAATGTTTAGATATTTCTCCATATAGAAAGGGAGCCAATACCCAACAATTTTGCCAAAATATATGCAATTCAAACTACAACTTATGTAACCTCCTACTTCACCATTTCGAGTAATTTATTTCAGAAAGCAATTTTTGGGGATAATGCCAAAAGGAATGGTTTTGCATATTTTTATGTTTTAGAACAAGAACATTTAAGTGTGAAAACATTGTTTAGTTTAGCCCCAAAAAGAAGACAATGAAAAAATGAAGAATGTTGAAAGTACTCACAAGGGAAAGAACCAAAGATCTATTATTATTTTTTTTAAACATTGTTTACTCATTATATGAATACAATTTATTTTGCAAATAGAGTAAAAAAAAATTACTTACATTCCGTCTTCCATTTATTCGACCTAGACGCGAGCTTACATTAACAATTCGAGCACCAACAATGGATGGTTTCATCAATGGAATAAGAGCTTCAGTCAAATTTTTGGTGCCATAATAATTTGTTTTGATAACATTGCAAGCATTTTCAACAGAGTTATCAGACCCAAGATTGAAATTAACACCAGCATTGTTTACCTGACATTAATGATAATGGTTAGAAGCATAAAATAACATTAAAATGTGTTAAACCAAAATCTACATGCTTCCTATTATCTTCTGTGTTTAATTCCAAGTTAGCAATAGCACATGGAAGAAAGGATATTTAAGAAACTAACCAGAATATCTAAACCGCCATAATTTTCATGCAACCACTCAACAAAGTGGTTGATTGATGAATTGTCGACTACGTCGAGTTGATGATAAACCACATCCAAACCACCTTCTTGCAAAGCCTTAATTGATTCACCACCAGCACTAGCATCTCTTGATGTCAATATAACAGTCAATCCATGAGCAGCAAGCTGTCTGCAAATCTCAAACCCGATTCCTCTGTTTCCACCGGTAACCACCGCAATAGTTTCCTTGGACCACCACCTACATACACTCAAAATTGTATAAGAGTGTTCTACAATTCCATAAACATAAATTATGCATGATTACAGGCTAAAGCTTATGATCTGTTTCTTTTATAATTTGGTAGAATTGATACTGAAAAAATTATTTGTATTTGGTAAACCAAAAAATTAAAAAATTTCACTTCTCTCAGAATCAATTCTACCCACTAGCCAGTCCACTAGAGAATTGATTTTGAAAACTGAAAAGCACATCCAAGGGAATTCAATTTTAAATAGTAGAAAGCACACAACATCCATTTATCAATCTATCACAAGAAAATTGTTCCCTTAACAACATACGATAAAATCTCACCACCTACACATCTTGCTATCAATGTCACTTTCGGTAAGTCAAAGCTCAATAGTATAATCTATGAAGCACAAACTCCAACACAGACACCTAACACGACACAGACACATCAACATTGCTAATGTAAAAAACATAGGACACTGACACCGATATATATATGATAGTTTTTCACCTTCATTGATGCATCTACTGCCGAAAAACTAAACATGTAGTTAAATTTCATGTCTTTAACCCCATAATTAATCATCATTGTTTTTACATATCTTTAACCCCCTAAAGATGTGTCTAAGAGGTCTAAGGTACGTCGAATTGAAGAAAAACAAGTTTTATTTTGGAATACTTATTTGAGGTGTCGTACAAGTCTCATAAGGGTGTCGGACACCGACGTGTCGTGCTTCATATACTCGTTTTCACAACTGAGACAGTGACTCAATAAGTGCCACAAAAATAATAATGAAAACAAATACTATATACTTTAAAACTTAACTTATATTTGTTATTTTTTTTTTTAAATAACAATTAAATCACTATCTCGGTCATAATGAAACATATGACTCTCAACTTCTACTTAAAAGGTGGCAAAGTATATTTTGAGCAATTTTCAAGCATCCGTCCATAGTCTGATACATATGACAGTGAAACTTCCTCACTCTAGTGATTGTATCCGCTCAATTTTGAAAGAGGAGAATATAGACATAAACTGAGTGGTGTTGTTAGTGAACTTATAGGTTTCAAAATCCAAAAAAGGGGTTTTCAGGAACAAAAAGTGAATTTAGCAAAATGAATGAATGAATAATGTATAAGCTAAATAAATAGATGGGAAATTGATTGATACCTTTGATGATGAGAATAAGGAATTGACCTAAGAAGTTGTATCTCTTGAAGTCTCTTTTCTCTCCGTTCTTTAGCCTTCTCCTTCTTACCCATCTCTCTCTCTCCGGCGTTCGACACTTTTGCAATAGTCGGATCCAACTCCGGCAGGGCTTAGTGTTTCACGTCGGCAGCTAAAATGACATCAGGTAACGGAGTTGCAATCAAAATTCAAAATTTTTTTCTTCTGAAATTTGTCTCCAAATTTTTAATTCATGAATTTGGATTGATGAGAAAATATAAAGGAATAAACCACCAAATTCTTATTATTTTGTTGGTTTTGCAGGACGATACCAAATAGATCAGTGAGATTATTAATATTTTAAACATAATTTGACTTATCTCAAAGTGAAAAAGTAAATTAATAAAATGAAAAAAATTAATAATTAATATTATATTTGTAATGTATGTAATGTTAGTTCATTTATTTGATTATCATTGATTGAAATTACTTTTATATTACTCTTACAATTTAGTAACAATGTTTAACTTGCAAATTAGATCATAATTTTAAAAGTAAAAGTGATAGTAAATAGTTAAATATAAGAATTAATTTGATAATTTATTTATTTTTGATTGATAGAAAAATTTATATAAATAATATTTAATAGAGTTATATATGATTTTAAAATATATGTAATATCAAAAAGAGTTATTAGATAATGCTTTATAATGACATGGATATGTTCAGTGGTTTATTCGATGTATAATATAATAAGTAATATTTCATGGTTATATTGAATTATTATTCTCACCAAATACTTAAAAGAAGAAAAAAAAAGAAAAATTTCATTTTATTTAGAGTTTAATTTCTACATTATAGTTTAAAATAAAAATTCAATTAACAAATTATAATTTTTTATACATGTGACTTTAAAAGTAGTTATAAATAAAATTAAATATTTTTAATAATTTAATAATTATAATTAATTGATAGTATAAAAAATCTTTTAATGTATATAAAATATTTTGCTTTTCTTTAATTAGAGAATTTATGATATTTACTAAATATATATCTATTTCTTTCCTATAAAAAACTCAAAAATATCATACTAATTTTCTCTCCTTCAATATTTGTCCACTTACAAGGAGTTGGACACAAAATTTGGTTTGTTAGCTTTACACCACCACACTTATATATCTCGTTAGAATATTAGGTCTAATCTATCTAATAACTCCTAATATCTATCTATCTTATATCTATTTATTTGTCTAAGAAAACACAACACTCGTTAAAAATCAAATTTATTCTTTTTTGAGAAAATGACATCTTAAAATTTTATGAGGCTAAAATTGTCGGCATACACTTATTTTATCAAAATCATTGTGTCCTCTAATAAAAAAATAAAAACTTTTTAAGAATTTATGTTTAGATCTCTCTTATTTTATCATTTCTTCTTCTTCTTCTTCTTATATAACTCGAACCTCTATTAATTTCTCTATCTCTTTCTCAAAAGTCAAATTAGCAACTCCTTGCTTTTTTCTATTTATTTTGATATAATCTTTTTTTTCCAAAGATAATAAAATAATGACTCTCTTTTATTTATTTTATTATTTTGTAGCAAAAAGAAGTGGAATTTTTATTTAAATAATTTATTTTTGAAAAAAGAAATACCAATCAATCCCACTTTCAAATTTAAATACCAATATACCTTAATACCAGTACTAGGAGGTCAGATTTTGAAAACACTGACTTTATAAAGGACTTTAACTTTTCAAACGACGATTTTGTATTACTTTTTTATTTTTTTATTTGTTTGAAAAGAAGGGAGGTCGGTCTATGAGAGAGCGACATTGCACTACTTATTTTATTTATTTATTTTTTATTTTATTTGATCAAAAAGCGTAAAAAATCAATAATAAAATTAATTCATTAAAATTACTAAAATTATGAAAAAAATAGGTTTAATTGTAGTTTTAGTTCTCTTATTTTTTATTAATTCATAAAATCAATCATTTATTTTAAAAGTCGACAGTTTTAGTCCCTCTCTCATATTTTTAAACTTAAAAATGACGATTTGACATTATTTTAATGTGACATATGATATGATAATGTCAAATGATTAACACTCATGAAATCGCAATAAAACTCTATAAAAACTTAACTTTTAAATTCGGAAAATTTTAATTTTTGTATTTTAATTAATCACGGTTTTATATCATAAAATCGTATGACACATCATTTACAATATGTCAAATTATCATTTTTAAGTTAAAAAGTTTGAGGGATGGACCAAAACAATCGACTTTTAAAATAAGAGGACCAATTCCCTGAATTGGTGAAAGTAGAGGGACCAAAATTGTAATTAAGTAAAAAATATATTATAAAAGTTGAGTAGAATTGGTAGTAATATTTGGACGACTAGAAATGGATGTCATAGAGAATCTACCAAAAAAATATAGACTATGTCTGGTCATACTAAAAAATATTGTCTAAATATTACTAATTTTATTCAACTTTTGTAATGTATTTTTTTTATTTTTTTTTACAATTTTAGTAATTGTAATTAATTAATTTTATTATTAATTGATTTTTTTTTACGTTTTTAATCAAAAAACTAAAACCAAAATAAAAATAGGAAGCACAATGTCACCCTTTAAAAAAACATAATATAAAAAAATTAAAACATGATACAAAGTTGTCATTTGAAAAATTGATGTCTTTTTGTAAAGTTGTCTTTCAAAAATTCCACATCCTACTTGTGTCAAAAGTATGATACATTGGTATTTAAATTTGAAAGTGAGGTAGATTGGTATATTTTTTAAAAATTAATTATTTTAGAAAAAATCCCAAAAGAAGTGGTCAAATATGATTGTTGAGCCACATGGTAAAAGGAAAAATTAATTATGGCAACCCTATAGTGAAAAGGCTGTTGAAGTAAAAACTTTGTTGATATGTGTTTTAATGACAACAAACCTTATGAAATAAATGTTAAGTTTTCTAAATAGTGATTTAATGATGTTTGCATTTGAATTTTTGTTGAAAGAACAGAAGTGATCAAGCTTGAAGCCACTCACATAAACAAGTGCATTGTATCAACTCAACAATAAAAGAATTGAGGAGCCAAATTCATTAAATATAATTATCCTCAAGCCGAGGATGATCATCGCAATATGTTGCATCTCAATCACACATAAAATTGATCTCTTGGAAGAAGTCAAGAAAAAACTATGGGTCAAGATGTGTCTATACAAAAATTAGAGGATGAAGAATCTAGATTCGAGGATGAATATTTTTCACAATCTTATATATGAGGATAAACCCAAAGATGGACATTTATCACAATCTCAGGTCCGAGAATGAATATTCTTCACAATCTCAGATTCGAGGATAAATATTTATCAAAGTTTTCATCTCACAATTATTGGAAAAGTAATTTTCATAAAAATACAACAAGACAAAAGTTGACAAGTTGTTCACACTATTCAAGATTTACTACAAGTAAACGTAGAAAGTGAAGGTGTAAACACGAGAAGGGGGAGTTAAATTGTGTTTGTACTACTTGAATTCTTTTTCTGTTTTTGATGATTATTTGAAATCTGAAATATAATCAAGTAGAGTTAGCAGCAGATAAAGTAAAATAAATAACACAAGGATTTATCCTGGTTCACCATTAACTAGGCTACATCCAGTCCCTTCACCTCGAAGAATTTTTCCACTAATTCAAAACCTTTGAATTAAAACAACACTACTGACCCTCCAAGTCAGTCTTCCCAAACAGTCTAACAATCCTAGACTTTTGAGGAACATAGCACATTGACTTCACAAGTCAAGTCTTCTCCTACCAATCTGACAACCCCAAATTGTAGAAGGAATTACAACACCTTGAATCTAATTGCTAAGTCATCTGCTACTTCTTCTGACTCTTCAGATTGTAGACTTTACTTCAACTATATAGATTTAACACAAGGGAACGAAAACAAGAGTGCTTGCTTCTGAAAAGCTGATACTCACAATTAACCTCACTGAAAACTCGAATGTTTGCTTCTGGAAGTTTATGACTCTTTTACTAATTTTTGATACAAAGTCTTATGCCTTGAGCCTCCTTTTATAGATGAAAGTTAGGGCTTCTTCCATGATCAAATTCGAGTTGTATCTGTCCAGATTCTCTTGCAAAAAATAACTTGGCCAATCGGGTTTCACTTAAATAAAAAACGTATCTTTTTAGCTTTAGATTGCATTTGAAAATTCTGTTGACCAATCTTGTTTCTTTGAATTTCAAACCATATCTTTTTAAGCTTCAGATTGCATTCGAATTTCTTCAAGTCTTCAGTAATTTTTGAATCAAATCCCCTTAATACTTTGATCAAATTTCTATCAAAATTTAATAAAGTCTTCTTCGAATTTTAATCAAGTTATCACTGATTTTCATCATGATTAAATCTGGACCATATGATCTTCTGATTTCGACCAACTCTGGACTTTATGATCTGATATGCACCAATTCTGTGATCCTCTGATCTCGGCCAACACTGGACCATATGATCTGATTTTCTGATCTCGGCCAATCACTGGACCATATGATCTGATCTACTGATCTACTGATCTCGGCCAACACTGGGCCATATGATCTGATCTTCTGATCTCAGCCAACACTGGGCCATGATGCTTAAATCTGGACCATTGATCTGAACATTTTCCCTCTAATCTGGACCAAGTCTGGACTGAGTCTGGATTGAGTCTGAATTAAATCTGGACTTATGATATTTTAATCTGGACATTATCTTCTGATCTGGATCAAGTTTGGATTAAATCTGGACAATCATTTCTTCTGATCTGGACTGAGTTTCATGCTCTGGACTATGCTATCTTCTGGTCTGGACCAAGTATGGACCAAGTCATTTGTTTTGGACCAGTTTGAAGGTGCAAACACGAGAAGGGGGGTTGAATTGTGTTTAACTAACTTGAATACTTTTTCTGTTTTTGCAGTTTTAAAACAAAACTTGATGTATGAATAAAACAGAGTTAGCAGCGGATATAAAGTAAAAATAAAAACACAGAATTTTATACTGGTTCACCGTTAACGAGACTACGTCCAGTCCCTTCACCTTGAAGGATTTCACTAATTCAAACCTTGAATTACAACAGTTCCACTGACCCTCCAAGTCAGTCTTCTCAAACAGTCTAACAATCCTAGACTCTTGAGGAATACAACACCTTAACTTCCTAAGTCAAGTCTTCTTCTACCAATCTGACAACCCCAGAATGTAGAAGGAATTACAACGCCTTGAATCTAATTGCCAAGTAATCTGCTACCCTTTCTGACTCCCTCAGATTGTAGACTCTACTTCAACAACTTAGATCTAACACAAGGGGAAGAAAATAACACGAGTGTTTGCTTCTGGAAAGTTGTAACTCACAATTAACCTCACTGAAAACTTGATTAGGGCCTCTTCCAAGCTTAATTTCGAGCTATATCTTGCTGGATTCTCTTGCAAAAATATCTTGACCAATCGGGCTTCACTTAAATAAAAAACATATCTTTTTAAGTTTCATATTTGCTTTCAAAAATAACTGGCCAATCCTGTCTTTAGTTTCTTCCCACTAACAGCTTCTGATCTCCCATACTACTTCACTTTATTTTTATAACAAATCATTTTAATACTTTGATCAAATTTAATTAAATCTCCACCGTTAATCCTCATGATTAAATCTGGACCGTTTGATATTCTGCTCTCATCCATATCTGGACCATATTAAGTGATCTGTTGTGATCCTCTGATTTCGGCCAACCCTGGACCACACTTTCTGATCTTCTGATATCGGCCAACCTAGACTTGCAAACTGATCTGCTGTGATCCTCTGATCTCGGCCAATGCTGGACCACACATTCTAAAGTTTTAATCTTTATGGTGTAAATGAAGTCAAGTCCCGATTTTTATGCGTACGTGGTGAAAATTATTATTTAATGATTATTCGTCTATGAGTATATGATTCTCATGATAAAGATGTGTGATATGTGATCTTTGTGATGTGTGAATAAGATGATGGTTTTAAAAAGGTGATTTTTGAATGCATATGACATGATTCTTAGTGGGCTGTGTGCGAGTATAGTTTTGATAATATATGGTCATGTCGTGGCATATGCATCTTCATGGGAGTTGCCTTAGTGGCATGTTTATTTTCCCCATTGGTATGAGTGATTTTTCTGTGTGGAAGTTGCCTTAGTGGCAGGTTTATATCCGAATCATATAGTTTTAGGAGGATGCATTATACATAGTTTTTTATATATGATTTACTGTTTGCACATTTTTTTTCTTTTAAATTGAAAGTTTTTACTTTTATATGTTTGTGTTATTCTTCTATATGTTTAGCTTTGGTTTGATGTGGATGATGGAAAAAACTGACCCTTACAACAACATTTTAGGTAATAATGAGTTCGAGGAGATTCAAGAGTAGTTGATGAGTATTAACGTGCGGCGAACGTGGGGTAAAAATAGGGTTTTCAAGACAATTTTGTAATAATAGGATTGCCGCAATATTTTCTATGTCTATTTTTAAATCTTTTTCACCAAACTTTAATAAGCGTTTTTTTGTTTTAGCTTTAAATAAACACTTTTTAATAATATTAAATAAATGTGATTGTTACTAATTATTTAAAAGCATAAATATCAGATATTCTTACAAACAAAAATTATCGTAAATTTTCTAAAAGTGTTTTTAAGTAACGTTTTGGATAAAAAAATTCGGGGCGTTACACATAGGATATCCTCATAACAAATTTTACACATACAAAAAGGTACAAAAAGGTGAAGTACTTGACATAGAGGGCACACTGGTCAAAGTGGTTGGAAAAGGGAAAGCAAAAAGCAACAATCACATCAAGACTTAATAAAATAGAAACTCCATCCTCGTACTTAAATCATATATGAGGACAGACGCAGAGGATAAACAACACTTACGAGATGATGAATTTATGTCCTTTATGTCAGAGGATAAACAATACCAAAGAAATGATGAATTTATGTCCTTTATGTCAGAGGATGAACAATACTGAAGAGATGATGAATTTATGTCCTCTATGTCAGAGGATATTCAATACTGAAGAGCGGATGAGTTTATGTCCTCTATGTCAGAGGATAAACAACACAAAAGAGATGATGAACTTCTATTGTCTATTCATCCTCGCACATAGGAAAATGAGTAAAAGTACTAAAGTACAGAAAGTGATACCCTTTGACTCATAAAACAAGACACTACAATGTTCGGAAAGAAAAAGTCAAAAAACACAAGTCACATAAGAATTAATGGAAGCTCCGTCCTTCTACCCGAGGATAGATTGCAACACTCATCCTCTCAGCATACTTAACACGAGGATAAAGGTTAAATGACAGTTTTGCAAATAAAGACAAGTCAAAGGAAACTTAGCAAAGTCTCCAACAGCTATATTTTGCTAACCCACATATTTGAAGCTTTAAAAGCAACTATAAATAGAGAAGTATTAATCTTCAAACATTAAGAGAATCATCTACAAGAAAATATATAAGTTATTCAAGCTTATCATCATTCTCTTCATTCTACACCCTTTTTCAAACTTAAACATATCTGAGGATCATTTTTATCGAGTGTGTTATATACAACTTCACATCACTATCTTATCTTAGAAAATTGTAATTTGATCACAAACAAATCAAACACATTACTACTTGTATATCCTCAAGTTGATATAAACTTGAGTTATTTTGTAAGCATGTCGAGACTAGTAAAAAAAACAGTGTTGTAAGCCTGGTGAGGCTAAGAAAATACATAATTAAAAAGGTGTAGATCAGAGGATGAGTTTTTGAGCACTAGTGAAAATCTCACAAAGCTGTGAGGACTGGAATAGCCTATAATAGGTGAACCAGTATAAATTCTGTGTGTGAATCTTCTTAAGCTCTACTTTCTTTATATTTGTTTTATTCACACCATTAACACACTTATTATACATATTTCAAACTCATATTCTTCTTTTTTTAGATCATCCTCAATAAGAGGAATATTATTTTTCATCTAACCATTCTCACTCCAAAGACAATTTGAGAGAATAATATTAGTGCAAAAATTAAATATTAAAAAGGGTCACAATTCAACCTCATTTCTCGTGACATTCACTTTTACTTCAAAGGCAACAATAATAGTTAAATAAGAATGTTGTCATTTTATTGATTTAATCTATTTGTTCTAATCTATTTCAATGAACATGTTTAGATTTGAGTTTTCACATTAAAGTTTGTAACAATTGTTGCTTCAAAGTAGTAGAAATTTAATTTTGATAAAAAAATGTAGCAGAAATATAATTTTGTTCTTTTTTTCTTTTTATCTTTTCTTTTTATCTCATGTAAAAAAAAAAGAGTAACAAATTGGTAATGGTAATGGTGTTCGAAATTTTTTCCTTTTTACTTTTTATCGAAGGATACTGAAATGTTTGCATTTGCTTTAACAGATTGAGCAAAATCTTTCTATAAACATTATAATTAAATTGATAAAATATAGTTAAAGTTGCTTTCAACTCAAACATCCTTATTGAAACCAAGGAGCTTGCATCTTGATCATCGGAGGAAGCCTAGTCTAGGTTCAAATTCACTCGAGAATTCCAATGGAGCAATACAAAATTCTATTTATTGATGTTCTATATCTAGTGTTCATATTCTTTTACCAAATGAGTTTTAATGCAACTCAAAAACACTCCATAATAGATACTATGAACATGGATATCATAATTTATGTCACCATCCTATTAAACGAGTAGAGAAAATAAATAACTTTAAAATCACAAGAAATTTGTCACTTTTTTTATATATATCTAACATTTAATTTATTATCTAAAAAAAAAAGTTAATATGACACTAAGAACTCACAATTGAACGATGTAGATGATATGTAATTCATCTAATAACCAAAATTAGATTCCTTTGGTTCTTTAGGATCACTTATTGATGTACGACCATATGAAGTCCATGAGTTGCTAATACTATCATTGCTACCCTCTACTGGTAGGTCTTGTTGATAAAAGTAAGGTTTATTAGGCATTGATAAGTCCCCATCTTCTTGGAGCATCTCCAACACTTTATCCATCGAAGGACGATCACTAGGTTTTGTTTGGATACACCACAAAGCAACAATCATCATTTTCTTGGCTAATTTCATTTCATGATTTGTGTCATTATCAAATGTTACTTCCCTTCCATCATGTAACCGATCATAAACCCAAAAAGGGAAATAAATTTGGCTAGATTGCTCATCTAATGCATTCAAATTCTTCCTTCTGCTAGCCATCTCCATTAACAACATCCCAAAACTATAAACATCAGCTTTGTAAGATATTGTACCAACATTTCTGTAAAATAGTTCAGGGGCCATGTATCCAATGGTTCCTCTTATTGCAGTTATTGACACAATGCTATTATTTGTAGGACAAAGTCTAGCTAGTCCAAAATCAGAAACTTTTGGATTGAAATTCTCATCAAGAAGGATGTTATGAGGCTTTATGTCAAAGTGTAGAATTTTTATATTGCATCCATTATGCAAATACTCAATTCCTCTAGCAATTCCAAGAGAAATGTCATACAATTTTTCGCAACTCAAAGAACAACTTTTTTCAATAGGAGAAAATATGTATTTTTCAAGTGACGACCCATTTGGCATAAATTCATATATAAGAGCACGTTTTGAACCCTCTACACAAAAACCAATAAGATGTACCACGTTAACATGGTGAATCCTACCAATGGTAGAAACTTCATTGATAAAATCTTGACCGTTGGATTTGGATTTGTCCAATAATTTGACCGCTACAAGACTACCACTACGAAGTTGTCCTTTGAAAACAGATCCATAACCTCCATTACCAAGTTTTGTCTTAAATTGTTCTGTCATTCTTTTAATGTCTTTGTAAGAGTACCTTATAGGCATGATGCTATTGTCACCACTGAGAAAATCTTCAATGCCATCATACATAGATAAATGTCTTCGTCGCCATTTGTAGATTAATAGTACAATGACACATGGCGCACCAAGAACAAATTTAACAGTGCCGAGCAAAAGACCCAGTAGACCTATAAAAAATGGAAAAGAGAATTTTTTATTTATTAGATCTCATTATTTAAAATTGTTTGTTTATTAAATAACAACGTTAAATTTCAGAAATATTTGTATTCAATCTATATACTTCTCTACCTTTTTTGTTTAATATATTTTGGTAAAAGAATGGGAGTTTGGAATGCATTTAACTTAACGCTTTGGGTTTGGTAGGGGCCAAACTCAAAGCACAAGTCCGAATAAAATAGAAGTAGTTTCATTTTACTCAACCATTCAATTAACCCTTGGACATTAATATACTCCATTTTTGGACATTAATATACTCCATTTGTGTTGAAATATTAACAAAAATGGACATTAACCAAATTGATGTATTTGAACTAAATTGATTTTCTTTTAATTGAAGTCTGTTAAGTCCATTTTTTCTCATTCCATAAGAAATAAGTTTGTCTCTATAGCAACAGCAATTGGGAAATCACGATGAGAGATGCAGAAAACGTATACAGAATTATTTTTATTAATTTAAAAAAAATTAAGAGTAAACTACTAGATTGCATATATATATATATATATATATAAACTACTAATATAATGCTCTTTAAATCTAAAATTCTTAAATTTTTATTGTAAAAAAATATTAAATATAATATTTATACTATTTTGTTACAAGAATGTTATAAACTTGAAATAGAGAGAGTAGTAACTCCATAGGAGATAGCAATGAACGAATCAAATCTCATAATATTGATTCTTATGAATGAATTGAGAATACAAAAGAGATCTGTTTATATACAGAGTTGATGAACTAATTGAAACGTAATAAAATTGTAACCTCTAATAACCAATTCTCAAACTAACTTTCCCTTCTATTTTCCTATCATGTATTACCCTCCCACAAAGTAAAGATCGGTAGATATCTAACGATCTAAGTTTGATAATAAGATGAAAGTAAGGTTAAGGCGCAAGAGCTTTGGTAAACCATAAAGCCAACAACTTCATTATTCCAAGTGACAACTGTTGGAACATAGAGTATGTTAGTGTGTTAATTTAAAAATTGCCGAAGTCCCACATTGAGTAGTTTTCAACTCCATAAAAACTAAAGTCTAACATTGGATAGAAAACATATATTGAGTATGTTAGAGTGTCAAACTTTTGTGAAAAGCACACTAAACTTGGATGCATTTCTCAACTTTCTCTTTTCTCCATTTTTATTCTACTCGATATATTTCCGAGCCACTTCTCAACTTTCTTTTAGAGCGGTTTATACCGCAGTCCTTTTTGAGAGGTTTTTTGTGCCGTAGTTCTTTTGACTTTAACCGTCATATTGATAATGATTTTAACAACCATATTGAGGGTGTAATTCTAGAAAAGTTTTCTATAGTGTAGTAGAACTCCAATACAGTTTGTCTGGACTGTCATGAAACGTCTTAAAGAGAGCGACCTAGTCCGCGACTCAATCCAGTAATATCTTCGGTGACATAAATTTATTTTTGTGACTCTTTTCAATAAACTGTTTCATTTAGGCAAACTGAAAAATGATAAGAAAGCTGAATGAGATGCTATAAAGAAGAAATATGATACCAAGAAAGTATCAAAGTATCAGATGACCGATGACAGATCTTTGAGGTTCACTCTCGTGAAATTTAGAAGATAACTCGTGAGATCATCTCTTAAGGTATGAGTTTAGATGAATAATTTCAAATTGATTGTTACTATTGACAGATTGCCCTTGCTTGAAGGATTTCAAAAATTCTCTCAAGTATAAAACAAAAGAATATTCTTTAGAGTCTAATAACCCATCTCTAGAGATAAGGTAGGGTTTACTTACTCTATAGGGGCAGATTTGTACACCAATTTTGTTGGCAAATGGTACACCTGAGGCATGTTTAAATTAAATGTTGAAATTAAGAATGTCTCCTTTTGTTTACATCTTGTGTTTATATGTTGTGTGAATTTAATATTTGACATGCTAGACTCTGTCATGTGAAACACATGTGATTTCAAACTTAAGTAACTTAGGTTTAATTCCAAAGTTATCTTTAAATGATTTTGAAAAATGTGATTTTTGTAGTCAAGCTAAAATAACAAAGAGTTCACATGAATCTGTAGTTAGAGAATATGAGTGTTTAGATTTATTACACTCCGATATATGTGAACTTGATGGGATGTTAACAAGAAATGAAAAACGTTATTTTATCACTTTTATTGACGATCGTTCTAAGTATACTTTGGTATATCCTAAACATGTCACTTTTATTGACATGTTTAAGATATTTGTAACTGAAATTGAAAATCAATTTAGTAGAAACATTAAGAGGTTTCGTAGTGATAAAAAAAGGAACTAAATATGATTCTAGTTCATTCAATGAGTTTTATAAATTGCATGAAATTATACATGAAAAAACTGCATCATATTCGCATGAAATGAATGGTAAAGTTGAAAGAAATAATATAACTCTTACTGAATTAGTTGTTGCTATTATGTTGCATCTCACTAGTGGGGGAAAATTACTTTGACTATTTTCTATGTTTTGAATAAAGTTCCTAAATCTAAAAACAAAACATCTCTTTATGAGTTAGTGAAAAAAGACAACCGAACTTGTCTTATTTTCGAACTTGGGGCTGTCTGGCTTATGTCAGAATCTCCAATCCCAAGTGAATTAAACTCGCCAGTAGAACCTATGAATGTGTATTCATTGATTATACAGTAAACAACAAATCGTATAGGTTTTATGACTTAAATGCGAAAGTGATTATAGAGTCAAATGATGTTGACTTCTATGAACATAAATTTCCTTTCAAATGGAGAAATAGTTGGGGCAGTGAACCAAGTCATAATCCTGCGACAAAAAGTACTGAAAGCAGCAAACATAGTGAAACAGAAACTCAAAAAAGTAAGAGAGTCAGAGGACTAAAGATTATGGACCCAATTATACGGCCTATACTTTAGAAGAGGATCATGCAAATCTTCAAGAAACTTTGTCATTATTGGATGCAGATTTATGGAAAGAAGCTATAAACGATGAGATAGATTCTCTAAAGTCTAACAAGACCTGATATCTAGTAGACTTGCCTAATGGTTGCAAACTGATAGGCTGTAAATGTATTGTATAAAAGAAACTAAAACTCGATGGAACTGTTGATAAATACAATGCTCGCCTTGTAGTCAAAGGTTTTAGACAAAGAGAAAATATAGATTTCTTCAAAACCTATTCACCGCTCACTAGAATAACATCCACTAGGGTACTCATTTCACTAGCTGCTATTCATACTGCTATCCATAATTTGGTGATACCCCAAATGGATGTCAAAATAGTTTTTTTTAATGGTGACCTGGAAGAAGAAATCTATATGGAACAACTTGAAGGTTTTGTAATTCATGGACAAGAAGACTCTATAAGTTAGATAAATCTCTGTATGGTCTTAAACAAGCTCCTAAGCAATGGCATGAAAAGTATGATAACTTGATTATATCGAATGAGTTTAAAGTGAATTAAAGTGACAAATGTATTTATTACAAATTTGAAAATGGAATTTGCACTAACATATGTCTCTATGTAGACGACTTACTCATATTTGGTTCAAACATTCATGTTGTAAATATTGTGAAATCATTGTTGAGTAACAACTTTGATATGAAAGACCTCAAATAAGCAAATGTAATCCTATGAATCAAGACTACTAGGTTAAAAAAGGGAATTTCTTTGGATCAATCTCACTATGTTGAAAAGGTCCTAAAGAAATATAAATACTTTGACTATAAACATGCTTGCACACCATATGATCCAAGTGTGAAACTTTTCAAGAACATTGGTGAAAGTGTTAGACAAACTAAATATGCGAGCA
The DNA here is from genome assembly GCA_037974295.1 of Cicer cuneatum. Lineage (NCBI taxonomy): Eukaryota > Viridiplantae > Streptophyta > Magnoliopsida > Fabales > Fabaceae > Cicer > Cicer cuneatum. The sequence continues at coordinate 68,828,317 of JBBPBO010000001.1, read as the reverse complement.
TCATTGGCAGTTTCAGGTGTGCCACTAATTGTACTAAACCCAACATTGCCTACGTTGTGGGACTGTTGTGCAGGTTTACCAGTAGACCTAGTATTGAGCATTAACACGCTATCGAAAGAGTCATGAGATACCTAAAAAGGACCATGAGTCTAGGACTACATTATCAAAGATTTCCTTCCATTGTTGAAGGATACGCGATGCTGATTAGAACACCTTATAAGATAACTCCAAAGCAACCAGTGGCTGTATTTTTAGTGTAGCTGGTGGTGTTGTATCTTGGAAATTGAAGAAACAGACAATACTGGCTCAGTCCACTATGGAGTTTGTAATGATAGCACTAGCTACTACTAGTGAAGAAGCGAGCTGGTTGAGATACTTGCTAGCTGAGATCCTTTTATGGGAAAAACCAATGTCATCTGTGTTGATCCATAATACCGCGACTATTGCAAAGGTTGAGAATCATTATTTCAACGATTAGAGACGACAAATACGTCGTAAGCACAACACTGTTAGAGATTACTTTATTAAGAAGTTGTTATAGTGGATCATGTACGCACTTATGATAATTTAGCAGATCCTTTGACGAAAAGGTTAGCTAGAGAGAAAGTCCTAATTACATCCAAAAGGATCGGACTAATGAATATGGAGTCACTCATGATGGTAACCCGACCTAAAAGACTGTAGATCCCCAAAATTTGGTTCAATGGGTAATAACAAGTTGTGAAGTGATAAGGTAAAATGCTATTATATATCAGAGAAGCATGATTCTGGAAGCGATGATAGGATGAGATAATAGAAACTCTTAATGACATCTATACTCCATGTGGAGTGGAGTACCTAGCTAAAGGAGTACTCTTGATATACTCACTAATGTGAATGTGGAAATGGGGCCGCCTCCTATGGAATTTTAAGGCAAAATTCCTAGAGCGTTCACTATATTGAGATAGACGTGCAGAGCTATTAACGCACGGGCTTTTGAGAATACACCCTATGAAAAGGTTGTGTGTGGATTTGATGTTAGAGATAGAGTTCAAGATTACGAGTCACTCTTGTTGAATTTGAGTCTCACCCACTATGCAAAGATTCAAGTCAATAGCCACCTCTGATTATGCACAATCATATAGAAACGTTTGATGCTATTTTTGAAATATATATTTTTTATTTCAAATGGGGGATTGTTGGAACATAGAGTATGTTAGTGTGTGAACTTAAAAATTGTTGAAGTCCCACATCGGAAAACTCTCATATATTGAGTAGTTTTCAACTCCATAAATACTAAAGTCCCACATTGGATAGAAAACATATGTGGGTTTGCTTCCATCACAATATAAAGAGTGTCAAACTTTTGTGAAAAGCACACCAAAGTTGCATGCATTTCACAACTTTCTCTTTTCTCCCTTTTTATTCTTGTCGATATATTTCTAGCCACTTCTCCACTTTCTTTTAGAGCGGTTTTTATACCGCAGTCCCTTCGATTTTTGAGTGATTATAATACCTCTGCCATTTTAGAGCGGTTTTTATGCCACAGTCCATTCGATTTTGAGTAGTCCTCATACCACATTCCTTTTTGAGAAGTTTTTTGTGTTGTAGTCCTTTTGATTTATGAGTGGTAATAGTACCATTGCGAGTGGCTTTAACTGCCATATTGAAAGTGACTTAAACCGTCGTGTGAAAATGGCTTTAACAACCATATTAAGGGTGTAATTTTAGAACGGTTTTCTACGGTGCAGTAAAACTCCGATACAGTTTGTCTGAGCTGTTTTATCTTGGGGACGTCGTGGTTAATAGTCTTCCTTGCACAATTTGGGCAGTGCCATGGAACGTCTTAAAGAGAGCGACCTAGTCCGCGACTCAACCTAGTAATATTTTCAGTGACATAAATTTATTTTGAAATAGTTTTTTGAAACTCAAAAAAACAACAACAACTTCTCTCTTATAACATGAAAGTCTATTTGAAGATGTTTTGTTTGTTCATGAAAAACTATATTGGCAGCTAATGGAAAGCACTTTTACCATCACAATACAAACTTGGAAGCTTGGAGCATGTAATTCCCAAATCATCAAGTAGAAATCTAAGCCATTGAAGTTCACAAGTAGCTCAGGCCAATGTTCGGTACTTAGCCTCTCAGCTAGAACGTGTAATGGTGGATTGTTTCTTTAAAAGTCTCTTATCCTCTCAAGAGAGCCATCAAACTTCCTTTTAACCTTAAAACCCCAATTGTAACTGTTAGGTGTAACATTGACAGGTTTATCCACAATAGACCAAGTATGATTAGTCTAAAAAGCCTTTAATTCTTTATTCATTGCATCCACCCAACATGGATGGAGGCAAGCCTTGGCATAGCTAATTGGTTCGGGTATGATATATAGGGAATTTATGTAATATTGATGGCATGAGGATAGGTTGGCATATAAGATGTAGTTATGGATAGGGTAGGTACAAGTTGTGGTGGAAGAGAAATAACAAACATAATATTGAAGATGTATGGAGGGATAGTGATGTTGGGCAGAATATCTTAAAGGAAGTGGAGTGGTGGGATTAAGGTCTAGAGGTGTGGATCGAAGGTTAAAATTGGGGTTAGGAATAGGAGAAAGGTCGCATACTGGTGTAGGGGCTGGTGTGACTGATGTAGGATCAATATAAAAGGCAAGGGAATAAGTTTTTTTGAGGGGAGAATATGGTATCCTAACATTGTAGGATAGAGGCATTTTGAGGTTAAGAAGGAAAAATATTTTTATGATAAACAACATTTCTGGATATAAGAATTCTTCAAAATATAAAAAACAACTACACCGTTAATGTGAGGCTTATATCAAAGATGCACACATTTTTCATTCTCGGGGATCAAACTTTGATATGCCCGCAGTTAGACTGAATATATAGCACAAATAACCAAATATTTTGAGAGTTTCCAAATCAAGTAAAGAACTATGCAAGAGTTGAAATGGAGAACAATTTTCTATCACCAAAGAAGGCATTCTATTAATGTCGTAAAAAAAAGAAAAATATCACAAGTCTATAAAAACTTAGAAATAGAGGATTGTATCATAAGTGCCTGAGCCACAGACAAAACATGTTGGTGTTTTCGCTCAACCTTAACATTTTGCTCAAGGGTTTCAACACAACTATGATCGTGAATGATACCATTTTATTTAAACAAATCATCTAAGAAAAATTATGCACAATTGTCTGTTATAAGTATCTTAACTTTCTTGTCAAATTGCGTGAGAAATTCTAAAACCCTAGTCTTAATCTCTTATTTATGTTTCAACAATACAACCCAAGTAAACTAAGTTTGGTCATCCACAATTGTAACACCCCGAGTTTAAAAGACAGCGCGAGTGTATTTTTTTTTTTTAAAATCAATAATTAAAATGTTTTTCCAGTTCAAAATCCTATACATCAACTCTAACTGATCATGCACTAAGCTACAGTAGCACGGTCTCCGCCGCATCCTCTACAAGTCTCGTCTCCAGCCAGCTGTCCGCCCCTCTGCGTTGTCTACAAATACGTCGTGCGTAAAGATCAAGGAAAACTAACGACGTCTCCGTCGTTAGTGTACCCGTCGATAGGAAGGGTTCGGGTATCATCTGAGGGCAAAGCCCAATTTCCACAATAATAGTAAAGGGTCACCGATCGAAATTAACAAATAATCACATAGCATTTATATCACAGACAGATTCACCCATGGTATAACATGTGACAATGATGAAAATTAAGGATGCTCAGTTGAAATTTCATGATATGTATACTTTTTCAAAACAACAACCTATTAATATGAAAAATATGTGGTAAGTACAGCCAACACTTCAGCAATCACAATCATTTATCATAAATTCAAATTTCATAAAGTACTCAGACACATCAATTTCCAATCATCATCATATAACTAAATCGTGACCCACCAGTCAATCACCCCGATGCAATATGTATATGCTCATGTATACAACTTCTTGGAATTACCAAGGTGCAATCGCTCAACAGACTAGCACTCGTGCAGTCGCTCGCAGACCAACGCGTTTTACACATACTAAGGTACAGTCGCTCACAAACCAGTACTAGTGCAGTCGCTCATAGACCAGTACCAGTGCAGTCGCTCACAGACCAGCACAATTTCACAAATGGAATGAATTGTCTAATACACGCGGAACCATCCTGTAGCCCAGATAGAATAGACCGTCTAATACACGCGGAACTACTCTAAACTCGGATAGAACAGACCGTCTAATACACGCGGAACTATTCAATAACCATCATGGTCACTACAATTACATGTACTAGCCTCTCACAGGACAAATACACAGAAGTTAAATCCTCGCACGGATAGAGTGGACCGTCTAATACACGCGGAACCACTCCGTAGCCCGAGTAGAATAGACTGTCTAATACACGCGGAACTACTCTGACCTCGGATAGAACAGACCATCTAATACACGCGGAACTATTCTATAACCCATGGTTACTACTTAACTTCGCGGCCCATCACAGTCACCGCATCAACTCTGTGGCCCATCGCGGTCACCACCTGACTATGCAATGCATGAATATGCAGTGTTTTCTCTTCACTGAAAACAGTATGCAAAATCAGAAAAATTCATGCTTTTCCACCATTTTCCCAAAACCTCTCAACACAATTAATTTCATCATCAACACATCAATGATTAAACATTCAAGCAATCATTATCACTTTACATTATCTCAAAATTCCATTCTTAATTATCATAAGTCTTTCCAATGTTTCCCAAACTCTTAAAATTCATAAAACAGTGTTAAAAACTGAGATTTCTGGAAAATACGAAGCTGTATTCGAATACAGAGCTGTATTCGAATACAGTAGCCAAAAATAGTGCAGAATTACACTTTGTATTCGAATACAGCCCTCTTGTATTCGAATACAGAGGCTGTCCCAATGTAAAAATCAGTATTTTTCCACTACATCAGTAAAGTCTCAAAAACTTCATCACCCCCACTTCAAACTATCACAAAAGTTCCATTTTAATTCATCATAAACCTTCACAATACTCCCCAACACTTAGGATTCATAAACAATGTTGAAAAATTTGGAATTTCTGGAAACCCGAATCTGTATTTGAATACAGATCCCTTGTATTCGGATACAGAAGCATGAAACTGCAATTTTAACATTCTGTATTCGAATACAGCATGTCTGTATTCGAATACAGAAGACAAAACATTGAAAGTTCAGCATTTCCTCCCAAGTCATTAAAGGTTTTCAAAACATCATCCTCTCCTCTTCAAAACTATTTCAAGAACTCCATTTTAAATCATTTTAACCCTTCTCAATATTTCCCAACACTTTAAAATTCACATGACAGTGTTTAAAACTTGATTTTCTGGAAAACACGAATCTGTATTCGAATAGAGCTTCCTTGTATACGAATACAGAAGCTAAAAACTGAGTTTCTGGAAAAACCCGAATCTGTATTTGAATACAGATCCCTTGTATTCGAATACAGAAGCTGAAACTAGTGAAAATCTGCATTATGTATTCGAATACAACATGCTTGTAGTCGAATACAGATGCGAATACAGTGTTAAAATTTCACTTATGTATTCGAATACGACATGGTTGTAGTCGAATACAGATGCTAAGTCATAAAAAAAAATCCTTCCTCTGTATTCGAATACAGGGGCTCGTATTCGAATACAAGTTTGAAAACTTAAGTAAAACAGAAGTTTGACAGGTTGTATTCGAATACACCTTCGAAAACCAGTGAAATTTTTCCTGAGACTTCAACACATTTCAAACTGTTTATTTTAAAAACAAACAACCAAACATGAAACCAGATTCAACACTTTCCCAGAAAACACTTTCATCATTTAAAATCCTTTTCTTTTGAAACATCATTAATACCAGAATCATCAGAAACATAAACAGAATGATCAACACCAGAATCATCAGAAAAAGAAACAAAATGATCAACATCAGAATCATCTAGAAACAGAAACAGAATGATCAACATCAGAATCATCAGAAACAGAAACAGAATAGTCACCACCAGAATCATCAGAAGCAGAAATAGAATGATCAACATCAGAATCATCCAGTACCAGAATATGCATCTCCAAGACAACATGCAAAGCACATTACAGCTTTCTTACACAACCAACACAACATGCAAAGCATATTCCAACTTTCTTACACAACCAACACAACATGCAAAGCATATTCCAGCTTTCTCACACAACAGAACAACAATGTTGTATTTCACAGATCATCAAACATCACAGAATGAAATTTTCAGGTTTTAAAACAACATGCACACAATTTTCTCAACATGCATTTTGATCAACCTCAAAGTAACATGCAAGACATTTTTCAGCTTTTCCACACAACCAAAACAAACATGTTGTATAAGCAAAACAGCAACATCACAGATTATTTAAAACCTCAACAGAATGCGTTTTCTTTCATCTTAAAAATGTCATGCAAAACAGTTTCTTTTTCAAAACAGAAACTCAAATATTACCACACCTCAAACATACATTTACATTCTTACAATGCAACTAGAAAGTGGAAGGTGCCCTTACCCTTGCTGCGCTTCTGCTCACGTTTCTGCTTTTGTTTCCGTTTGCGCGTCAAAAACCAGTGAACCTGCCGCTTGCGTTTGCTACTACGAAACTGGGTTCTCTAGCTTCGTAATGATGTGGGGAACAACTTTTGTACTGGGGGTTTTCTGGTTTGGTGCTTGGATTTCCAAGAAATGACACTTTTGAGGAACTCCCTATTTTCTTTTTGAAATCGTGAACTGGAAGCAGAACAGAATGAGAGGGAAAGGGGTACTGTTACATGCAGTATGGGCAGTGAGGAAGGAGGAATGGTGTTCTGATTTCACCATCCTTCTCACTCATATTTATAGGCTTGTGTGGGTGCCACCTCACCCGACACTTGTCTGATCCTCAGCACTGGAAGTAGAACAGAATGAGAGGGAAAAAGGTACTGTTACATGCAGTATGGGCAGTGAGGAAGGAGGAATGGTGTTCTGATTTCACCATCCTTCTCACTCATATTTATAGGCTTGTGTGGGTGCCACCTCACCCGACACTTGTATGATCCTCAACACTTAACCAATCTCGTCGCAATTAGCCACTAATCCCTTAATTAACTGTCCGTTAATTTAATTACTCGTAATTAAATTAATTTTTTCTTCATCCAATAATCTTAATTCATCTTCCAAAATAAATATTTATATATATATATATATTCACTCAAAACATACATATATTAAATATTTTACAAATATCCTCAAAATACACTTAAAATTAATTCCATAATCTTAATTAAAAATTAAGGGTCTTACAACAATTGTTAAGAAGAATTTGTAAGCATGGATGGATGGTAAAGAATAAGGACCCCAAATATCCAAATTTATCAAGTCAAAAGCAAGCTTAGCTCTACTAGTACTTAAATGGAATATAACTTTGTTTGTCTTGCAAAATGACAAATATCACATACTAATCCTTTATTCACATTTGATGAAGGAAAATCTTTACAAAGAAAAGCTAATTTTGAAGAAGATACATGGTTGACACATAATGCCATAAAGCTAAATAAGGTAAAACAAAACCATTATTATCAAAAGGACTTACAATAGAAAGTGTACTATCAATAGAAGAAAAAGAAGCAGTTCCACCATAATCCAAGCGGTACAACTCTCTATGGAGCCTACACGAACGAATCTTCATGAGTGAAGGGTCTTGAATGAGACAGATGACTAGAAAACTTAACATTGTAGTCATTAGACCTAGTCAAACTAGGAATAGAAACCAAATTAAGTTGGAACTTTGGTAGATATAGAACGTATTTCAACACCAATTATCGTTAATTTGTAAAAGACCAGCACTAGAGGTCAAAACAAAAGTACTATTAGGTAACCTTACAGACAATGGAGAAATACCATAATGGGAATCAAGCAACTTTAAATCATTTCAACATTACAAATGTATATCTGGTTCATTAAAGAAGAAGATGCAACAACTTTAGGTTTGAGGTTAAGCCTTTGAGGAATATCCATTAATTGTTTGTAATCATTAGAAGGAGTAAGATTAGCACAGGGCTCACCAAATTCAACAATTCCATATGAATCCCTTGAAGCAAAATTAACACTAGGACATGTGTCACACTTAAAACCATAAGGGAATCCATCCTTTTTGTATCAAGTCTCAACAGTATGACCAATTTTTCTACTAAAATTGCATTGTTTAGAGCTCCAAAAATTATTTCTTTGCCAAAAAACTTTTTACCATCTTCAAAACTAATCGCAGGTGAATGATCCTCTTGAATCGGAGTTAAACCATTTTCTTTTCATGCTCAATGACCATTGAGAAAATAGTGGTAATATGGGGAAAATGATTCACGAGAAGAGTTTGAATTGTGTTTACAGCTTTTGAAAATATTCGAATAGCTTAAAAACTAAAGTGATAAAACTGAAATGTTAAAATAAATTACTCAACAATTTTATTTTGGTTCACTACTAACTTTGTAGCTACGTCGAGTCTCTTCCTTTGAAGGATTTAATCCATTATGATTAGAATTTACACTTGAACACTTGGTTAGTCATAATGATTATGTTCAATCTTCTCACCTCCAACTTTGTACTGTCAAGTTGTTGAGGAAAGGGAAGTCACTATCGGACTTAGTTTACAAGTTCTAATAAGTCTTCTCAACTTTCAGCTTAGTGCCATCAAGCCGTTGAGGAACACAATCAGCCACTATTAGGTTTGGTTACAAAGAACAAGTGTTTGTGGGTGTCATAATTTTCTCTCAGACTAGAGTGTATTTGTAATATAAGCTCTCAGATTTTTCTTTCTCAACACTTAGATAAATTTGACAATTTTCTAACTAAGTGTTTGTGCTTGTTGATTTGAGATTAATTCACTTTGAAAGAATGTTGTAAGTTGTTGTGATCGGTTCTATTTCTATTTAGAATTGTTGGTTGTTGGTATGTTTTTTTAAACTCAGAATTGTGTGCAATTTATAGAAGTCTTTGCAGCATTGTCTTTGTCCTTCAAACTATAGATGAATGTCCTTCAAGGAATGGTCTTGTGTCCTTCACGATATGGTTTGTTTTTCCTTCAGAATGGTGCTTCATTGTCCTAAAAATTATAATCGTTGAGTTCAATTCTAGCCGTTGAGGATAAAACGTAGACTTAGAATATTTGTAAGTGTTTCTAGAACTTTTGTTTTAATGAAGCATATTGTACTTGATTAGAGATTAGAGGCATGATCATTGGACCAGAGACAGGAACAACCAGAGGCACGTTTTATGAACCAAAGGCACAATTACTGGATCACAGGCAAGAACAATTAAAGACATGATTTCTTGACCAGAGGCACGAACCATAATCAGATTCACTTGACCAAAGGCATAATGACTGGACCAGAGGCAACCACCATAATCAAGTTTGTTGGACCAGAGGCAAGTTTGTTGGACAAGAGGCAAACACCATAATCAAGTTTGCTAGACCATAGGCAAGTTTACTGGACTAGAGGCAAAAACCAGAATCAAAGGTCAATGACCAAAGGCAGACTGTTAGAGGCATTGTCTATGTCAAAGCATTTGACTTTTACTAAATGCAATGACTTTTTCCAACGTTAACTTTTTACCAAAGACGTTGATTTTTTTTCCAAACATTGACTTTTTCTGGGCATTGACTTTTGCCAAAACTTTGAGTTTTTCTGGATTTTGACTTTTTTTGCCATACTGTTGACTTTTATCGGAGGCAAAGAAGTTTGGATGCTTGCTTTATCTCCAAAGGCAACTAGTCATAGGTAGTTTGACCAGAAGCTTGATTGCTTCAGCAGAGATAAACTTTCCCAAAGTTTGTTTTGCTTGATTAGAGGCAAACTTCAACAGATGCACTGAGAGCATAACTAAATAAAAAATAGATGCAGTCTTGGTAGAACTTTCTTGTACCACCAGAGGCAGAGGCAATCTAATGCTTGTATCATTAGAGGTAATATATCAAAGACGCTTTTTTACCAATTTTGAATGTGAAAATTTCCATGTCTTTTTGACCATTCACTAGAGGATATATCTTAATATCCTACATATTTATTTGTGGTCTTGGAACTGCACACTTAAATAAAACATTAGTTTCTAAATTGTTTCCACAAATTAATTCTGTTATCATCAAAACAAGTAGGATCTTTTGTACTTAAAACCAATTTTTTTCTCACGAACCAAATAGAAACTATCATTCAAACATTTGACAAACCACGTAACATTGTCTTTTTCATGATAAAGTTTGCATTACGCATAATTTCACAAGAACGGGGAACTCAGACAAGAACATTGTGGAATAAGGCAATAATCTTCCAATTATTCCAATAAAACACTCATTTGTGTAAAGAAATCAGTAACAGAAAGCGAATCTTGCTTTAAATGATAAAGATCATACTTGAGGTCAGCTACACAAATATGATCCACATGAGCGAATCGTTGTTTGAGATTATTCCAAGCTTCAAATCCAAGTTCTTTGTAAACGATACTCTAAGCAATCTAAGGCAAAACGGAACTAACAATCCAAGAATGCACGATGTTGTTACAACGGTCTCATGCATCAAAAGTAGGATCAAATGAACCAGGGACCAGAATTGATGCGTAAAAAATATTTGAATTTGTTCTTACCAAAAAATTGTAGTTGTTAGTTGTGAGTCGCTTCGTGACAAGAGAGATCATAGGGTTTTCATTGGGATGAACATAGTAGGGTATCGCTGTATTAACAATCGAATCCAACGACGGTGGAGGCACCGCGACGGGAATTTGACGGAGAGGTATTGTAGAGGAAATCGAAGAAATGAGCGTATCAAGAATCTTCTGGTACCATGTTATAAACTGGAAATAGAGAGAGTAGAGACTCCATAGTAATGAATTACTGAAATATCATATTATTCATTGTTATGAATAAATTGTGAATACAAAGGGGATCTGTTTATATACATAGTTGATGAACTAACTGAAACGTAACAGAATTATAATCTCTAATAACCAATTCTCTAACTAACTTTCCCTTCTACTTTGCTATCATGTATTAAAGTAGTACTTAAATATAATATTGACTATTTTTAAAATAAAAGACATCTTATACTAGTTTAAAGACTCCAATCTAGTCAGGTGGTGTATGTACAATTTAGATAATAGATATAAAAACATTTGATACATTAGAACATATTCAATTCAGGATTCTCAAATTTCTCTACATCAGTGTGTTTGAAATTCGCCGCTAGATTCTTTAAAAAAAAAAATCAAACTTAAAAAGTTATTTTTCTTTGTTTTATGTCTCTTCAAATTCTTGTTCTTTGTTTTAAGTTTTATATAAAAAAAATCACAAATTATTGAGACACCCCTAAATTAATTTAAGAGAATATGAGGGCTTACCTACGCAACTCATAATAAATCTGACATACAGAGCTACAAAATTCCCGTATTCTGCAAGAACATACACGAAACAATGATAATGCATAATTAACAAACAAGCTTTCACTTTGTCTATTATGGATTGTGAAATCTATATATACTTTTTCTGATCGAAAGGATAAATAAGACTTAGATATATGATTGATCTCTATAAATATATGTTTGTTATTTTATTTTAGTTTTTATAAGTATTTTTGTTTTATTTTTATCTTTTGTAAATGTTTTTGTTTTATTTTTAGATCTTATTCTTTTATTTTAGTCCTTATAAAATTGTTTTTTTTTATTGAAATTAGTCCTTACAATTTCTTAAATCTCTAATATCAAATATTATTTATATTACAGGGTCTTATTCCAATAAAAATAATTTTACAGAGACTAAAACAAAAGAATAAAGGTCAAAAATAATTTTTTTTATAAGGGTACAAATTAAGAAAAATCTTAGGGGAACTAAAACTAAAAAAATGTGTAATTGTTGCTGTCAAATACATATTTAAACATATAAGTAAAAATGAATTAAAGAAAGCTGATGTATTTGATTAAATTGGACTAAATACATTAATTTTCTTTAATTAATTTTTATTTATATTTTAGAAAGAATGGAGTATATATATATATATTTATATTGTTAAATACATTGAGAATGATTTTTTATGTGAGAGTGGAAAGAACACATATCAACAGTTACATCAAAATAGATAATTCAGATTAAAAGTCTCATTTTAAATAACACATGTACCTATCTCTCATGTATCAATTCTCATTTCCTATTCACCCTTTCATTTTCTCCTCTCCACCTTCATCTACCATATTAAGTTGGATAAAATTTTCATCAATGTTTAGAATCTACTTCGACGAATTTGGTGAAAATTCACCTATATTTTACGTTGGAAATCACCAAATTAACGATTAAACAAAATTAAAAATATTTTTACAGAGAAAAAAATATAAATTATCGTATAAAAAATTTTTATACTGATATCCAATAATAATAATAATATATTCTGTCAAAATATTACATTTTACTCTATTTATTTACATACAATTGTGTTGTTCAAGTTTAAAACTCAGAATATGTTTTTTTTATCTAATAATATCGTCATTTATCATTTAAACTAAGCTTTACGAAATAATACAATAACATTTACGAAATAATACAATAACATGAAGAAAAAAAATTGATGGAACGTTACATTTAATAACTCAAACAAAAAAGAAAGCTTTGAGAAAGGTGGAGTTGTTTGGAGCAAACCTGAACGTTTACAACGAGGCTTGTTATTGTGATCGAATTGTACATACCAACCATCTTGACAAAGACTATTAATCCAAGAAAGTTCAAATCCATAAAACATCATACGATGAATATCCATACAAGAAATATTGTTGTTGTTGCTATTACCATCATCAACAATAGGCCAAGATGTGAGGTACATAAATTCTATATGACACGTGTCTCCCAGCCCCAATTGCAAAAGAGATTTATCGTAGCTACTAACATAGAAAGAATTCCCGTACGGTGAGTACAAAGTACTATTCATACAACCACCATCATCAACCGTCCGATTTGGACAACTCACAAACAACATAGATTTTTGCAATATATTCGAAATGTTTCTGTATTGATAAGGTAGGTAGGGTGAGGTGTAGTAAAAACTAAAATTATAGAGGCCTAAAGAATATGGAAGGAGGGAATTAGAATTAGAATCGGAGGAAGGAAGATTGAAATCCAATAATCTTATAGTGAAGTTGTTGTAGTTAATTGATTGTACATAATATTTTGATTCTCCAAATTCATCATAGTACAAAATCAATTGGTTGTCGTGTTCACATGATAAGTTGTACCTTTGATCACCACAGTTTATGGGACTATCTTTCAAGCGGAAAGGGTGAGTGATGTTATGGACACCACACCTTTTAGAACATATTTGTTGTTCATCAGCATCCACATTGTTGTACGAGAATATTACCAACACTACCACCACCACCACAAGGGTTAAAGATGACATTTTTGGTTTTATGACACCAAGTGCCAAAACTCACTTTTTTTTACATTAAGTTAGTTAATGGAAGTATCATGGAAACTAGCTAGCATTTAGCACGCTCACGATGACTTTTTAAAGTTTTAGGATTAGTTAATTTTTGTTAGATGTTGATGGAAATTAATTAGGACTTATCTTATTGAATACCATAAAACAATATCTGTCCACTTCGGTTATATCGTAAGCTCTTATGTCATATGGCAATTTGTGTATGTTATGCCCTAATAAAAAAGGATTTAAAATAAGTAAAAAAAAATTAAAAGAAGATAAATTAATATGTTTTTTTTTTCTTTAACAAATACCTTTAAAATACTTATTAGTACCACTCATTAAATATTTAATTGTAAACACTCAAGTTTGTTAGAGTTTGGTTACATGTAGTATTTAACGATTTTGGTTACATATGGTATTTAACAGCTTGTATACTTAGTTCAATCGACAAATGTCGTTATATTTAAAATGAATATTTTGTTTTAGATTCGAACTTAGAACATGATAATTATATACAAATTTCTTTATCATTTTATCTAAAAGGTATTTAACATTGTCGACCCATCATTTGAAGTCATCATTTTTTCATATTTTTTTATTAAGTGATTTAAATTTTATATTTATTTTATCACATGGTACTCATTACCTACCATTTTTCATGGCAACAAAGAATTCTTTATATTTAATTTAGTTTTACTTTTTCTATTTTATAATTTTTATAAATGCACACAAAAATAAAAATAAAACACCAAATTTGACATTAAAATTTTGATTTTTAATACTAATTTCTTATATAAAAAATACTAAAATTTATTTTGATTTTGAAAGTGCAATCATTGAAAATTTCAAATATTTGTCAGATTAATCCCTTTAAGATAATACTCAAGGATATTTTAGTCTTGATCAAAACTAATTTAATTCAAATTTTAAAATATCAAACTAGTATTTTTCATTTATTGAAAAAAAACATAGGTAGTTGTTAGTATTTTTCTATGGAGACAAATGTAAACTCTAAAGAAAAAATACCTCAATATATAGGATCTGGATTTCATGAGAAAAAAATGCATACAATTATGCAATAACTGGATTTGAGAGTATCCGATCAAGATCGAAAAAATCAAAGTTCAATTTCGTAATTTAAAATAATAATAATAAATCAATTTAAAATCTGAAACGTCCAATAATCAAAAGGACACCAATTAATCCAAGGACTTAGGATCCGTCAAATTGCATGCAATCCAAATTCCTCAATATATATTACAACTCTTATAGATGAGAGAAAAATATAGAAAATTATTTTGATCAACCAGAGAGTTGTTATTTAATTGTGGTTACATGAATAAGTACAATAGAACATATATAACTAATGATAACAACTAACTAGTTTAACTAATTAAATGACTAATAAGTGTATCTAATATCCTCACAAGCAAGAATGTATTTACTACACTTTCAACTTGGAAAATATGAAAAAAATACACCAATTACAAAGAATATGAAATGCTGAAATTTGTCCACTAAAAATGCTTAAGCAACCATTTTTTTTATGTATATAATCTAAAATGTCAACAAGGCTAGAGATAATGAAATTTTGCTTAACCATCAATATTTTTTTATAGACAAAAGCCAAAATGTCATGAAAGCTAAACATAATGAAATTTCGATTAATCATCGTTTTTATTTATATATGGATAGAAGCCAAATGCCAATTAGGCTAAAACTAATGAATTTTCTTCAATAATCCATTTCTTTATGGATAGAATCTAGAATGTTAATTAGACTAAAAGAATGAATTTTGCTTAATTATCCATTACCTTTATGGATAGAAGCTAGAATCAAGAAAGAAGAACATCACCATTTTTTCTTCTGATGTTCTAGAGAAATATTGACAAATGCTTGATCTTGATCAAATTAAAGAACAAAAATGGTGTCTTGTCAGATGTGTTGCTCTCTTTTGTTTTGTCTTGTTGTTTTTGTTGTTGTTGACAATCATGAAAGTAAATAATTTGAGGGACATCCTTGAATCTTGCAAAAAAAAGTTTCACCAGATTGATGATGACCACTTGGTTCTTGAGTTAGGAATGAATTTATTCATGGCTAATAAAAACTTCGGAATCTAATGGAAGTATAATGAAAAATATTGGAAGAATAGGAAGTAGAACATCAATAAGAAAATGTTGGAAATGAGGAACAAAAAAGAGCTAGTTTGTGAATTGAAAAATGAGAAGTCCCACATAGGAGAGATTACACATTCTAGTAGTGTATATAAGGTGGAGGTATGACCCTTGGGGCACACCCCAAGGGGTACCCCAATTTTTGGTGGCATAAATTGTTTTTAAACTCGTTTTTTAAAACTCGAAATAACAATTTTAAGACAAACATGTTAATTTAGATTTTAATTTTGATTCTAATTTTGAAAGAGCTTGAAAGCTCCCCCTCAATTTGTGTAGTGATTTAAATTTTGACAGAAGATAAATCATGTAAATTCAAGAGATAAATTAATCCATAACAAATAGATTCATAATAAAGACTTTTCATTAGATGATATCAATTGATAATTACACAGTGAGATTAAGTCAGAAGATATACACTTTTGAGGGATGTCACTTTAAACGATGGCAACAAAAGATGCTATTTTTTCTAACAACAAAAAATGTTGCCAACGTTCTAAAAGATGACATTCCTGTTGTTCCAGAAAATGCTGAACAAACAGAAAAGGATAAAAAAGCTGCTGAATTAACCCAATGGAATAATAATGATTACTTATGTAAGAATTATATTATGAATGGACTTGCTGATGATCTATATGATTACTATAGTTCCAGCGATACTGCCAAATAGGTTTGGGATGCTTTAAAGAAGAAATATGATACTGAGGAAGCTAGAGCCAAGAAGTATGCTGTTAGCCGTTACCTCAAATATCATATGACAGATGACAGATCAGTGGAAGCTCAATCCCATGAAATCCAGAAAATTGCTCATGAGATCGTCTCTAAAGGTATGTCCCTCGATGAACAGTTTCAAATTGCTGTTATTATTGACAAACTGCCCCTTGCTTGGAAAGATTTTAAAAATTCTCTCAGGCATAAAACAAAAGAGTTTTATCTTGAAAGTCTGATAACCCGCCTCAGAATTGAGGAAGAATCCCGTAAACAAGACCAGAAAGAAGAAGTTCTTCTTGTTACCAATAACAAAAAGAAGAAGTTCGTTGGAGCAGTTCTGAAGCCAAACGGCAAACCACTTAAGAATTAGAATCGCAGAAACAACAACAAGAATGGGAACCCTCCAAAGGTCCCAAAGCAGCAGCAACCACCTCCTAGAAATGCACCTTTTCTCTGCTATAATTGTGGAAAAGAAGGGCATATGGCACGCAAGTGTAGGAACAAGCCAAACCCTGTTCAACAGGCTAACTTGACAGAAGAGCAATTCATTGCTATGATTACTGAAATCAACCTTGTTGGTGGATCAGATGGATGGTGGATTGACACTGGCGCCTCTCGCCATGTCTGTTATGACCGTGCTATGTTCAAAACATACACTACTGCTGAAGATAAGAAAATGCTGTTGGGAGATTCCCACACCACTAATGTTGCTGGTATAGGAGATGTAGAATTAATATTCACATCAGGAAAGACCTTAATTCTGAAGGATGTCATGCACACTTCAGAAATAAGGAAGAATTTAGTTTATGGTTATCTTCTTAATAAGGCTGGGTTTAATCAGGCTATAGGGGCAGATTTGTACACCATTTCTAAAAATGGTATTTTTGTTGGGAAATGGTACGCTACTGATGACATGTTTAAATTAATGTTGAAATGAATAAAATGTCTCCTTCTGCTTACATGTTGTGTGATTTTAATATTTGGCATGCTAGACTTTGTCATGTGAACAAACGTGTGATTGCAAACTTAAGTAACTTAGGCTTAATTCCAAAGTTATCTTTAAATGAACTTGAAAAATGTGAATTTTGCAGTCAAGCTAAAATAACTAAGAGTTCACATAAATCAGTTGTTAGAGAATCTGAACCTTTAGATTTAATACACTCTGATATATGTGAACTTGATGGAACACTAACGCGAAATGGAAAACGTTATTTTATTACTTTTATTGACGATTGCTCTGACTATACCTTCGTATATCTGATGAAAAATAAAAGTGATGCGATTGACATGTATAAGATCTTTTTAATTGAAATTGAAAATCAATTTAGTAAAAAGATTAAGAGGTTTCGTAGTGATAGAGGAACATAATATGATTCTAGTTTATTTAAGGAGTTTTATAAATCTCAAGGAATCATACATGAAATCACATCACCTTATTCACCTGAAATGAATGGTAAAGCTGAAAGAAAGAATAGGACTCTGACTGAACTTGTTGTTGCTATTATGCTTAACTCTGGTGCTGCATCTCATTGGTGGGGGGAAATTATTTTGACTGTTTGCTATGTTTTGAATAGACTTCCAAAATCTATAAGCAAAACATCTCCTTATGAGATAATAAAGAAAAGACAACCAAACTTGTCTTATCTTTGAACATGGGGTTGTCTGGCGTATGTCAGAATCCTCAATCCCAAACAAATAAAACTCGCTAGTAGAGCCTATGAATGTGTATTCATTGGGTATGCAGTAAACAGTAAAGCGTATAGGTTTAATGACCTAAATGCGAAAGTGATCATAGAGTCAAATGATGTTGACTTCTATGAAAATAAATTCCCTTTCAAATCGAGAAATAGTGGGGGCAGCGAACCAAGTCATACTCCCGTAACAGGAAGTGTTGAAAGCAACATACAAGGTGAATTGGAAACTCGAAGGAGTAAGAGAGTCATAGTTGCTAAAGATTATGGACCAGAATATATGGCCTATAATTTAGAAGAGGATCCTACAAATCTCAAAGAAGCCTTGTCATCTTTGGATGCAGATCTTTGGCAAGAAGCTATAAACAATGAAATGAATTCCCTAGAATCTAACAAGACCTGGCATATAGTAGACTTGCCTCCTGGTTGCAAGCCGATAGGTTGTAAATGGATTTTGAAAAAGAAACTAAAACCCGATGGAACTATTGAAAAATACAAGGCATGCCTTGTAGCCAAAGGTTTTAGGCAAAGAGAAAACATAGATTTCTTCGACACTTTTTCTCCAGTCACGAGAATAACATCCATTAGGGTACTTATTTCACTTGCAGCAATTCATAATTTGGTGATACACCAAATGGATGTTAAAACAACCTTTTTAAATGGTGACTTGGAAGAAGAAATCTATATATAACAACCTGAAGGTTTTGTAATTCATGGACAAGAAAACAAGGTCTGTAAGTTAGATAAATCTCTGTATGGTCTCAAACAAGCTCCTAAGCAATGACATGAAAAGTTTGACAATTTGATTATATCGAATGAGTTTAAAGTGAATGAAAGTGACAAATGTATTTATTACAAATTTGAAAATGGCATTTGCACTATCATATGTCTATATGTAGACGACTTACTCATATTTGGTTCAAACATCCATGCTGTAAATACAGTGAAATCATTGTTGAGTAACAACTTTGATATGAAAGACCTCGGAGAAGCGGATGTAATCTTAGGAATCAAGATTACTAGGTCAGAAAAAGGGATTTCTTTAGATCAGTCTCATTATATTGAAAAAATCCTAAAGAAATATAAATACTTTGACTGTAAACCTGCATGCACACCATATGATCCAAGTATGAAACTCTTTAAGAACTCTGGTGAAGGTGTTAGACAAACTGAATATGCGAGCATCATTGGCAGCCTCAGGTATGCCAATGATTGTACTAGACCCGACATTGCCTATGTCGTGGGATTATTGTGCAGGTTTACCAGTAGACCTAGTATGGAGCATTGGCACGCTATCGAAAGAGTCATGAGATACCTTAAAAGGACCATGAATCTAGGATTACATTATCAAAGATTTCCTGTCGTACTTGAAGGATACAGTGATGCTGATTGGAACACATTATCAGATGACTCCAAAGCAACCAGTGGCTATATTTTTAATATAGTCGGTGGTGCTGTATCTTGGAAATCGAAGAAACAGACGATATTGGCTCAGTCCACTATGGAGTCTGAAATGATAGCACTAGCTACTGCTAGTGAAGAAGCGAGCTGGTTGAGATGCTTGCTAGCTGAGATCCCTTTATGGGAAAAACCTATGCCAGTTGTGTTGATCCACTGCGATAATACCGCGGCTATTGCAAAAATTGAGAATCGTTATTACAACGGTAAGAGACGACAAATACGTCGTAAGCACAACACAGTTAGAGAATTACTTACTAAAGGAGCTGTAATAGTGGATCATGTACGCACTAATGATAATTTAGCAGATCCTTTGACGAAAGGATTGGCTAGAGAGAAAGTCATAAATACATCCAAAAGGATGGGACTATTGCCTATAGATAAATGAGTCACTTATGATGGGAACCCGACCTAAAAGACTGGAGATCCCAAGAATTAGGTTCAATGGGTAATAACAAGTCATAGTGATATGAGGTGAACATGTTATTATATTATATTTAATAGAAGCATGATTCCTGAAGCGATGGAAGACTGAGATAATAGAAACTCTTAATGAGATCTATACTCTATGTGGAGGGAGTACCTAGCTACATGAGTACTCTTGATAGACTCACCTATGTGAATGTGGAAATGAGGCCGTTTCCTATGGAATTTTGAGGCAAAAATTCCTAGAGCGTTCACTATACTGAGATAGACATGCAAGGCCATAAATGCACGGGCTTTTTAGAATACACCTAATGAAAAGGTTGTGTGTGGGTTTGATGTCCGAGATAGAGTTCAAGACTACGAGTCACTCTTGTTAAATCAGAATCTTACTCGCTATGCAAAGGTTCAAGTCATAGACACCTTTGTTTATGCACAATCTTATGAAAGCGTTTGACGCTATTTCAGAACCTACTTTTTAAATTCAAGTGGGGGATTGTTGGAAATGAGGAACAAAAAAGAGCTAGTTTGTGAATTGAAAAATGAGAAGTCCCACATAGGAGGGATTACACATTCTAGTAGTGTATATAAGGTGGAGGTATGACCCTTGGGGACCCCAAGGGGTACCCCAATTTTCGGTGGCATAAATTGTTTTTAAACTCGTTTTTTAAAACTCGAAATAAAAGAAAATAATTTGGATAAGAAAATAAGACCGGCCAAAATTTTGACGGAAATATCAAGAATACAATAAATAAAGTAGAAAATTAAAATTTTCTCAGTTTTTCTTCCTCAGATTTTCATATGACCACACAAGACCACTTGTCTTAAAGGGAATGATAACTTTTCATGAGACACCAAAGCCGATTATGCCTTTTGCATCACTAAAGCTAGCCAAATATTTGATTATCTGCTCAAAGATAAGTAGATACGACTATTGGATGGTCACAAGATACCTCCATGTAAGAAGATCAAAGGTAAAAAGTATCCCAAATGGCATAACTCATACAACCATTCAATGACTATTTGCATCGTCTTTCGAAAAGCCAGTTAGAGGGCAATCAAGGAAGGTAGGTTCAAGTTAGCCGACAAAGGAAGGACTGAGATAGCCATTGATACAAAACCATTCCCATCCATGAACATAGTCACTGCCCTTTGTCAAGCCAACAGGGTTTAGGTCAATTGGAAAAGGTAAGAAATGAGTACGAAATGTGTGACAATCCAAGAATATTGCAGCCAAACCAAGAGAAAATATTGTGGCACCTAGGGGGACATTAGCCTTTGAGAAGTTAGGAAATCATATCGCGCCAATAGAAAATAAAAAAAAAAATTCAGATAACCTCCCAAGATTGGTCACCTCACTAGAGAAGTCACTACCTCTCCCATAGATGTTTTGATCATCTAAGGATCACTCAGCCCAATGTTGGAGGATAAGTCAAGCAGTCGTGCATAACAATGGACAACCGACCCTACCAGGAGTAGATGGAAAAAAAATTCCATAAGGAAAGATGCAGGTGGCCATAATAATTATGGAGGAAGGGGTAACCTCCTTAGAGGTAGTTATTAAAGATAATGGTGAGATGGTGGCACAACGAATAAGGAAACCCCCAAAGAATCCTCTCAAATAGCAATATGTACTCAATCAGAAGATCTAGGATCAGGTGCCTCTAGTGGCCACTTTCACCAAGATTTAGAAAACGAGGTAGCAGAGGAACATGTCCATTGAAAAGATGAAACAAAAATCTACAAATGATTGCCAAAGTTCAGAACCACACACATGAAAAGATCTGTTCACCTAAAGTCTTGGAAGCTTGGGAGAAAACGTTCCTAACACTGTTGAGTAACACTTAAGCTAAAATGCTAGATACGTCAAATTAGAATGTGCAAGGATTTGAAATAGATTAAATTGTTGATAATGTTATTCAGGAACTCGTTCAACATAAGCCTGAATCCATGAAGGATGACCCCTAATCCATGTTAACATCGGAGGAGGAAGTTGATTTAGACAATTTGATCGCTTCAACTGACTTTTCTTACTCTTTAGATGAGGCACTAGACGATTATTCAAATTCAACGAAGAATAAATCCTAGATACCGTACTCCAGAAAGACTCAAACATTTACTTGAAACTGATATATATTAATGGTCTTATCCTATTGGGTTTTGGAGAAGGGTCTCTTAATGAGCTGCCATAACTAGTGACAAGGAAGCCCAAGATATTGTTTTTCGAGACACCAATCACATACATGATAAAACACATTAAGCCATTACTCATTAAAGCTACTACCAATGGTAAGATGTTTAGTCGAGTCTTTGCTGATGGATGAGTTGACCTCAATGTTATGCTCATATTAACCTTGAAAAAACTAGGTAAAAACATGGAAGACCTTATCCCAACTAACATGAAGATGGCTAGCTTTATGGGAGTAGCCTCAAATGCTTTAGGGGTTCTCATAATCGATGTCATAGATGGAAAACCTTCCCACTTTGTGATATTAGGAAGAGATTGGATGCATACTAGTGAATGTGTGCCCTCAACACTTCATCAGAAACTATGGAAGGTGACAAGAACCTATTCTCGGTTGTGGTACAAATATTTGAAGCACTATTTTATTCACCACACCAAGGCTGATATTGGTTCCTCAGGAATAAGAGGAAGGAGCATTGGAGGTATGCAACCTTACTCAACAAGGTTTCCAGTTGAAGGCTCATGTCGACCTATGACCTTTCAATGAAATCCTTAATGATTAGTTCCCCTCGTGAATTAAAACACCGCATGGATCGACTAGGAACGCTTGTAGCCGACACAAGAGTATTAAATGTTATGTTATCAGGGGAAGATAATAAAGAAGAAATTGAAAAACACTAACTTCGACGATAATCAACTGTAAATTTTAAAGATCAATCAACCGATTCACCCATCCAGAGGAAACTCCTAACATTTGACTAACATTTGAAGCCCAAGATCTATTGATAGATGTCAAAGTGGGGACTTTAGATAAGCCAAAAATGATTGACAGGGACCAACTAGTGGAACTGATTAGGCAGTATAAGGATCCTTTTGCATGGAGCTATCATGAAATGTCTGGTTTAGCTAGGGAGTTGGTTGAGCAAAGGAATTAAAGAAGTATATCAACCACACAAATAACCTCAAAGGAAATTTAATCCTCAACTGATGCCATATATTAAAGTAGAGGTGGTGACTACTTAAGGCAAGATTCACCCGAACAGCCAGGTATGTAGAATGGTTATCAAATATATTCCATGTGATCAAGAAAAATGGCCAAGTGATGGTTTGCATTGATTATCACAATCTAAATTTAGCCACTTCAAAGGATGAGTATGAAATGCCATTAGCTAACATGTTAGTTGATGTTATGGCTAGCCATGTTGTTCCCATTTTTATGGGTGGGTACTCAGGGTACAATCAAATATTTGTTGCCAAGAAAAACACCATTCATGTTCATAGGGGCCCTAGGGATCTATGAGTGGCTTTTCATGCCTTTTAGATTCAAGAATATAAGTGCCACTTATTAAAGAGCTATGAAGATAATGTCACTTGGAGGTATACATTGATGAAGTGGTGCTCAAGTCGCCAAATTTCCAATGTTACTTGGAGGAGATGCCACAAGCTTTGAAAATAATGAGGCTACATGGTTTGAAGATGAACCCAACAAAGTGTGCATTTGGAGTATTAAATGGAAACTCTTGGGTTTTCTAGTGTACAAAAAAGGAATTGAAGTCGATAAGAGCAAAGCTAGGGCCATACTAGAAGCCAAACCTTCTGCTACCAAGAAGGAATTGCAAAGTCTTCTAGAGTAAATCAATTTCTTGAGAATATTTATATTAAATTTGGTTGTCAAGATGAAATATTTTTTACCTTTGCTTTGGCTAAAAGATTTAGAGGAACTGATATGGGGTGAGGCGCATAAGAAGGCTTTTGACCAAATCAACGAAGCTTTAGACAATCCACAATTTCTTATGCCACCAGTGCCAAGTAAATCTCTCAAGTTATATATTGCCACTAAGAACGAGTCAATCAGCTACTTGCTTGCACATGATACCGAAGATGGTATAAAGAGAACAATGTATTATCATAGTTGAATTTTGAATGTTACATAAACCAGATATACACCTATTGAGAAACTATGTTTGTCATCATTTTATGGTTGTACTAAATTGGAATATTATTTATTACCAAGAGAAGTTTTAGTTTTGTGCAAGATTGACATAGTTGGATATTTACTCAATAAACCTGTTTTGTAAGGTTTTCTAATGAAATGGGGCATCAAATTTAATTAAAATATGTCTCTCTAAGAGTAGTAAAGGGTCAGGCTCTTGAAGACTTTTAAGCACATAAATTTGTGCGTAGAAGTTCAAGATCCATTAGTCGAGCCAAACCTTGTTGTAACTATCAAAGCATGGATTTTGATATTTAATGAATCTAGAACCAAAAGGGAATTGGAGCTGCCATTGTCATCACTAATATAGAAAAAAAGAGTTTGGAAGTTTAAATTCCAACTAGATCCTAAGTTTTCCAATAATCAAGTAGAATATGAAGCTAGATACTGACAAGCATGGTGAATGACTATGACAACATACATGCCAAAAGAGATTCACAATTGGTAGTGAAACAAGTAACTGGAGAATACTAGTGCTTGAATCCAAAACTCCGAAGAAACTGTGAAACGATTAGCAAACTATTGTGTATGTTTGCCGATGCAATGATATTACACATCCCTCGTGAAGAAAATGAGGAGGTGAATGAGTTAGCTCAACTAGCATATGGGTATAAAGAGACTCCCTCTAAACTTAATCATGAGGAATATCCCATGGAAAAATGCCTTCAGGGGGTCGACTCTTGGATTAAAGAACCAGTCGACTACTTAAATGATCCATCAACCTCAACCGATTTTATGTTGAAACATAAAGCGCTTAACTATGTGTTGGTAGATGGAGATCTATACAAAACGAGAGGCAATAATGTTCTCGTTAAATGCGTAGGAAAGAAATAGTCTTTCAAAATATTAGGTGAGGTACACGAAGGACTTTATGGATCCCATCATGAAATGGTTGATTTACCGCCATGTTTATTATTGGCCTACCATAACGGCTGACTGCTTCCAATATGCCAAGGGATGTGAGGCATGTCAGTTGTAAAGGCCAATACCAAGGGTACTAGCCGAACTACTGCATCTAGTAATTAAATAATGGTATTTTAGAGGATGTGCTATGGATTTATTTGGAAAGATATACACGGCTTCCTCAAAAAGACATACAATCATAATAGTAGCAATTGAGTACTTCACCAAATGGGTGGAGGATAAACCCATGATAAATGTAGGCCAAGATGAGGTGGCCACGTTTATCCAACACCAAATCATCTATAGGAAATCGTCAATCCTTTTCCTCTCCTTCGTTTCCAATCCCCATATGCAAATACCCCTCATTTCCTTTTATGATTTCTGTTTTTGGCCTCAAAGGCAACTCATGAAAGTGAAATTTCGCTTAGCTCCACGTAATTAGCTTAGCTGAAGGTCAATCCTTATTGATGAAGATATCAAGTTTCGCTTAGCTCAACTATTTGAACTAAGATAATTTTCTTATTCCATTTGGCCTCTTACCGGTCTGTTTGAGATCATTGTATTTCTTTACGCTTAACAAATTGAGAATCAGTCTTGCTCTGTGTTTGCTTGAATATTCCAAGTTTCTCCATTCTAATCAAAACAACAAAGGTAATTAGATGAAATATTAAAACTAAGAACAAACTTAATATAATTTAGATTATATGTTTAACACATTAAAATTCACATGTTTAAGTGCATAAGTGTCATATTAATATTCATAATTTTTTAAGTAAAATAGACAACTATCAATGGCAACCTTGATTCCAATTCCAAGAGAAAGAGGTATCCACGTTTAGTGTTTAACACTCCTCAAATAGAATAATTTATGGTGAAAAGGAATCTATAATAAAAAAATTTCTTTCAATTCAAACATCCTTGTTGAATACAAGGAGGTTACATCTTGATCATTGGAGGAAGTCTTGTTTAGGTTCAAGTTCACTTGAGAATTGGAATAGAGTTATACAAAATTCTATATATTGACTTTCTAAATCTAGAGTCATATTATTTTACCAAATGAGTTTTTAACACAATTCAAAAGCATTCCTATAACATAATTGTAATTTTATATATTATATAGCCATGAGTATGGATACCTTAATATATATCACTGTATCTTAATAAAAAAAGTAGAGAAAAAAAAAATATCTACAACTACAAGAAACGTTCCATCTCTTTTATATATATATTTATAGTCAACGTGAGATTAGTCACTCAAAATTTAATCCAACAATACTTACATGTACAAATAATAATTACATCCCAACATATAATTACTCTATGCTTGGAACTAACAAGCGAAATGTAGATGATATGTAATTCACTGAAGAACCAAAAAGAGATTAGGTTTCTTTAGGATCACTTATTGATATACTATAGGAAGTACAAGAGTTGCTAA
This sequence comes from Cicer cuneatum, assembly GCA_037974295.1. Lineage (NCBI taxonomy): Eukaryota > Viridiplantae > Streptophyta > Magnoliopsida > Fabales > Fabaceae > Cicer > Cicer cuneatum. The sequence continues at coordinate 68,801,875 of JBBPBO010000001.1, read as the reverse complement.
TAGTATCATCACTAACACCCTATGCTGGTATGTCTTGAGGATAAAGGTAAGGCTTATTAGGTATTGGTAATTCCCTATCTTCTTCTTCAAGCATCTCCAACACTTTATCCATCGAAAGACGATCACTAGGTTTTGTCTTTATACACCACAAAGCCATTACCATCATTTTCTTCGCTAATTTCATTTCATGATTTGTGTCATTTTCAACTATCACTTCTCTTCCATCATGTAACCGATCATAAACCCAAAAAGGGAAATAAATTTGGCTTTCTTGTTCATCCAATGTGTTCAAATTTGGCTGTTTTCCTTTTTCCAGATTTGGACATTCTGACTTGATATGTCCAGGTTCATTGCATCCATAACAAATGATGCTCTTCTTGTCAGATTCTTCCTTTCCTTTGCAGTTATGTTTCTTCTTGTAGCCTATCCTCTTTCTGTTTTCCCAGATCTTAACCATCTGTTTTGTTAAGTAAGCCATATCATCACCGTCACTGTCGCTATCCTCTGATTTTGATGCTGCCTTTGCAGCTTTCTTCTGTTTTGACTTCAGGGCCAAATTCTTCTTCTTCTTTGGTTTATCTGCTTCCAGTTTGATTTCATGAGACTTGAGTGAGCTGATCAGATCTTCAAGTCTTAAGTTATTCAGATCTCTGGCTTGTTGAACTGCAGTAACCATTGGTCTCCACTTGGTTGGTAAGCTTCTTAGAATCTTCTTGACATGATCTGTTGTTGTATAGCTTTTCTTCAAGACCTTCAGTCCAGATATCAGAGTCTGGAATCTACAGAACATTCCATCGATGTCTTCATCATCTTCCATCTTGAACATCTCATACTGTTTGACCAGTAAGTTAGCCCTTGCTTCTTGAACCTGTTGGCTTCCTTCATAGGTCAGAACCAGACTGTCAAATATGCTATTTGCTGTTTCTTTATCTATGCATCTGTCAAATTCCTTGAATATGATGGCACTAATCATGATGGTTCTGGACTTGTGATTCAGTTTGTATAATTTGCTCTAATCTGGTTTCATATCTTCCATGTCCAGTTCTTTAGTTGGATCTCCTGGAACAATAGGTGCAGTGTATCCTTTGACTACCAGCTTCCATAATTCAGGATCTTGAGATATGAAGAAACTTCTCATTCTGTCCTTCCAATACTCAAACCTTTCTCCATCAAACATTGGTGGTCTTTTGATGTTGCCTCCAAAATTATCTTTGGATTCTGCCATGTTGTTGACCCCTTCGACCTTTCCTCAAACATTGTTCAGTGCTCAGCCTAGAGACCGAACTCTGATGCCAATTAAAGGTGCAAACACGAGAAGGGGGGTTGAATTGGGTTTGACTAACTTGAATACTTTTTCTGTTTTTGCAGTTTTATAACAAAACCTGATGTATGAATCAAATAGAGTTAGCAACGGATATAAAGTAAAAATAAAAACACATAATTTTATACTGGTTCACCGTTAACGAGGCTACGTCCAGTCCCTTCACTTTGAAGGATTTCACTAATTCAAAACCTTGAATTACAAAAATACCACTAACCCTCCAAGTCAGTTGTAAGACCCTTAATTTTTAATTAAAATTATGGAATTAATATTAAGTGTATTTTGGGGATATTTGTAAAATATTTAATATATGTATGTTTTGAGTAAATATATAAATATATAAATATTTATTTTGGAAGATGAATTAAAATTATTGAATGGAGAACAAATTAATCTAATTATGAGTAATTAAATTAACGGACAGTTAATTAAGGGATTAGCGGCTAATTGCGACGAGACTGGTTAAGTGCTGAGAATCAGACAAGTGTCGGGTGAGGTAGCACCCACACAAGCCTATAAATAGGAGTGAGAAGGATGGTGAAATCAGAACACCATTCCTCCTCCCTCACTGCCCATACTACATGTAACAGTATCCCTTCCCTCCCATTCTGTTTTTCCATTTCCAGCCCGTACAAAGAAACAAAAGAGGAAGTTCCTCAAAAGTGCCATTACTTGGAAATCCAAGCACCAAACCAGAAAACCCCAGGTACAAAAGTTGTTCCCCTCATCATTCCGGAGCTAGAGAACCCAGTTTCGTAGCAGAAAACGCAGGCGGGAGTTTCTTCGATTTTTGGCGCGTAAACTGGAACGAAAACAAAAACGTGAGAAGTAGCAGAAACGCAACAAGGGTAAGGGCACCTTCCACTTTCTAGTTGCATTAGGGCTATTAATGCATAACTATCATGACATTACTGATGTTTTCATCATTGTTTAAAAAGAAAACTGTTGGTGGTTTTAATAATCTGTGATGTGTGATGTTCTGGTTGTTGCTCCAAGGCTGTTTTGTTTATGTGGGAAAGTTGAAAAATGTCTTGCATGTTATTTTGAAGATGATTAAAATGCATATTTTCAACATTATTGTGCTGGTGGTTATAAAATGTGAAAATGCATTCTGTTGGTGTTTTACTGCTATGTGATGATTGCTGTTTGGCTGAATGAACTAATGTTGTTCTGCTTGTGTGAGAAAGCTGAAATGCTTTGCAAGTTGTGTTTGGTTGTGTAAGAATGCTGGTGATACCTTGCATGTTATTTTGAGAATGCTCAAAATGTAAACGTTTGGTAATGCATGTTCGGTTTTGAGTTTGATTGCTGTTTGGAGGATTTAAGCAAAACTGTGAAGTTGCTTTTGGTGTGGATGATTCTGTTTCTGTTCTGTGTGATTAACATTCTGTTTTTGAGTGATTCTGATGATGCTGATGTTTTCAAAGGAAAAGGGATTTTAAATGATGAAAGTGTTTCTTCTGGAAAAATCTGTATTGATGAAAAATGCCTGAGTTTTATGGTTCTAAAGACATGCAGAATCTGTTTGGGGTTGTACTGGTTTTCCAAAGGAAAAAGATTGAAAATGTGTTGTGGTTTTTCAGGAAAAGTTCACTAAATTCGAAGGTGTATTCGAATACAACATGAGTGTATTCGAATACAGCTTGTCAAGTTTCTGTTTTACTCAAGTTTTCAAACTTGTATTTGAATATGGGCCTCTGTATTCGAATACAGAGGAAGGATTTTTGCTTCTGACTTCGCATCTGTATTCGACTACGACTCTATCGTATTCGAATACAGAAGTGAAATTTTAACATTGTATTCACATCTGTATTCAACTACGACAGCCTCGTATTCGAATACAGGATGCTGACTTTCACAATTTTTGCTTCTGTATTCGAATACAAGGGAGCTGTATTCGAATACAGATTCGTGTTTTTCCAGAAACTCAAGTTTAGCTTCTATATTTGAATACAAGGAAGCTGTATTCGAATACAGATTCGTGTTTTCTAGAAAATCAAGTTTTAAGCACTGTCATGTGAACTTTAAAGTGTTGGGGAAAGTTTTAAACAAATTAAAATGATGTTTTTGAATAGTTTTGAAGAAGAGATGATGAGTTTAATAAAAACTTCAATGATGGTGGGAAAATACTTCATATACACTGTTTTTATCTTCTGTATTCAACTACAGGCATGCTGTATTCGAATACAGAATGTTGAAACTACAATTTCAGCTTCTGTATTCGAATACAAGGGATTTGTATTCGAATACAGATTCGTGTTTTTCAAAAATCTAGAGTTTTAAACATTGTTTTAAAAACCTTAAGTGTTGGGGATCATTTGGGAAGGTTTGTGATGAATTAAAATGGAATTTTTGTGACAGTTTGAAGTGATGGTAATGAAGTTTTTGAGACTTTCCTGATATAGTGAAAGATACTCATTTTTACACTGTGACAACCTCTGTATTCGAATACAAGAAGGCTGTATTCTAATACAAAGTGTAATTCTGTACTGTTTTTGGCTTCTGTATTCGAATATAGAGAAGCTGTATTCGAATACAGATTCGTATTTTCCAGAAAACTCAGTTTTAAACACTGTTTCATGAATTTTAAGAGTTTGGGAAACATTGGAAAGACATAAGATAATTAAGTATGGAATTTGTGAGATAACATGAAGTGTTAATGATTACTTGACTGTTTAAATCATGATTGTGATGATGATAATATTGATTGTGTTGAGATGTTTTGAAAATGATGGAAAGGTTGGAATTTCCCGATATTGCATACTGTTTCAGTGAAGAGAAAACACTGCATATTCATGCATTTGCATAGTCAAGTGGTACCCGCGATGGGCCACAGAGTAATGTGTAAACGTGCTGATCTGTTGAGCGATTGCACGAGTGCTGGTCTGTTGAGCGACTGCACTAGTACTGATCTGTTGAGCGATTGTACCTTGAAATGTGCAAAAACGTGCTGATCTGTTGAGCGATTGCACGAGTGCTGGTCTGTTGAGTGACTGCACTGGTACTGATCTGTTGAGCGATTGTACATGAGTATATGTCAAACGTGCTGGTCTGTAGAGTGACTGCACGAGTGCTGGTATGTTGAGCGACTGCACTGGTGCTGATCTGTTGAGCGATTGCACCCTGGTCTTGAGGGCCGTTAAAGTCATAATATTTAAAATGTGCTGGTCTGTTGAGCGACTTCACCTTGGTAATTCCAAGAAATTGTATACATGATCATATACATATTGCATCGGGTGATTGACCGGTGGGTCACGAAATTGGTTATGTGATGATGATTGGAAAGTGATGTGTGTGAGTACTTTATGAAATTTTAATTTATGATAAATGATTGTGATTGCTGAAGTGTTGGCTGTACTTACAACATATTTCTCATATTGAATTGGTTGCTGTTTTGAAAAGGCATATATGTCATGAAAATTCAAAATGAGCATCATTATTTTCCATCATTGTTGTATGATATGTCATAGATATATTTGTTGCTGTGAGATATATGCTATGTGATTATTTGTTAATTTCGGTCGGTGACCCTTTACTATTATATGTGGAATTTGGACTTTGCCCTCAGATGCCTGCCAAACCCATGACACCCGTGGGACCCGAGACGACGGAAACTTCGCTAGACGGACCCGAAATATCAGCTGCTACTGGCTTCGGCACTTCTTTCCTCTCTTCCGCCTCAGAATCACGTGCATCTCCTCCAATCACCGGGTTTGGAGTCACCACTCCTACGGTGGCCTCCGTCTCAACCCTTCTAGCTGGCTCTTCAACATCATCAAAAATTCCGTGCGCCTCCAAAATCAAACGAGAAGGCACAGGAACATCAATCCTCGCATAGCTGTGCTCCACGTAGTACACCATTCCATTAATCCTACAAGTCCTCTTCAATCTCCCCGTGTATGTAGCCCTGCTTGAGGTGGGGTCGTAAACCCAAGCAGTAGGCACGGAACGATCAATGAAGTCGAGCGATGTTTCCGTCGTCTCGGGACCCACGGGTGGCATGGGTTTGGGGGGCATATGAGGGCAAAGCCCAATTTCCACAATATAATAGCAAGGGTCACCGACCGAAATTAATAAATAATCACATAGCATATAGCTCACTGCAACAAATATATTCATGGCATAATATATGACAATGATGAACATTAAGGATGCTCATTTGAATTTTCATGACATATATAAGCTTTTTCAAAAAGCAACCGTTTCATATGGAAAATATGTAGTAAGTACAATCAACACTTCAATAAACACAATAATTAATCAGAAATTCAGATTCTGTAAAGTACTCACACATCAATTTCCAAACATCATCATATAATCCAATCGTGACCCACCGGTCAATCCCTCGATGCAACATGTATATGTTCATGTATACAATTTCTTGGAATCACCAAGGTGCAGTCGCTCAACAGACCAGCACAATTTAAATATGTATGACTTTAACGGCCCTCAAGACCAGGGTGCAATCGCTCAACAAATCAGCACCAGTGTAGTCGCTCAACAGACCAGCACGTTTGACATACACCTAGGTACAATCGCTCAACAGATTAGTACCTACAGCAGTCGCTCAACAGACCAGCACTCGTGCAATCGCTCAACAGATCAGCACGTGGTCGCGCATTTCAGGGTATAGATGCTCAACAATCCTGTACCAGTGCAGTCGCTCAACAGACTAGCACCTATATACCAAGGTACAATCGCTCAACAGATCAGTACCTAGTGCAGTCGCTCAACAGACCAGCACTCGTGCAATCGCTCAACAGATCAGCACGTTGTTGCGCATTACTCTGTGGCCCATCGCGGGTACCACTTGACTATGCAATGTATGAATATGCAGTGTTTTCTCTTCACTGAAACAATATGCATTATCAGGGAAATTCAACCTTTCCATCATTTTTCAAAACATCTCAACATAATCAATATCATCATCATCACAATCATGATTAAACAGTCAAGTAATCATTGACACTTTGCAATGTTTTCCCAAACTCTTAAAATTCATAACACAGTGTTTAAAATTGAGATTTCTGGAAAATACGAATCTGTATTCGATTGCAGCTTCTCTGTATTCGAATACAGAAGCAAAAAACAGTGCAAAATTACACTCTGTATTCGAATACAGCCCTCTGGGATTCGAATACAGAGGCAGTCTCAGTGCACAAATCACTATTTTTTACTACATCAGTAAAGTCTCAAAAACTTCATCACCACCACTTCAAAATGTCACCAAAAGTTCCATTTTAATTCACTTTAACCCTTCTCAAAGTTTCCCAACACTTTAAAATTTACAAGACAATGTTTAAAACTTGATTTTCTGGAAAACACGAATCTGTATTCGAATACATAAGCTAAAAATTGAGTTTCTGGAAAAACCCGAATCTTTATTCGAATACAGCTCCCTTGTATTCGAATACAGAAGCAAAAAATGGTGAAAGTCAGCATCCTGTATTCGAATACAGCATGCCTGTAGTCGAATACAGATGCGATACAATGTTAAAATTTCACTTCTGTATGCGAATACGACAGAGTCGTAGTCGAATACAGATGCTAAGTCAAAAGCAAAAATCCTTCCTCTGTATTCGAATACAGGGGCTCGTATTCGAATACAAGTTTGAAAACTTAAGTAAAACAGAAGCTTGACAGGTTGTATTCGAATACACACATGTTGTATTCGAATACACCTTCGAAAACCAGTGAAATTTTTCTTTAGACTTCAACACATCAGCCCAACCCTAAAACAGTTTTATCACTCTTTTAAACCACAAAACTCAGACTTTTACATCAATACAGATTTTTCAGAAGGAAACACTTTCATCATTTTAAAATCCCTTTTCTTTTGAAAACATCAACAACACCAGAAGATCCAGAAATAGAAACAGAATGATCAAAATCAGAATCATCCAGAACCAGAACATGTATCTCCAAAACAACATGCATGGTATTCTCCAGTATGCTTACACAACCAACACAACATGCAAAGCATATTCCAGCTTTCTCACACAAACAGAATCAACATGCAAAGCATTTTAGTTTTCTCAAACATCAGAACAACATGCAAAGCATTTCAGTTTTCTCAAACATCAGAACATCAGGCAAAGCATTTCAGCTATCTCACACAAACAGAATCAACATGCAAAGCCTTTCAACTTTCTCACACAAACAGAATGACATTAATACATTCAGTCAAACAAAAATCATCACATAGCAGCAAACACCAACATAATGTGTTTTCGCATTTTATAACAACTTTCAAAACAGTTTATGAACATGTATTTTAATCATCTTTAAAATAACATGCAAAACGTTTTTCAGTTTTCCCACACAAACCAAGCAGCATTGCAGTAACAACCAGAATAGTAAACATCAAGGAATGCATTTTCTTCATTTTTTTCAAAATGTCATTGCAAAATAGTTTTTCTTCAAAACAGTGATGAAAACATCAGTAATGCTATGCCAGTTATGCATTTACAGCCCTAATGCAACTAGAAAATGGAAGGTTCCCTTACCCTTGTTGCGTTTCTGCTACTGCTCACGTGTATGCATCAAAAACGGCGAAACTCCCATCTTGCGTTCGCTGCTACGAAAGTGGGTTCTCTAGCTCCGTAATGATGTGGGGATCAACTTTTTTACTGAGGGTTTGGTGTTTCGGTGCTTGGATTTCCAAGTAATGGCACTTTTGAGGAACTCCCTCTTTTCTCTTTGAAATCGTGAACTGGAAATGGAGGAAAACAGAATGGGAGGGAAAGGGGCATTGTTACATGCAGTATGGGCAGTGAGGGAGGAGGAATGGTGTTCTGATTTCACCATCCTTCTCACTCCTATTTATAGGCTTGTGTGGTGCCACCTCACCCGACACTTGTCTAATCCTCAGCACTTAACCAATCTCGTCGCAATTAGCCGCTAATCCCTTAATTAACTGTCCGTTAATTTAATTACTCGTAATTAAATTAATTTATTCTTAATCCAATAATTTTAATTGATCTTCGAAAATAAATATTTATATATATATATGTATATTTACTCAAAACATACATATATTAAATATTTTACAAATATCCCCAAAATACACTTAAAATTAATTACATAATTTCAATTAAAAATTAAGGGTCTTACAACTGACCCCTCTGTGTATGATGAGGAGGAGGAGGTTACATCGAGGCGAGCGGCGGAAATCCATGACTTGTTTGGGATGCGGAGGAAATCCGTGCTACTGTAGCTTTAGTGCATGATCGGTTAGATTTGATGTATAGGATTTTGGGCTGGAAAATGTAATTTGTTTTATTTTGGAAATTATTGTACTACATTTCCGCTAAACTATTCCGCACTCTGATATTTTCAATTGGGATGTTATGACAGTAATCTTTTGAGATGTATTGATGTTTATCATTAAATTTCCAGAATTCAGTACTTAGTGATATTACGATGAAGTTATTTAATTACGTTCATCGATGAAATTACGAAGTATCATTTTATGAAATGGATTAGTGAAAACTTTATTTTAATTCTTTGTGAATTAAATCTGGAAAATTCTTTTACTTAATTATTTTTTTTAAAAAAATACACTCGCGCTGTGTTTTAAATTCGGGGTGTTACAATTGTGGTATCAGAGCATTTGGTTAAAGTTTTAAGATAAAGCTCTGATTTAATTATTTGTTTTGAGTTATTAGCTGATCATGCATAGGAGCAAGTAGTTAAAGTGTCAAGTCTTGTGTAAGTTGTGGTGTGACTGAAGTGATGATGGTTTTTTAGGAAACAATGCCTCCACGAACAGATGACACCACAAGAGCTAATGTCAGCCGAGAAGATAGGATGGCTGAAGCGATGAACAACATGGCCGCATCTGTTGCTGCACAAACGGCTGCAAAGACTCAACGAGATCTGGAGAAGAGAGAAAGAGAGATTCGCGCTGCTGAATCTAGAGGACTAGAGGATTGTCGTCGTCATAATCCTCCAAAGTTCAAGGGTGATGAGGGTCCAGAAAGAGCGGACCAGTGGATTCAAGAGATGGAGAAAATCTTCGAGATGATTAATTACCGAGCAACGGTGAAGGTCACCTATGCCACGTATCTGCTGATAGGGGATGCAGAGTATTGGTGGAGAAGTACAAGACTACTGATGGGGTCAGCTCAAGAGGAACTGAACTGGGAGTCGTTCAAAAAGAAGTTTTTGGACAAATACTTCCCGATGAGCACTAGGACCAAGCTGGGTGACGATTTTCTGAAATTGCACCAGGGAAATATGACGGTGGGAGAATATGTGGCTAAGTTTAAATCCCTGTCAAGACATTTCAGATTCGTCTGGGAAGAAGTTGATGAACAGTTTGTGTCATCGCTTTCAAAATGGACTGAAGTATGAGATTCAAGACTCGGTCTTACCTTTGGGAATTCAACGTTTCCAAGTGTTAGTGGAAAAGTGTAGAGAGGTTGAAGAGATGAAGAACATGAGGGCCAACAGAGGAGGGAACTTTAATTCTGGAGGGCCTAGTCGGATGCACAATCAGAACAATAGAGGGAAGCAAGTTGCCAAGCCGTATAACCAGCCACAAAACAACAAGAAAGGTCAGAATCGGCCGGGAAATCAGAATCTTGGACGGCAATCGGGATAAGGAGTCCGGTGTTATCGATGCGGGAAAGAAGGACATATTGCTACGGCTTGTACCGCGAGGGATCTGATGTGCTTCAACTGCCAGAAACTGGGACACGTGGCGAGGGATTGCCGGGTTCCGAAGGTGGAACCAACAGTGAACGCGACTAGGGCTACTCGTCCTACTGCTAGAGGACGCGTCTATCACATGGGTGCTGAAGCTGGGAATCAAGCTCCGAATTTAATCCAGCATGATTGTGAGATTGCAGGTAACACCCTAACTGCACTTTTTGATTCGAGGGCAACCCACTCTTTCATTGCTATGGACTGTGTGAATCGTTTGAAGTTATCTGTGTCTGCTTTGCCTTTTGATTTGGTTGTATCCACACCTGCTAAGACCTTAACTGTAAACTCTGCATGTTTACATTGTACTGTAATGATTCAGAATAGAGATTTCTTGGTTAATTTAATCTGTCTACCCCTACAATCACTCGAGATCATTCTCGGCATGGATTGGATGATGTATAATTACGTAATCTTGGATTGCGCTCGAAAATTAGTTCTTTTCCCCGAACTTGGAGTCGTTCGATATTTGGCTGCTAATAAACTCGAAGTATCTCTGAGAGAAGGAACTCAGGAATTTTTATCATTGGCTAACATGGAGACCAAGATGGATGTGAACATAGAAGATGTGGTGTTAGTCAAAGAATATCCGAACGTATTTCCATCTGAAATTCCAGGGTTACCCCCTGTGAGAGAGGTGGAGTTCTTCATTGATTTGCAACCAGGAACTGGACCTATTTCAATTGCGCCATACCGGATGTCGCCATTGGAATTAAGCGAGCTTAAGGGTCAAATTGAAGGTTTATTGGAGAAAGGAATTATCAGACCAAGTGTGTTTCCATGGGGAGCTCCGGTGTTGTTGGTTAATAAGAAGGATGGAAGTTCTCGCTTATGTGTGGATTATCGGCAACTTTACAAGGTAACTATCAAGAATCGTTATCCTTTGCCATGCATCGATGATTTGATGGACCAATTGAGGGAGCAGCGGTGTTTTCAAAGATTGATTTGAAATCGGGATACCATCAGATTCGAGTAAGAGAAGGAGATATTCAAAAGACTGCTTTTAGGACCCGATATGTACATTACGAATATCTCGTTATGCCTTTTGGAGTTAGGAATGCACCAGCGATTTTCATGGACTATATGAATAGGATCTTTAGCCCATTCTTGGATAATTTGTGGTGGTGTTCATCGATGATATTTTGATTTATTCAAAGGATGAAGAAGAACATGAAGAGCACCTATGCCAAGTTCTTGAAGTCTTATGCGAGAAGCAACTGTATGCCAATTTGTCGAAGTGCGAGTTTTGGCTAGATAAAGTGAACTTCTTGGGACATGTGATAACAAAAGAAGGAATCGCTGTCGATCCGGCAAAGATTGAGACAATTCTTGCCTGGAAACAGCTTCAGACTATCACAGACATACGCAGTTATGTCGGACTAGCAGGATACTACAGGAGATTTATTGAGGGATTTGCTAAGATTGTAGCTCCTTTGACATAACTCACCAGAAAGAATCAGCCGTTTGCATGGACGGAGAAGTGTGAGGAAAATTTTCAGTTGCTTAAGAAAAAGTTAACAACCTCACTAGTGTTAGTCTTGCCACAACCAGAGGAACCATATGAAGTATACTGTGATGCATCTCACCAAGGTCTAGGATGTGTTTTGATGCAACACAAGAAAGTTGTAGCCTACGCCTCAAGGCAGTTAAAACTCATGAACGAAACTATCCTACTCATGATTTAGAGCTTGCTGCAGTAGTGTTTGCGTTAAAGGTCTGGAGGCACTACTTATATGGATACACGTTCACGGTGTTCAGTGACCATAAAAGCTTGAAGTATCTGTTCGATCAGAAGGAATTGAACATGCGTCAGAGGAGATGGATGGAGACTCTCAAGGATTTTGACTTTTCATTGCAGTACCACCCTGGAAAAGCCAATGTGGTGGCTGATGCGTTGAGTCGGAAAAGTGTGTCAGTATCTTCAATGATAATGGCCAGACAACAAGAGTTGTGGGAAGCATTTAGAGATCTACACTTGGACGTAGAGTTTCCACCAGGAATGTTTAAGTGTGGAATGATAACAATTGCGAGTGGTTTTCTTGAGGAGATTGTGAACTTGCAAAATGACACATTGATCCAAGAAAAGAAGAATCTGATAGCGCAAGGACAGACAACTGAGTTCAGGGTCGGACCAGATAATATTCTGATATGTAATGGAAGAGTTTGTGTACCGGAAGTTGCAGATATGAGAAGAGAGATTTTGGAAGAGGCTCATAAGAGTAAGTTGAGTATTCATCCTGGAGCGACTGAGATGTATCATGACTTAAAATAGAATTACTGGTGGCCAGGAATGAAGAGGGATGTAGCGGAATACATATCGGCATGTTTGACTTGTCAGAAAGCGAAGGTGGAACATCAACGACCTGCTGGAATGTTGCAACCTCTGGATATTCCGGAATGGAAGTGGGACAGCATTTCCATGGATTTTATAACAGGACTGCCCAAGACAAGGAAAAAGAATGATTCAATTTGGGTAATAGTGAATCGATTGACAAAGTCTGCACATTTCTTACCAGTAAGGACCACTTACAAAGTAGATAAAGTGACGGAAATCTACATCGCTGAGATTGTGAGGTTACACGGCGTTCCATCGAGTATAGTATCGGACCGTGACCCAAAGTTCACATCTCATTTTTGGGGAGCGCTGCATGAGGCTTTAGGAACGAAACTGAAATTGAGTTCAGCTTATCATCCACAAACAGATGGACAAACTGAGAGAACAAACCAGTCCTTGGAAGATCTGTTGAGAGCATGTGTTGGATGACAGAGGAAACTGGGATGATGTGTTGCCATTGATCGAGTTTACTTACAACAACAGCTTTCACACAAGTATTGGAATGGCACCCTATGAGGCTCTGTATGGACGCAAGTGTCAGACGCCTTTATGCTGGTATAAGGACGGGGAAAGTATGATTGTTGGACCTGAGATGGTGGAACAGACCACAGCGAAAATCAAGAGGATACAAGAGAAAATGAAGATTTCACACGACCGTCAGAAGAGTTATGCGGACAAGCGTCGCAGACCTTTGGAATTCGAGCAGGGTGAACATGTATTTCTAAGGGTCACGCCTACAACGGGAGTTGGCAGAGCTATTAAGTCAAGAAAGGTGACTCCGAAATTTATTGGACCATGCCAGATCACTGAACGTATTGGACCATTAGTTTATCGGATTGCTTTACCTCCAATACTGTCCAATATTTACGACGTATTTCATGTGTCGCAGTTAAGTAAATACATTGCAGACCCGTCACATGTGATCGAACCAGATACAATTCAGCTGAAGGATAACCTGTCATTAGAAGTATTCCCTGTAAGGATTGAAGACAAGAAGATTAAACAGTTGAGGAACAAGGAAGTCCCACTAGTCAAAGTGATTTGGAATCCGACTACTGGAGACGCGACTTGGGAACTGGAGAGTGAGATGAGGGAACAAAATCCCCAGTTGTTCATCGACATGTAGTTTCGAGGACGAAACTAATTTAAGGGGGTAGTAATGTAAGACCCTTAATTTTTTAATTAAAATTATGGAATTAAAAGTGTATTTTGGGGATATTTGTAAAATATTTAATATATGTATGTTTTGAGTAAATATATATATATATATATATAAATATTTATTTTGGAAGATGAATTAAAATTATTGGATGGAGAACAAATTAATTTAATTACGAGTAATTAAATTAACGGACAGTTAATTAAGGGATTAGCGGCTAATTGCGACGAGACTGGTTAAGTGCTGAGGATCAGACAAGTGTCGGGTGAGGTAGCACCCACACAAGCCTATAAATAGGAGTGAGAAGGATGGTGAAATCAGAACACCATTCCTCCTCCCTCACTGCCCATACTGCATGTAACAATATCCATTCCCCCCCATTCTGTTTTTCCATTTCCAGCCCGTACAAAGAAACAAAAGAGGGAGTTCCTCAAAAGTGCCATTACTTGGAAATCCAAGCACCAAACCAGAAAACCCCCAGTACAAAAGTTGTTCCCCTCATCATTCTGGAGCTAGAGAACCCAGTTTCGTAGCAGAAAATGCAGGCGAGAGTTTTGTTGATTTTTGGCGCGTAAACTGGAACGAAAATAGAAACGTGAGAAGTAGCAGAAACGCAACAAGGGTAAGGGAACCTTCCACTTTCTAGTTGCATTAGGGATGTTAATGCATAACTATCATGACATTACTGATGTTTTCATCATTGTTTAAAAAGAAAACTGTTTTGCAATGACATTTTGAAAGAAATGAAGAAAATGCATTATGTTGGTGGTTTTAATAATCTGTGATGTGTGATGTTCTGGTTGTTGCTCCAAGGATGTTTTGTTTATGTGGGAAAGTTGAAAAATGTCTTGCATGTTATTTTGAAGATGATTAAAATGCATATTTTCAACACTGTTGTGCTGGTGGTTATAAAATGTGAAAATGCATTCTGTTGGTGTTTTACTGCTATGTGATGATTGATGTTTGGCTGAATGAACTAATGTTGTTCTGCTTGTGTGAGAAAGCTGAAATGCTTTGCAAGTTGTGTTTGGTTGTGTAAGAATGCTGGTGATACCTTGCATGTTATTTTGAGAATGCTCAAATATGCTATTTGCTGTTTCTTTATCTATGCATCTGTCAAATTCCTTGAATATGATGGCACTAATCATGATGGTTCTGGACTTGTGATTCAGTTTGTATAATTTGCTCTAATCTGGTTTTCATATCTTCCATGTCCAGTTCTTTAGTTGGATCTCCTGGAACAATAGGTGCAGTGTATCCTTTGACTACCAGCTTCCATAATTCAGGATCTTGAGATATGAAGAAACTTCTCATTCTGTCCTTCCAATACTCAAACCTTTCTCCATCAAACATTGGTGGTCTTTTGATGTTGCCTCCAAAATTATCTTTGGATTCTGCCATGTTGTTGACCCCTTCGACCTTTCCTCAAACATTGTTCAGTGCTCAGCCTAGAGACCGAACTCTGATGCCAATTAAAGGTGCAAACACGAGAAGGGGGGTTGAATTGGGTTTGACTAACTTGAATACTTTTTCTGTTTTTGCAGTTTTATAACAAAACCTGATGTATGAATCAAATAGAGTTAGCAACGGATATAAAGTAAAAATAAAAACACATAATTTTATACTGGTTCACCGTTAACGAGGCTACGTCCAGTCCCTTCACTTTGAAGGATTTCACTAATTCAAAACCTTGAATTACAAAAATACCACTAACCCTCCAAGTCAGTTGTAAGACCCTTAATTTTTAATTAAAATTATGGAATTAATATTAAGTGTATTTTGGGGATATTTGTAAAATATTTAATATATGTATGTTTTGAGTAAATATATAAATATATAAATATTTATTTTGGAAGATGAATTAAAATTATTGAATGGAGAACAAATTAATCTAATTATGAGTAATTAAATTAACGGACAGTTAATTAAGGGATTAGCGGCTAATTGCGACGAGACTGGTTAAGTGCTGAGAATCAGACAAGTGTCGGGTGAGGTAGCACCCACACAAGCCTATAAATAGGAGTGAGAAGGATGGTGAAATCAGAACACCATTCCTCCTCCCTCACTGCCCATACTGCATGTAACAGTATCCCTTCCCTCCCATTCTGTTTTTCCATTTCCAGCCCGTACAAAGAAACAAAAGAGGGAGTTCCTCAAAAGTGCCATTACTTGGAAATCCAAGCACCAAACCAGAAAACCCCAGGTACAAAAGTTGTTCCCCTCATCATTCCGGAGCTAGAGAACCCAGTTTCGTAGCAGAAAACGCAGGCGGGAGTTTCTTCGATTTTTGGCGCGTAAACTGGAACGAAAACAAAAACGTGAGAAGTAGCAGAAACACAACAAGGGTAAGGGCACCTTCCACTTTCTAGTTGCATTAGGGCTATTAATGCATAACTATCATGACATTACTGATGTTTTCATCATTGTTTAAAAAGAAAACTGTTGGTGGTTTTAATAATCTGTGATGTGTGATGTTCTGGTTGTTGCTCCAAGGCTGTTTTGTTTATGTGGGAAAGTTGAAAAATGTCTTGCATGTTATTTTGAAGATGATTAAAATGCATATTTTCAACATTATTGTGCTGGTGGTTATAAAATGTGAAAATGCATTCTGTTGGTGTTTTACTGCTATGTGATGATTGCTGTTTGGCTGAATGAACTAATGTTGTTCTGCTTGTGTGAGAAAGTTGAAATGCTTTGCAAGTTGTGTTTGGTTGTGTAAGAATGCTGGTGATACCTTGCATGTTATTTTGAGAATGCTCAAAATGTAAACGTTTGGTAATGCATGTTCGGTTTTGAGTTTGATTGCTGTTTGGAGGATTTAAGCAAAACTGTGAAGTTGCTTTTGGTGTGGATGATTCTGTTTCTGTTCTGTGTGATTAACATTCTGTTTTTGAGTGATTCTGATGATGCTGATGTTTTCAAAGGAAAAGGGATTTTAAATGATGAAAGTGTTTCTTCTGGAAAAATCTGTATTGATGAAAAATGCCTGAGTTTTATGGTTCTAAAGACATGCAGAATCTGTTTGGGGTTGTACTGGTTTTCCAAAGGAAAAAGATTGAAAATGTGTTGTGGTTTTTCAGGAAAAGTTCACTAAATTCGAAGGTGTATTCGAATACAACATGAGTGTATTCGAATACAGCTTGTCAAGTTTCTGTTTTACTCAAGTTTTCAAACTTGTATTTGAATATGGGCCTCTGTATTCGAATACAGAGGAAGGATTTTTGCTTCTGACTTAGCATCTGTATTCGACTACGACTCTATCGTATTCGAATACAGAAGTGAAATTTTAACATTGTATTCACATCTGTATTCAACTACGACAGCCTCGTATTCGAATACAGGATGCTGACTTTCACAATTTTTGCTTCTGTATTCGAATACAAGGGAGCTGTATTCGAATACAGATTCGTGTTTTTCCAGAAACTCAAGTTTAGCTTCTATATTTGAATACAAGGAAGCTGTATTCGAATACAGATTCGTGTTTTCTAGAAAATCAAGTTTTAAGCACTGTCATGTGAACTTTAAAGTGTTGGGGAAAGTTTGAAACAGTTTAAAATGAAGTTTTTGAATAGTTTTGAAGAAGAGATGATGAGTTTAATAAAAACTTCAATGATGGTGGGAAAATATTGAATATACACTGTTTTTATCTTCTGTATTCGACTATAGGCATGCTGTATTCGAATACAGAATGTTGAAATTACAGTTTCAGCTTCTGTTTCGAATACAAGGGATCTGTATTCGAATACATATTCGTGTTTTTCAAAAATCCAGAGTTTTATACATTGTTTTATAAACCTTAAGTGTTGGGGATCATTTGGGATGGTTTGTGATGAATTAAAATGGAATTTTTGTGACAGTTTGAAGTGATGGTAATGAAGTTTTTGAGACTCTCCTGATATAGTGAAAGATACTGATTTTTACACTGTAACGGCCTCTGTATTCGATACAAGAAGGCTGTATTCGAATACATAGTGTAATTATGTACTGTTTTTGGCTTATGTATTCGAATACAGAGAAGCTGTATTCGAATATAGATTCGTATTTTCCAGAAAACTCAGTTTTAAACACTGTTTCATGAATTTTAAGAGTTTGGGAAACATTGGAAAGACATAAGATAATTAAGTATGGAATTTGTGAGATAACATGAAGTGTTAATGATTACTTGATTGTTTAAATCATGATTGTGATGATGATAATATTGATTGTGTTGAGATGTTTTGAAAATGATGGAAAGGTTGGAATTTCCTGATAATGCATACTGTTTGAGTGAAGAGAAAACACTGCATATTCATGCATTTGCATAGTCAAGTGGTACCCGCGATGGGCCACAGAGTAATGCGTAAACGTGCTGATCTGTTGAGCGACTGCACTAGTACTGATCTGTTGAGCGATTGTACCTTGAAATGCGCAAAAACGTGCTGATCTGTTGAGCGATTGCACGAGTGCTGGTCTGTTGAGCGAATGCACTGGTACTGATCTGTTGAGCGATTGTACCTGAGTATATGTCAAACGTGCTGGCATGTTGAGCGACTGCACGAGTGCTGGTCTGTTGAGCAACTGCACTGTTGCTGATCTGTTGAGCGATTGCACCCTGGTCTTGAGGGTCGTTAAAGTCAAACATATTTAAAATGTGTTGGTCTGTTGGACGACTGCACCTTGGTAATTCCAAGAAATTGTATACATGAGCATATACATATTGCATCGGGGGATTGACTGGTGGGTCACGAAATTGGTTATGCGATGATGATTGGAAAGTGATGTGTGTGAGTACTTTGGCTATCACGAAATTGGTTATCACGAAATTTCTGATAAATGATTGTGATTGCTGAAGTGTTGGCTGTACTTACAACATATTTCTCATATTAAATTGGTTGCTGTTTTGAAAAGGCATATATGTCATGAAAATTCAAAATGAGCATCATTATTTTCCATCATTGTTGTATGATATGCCATAGATATATTTGTTGCTGTGAGATATATGTTATGTGATTATTTGTTAATTTCGGTCAGTGACCCTTTACTATTATATGTGGAATTTGGACTTTGCCCTCAGATGCCCCCCAAACCCATGACACCTGTGGGACCTGAGACGAACGAAACGTCGCTCGACTTCATGGATCATTCCGTGCCTATTGCTTGGGTATACGACCCGACCTCAAGCAGGGCTACATACATGGGGAGATTGACGAGGACCTGTAGGACCAATGGAGTGGTACACTATGTGGAGCACAACTATGCGAGGATTGACTTTCCTGTGCCTTCCCGTTTCGTATTGGAGGCGAACGTAATTTTTGATGATGCGGAAGAGCCAGCTAGAGGGGTTGAGATGGAGGCCACCGTAGGAGTGGTGACTCCTAACCCGATGATTGGAGGAGATGTACGTGATTCTGAGGCGGAAGAGAAGAACGAAGAGCCGAGGCCAGTAGCAGCTGATATTCTGGGTCCATCTAGGATATCCAACGACTGTTATGAGATTCTGGCACCGCCGAAGCGACCGAGACTGTGCATTGATCTGACTTCAGAGTAGACTGACCCCTCTCTGTATGATGATGAGGAGGAGGTTACATCGAGGCGAGCGGCGGAGTCGGATGAGACTTGTTTGGGATGCGGAGGAAATTCGTGCTACTGTAGCTTTAGTGCATGATCGGTTAGATTTGATGTATAGGATTTTGGGCTGGAAAATGTAATTTTTTTTATTTTGGAAATTATTGTACTACATTTCCGCTAAACTATTCCGCACTCTGATATTTTCAATTGGGATGTTATGACAGTAATATTTTGAGATGTATTGATGTTTATCATTAAATTTCCAGATTTCAGTACTTAGTGATATTACGATGAAGTTATTTAATTATGTTCATCGATTAAACTACGAAGTATCATTTTATGAAATGGATTAGTGAAAACTTTATTTTAATTCTTTGTGAATTAAATCTGGAAAATTCTTTTACTTAATTATTTTTTAAAAAAAAAATACACTCGCGCTGTGTTTTAAACTCGGGGTGTTACATCAGTCTTCTCAAACAGTCTAACAATCCTAGACTTTTGAGGAATACAGCACCTTGACTTCTTAAGTCAAGTCTTCTCCTGCCAATCTGACAACCCCAGATTGTAGAAGGAATTACAACGCCTTGAATCTAATTGCTAAGTAATCTGCTACCCCTTCTGACTCCCTCAGATTGTAGACTCTACTTCAACAACTTAGATTTAACACAAGGGAAAGAAAAACATGAGTGCTTGCTTCTGGAAAGCTGAAACTCACAATTAACCTCACTGAAAACTCGAGTGTTTGGTTTTGGAAGTGTATGACTCTTTTGTGATTTTTCGATACTAAGTCTTCTGCCTTGAGCCTCCTTTTATAGATGCAGATTAGGGTCTCTTCCAAGCTTAAATTCAAGCTGTATCTTGTTGGATTCTCTTGCAAAAATAACTTGTCCAATTGGGTTTCTCTTAAATAAAAAACATATCTTTTTAGCTCCAGATATGCATTCAAAAATAACTTTGACCAATCCTGACTTTAATTAATTCTGGAACAAATCTTTCTTCCCGCCAATAGCTTCTGAATTCAACAAGAGTTCAACTGATCATGATTCAATCTGGACCGCTTGATCTTCTACTCTCGTCCACATCTGGACCATACTAAGTGATCTGCTGTGAGCCTCTGATTTCGGCCAAAACTGGACCACACTTTCTGATCTTTTGATCTCGACCACTCTGGACTTGCAATCTGATCTGTTGTGATCCTCTGATCTCGGCCAATGCTAGACCCTACGTTCTGATCCTCTAATCTCGGCCAACATTGGGCCATGGTCTGATCTTCTTATCTCGGCCAACACTAGGCCATATACTTAAATCTTGACCATTGATCTGAAACTTTTCCCTCTGATCTGGACCAATTCTGAACTGGGTCTGAATTGAATTGAAATTAATTCTGGACATAGGATATTTTAATCTGGACATTTACCTTCTGATCTGGATCAGTTCTGGATTCAATCTGGATATCATTTCTTCTGGTCTGGACTTAGTTTCATACTCTGAACCACGCTATCTTCTGGTTTGGGCCAAATCTGGACCCTGCTTCCTTCTGATCTGGGCCAGGAAAGATATCCTCTTATGGTATATTGACATCCTGGAGTATCCTCTGGTGCTTTCAGGATGCATCCTCTGGTACCTTCTGGATGCATTATCTGGTGACTTTTGGAGGTGTATCATCTGGTCTGATTTTACCTTCTGATTACTCATCCCCTGCCTCTAGTGACTTCAGTTTCTGCCTCTGATAACTTCATCTTCTAGTGGCATTTAATATAGTAATTCAAGGTACAAAATAAGATTACATGGAGTGCTTTTGTAAACATCAAAATCCTAAGTACTTAGAACCAACTTGGTTCCAACACAAAGCACCATTGCCATGTCAACAGCAGAAGCTGAATACATATCAGCAGTAGGATGCATTTCACACTTAATCTAGATGAAACATCAGTTGGAAGACTACAACATCTTTGAAACTAACATTTCTTTGTTCTGTGACAATACTTCAGCCATAAACCTAACCAAGAACCCTATCCTACACTCTAGAGCCAAGCACATTGAAATCAAGCATCACTTTATCAGAGACCATGTTCAAAAGGGAACAATAAGCATCCAGTTTGTAGACACAAATCATCAATGGGCTGATATCTTCACCAAACCATTGCCTGAAGATTGATTTGAGTTCATCAAGAAGCATCTCAACATAATCTCCATATCTGACTAGATCAAGTAGTCTTTTTAGAGGAGTATTTTTTAAATTTTTATTTTGTCTTTTATTTTCTGTTATTTATGTTTTTTACTCTGTAAAAACAAAAAACAAAAAAACCTCTTTTTTGGCTGATGTCACCAGAGGCAGAAGATGACGTCACCAAAAGATAAAATCAGAAGCAGAAGATGAGGACACCAGAAGATAAAATCAGAGAAAGGCACCATAGGATACACCTCTAGAGGATATCAGAGGATGTCATCAAAGGCAAAACATCAAAGGGCAAATAACATCATCAAAGGATATCTTTCTTGGCCCAGATCAGAAGGAAGCAGAGTCTAGGAGGAGACCTGGTCAAGACCAGAAGGAAGCCTGTCAGAGGGATACTTGGTCCAGACCAGAAGGAAACATAAGTCAGACTTGGTCCAGACTTAATCCTGACCAGAAGATAGCTTGGTCGTGAATATAAGAATCAGTCCAGACTTGGTCCAAAGCAGAAGATAACTGGTCCAGAACAAATGACTTGGTCCAGACCAGAAGATAGCATGGTCCATAACATAAAACTCAGTCCAGATCAGAAGAAATGATTGTCCAGATTTAATCCAGACATGATCCAGATCAGAAGATAAATGTCCAGATTAAAAGATCAATGGTCCAGATTAAAAGATCAATGGTCCAAATTAAAATATCATAAGTCCAGATTTAATTCAGATTCAATCCAGGCTCAGTCCAGACTTGGTCCAGATCAGAGGGAAAATGTTCAGATCAATGATCCATATTTAAGTATCATGGCCCAGTGTTGGCCGAGATTAGAAGATCAGATCATATGGCCTAGTGTTGGCCGAGATCAGAAGATCAGATCATATGGTCCAGTGTTGGCCGAGATCAGAGGATCACAGAATTAGGGCAGATCAGATTACATAAGTCCAGAGTTGGTCGAGATCAGAAGATCATACGGTCCAGATTTTAATCATCATGAAAATCAGTGATAACTTGATTAAAATTCGAAAAAGACTTGATTATATTTTGATAGAAATTTGATCAAATTATTCAGGGGATTTGATACAAAAATAAACTGACGTCTCAGAGGGAATTTAAAAGCAATTGGAGGGAAGAAAGATGCGGTTTGAAATTATAAGAAACAAGATTGGTCAACAGAATTTTCAAATGCAATCTGAAGCTAAAAAGATACGATTTTTATTTAAGTGAAACAGGATTGGCCAAATTTTTTTTGCAAGAGAATCTGGACAGAAACAACTCGAATTTGATCATGGAAGAAACCCTAATTTTCATCTATAAAAGGAGGCTCAAGGCAGAAGACTTTGTCATCGAAAATCAGTAAAAGAGTCATAAAATTCCAGAGGCAAACACTCGAGTTTTCAGTGAGGTTAATTGTGAGTATCAGCTTTCCAGAAGCAAGTACTCTTTGAAGGTGCAAACACGAGAAGGGGGGTTGAATTGTGTTTGACTAACTTGAATACTTTTTCTGTTTTTGCAGTTTTAAAACAAAACTTGATGTATAAATATAACAGAGTTAGCATCGGATATAAAGTAAAAATAAAAACACAGAATTTTATACTGGTTCACCGTTAACGAGGCTACGTCCAGTCCCTTCACCTTGAAGGATTTCACTAATTCAAACCTTGAATTACAACAGTTCCACTGACCCTCCAAGTCAGTCTTCTCAAACAGTCTAACAATCCTAGACTCTTGAGGAATACAACACCTTGACTTCTTAAGTCAAGTCTTCTCCTACCAATCTGACAACCCCAGATTGTAGAAGTAATTACAATGCCTTGAATCTAATTGCCAAGTAATCGGCTACCCCTTCTGACTCCCTCAGATTGTAGACTCTACTTCAACAACTTAGATCTAACACAAGGGAAAGAAAATAACACGAGTGCTTGCTTCTGGAAAGTTGGAACTCACAATTAACCTCACTGAAAACTTGAGTGTTTGCTTTTGGAAGTGTATGACTCTTTTGTGATTTTCGATGCTAAGTATTCTGCCTTGAGCCTCCTTTTATAGATGCAGATTAGGGTCTCTTCCAAGCTGAATTTCGAGCTGTATCTTGCTGGATTCTCTTTTAAAAATACTCTAACAAATCGGGTTTCATATAAATAAAAAACATATCCTCTTATCTCCAGATTTGTTTTCATAAATAACTTGGACCAATCCTGTCTTTAATTAATTCTGGAACAAATCTTTCTTCTCGCCAATAGCTTTTGAACTCCCACACGACTTCACTTTATTTTTGTAACAAATCCTTTTAATACTTTGATCAAATTTAATTAAATCTCCACCGTTAATCCTCATGATTAAATTTGGACCGTTTGATCTTCTGCGCTAGTCCACAACTGGACCATACTAAGTGATCTGCTGTGATCCTCTAATTTCGGCCAACCCTGGACCACACTTTCTGATCTTCTGATCTCGGTCAACCTGGTCTACCTAACTGATCTGCTGTGATCCTCTGATCTCGGCCAATGCTGGACCACACATTCTGACCTTCTGATTTCGGCCAACGCTGGACCATGGTCTGATCTTCTGATCTCGGCCAACACTGGGCCATATACTGAAATCTTGACCATTGATCTGAACATTTTCTCTCTAATCTGGACCAATTCTGAACTGGGTCTGGATTGAACTGAAATTAAATCTGGACAAATAATATTTCAGTCTGGACATTTTACCTTCTGATTTGGATCAGGTTTGAATCAAATCTGGACATCGTTTCTTCTAGTTTGGACTTAGTTTCATACCCTGAACCATGTTATCTTCTGGTCTGGGTCAAATCCTGGATTGATTCTATTGTTCTGGACCCATTAATTTATCCTCTGATTGAGTCTGGATCAAGTCTGGGTTGTTTATCATTTCATTGCCAGGCCATCTTCTGGTAAGAATAACTTCTGGGCTAAGTCTGACTTATGATTCCTTCTGGTCTGGATCAAGTCTCCCTTTGGCAGGCTTCATTCTGGTCTGGTCCAAGTCTCCTTCTGACTTTGCTTCCTTCTGATCTGGGCCAGCAAAGATATCCTCTGGTGATTTTAGGATGCATCCTCTGGTACATTCTGGATGCATTATCTTGTGCTTTCATCTTCTGCCTCTAGAAACTTCATTTTTTGGTGGCATTTAATGTAATAGTTCAAGGTTCAAAATAAGATTACATGGAGTGCTTTTGTAAACATCAAAATTCTAAGTACTTAGAACCAACTTGGTTCCAACGATCTCCCCCTTTTTGATGATGACGAAACCTTAACTTATTTTGCTAGCTTATAACTCGAAGACTTGAATTACTCCCCCTCAGACCAATCTCTCCCCCTAAGTCTGATACTGACTTTTTCTTCTCCTTTTCAACTCCTTCTTGATCACTCTTTCTTTTCTTCTCTTCTCCTCCCCTTTTCAACTCCTTCTATATTCATCTCTTTCTGATTTATTTTTCTCTCTCCCTCTTTCTTCTCATTTTCAACTCCTTCTTTTTTCACTCTTTATTTTTCTCTCTCCCTGTTTCTTCTCCTTTTCAACTCCTTCTCTTTTCATCTCTTTCTTTTTCGCTCCTCCTTTCTTTTTATCTGTCCTTTTCTACTTATTTCTCCTTTTTCTCTCTCTCTCTCTCCCTTTTTGTCATCAGCCAAAAAGAGGTCTTACTATTTTTGTATTTTTGTTTTTTTTTCTTTACAAAGTACAGAAATTAAAAACAAAAAATAAAAGACATAAAATTAAAATTACAAGAAAATTAAAAACTCCTAAGATGACTAATTGAGCTAGTCAGATATGGAGACAATGTTGAGATGCTTCTTGATGAACTCGAACCTATCTTCAGATAATGCTTTTTTGAAGATGTCAGCCCATTGATGATCAGTGTCCACAAACTGGATGCTTAAAGTCCCTTTTTGAACATGGTCCCTAATGAAATGGTGTTTTATTTCAATGTGTTTGGCTCTAGAGTGTAAGATAGGGTTCTTGGTTAGGTTTATGGCTGAAGTGTTATCATAGAACAAAGGGATATTGGTTTCAAATATGTTGTAATCTTCAAGTTGATGTTTCATCCAGAGTAACTGTGAGCTGCATCCTGCTGCTGATATATACTCAGCTTCAGCTGTTGACATAGCAATGGTGCTTTGTCTTTTGCTTGACCAAGAGATCGAATTATCAACTAAGAAAGTGCAGTCGAAATCACAAAAACCTCTGAGTTTGTAGGTTAGGGTTTTCTTGTATAATAGGGTAAGGTTGTTGGTTCCTTTAAGGTATCTCAGAATTCGTTTGACAGCAGTTAAATGGGATTCCCTAGGGTCAGCTTGAAAACGGGCACAGACACAAACACTAAAGAAAATGTCAGGTCTAGAAGCAGTTAAATAAAGAAGGGATCCAATCATACCTCTGTATGTTTTCTGGTCTACCTTTTGGCTGGTTTCATCTTTCTCAAGTGAGCAGGTTGGGTGCATGGGAGTGGCCATAGGCTTACATTCACTCATTTTGAACTTTTTAAGAAGTTATTTAGTGTATTTAGATTGGTGAATGAGTATACCTGATTTACCTTGATGAATCTGAATTCCCAGGAAGAACTTAAGTTCTCCCATCATGCTCATTTGGAACTCTTTCTGCATTAGTTCAGAAAACTCTTTGCATAAAGTGCCATTAGTCGATCCAAATATGATATCATCAACATAAACTTGAATAATCAAAATATCATTTTTAATGGATTTCCTAAATAGAGTATTATCAATCTGGCCTCTATCAAATTCATTCTTAAGCAGAAAGTTGCTAAGTCTGTCATACCATGCCCTTGGTGCTTGTTTTAAACCATATAAAGATTTTTTAAGTTTTAAAAACATGGTTTGGAAAATCAGAATTTTCAAATCCAGGGGGCTGTTTGACATAGATTTCCTCACTTATATAGCCATTTAAGAATGCACTTTTAACATCCTTTTGATACAGCATTATATCATGATTAGCAGCAAATGATAAAAGAATTCTAATTGCTTATAACCTGGCCACTGGAGCAAATATCTTAGTGTAATCAATACCTTTCTGTTGATTGTATCCTTGAGCTACTAGTTTGGCTTTGTTCCTTACCACTTTACCTTTTTCATTGAGTTTATTCCTGAACACCCACTTGGTTCCAATAATGTTTTTGTTTGGTCTGGATACCAGATCCCAAACATCATTCCTTTGAAATTCATTCAGCTCTTCTTGTATTGCAAGTATCCAACCTTCTACTTCAGATTTGAAGATTTGTCGTATTCTTGCTTGAAGCTTCTGCTTTTTCAAGTTCTTTTGCTTGCAACAGCTTCTGATTCTAATAAATCAACTTCTGGTTCTGGTAAATCTGTTATAGCTTCTGATTCTGATAAATCAGCTTCTAGTTCTGGTAAATCTGTAATAGCTTCTGATTCTGGTAAATATCCAGATTTCTCTTCTGACTTATCTTAGCTGTTTCTGACTTGATCAGATTTATCTTTTGAAGATTTGTCATGTGTTGCTGACTTGCTTGTATCCTCTACCTTTCCAGGTACTTCTGTTTCTTCTGCTTCTGCTCCCTTTGGTTCTGGTGAACCTGCACTATCTTTATCTTGCTTTGATTTGTCAAGATCAAGCAGTTTGTCATATAACATAATATAAATCAAATAATTTAAAAATGAACTCAATACAGCCAAACCATTAATTCTGCTTCTGGTGGTTTTTGCTTGTTTTTGAAACCACTAGAATGTTGTTTCTGCTGAAGCGTTCAATTCGTGTGAATCACCTGGTTCCTCTGATAGTTTGAAAACCTGCAGAATACTTATCTAGCTTTGATTTTTTAAGATCAAGCTTCTTGTTATCACAGTAAACATAAATATCAAACAATAATAGTATTTACAGCAAGATGTAACCCTTATGTCAGCAGTTTCAGTTTTACTCTGAAAATCCTCTTGCTTCTAATTTTAAGATTTCGAATCTGTATGTTCTGTGATTACATGGTTTGGATGAGGGGATTTGAATTCCCTTTCAGGTTTGTAGTCTTGATGAATCTCACTGGAGTGTTTGAAGAACTCTCCTGATTCTGATTCTTCTCTTTCTGCTTTGGCTGATACACCATGTTCCTCTGGTGATTCTGGTGATTATACTGATTCTGATAATTAGAGTAATTCTGATGATCATACCTGAACCTTTGATACTGATACCTGTTCTGGTTCAGGTTCCAGTTCTGATTCTGGTTCTGGTTCCAGTGTTGATTCTGATTCTGGTTCCAAAGTTGATTCTGGTTCCAGTTCCTATGCTTCTGATACTGGTTCCAGTTCCTGTTCTGATTTTGGTTCCAGCGTTGGTTCTGGTTCCAGTTCATGTACCTCTGATACTGGTTCCAGTTCTGATTCTGGTTCCAGTTCCTGTTCTGATTCGTGTGATATCTTTGATATTTCGTGTTCCTCATATGATTCTGGTTCTGGTTCTGATAGGTACTGTGTTGACCAGTTCTTCTTCTACCAGAGTCACTTGGCTTCTGTTTGGTAGATGATGGAACATAAACCTTCTTCTGCTTGTGCATTGCCAACACCCATTGTCCATGCACCATTGTTGGTGTCTCCTTCTGGTTGCTCAGAATATCTGCAACATAGACAATTTGATCTTTTGGTACCCAGAACTAATTGGGTCCAGGTTTGTTAGTTTTAACAGTTCTCTAATCTTGTTTAGATTTTACCATTGGACAAGATAATTCAGAGTGACCTTCCTTAGCACAAACAATACATAGAACATCAGAATGAACATTTTTAGTTTCAGCAATAGTTTCTGTAAAACCAAGACCTCTCTTTCCAATGTTACTGTTTCCATAAATCATCGATGCATATTTACCTCTTTCCATTCCATTAGAAATAAAGTTTTGAAAAAATTGCTCATGCATATCAGATTCACAAATAGTTTTGGAAGTAGAACAAATATCACTTTTGAGAGTTTGGTTTTCAGATTTGAGTCTTGCAACTTCAGTTTTAAAATCTTTGTTTTCAGTTGCATACTCAGAATTTCGATTCTTTAAGACTTGGACTTCTTTGGTCAGATTTTCCTTATCTTCCCTAAGAGTTTTTAGTTTTAAAGCCATCTTATTGTTTGCATTTAAAAATCTTTTAAAGCATCGATTAACTCGGATTTAGAGAGATCAGAAAATACCTCATCGTCTTCATCCTCTGAATCTGTTCCAGAGCCTGAGTTGTATTCAGAACTTGAGTTTGTATGAACCATTAGAGCCATAATTGCTCACTCTGATGTGTTTCCAGACTTGCTTGAATGACTGCTTTGATCATTCTTCCTTCTGCCTGCTTTCCTTCCTGAATTCTTGCCTTTATGAAGTCCAGAGGCAGACCTGATATGTGCCATCTTTGCTGTTTCTACCTCTTCTTCATCAGACGATTCTTCCTCTAATTCTGATGCATCCCAGGCTGCCATCAGACCCTTCTTTCTGAATCTGGAATTCTTCTTGTGTTGTTTCCCTTTTTCAATATTTGGACATTCTGACTTGATATGTCCAGGTTCATTGCATCCATAACAAACGATACTCTTCTTGTCAGATTCTTCCTTTCCATTGTTGTTATGTTTCTTCTTGAAGCTTCTTCTCTTCCTGTTTTCCCAGATCTTAACCATCTGTTTAGTTAAGTAAGCCATATCATCATAGTCACTGTCGCTATCCTCTGATTCTGATGTTGCCCTTGCAGCTTTCTTCTGTTTCGACTTCAGGGCCAGATTCTTCTTCTTATTTGGTTCATCTGCTTCTAGTTCTATTTCATGAGACCTGAGTGAGCTGATCAGATCCTCAAGTCTTAAGTTATTCAGATCTTTGGCTTGCTGAACTGCAGTAACCATTGGTCTCCACTTGGTTGGTAAACTTCTTAGAATCTTCTTGACATGCTCTGCTATTGTGTAGATTTTCTTCAAGACCTTCAGTCCAAATATCAGAGTCTGGAATCTGCAGAACATTCTGAAGGTGCAAACACGAGAAGGGGGGTTGAATTGTGTTTGACTAACTTGAATACATTCCTATTTTTACACTTTTAAAACAAAACTTGATGTATAAATAAAAACAGAGTTAGCAGCGAATATAAAGTAAAAATAAAACACAGAATTTTTATACTGGTTCACCGTTAACGAGGCTACGTCCAGTCCCTTCACCTTGAAGGATTTCACTAATTCAAACCTTGAATTACAACAGTTCCACTGACCCTCCAAGTCAGTCTTCTCAAACAATCTAACAATCTTAGACTCTTTGAGGAATATAGCACCTTGACTTCCTAAGTCAAGTCTTCTCCTGCCAATCTGACAACCCCAGATTGTAGAAGGAATTACAACGCCTTGAATCTAATTTCCAAGTAATCTGCTACCCCTTCTGACTCCCTCAGATTGTAGACTTTACTTCAACAACTTAGATCTAACACAAGGGAAGGAAAATAACACGAGTGTTTGCTTCTTGAAAGCTGGAACTCACAATTAACCTCACTGAAAACTTGAGTGCTTGCTTTGGAAGTGTATGACTCTTTTGTGATTTTCGATGCTAAGTATTCTGCGTGGAGCCTCCTTTTATAGATGCAGATTAGGGCCTCTTCCAAGCTTAATTTCAAGCTGTATCTTGCTGGATTCTCTTGCAAAAATATCTTGACCAATCGAGCTTCACTTAAATAAAAAACATATCTTTTTTATGCTTCAGATTTTCTTTCAAAAATAACTTGCCAATCATGTCTTTAGTTTCTTCCCGCCAACAGCTCCTAAACTCCCATGCAACTTCAATTTATTTTTGTAACAAATCCTTTTAATACTTTGATCAAAATAAATTAAAATCTCCACCGTTAATCCTCATGATTAAATCTGGATCATTTGATCTTCTGCGCTAGTCCACATTTGGAACTTACTAAGTGATCTGTTGTGATCCTCTGATTTCGGCCAACCTTGGACCACACTTTCTGATCTTCTGATCTCGGCCAACACTGGGCCATGGTCTGATCTGTTGTGATCCTATGATCTCGGCCAATGCTGGACCACACTTTTTGACCTTCTGATTTCGGCCAACACTAGGCCATGGTCTGATCTTCTGATCTCGGCCAACATTGGGCCAAATACTTAAATCTGAACCATTGATCTAAATATCTTCCCTCTTATCTGGACCAATTCTAGATTTGGTCTGGATTAAACTGAAATTAAATCTGGACAAATAATATTTTAGTCTGGACATTTTACCTTCTGTTTTGGATTAGTTCTGGATCAAATATGGAGATCATTTCTTCTGGTCTGGAATTAGTTTCATACCCTGAACCATGCTATCTTCTAGTTTGGGTCAAATCTGGATTAATTCCTTTGTTCTGGACCCATTAATTTACCCTCTGATTAAGTCTGGATCAAGTCTGCGTTGTTTATTATTTCACTTCCAGGCCATCTTCTGGTCAGAATAACTTCTGGATTAACTCCTACTGGTCTGGATCAAGTCTCCCTCTGGTAGGCTTCCTTCTGGTTTGGTCCAGGTCTCCTTCTGATCTGGGCCAGCAAAGATATCTTCTGGTGATGTTTTGACATCCTAGAGTATCTTCTGGTACCTTCAGGATTCAATCTTTGGAACCCTTTGATTTTCTGCTTCTGATTACTTCAGCTTCTGGTGGCATTTGATTTAATAATTCAAGGTTCAAAATAAGATTACATGGAGTGCTTTTGTAAACATCAAAATCCTAAGTACTTAGAACCAACTTGGTTCCAACACATTCCATCAATGTTTTCATCATCTTCCATCTTGAACATCTCATACTGTTTGACCAGTATGTTAGCCCTTGCTTCTTGAACCTGCTGGCTTCCTTCATAGGTCAGAACCATACTGTCGAATATGCTCTTTTCTGTTTCTTTATCTATGCATCTGTCAAATTCCTTGAATGTGATGGCACTTATCATGATGTTTCTGGACTTGTGATGTAGCTTGTATAATTTGCTCTGATCTGGTTTCATATATTCCATGTCCAGTTCTTTAGTTGGATCTCTTGGAACAGTAGGTGCAGTGTATCCTTTGACTACCAGCTTCCATAATTCAGGATCTTGAGATATGAAGAAACTTCTCATTCTGTCCTTCCAATAATCAAACCTTTCTCCATCAAACAGTGGTGGTTTGTTGATGTTGCCTCCCAATTCTTCTGAGATGTTGAACCCTTGGACCTTTCCTCAAACACTGTTAAGTGCTCAGCCTTGAGACCGAGCTCTGATGCCAATTGAAGGTGCAAACATGAGAAGGGGGGTTGAATTGTATTTGACTAGAATACTTTTTCTGTTTTTGCAGTTTCAAAACAAAACTTAATGTATGAATAAAACAAAGTTAGCAGCGGATATAAAGTAAAAATAAAAACACAGAATTTTATACTGGTTCATCGTTAACGAGGCTACGTCCAGTCCCTTCACCTTGAAGGATTTCACTAATTCAAACCTTAAATTACAACAGTTCCACTGACCCTCCAAGTTAGTCTTCTCAAACAGTCTAACAATCCTAGACTCTTGAGGAATACACCACCTTGACTTCCTAAGTCAAGTCTTCTCCTACCAATCTGACAACCCCAGATTGTATAAGGAATTACAACGCCTTGAATCTAATTGCCAAGTAATCTACTACCCCTTTTGACTCCCTCAGAATGTAGACTCTGAAGGTGCAAACACGAGAAAAGGGGGGTTGAATTGTGTTTGACTTAACTTAAATACTTTTCATGTTTTAATACTTTCAAAACAAAACTTGATGTATAATTAAAACAGAGTTAGCAGCGGATAAAAATAAAATAAAAACTCACAGATTTTATACTGGTTCACTATTAACGAGACAACGTCCAATCCCTTTGCCTTGAAGGATTTCACTAATTCAATCTTGAATTACAACCTTGCTACTGACCCTCCAAGTCAGTCTTCTCAATAGTCTAACAATCCTAGACTTCTTGAGGAAAACAACCTTGTCTTCAGCCAATTTGACAACCCCAGATTGTAGAAGAAATCACAACACTATGAATCTAATTGCTAAGTACCTTGCTACCCTTTCTGATTCCCTCAGTTTGTAGACTCTACTTCAACAACTTAGATACAACCCTATCTAATTGCCAAGTACCCTGCTACCTCTACTGACTCCCTCAGATTGTAGACTCTACTTCAACAACTTAGATTTGCCACAGTGGAAAGAAAATAACACGAGTACTTGCTTCTTGAAAGCTAAAACTCACAATTGACTTCTATGAAAATTTGGGTGTTTGTTGCTTTGGAAATGTATGACTCTTTTGTGATTTTCGATTATTTATTCTTCAGCATTAAGTCTCTATTTATAGTTGAACTTTAGAACTTCACTAATGCTTTACTTCTGCAGTATATTTAGATTAATCTGTTTTGAAAATATTATGGAGTATTTTGCTCAGATTCTGTTTTGAGCCTTTTGCTCACTGATCTGTTTTGAGCATTTTGCTCCGCTTCTGTTTTGAGCATTTTTCTCATATTCTTTAATTCTCATGATCAAATCTGCACCATCGGATCTTAATGCGATAGTCCACATATGGACCAGCCTATTTGATATTCTATGATCCTCTGATTTCGGCCATTCTTGGACCACACCTTCCTAACCCTCTGATTTCGGCCACCACTGGGCCATGGTCTGATTTTCTGATCTGGACCATCACTGGACCAAATAATTA
Source organism: Cicer cuneatum (assembly GCA_037974295.1). Lineage (NCBI taxonomy): Eukaryota > Viridiplantae > Streptophyta > Magnoliopsida > Fabales > Fabaceae > Cicer > Cicer cuneatum. The sequence goes on along the minus strand of JBBPBO010000001.1, from coordinate 68,768,962 downwards.
TTTCTTAACCATTGATCTGGAAATTTTTACTCTGATCTGGACAGATTCTGGACTTTGGTCTGGAACAAACTGAAATTAACTTGAACAAAAAATATTTCAGTCTCGACATTTTACTTTTAATTTTGGACCAAGTCTGGATTGATTTTGGAACTCATTTCTTTTGGTCTGGACTTAGTTCCATGCCCTGAATCATGCTATCTTATGATCTGGGCCAAATCTGAATTGATCCTTTTGTTCTGGACTCATAAACATACCTTCTGGTCAAGTCTGGAACAAGTATGGACTGTGTAATTTTTCACTGCCAAGCCATCTTCTGGTCAGAATAACTTCTGGAATAAAATTGATATTTGACTCCTGTTTGTCTGGAACAACTCTCTTTCTGGCAGGCTTTCCAATGGTATGATCCATGTTTCATTATGATTTTTCTTCCTTCTGTTCTGGGCCACCAAACATATCCTCTGGTGATGTTTTGACATCCTGGAACATCTTCTGGAAATTCCAGAATTCATTTTCCTTTTATCTCTGCTTCTGTTTCCTTCAGTTTCTGGGGCATTTAACTTAATAATTCAAAGTACAAAATAAGTTTACATTGAGTACATTTGTAAGCATCAAAATCCTAAGTACTTAAACCAACTTGGTTCCAACAGACTCTACTTCAACAACTTAGATGTAACACAAGGGAAAGAAAATAACATGAGTGCTTGCTTCTGGATAGTTGGAACTCACAATTAACCTCACTGAAAACTTGAGTGTTTGCTTTTGAAAGTGTATGACTCTTTTGTGATTTTCGATGATAAGTATTCTGCCTTGAGCCGCCTTTTATAGATGCAGATTAGGGTCTCCACCAAGCTGAATTTCGAGCTGTATCTTGTTGGATTCTCTTGCAAAAATACTCTAACCAATCTGGTTTCATATAAATAAAAAACATATCTTTTTATCTCCAGATTTGTTTTCATTAATAACTTGGGCCAATCCTGTCTTTAATTAATTCTGGAACAAATCTTTCTTCCTGCCAATAGCTTCTGAACTCCCATACGAATTCACTTTATTTTTGTAATAAATTCTTTTAATACTTTGATCAATTTAATTAAATCTCCACCGTTAATCCTCATGATTAAATCTGGACCGTTTGATCTTCTGCGCTAGTCTACATCTGGACCATACTAAGTGATCTGCTATGATCCTCTGATTTCGGCCAACCCTAGACCACACTTTCTGATCTTCTGATCTTCTGATCTCGGCCAACCTGGTCTAGCAAACTGATCTGCTGTGATCCTCTGATCTTGGCCAATGCTGGACCACACATTCTGACCTTCTGATTTCGGCCAACACTGGGCCATAGTCTGATCTTCTGATCTTGGCCAACACTGGGCCATATACTTAAATCTTGACCATTGATATGAACCTTTTCCCTCTGATCTGGAGCAATTCTGAACTGGGTCTGGATTGAACTGAAATTAAATCTGGACAAATAATATTTCAGTCTGGACATTTTACCTTCTGATTTGGATCAGGTCTGGATCAAATCTGGACATCATTTCTTCTGGTCTGGACTTAGTTTCATACCCTGAAACATGCTATCTTCTGGTCTGGGTCAAATCTAGATTGATTCTCTTGTTCTGAACCCATTAATTTATCTTCTGATTGAGTCTGGATCAAGTCTGGGCTGTTTATCATTTCATTACCAGGCCATCTTCTGGTCAGAATAACTTCTGGACTAAGTCTGACTTTTGATTCCTTCTAGTCTGGATCAAGTCTCCCTCTGGTAGGCTTCCTTTTGGTCTGGTCCAGGTCTCCTTCTGACTTTGTTTCCTCTTGATTTGGGCCAACAAAGATATCCTCTGGTGATTTTAGGATGCATCCTCTGGTACCTTCTGGATGCATTATCTGGTATCTTCATCTTCTGCCTCTGGAAACTTCATTTTCTGGTGGCATTTAATGTAATAATTCAAGGTTCAAAATAAGATTACATGGAGTGCTTTTGTAAACATCAAAATCCTAAGTACTTAGAACCAACTTGGTTCCAACACTCTTGTTTTTCGTTCCCTTGTGTCAGATCTATATTGTTGAAGTAGAGTCTACAATCCGAAGAGTGAGAAGAAGTAGCAGGTGACTTAGCAATTAGATTCAAGGTGTTGAAATCTCTTCTGCAATCTAGGGTTGTCAGATTGGTAGGAGAAGACTTGACTTGTGAAGTCAAGGTGTTGTGTTCCTCAAAAGTCTAGGATTGTTAGAGTGTTTGGGAAGACTAACTTGGAGGGTCAGTAGTGCTGTTGTAATTTAGAGGTTTTGAATTAGTGGAAAAATCCTTCAAGGTGAAGGGACTGGATGTAGCCTAATTAATGGTGAACCAGGATAAATCTTTGTGTTGATTATTTTACTTTATCCGCTGCTAATTCTGCTTGCTTATATATTAGATTTTAAATAATCATCAAAAACAGAAAAAGAATTCAAGTATTACAAACACAATTCAACCCCCCTTCTCGTGTTTGCACCTTCATCTACAAGAACTACACCGTTTGAGGCAGTGTATGGAAGAAAACCACCCACAGTGGTTAGATATTTACAGGGAGAAACGGAAGTAGAAGCGGTAGCAGCTGAATTGGTTGATCGTGATGAGGCATTACGTCAACTTAAGTATCATTTGAACAGAGCCCAAGAATGATGAAGAAATATGCAGATAAGAAAAGAAAAACATATTCATTTGAAGTGGGTGAGTGGGTATTTTTGAAGTTCCGATCCCATAGACAACAGACGATGACTAGAAGGATTAATTAGAAACTGGCTCCACGGTACTTTGGACCATTTCCTATCCTAAAGAAAATAAGGGCAGTATCCTATAAGTTGAAGCTACCAGAAGGAAGTAGAGTGCATACAGTGTTTCACATCTCACAACTTAAGAAAGCTATTGGAGACTATTTTGCTGATCCTAAACTACCAGACGGGTTAGAAATGGAATCAGAAGAATGAGAAGAACCTGAAGAATTACTGGCAATAAGATTAGTGATGAAAGAAGGACAATTGGTGCGACAATGGCTGGTGCTTTGGAAAGGAAGAGCTGTAGAAGACACAACTTGGGAGGATGAGTTATTACTAGAAAGCCAATTTCCATCCTTCATCCTTGAGGACAAGGCTGCATTTTCTGAAGGCGGCAATGATAGAATCATTGGGCCTAAGACTAGTGAAAGGCCCAAACCTGTTGTGTGGAGAACGTATGTCCACAAGGGTAAAAAAGAGAAAACTCATTATATTAATAATAGGGCGGATAAACTCTCTGAATGCTAGGAATTTCAGTTACACATGGGGGAATAAATTGAGAAGGGTAGTAGAGCATTAGTATGAATAATTATTGTTATCGTTGTAATAGGAGAATATTATTTTCTCTAGAGGAGCTACTCTGGTTTATACGCTATATCAAAATTTTCCCTTATTTTATAAATCAATAAATTCTCATTTCACCTATCATTTTACTGTTTATCGATTCCTATTTTTTGTGACTCTATCACCATCTTATCAATTTTTTTGAAGAGATTTTGCATACAATGACCATAATCGAATTTGTATTTTGTTGTAATAATATTATAAGAACAAATTTAAAATTCAAAATTTAAGAGCTTTGATTCCATTATGTTCTACTCCTCAAATTGGAGGGAAGAAAAATAGGAGAAGAAGATGGAATAGATCTTATTATGTCATACTCCATTCCACCCATTTTTTTTAAATCCAAACAATGAATTAAATCACACTCCATTCCATGCATAGGTTTCACCACATTCTTTCAATCCAAACAAAGCTTAAAATACTCATATTAATAGTAGACAGTGGAGTTGTTATTAAGATTAGTTAGTTAATTTTCACAATAAGTATTTCATTTATAATATTTTATTGTTTTAAATTATTTTATGTTAAATGAAACGAAACTGATATAACTAACTAATCTTTTATGTTAAAAGCGAGTTTGAGGTTTAAAATTCCTATAAACACACTCAAAAATAGAGTACTCTTGCTCAAGAATCATGATCTTGAATATGGGGTTGTTAATATTGTTCATGGTTTACTTTAACGTAGTTATGGAGCTTGCACTTTGTTTTTAATAAGTAAAACGAATTATAAAAAAAAAAATATATAACGAGTACTCTAATCTATTATAGAGTTATAAAATTACACCAAATAAAGACATTATATATGATCGACACATCAATTCGAATAATTTACCAAGGAATGTTTTCCTTCTTTCAGATTAATACAACCTAGGAAGAAATTTTTATTTGAAGTCCCTCACAAAATAAAACTCAACGTAAAAAATATTGACTACAAACACCAAACTATTCAACTATGTGATTCACAAAATTGCCTATACAAACAAATCCACAATCGCAATCTTTTAACCTCTTATTTCAAGTACTTGAAAAACAACCATGATGATTATCACTTTTTCAATTGTTAAGTTTTGATTAGAAATAAGTTAGACTCCTATTTGTATTAGAAATTATGTGGGTTGAATATAAGAGGTACCTAAAATGGTACAACAACATTCATAAACCTCAACGACAGTTTGCCAGAACGTTGAAGATTGGTTCTGATGATAACAGCCTAGAGAGGTTGGAGAAAAAAATACTCGAAGCCTAAAGAGATAAAGTAAAGAATACTTGTGAGCATGAAGATGCAAAGTAACAAATACTTGTATGCTAATGTTGTAATAGTGGATTAAGTAGTCGATTGTACTAAGGCAAAATCTCTTTGTAAGGGGAAGACTAGATGCAAAGTAACAAATACTTGTATGCTAATATTGAAATAGTGGATTAAGTAATCGATTGTATTAAAGGCAAAATCTCTTTGTAAGGAGAAGAGTAGATGTAGTTGTGAACTAGTATAAAAATATGTGTATTTTACTATCTTTTTGTTTCCCTTATCTTAGTTCTTTATGATTCAACCTTACTCTTACTAAACATGATTTATTAGAGTAAGTTGAATGTTTTGATAAAGAACATTTTTGTGCAAAGCAATCAAAGTATAATTTTAAAATGGCATAACACAATTCAACTCTTCATTTCTTGTGTTTTTCCATTACCTTCAAACTAGTCACATCCAGCTAGTTCCAGCCAAACCAGTCAGACCTAAGCCAACCAAGCTCAAGCCCAAACCAGTAAGATCCAACCCAGTGAGCCACAACCAGCTCAGGCACAAACCAGCTAGTTCCAACCAAACCAGTCAGACCTAAACCAGCTCAAACAAAATCAGATATGAAAAAGCCATCTCAAACTAATCATAAAAGTCATATCAAACAAGCTAATAAAAAGACAGCCTAAAAAACTCATTAGACCAACTCCACCCCAAACCATTTAGTCCCAATCACAATGATCACAAATATCAAAATCAACTCATACGGACACAATTGCAAACAATGAGAGAAATGCAAACAAGGAAAGCACAAAGAGAACATATGCTCTATTTCCTTCAACAAGCGCAGAGCCAACAAAGAGGGAAAAATTGCCAACTAGGAGATGGTGCCATTAGACTTAGTTATTTTGTCATGGAACATGTTATTTTGTAGTTTGCCTATTTTGATGATTATATGGTGTAGTCTAATAATTTTGTACTTTTGGGGGATCCTTCATATTTTGTAAGACATTGATCTTGTCAGAATCATAACATTTTTAATTTAGTCCTAAAAAATTTCTATTTCAATTCATATAATAGTTAAATCAAATTCATATGACAATTCATTTTCATCAACATAACACTTCAATTGAAACATTACACAACATTCCAACAATACATTCAAATTCTTAAACATCAACCTAACACTAGTACTAAATTTATACTCAATCATTCTATTTTCATAAACTTCAAATACATTTAATTGTCAACATAATCATACTAAATTTATACATTTCACTTTTTAGGACTCAAGAACAACATAATTGTCAACATGGCACATCACAACTAAAAAAAAAATAACACAATTAGAGTCTTCATCAAAATCCTTGTTGATTTGTTTTCCCCGTGCATCTTAATTAGAGTGCTTCTTAGTGCCATTATTTCCATATCTTTTTGGGGACGTTCTAAACATTGAATCACCACACTTTGGATCCAAGTTAAAACATCTAAATACTAGACAAAAAAAACTGCAGCCACAATCAATCTCAAGACTCTGCAGATCCATGAAAATTAAATAGATTAAGTTAACAAAATCTGAATAATTTCATTAATATAACAAAATATAAAATAAAAAATCATTTATTTTACTACAAAATTTCTACATCCCAAAATTTTCTTTCTCTATTTGGCCCAATCTTTTTAACTGTGTGAACCATTGCTCTCAATCCACAACGACATTCTGGTACTCCTTCTACACGCCTTGCACTTGAGTAGAACGACATAGAGTTATGGGTTCATGAAATCTAGCCTTGGCTGTGTTGTGACGCCATAGAAATTGCGAATGTCTTGAGCTCTAAAAAAGATCCATTAATAGGAGTAAATTAATTATTAGGATTTTTTTGGTTTAACTGGCATTATCACTAACTTCTCACTTTAGAGAAGCTAAATCCTAATCGAATATATCATCAAATTATCTCTCTACTTCGGTTTTGATGTAAACTCATATGTCATCTATCTATAACAATATATAAAGGTACAGTTTTTTAGTGTGATTTTTTATTTTTATGGATAAAATTATCCTCCAGTTATTTTAACACATGAACTAAATTTTTAAAATGTTTATAACTGCATAATATGGTTTGCCGTCTAATTACTTGTTCAATTTCCCAGTTTCTAACATACCAAGGTTCTATCTTCCTGTTAATACAATATAAGGATAACAAAAAAAATAGTGTCATAGATAAATAATATTTTATATTTCAGTTATTTTAAAGCATATTCGTACAATTTAACACAATAAAAAGAAACGGAATCACCGATATGAAATTTAAAATGTGTTATTGAAAAACGGAATGTTCCTTAATATAAGATGTGTTATTTGGTTTGTTCCCAACAATTTTTAATGACAAGTAGATTTTAATTCAAAACATTATTCAAAAGGTTTCTTTTGTTGTATTTATCTCTTTTGTTGCTTCTTCATCAATGTAAGTGTTTTCTATTCTTGAATATTTTTCTATTAATTGTAATGTTTTTAAAGCCTCTATTATTATCCATATTAATTAGTTGAATCATCTTTGTAATTGGATTAAATATAATATTTATGATGCTTCTAGTGGTAATATTGGTATTTCTACTATTGGCGCTATCTTTAGGGATTCGTGCTATTGTTGGTTGTTTTTACATCTTTCTATGTCAAGTTTTTTACTACTATGTATGATATTGAGATCGCTCACTCTAAAAATTGATGATATATTTTGGATAGAGTGTGATTCTTTATTAGTCGTTCAGTCTTTCACTTATTCTAATATTATGTCTTAGAAGTTGAAGACTAGATGATTGAATTGCATATCCCTTACAAGAGAAATACAATTCTACATCTCTCATATTTATAGGGAGTGCAACACATGCGCTAATAGACTAGCTAATATTGGTTTTTACTCTTGTTGTTTTACATGATGGGATTTGCCACGGTGTTATATTTGAAATAATTTTTACCATACTCAGGATAATCTTCCCTTTTCGTTAAAGCTTCTCTTAGGCTTGTTCCTTGTTCATTATGAAGTTTGTTTTATTCATTGCACTCTTTTTTTCTTCGTCTTAGTTTTATCCTTTTGGATTTTTTAAGGTTTTTAATTGGGCATTTGTGTCCACCTATGTTTCATTGGGTTTTGGTCTAATCTCTCAAACTTTTTATATTTTTATATTTAATAAATTTACTAAAGTGTTGTAAATGATAGGTGATAGTTTTAATATGTCAATATAATTTTGATATTAATCCTACCATGTAAAATTTTTGCACTCTAATTATTACTTAAAAAAATAGTATTAAATCATTTTAAAATTTCACTCGCATTCATGAGTTCTTTATTAAAATATACCTATTTAATTTATCTTAAGAAATCAATAATTGTAAAGATAAATATATAAAATAATATTTTGTTTTATAAATTTATTATTAGAACTAATTTTTTTAATAATCTTGATTTTATTAGAGAATCAATCAAGTTATATCTAGAAAAGATTGATAATGTGGAAATACAATTTTTATCGTGTCTTACATTTTTTTCCATGTTTTTTGGGGACAAAGTTGATTTTTTCATCTATTCCACCATAGATATCATTTTCATCAATGATCAAACAAATAGCTTAACTTGCCAAATACTCTCACATCAACTCATGGTTCAGACAACACAACTCAAAGTCCAAGTTTTACATCTCCTTTCAAATATATCACAAACAAATCTTGACTACAACCATAATCACGCTTACCTACCGGACAAAATCCATTTCTTTCTCAATTTTTTATGCTGTTGTACTTCTGTTTTTAGTTCCTCCCTTCCATAGCCGAGACCAATAAAAGTCTTACACCACATAAAATATTTGTCATTAAATAATTAATTAAATTAATATGTTTTTTTAATATCATTAATATAAAAATGAAAATAATTATAGTACATAAAATATAAGAGAAATTGCATTCACCTCCTCTTTACTCTCTTTAACTAACACACCTCTCTAATTTTCAAAATACATTTACCTCTCTTGCATTCACTAAAAAACCATATTGTAAAATTAATATTTTTTTTTCATGTGGTGCATCTTTCTTCATCCACATATCGATATCAAATTAGACATATATTGTAATTTGACATTATTTAAATACACAACAAATAGATCTCGATTAGTTAAGAATTGTAAATATGTTTAACTCTATTTTTATTTTCTTTTATTTCATTTACATCACATAATAAAGAGAAAAGAATAACTAATTTTGTTATTCATTTTTAAGTTTTACCAAAAATTTTACTGAATATATATGAGTATATAATTTTGACACTCTTAATTTATATAGAGATAACAATGACAATATATTTTTTAATATGTATAAAAGATGAACCGAATATGACAAAAAAAAATTAATTGGACGGTGGATATATTATATTTTTGTTGCTGTGGAAAAAAGTAGAAGTCATACCCCTATTAAAATATGAACCGGAAGTGGAATGAAAAGTATAATCCACGAGGATTGATGTGTATATTTCATTTTAAAAAAAAATAAAGAATAAAAAATATTTTGATTTTTGATAAATTTTGTTTTTTATTAGTTTGTTTTATCTGTTTTGTAAAGGTATTCGGTTATATATTCACAATAAATTTGTTTCACAAAACTAAATTTGTTTTAAGTTTGTGATGGATAATAAGAATAATTTATTTTGTAAAATTTCATAGTACCATAAATTTATAAATTTATTAACATTTAACTAATTATTTTAATCACTAGACAACCGGTGTTTAACTTGTATATAAGGGATGGATGGAGTTATTAAGCTTTTATTGAAAAAATCCTATAAACAGAGTCAAAGACATAGTACTAAAAAATGAAGTTGAAGATGATGAATATGTGGTTGTTGTTGTTGTTCATGGTTTACTTTGTTGTTGGAATAACACCAACAGTAATGAAGTGTCCAGATTCTTCATCATGCGGAAACCAAGTTATTAAGTTCCCTTTCCAAATCAAAAACCACAATCTAACCATTTCACCCTTATGTACCTACCCAGCCTTTGATTTTGATTTATTTTGTTCACCATATAACGAAACTATGATTGAACTCCCTCACAAAATAAAACTATATGTCAAAAATATTAACTACAAACACCAAACTATTCAACTATATGATCCACAAAATTGCCTTTACAAACAAATCAACAATCTCAATATTTCAACCTCTCATTTCAAGTACTTAAAAAACAACCATGATGATTTTGTTGATTATCACTATTTCAATTGTTCAGTTTTGATTAGAAATGAGTTAGATTTTTATTTGGTTAGTTGTTTAAGCACATCAACATCTCAAATATTTGTAATACCTTCTAGTACTCGTGTTGATGACCTTCCACTCACTTCTTGCACCAAAATGTTTAATGTTTCATTCAATTCTTTTGGTTTTGTTCCAAAGAAAAACATTATTCGTTTGATGTGGTCTGAGCCTAATTGTAAACATTGTGAATCAAAGGGAAAAAGATGTAGGTTGAATAATACTGCTAGCAAGGAAGTGTATTGTTTCCCCAAAAACAAACAAGGTAATTTACCTACCTAGCTATTTGTATTTTGAGGTAATACTATTATTTGTTCAATTCAATTATATGTTAATTAGAATTGATTTGTTAATTTTAAAGTTAAAATTTGTAGTTTTTATTCTAAAAGTGATTTTCACATTATAATATTTTATTTAACTCGTTTGTATCCAAAATATAAATAAGATTATTTTTAACTAAAATTAATTTATTCAATTTTTGTCCTAGCAGAACTAAATAAACACCAAGTGTAAACCAACTTGTATGATAAAATCAATTCTAATTAACATCATCTTGAAAATTTTATCAAATCTGTTCAACATAGATGAAGACACAAGCATTACAATTCAAAATTAATCCACCTTGCAGCTAAAAAGATGTCAATAAACACTAATTTCAAATTCATGCAAATACATTAGCTGTATAGTTAATTGCATTTAAAGTATTCCAATACTTGAGTTGAGATATAAGCAACTTTTATGATGGATGGATGACATAAACTGAGTTTTGTTAGTATGGTTTTGTAGGTTCATCAACTGCTCTAGTCACCACAGGTCAGATTTTAAGTTTAGATATGTTTTTTTTTATTATATTTACTTGTAAGAATATTCTCATTTTTCTTAAATTAGTTTGTATAAATGCAGGTTCAATTCTAGGATCATTGTTTTTTATCTTGCTGACTGGTGCAATCTACCATATTTATGACTCTTACATATTGAAGAAAGAAAAAGAAGCAATTATAGAAAAGTTTTTAAAAGACTATAGAGCTCTTAAGCCCACTAGATACTCTTACATAGAAATTAAGAGAATCACAAATAATTTTGGGGACAAGTTAGGACAAGGAGCTTATGGTAATGTGTATAAAGGAAACATTTCCAAAGAATTTATTGTTACTGTGAAGATACTAAATGTTTCTCTAGGAAATGGGCAAGACTTCCTCAATGAAGTTGGTACAATGGGTAGAATCCACCATGTTAACATTGTTCGATTGATCGGTTTTTGCGCCGATGGCTTTAAAAGAGCTCTTATTTATGAGTTTTTGCCAAATGGTTCATTGCAGAAGTTCATAAATTCACCGGAAAACAAGAAAAACTTCCTTGGTTGGAAAAAGTTGCACGAAATTGCTTTAGGAATAGCTAAAGGAATTGCGTATCTTCATCAAGGTTGCGATCAACGCATTCTCCATTTCGATATCAAACCACAAAATGTGTTACTTGACCATAATTTTATTCCAAAAATATGTGATTTCGGTCTAGCTAAATTATGTTCAAGGGATCAGAGTGCAGTGTCAATGACCGCAGCTAGAGGAACTTTGGGCTACATTGCTCCCGAAGTTTTTTCAAGGAACTTCGGAAAGGTGTCTTACAAATCAGATGTTTATACTTATGGAATGATGTTGCTTGAAACAATAGGAGGGAGGAAGATAACAGAGGACTTGGAGGAAAACACTAGTCATGTTCACTATCCGGAATGGATTTATAATCTTTTAGATGATCAAGAGGAAATGAGAATTCATGTTGATGATGAAGGGGATGCAAAAGCGGCAAGAAAAATGGCTATTGTGTGACTTTGGTGCATTCAGTGGCATGCTATGGATAGACCATCAATGCAAATGGTGATTCAAATGTTGGAGGGAGATGTAGACAAAACTCCAATACCTCCCAATCCTTTTGCTTCTCAAACTAGACGACCTAGGAGAAATGGTGCAATTGCAACTACTAGACAACTAACCCAAGATTTAGATATAATTGAAGAGTTAGATTGACTTAAAATTGTGCAATATGTGATACTTCATTTTTCCTTTCTTTTGTTCTATTTTATTTATCCCATCAAATTGACGTTAGGATTGAAAGTCAATATTAGGCAAATGATAAGGTGGGTGAGCTTCTCATTCAGTTTACCATACTCTGAGATAGCTTTGCATTAGTACAAATAAATGTTCGTTAATGTTTACTAGATTTTTATGCAATTTGACACTTGTCCACAATTTAGGCCACAACTGAAGCTCTAATAGTCTGATTGATGCATTTGAATCCTTAATTATTACTTGGGCATTTCTGAATCCTTAATGAGGCAAAACAATCACTTGTAGATAGCTATTGAACCATAATCAACCTACTTCCTCTCATTCACACACACAGAAATCTCTATACATTGTGTGGAAGTGGAACCAAACCTTATATTTAAAAAAAAATAATTGAAAAACTATGTATTTTCTGCAGCCACAATTCAACTTGAAAAACCTAAAAATACCAGTTGAGATCCTTTTGCAATTGTTAGTCATTCATGGTAAAGTAATTACATTCACTGGTATCATCACTAAAACAATGGAGTACCAATGTAAAAGAATAACAAATGTACTCTGATATAGACATACAACTAACAATCAGTCCCTCAATTTGAGGGAAAACAAAACAGAAAATACAAAGCTTCACTGTAAAAGTTGAATTTGTTAATGTACACAACAATCTGTTGCTACAGCCTTAAACCCACGGAGAACAATCTCCAAATAATGTACAGGAAGGGTTTGATGAAATGTTAATTCGTCTTTCCATATCTTGTTAGACACAGCAGCTGCTAATTCAATATCAATATATTAAACAAAGCTTGGTCAATGTTCTGGGAGAGAATCCTGCAATTGCACAATTTGATTCTGTTCTCAATTTGCATCATGTGAAAAAAATGTGCCACTTCCTTGAATCCAGTCACAAGATATAATCAGAACTAAGAGACCTCCAAACAAATCTTGTTAACCTCCGAATTATGGGTTGTGTGCCCTCTCATTAGATCAAAAGGGGAAAAAATGAATAGTCACATCAGTAAAATGCAGCTAGACACACTCTTAAAGTCAAAGGAAACTGAAACACCGACAAAACTCTGCAAGTAAATCAAGTTGCTGATGAAGATTTAGAGTCATCAGTTCTATTTGCATGGCACATGCAATCTGGGCATGGAAAGCTATATATCGAGTCATTGGGCCTTTTGAGCTCAACTCCCTTGGAATCACTGTGTGACCTCATGCTCAACAATTGACGCTTGAGACTTTTCCATCTGTGAAGTAATCAAATTAGAGTCAAATTCTTTCTACAAATAACAAGATAAACTCCTACTTGCTTGGTGCTAAAACAAGAAGGATCTTCTTTCTATAAATAGGAATGCTACAAATTGCATTTACAATTAGCAGTTGGAAATGCATACAATTTAGGTGGCTGAAATTAACTCTTTATAAACTAAAATGGAGTCAGCCGTATGCATAGTTCTCGAAAAGCAAGAGTTACTAAGAAGCTTCAATCTATTTTATATGATATTTGTAGGCTACCAAGGCTAGTATAGTTCCTTACTAGCCCGTTTATATAAGAGATTTTCAAGTAAATTCCATCCTACGCAATCAATGTTTATAATCAGAATAAATAATAACAATCACAATCATTTCTTCAATCCGAGAAAAATAATGGCCAGAGAATTTGCTCTCTATTGTAATCATGTCTTAATGATCATATTCATAGCAAAACTGAACAGAATGAAATATATATATATATATATATATATATATAGTATACTGCAGTACTAACAATACATACCCAATATTGGTACTATCGAAGAGTAATGCCAACTTCCGCTTATCAGGCTTGATTGTCTTAGAGTGTCCACCATACAAGTATCTCCGGTGGCCCAGTAGAAAATGAGGGAAATTACCACCCTGTGTCGTGACAAACACCTCGCTATGAAGGCAAACAGTGTAGTCTATGGCAGCCATCCTGGAAGAATAATTCTAGAAGTAACTCAAGTCAAAATTACAGTACATAATTTTTGGAGTGCATGAGTGGGATAGAATACTACTTTATACCTTAAATGGGGCAAGTTCCTCCTCAGATGCTAAAGTCTCCTTAGTATGCAAATTAGGAAACATTTCCCTTAGCGGGGCCATTGTTTTCTCAGCATTATATATTTTTCCAGATGCCAAATAGATGGAGGTGTTCTTTGTAAAACCCATTCCCCTAAGCATAAGGCCTACCTGAAGACATGTAAAAAATCATTGACCATGATATAAACAAATAAACTAGTAAAAATTATAATATTTTCCACATGAAAAAAATAAAAGGTAGCTGACACAAAAATCATGAAGCTCTTACAATTTGGATTGGGCCCAAACACCCAACTTATATGGTAAGAGATGTCTCTGACTTATCTTATATAATGTGAGGCTCACAACACCCTCTTCGCGTCCAAGACTGGACATCTAGAATGTGACTGGGCGACCCAATGGTCTACGATAGATCTGATATTATTTCTTAAAAAATAGTTTCCATATTTACTCATTTTCATGATTTATTTTATTTAATTATGAATAAGAGCCTAGTATCAGTATAAATAACTAAATATCAGTGTGTTGTCTCTCTGTAGTAGTATAGCATCCACCATATCATTCACATCATATACAATTTTATTAGTCTGGGTATTCCTTTTCCTCCCTCCACACCCAATAACTTCAACACACTTCATACAGACCAAGATAACTGGAAATTTGGGAAGACAATACCTCTAATGGAGTGAGGGGACACTTCCCATTGATCCTGATTGCTCCAGGACGTATAACTCGTCCTGGTTTTGTAAATTTTCCCTTCCAACCTCTTTCTCTTGCTGCAACCATGTCGTCTTTCTCCTGGCTTCCACCATCAAAAACACAACAAGAGAAAGCAACCATATCCTGCACATGGGAAGCGAGTAGAAAAAGATGCAGCAAAGATCAATATGTAATGTCAGCCTTCATACTTTAGAACAACATTCATATCTAATCAAAACCAACCTCTTCAAAACGAAGATGTATGGAGACATATTTACCGCCATTCATTATGCTTTGCTTCCTCATTCTTGAAACTAAAGATTCACCCAGGGTCATTATGGGACTTGAAAATCGTAAAGCCTCGTAATTTGCTAAGCATCTGAGACGCTGGACAGCAGGAGGAGCATCAAATGACAATCTATTTGCAAACGGTGAAATCCTAATAACCCTGCACGATTGAATAGGGAAATTTGTAAACAGCAAACACACTAGTTTTCAGATTGCTAAATTACAACCATATGAGAACACCAAGCATCATTGCATAAAAATCCAGTCTGAAAACCAAACACTGGTCCCCCTACTAACAAAATAAAAATTTTAACACCTAGCATTTGCTATTTCAAAAAGAAAAAAACGAAAAAACAAACACTAGTCGGCATCTCATATGCGTTGACAATACATGAATAGTAGAATAACTAACTGACAACATGGCTATCGATTGATATTACATTATTAGTAAAGGTCCTTGTATATGTCAAAATGTATGTGCACATAAGCTGTGTACCATATTATAGTCAATGTTTGAAACCGAAATAATCATTAATTAGAGAAGAATCTGTTCACATGTTCTGGTTTGACTGTAGTTGAGTTGTGACACGATAAGGAGCATATATATATATATATATAGGAGGAGGGATCAAATTACTCCCAAAGAGTTACACTCATTTAATACCATCATATCGGACAAATATTTTTCAAAATCAGCCGTTGGATTGTAAGTTACTATCATATAGATCATATATATAAATTTTGATATAAATTTATAATCGTTTACTATGTCATCAAGATGCATCAAAATTAACATTATATATAATTACATTGTTGACGTCGATCTTAACGCAACATAATGACTTGGGAAATTATTATGGATTAATGTCAAAATTTATAAATATGATTTATATAATAGTGGTTTTCAATCCAACAGTTGATTTTGAAAAATATTTATCGAACACAATGTTATTAAACAAGTCTAATTCTTAGTGTAACTCTTTTGGTGTAATTTGATCTCTCCTATATATATATATATATATATTCAATAATAAACAGACAAAAATATGAAATCACCAAGTCATGTGAAACTTTAAATTAGAACAAATACAAACGTATTATATGTCCTGCAAGACAAAAAAAAGAACAATAATAAGTGTTGAATTGATAAATATAAGTTAAACACTAACCCCAACTTTCGACATATCTAGATGTTTAAGGTTGAGGCACATAGATTAAAAAGTCATTAATAGGTATGGATTTAGACTATTGTGTTTTCTGTTAACAAATTTCCTAATACCAACTTTTGGCAATGCCTCCTTTTTCCAAATACCATGGACAAAATACCAATTACTCTAAACTATTTAACCATTAGAGATCAATGATAATAAGCAATAATTTCATACAACAAATATCATAAGATTCGTAACTCACTTTTCTTCAAGTAACTTTGGAAGTACCACATCCCTGTAATACTGAATGGATGACCATGCCTTGATCCTGAAATTGAAAACATTTGTCATGTTGCTGCCAAATCTTTCCATCAGGTACTCGGGAATCTTTTCAACCACCCGTACATCATTTTTCAAGGTATTGACAAAATATTCTTCATCATAAATGTCGCTGAACTTGCTGGAATATTAAAACATTATGAAACAATTTAGTCTTTAACACCTTGATCATCTCTGGGATATCTACCAATAAACTCGTTAGTTAATAAAACAATGTAATTTTATAAGAACCATAAAACATAGTGGTGTAGAGCACCCAATCCCAGAAAAAACTCAAATTAAAAGATAGAAAAACAAACATACCTAGGATCTTTCCATATGCTATGATAATGGAAATTTGGGATCACAAGAGTAGCATTAAGATAGCCAGCCACAGCAACAGCATTGCATATCTATAAGCACCACATTCTTAAATGAATATATTGAAAGTAGTGCTAAATTTAGCCAACTTAAAACAAACAAAAAAACTCTAACCGATGTCCTTTGCTGATTTAAGCCACCATTAGCCTCTACATAAATGTATCCATTTGATTCAGGAAGGCCTATGGGATTCATAAGAAAATAACATTATCTAACAGAGTACATGATACTGTCAGAAATTCAAACATAACTACCCACATATAAAAGTAAGCAACATACTACAACAAGATCAATGTAAGGTATTCATATAAGAACAACCCAATTCATAAGTTAACCAGTAATTCTGTACTTTCATCAATAAGAGTTTGGCTTTCCATAGGCTATTCCCTATTGCCTGTCTTCATTGCAAGCTCTCCTACCACAATTTTCATAGAATTCAAAATTCAATCATCTCCCCTTTTTTCATAACATAAATGACAGGCAATACTCTATATTTAAGGTTATTTTGTATGTCCTAGACTTTGTTCATTTTTCCTCAAGTCAATATGAAAGAATTTGCTCTCTATTCAAATCTTTACTCCTTCTCTGAATAGAGAAATGTTCTACCTTGATAAATCCCTTCGAAAACCAAAGCCCCCTGTAAGGTTAACTCTTTTATTTGGACAGTTGTACTTAATAGAATTAATACCAATGACATGCTACACATTTGTAGGCTACACAAGGCAACTTCACCTGGCATATGTTATTACGGCACAAGCTTAAAATTAGTTCTCATCTATTCTTGCATCAATCTGCCACTACTATAAGAAATTTTGTTTAGCATTTTGGGAGAATGTTAGGTGGAGGGTGCCTTTTGTTCTTCAACCGTTTTTTTATGACTAATTGTAAAGATCTACGAAAAAGTAAAGAAACCAAATAATTGTGGCTATAATAACATTTGTATAGAGAATGTGATTTTTGTTGTGAGTTAAAATTGATCAAACATTGTTTATTTATAAGGTATTTACAATAAAATCACTCTAATGGGATTTCTAATTCTAATCCTAATTAGAAACCAAAATGGGATTGTACAGCTAATGACAATATCACGTGTGACTAATAACAAAAGGCATGTGAGTAATTCTAACAGTTTGGGGTAAGCTTAGGCATTTGGCTTCCATATGGCATAAAACACAGGGCTTTTGAAGGGGTGTTTATAGAAATACTTTAGGGATTCTGCTGCTTTTCTATACTGTTTGCTTTTTCTACTCCTTTATTTTAAGGACAACTTCTTATGATGATATGATCCTTTCCCTTCGAACTCTTCTCATTGTCTTAGTGAAATAAGGAAATTCTTCTCATACAAGAAAATATCATCAACTGCAGGAGCCTCTGGCATGCTTAACCTATCTCTTATGGTGCACCTTTTTTCTTTTCATCAGTCTGGTTATAACTTATAACTGCAGCCTTTTGTGAGCGGAGTAGATTAGGCCAAAGAGGTATTTGAATCAAGGAATGATAATAGTCCCGATGATAAGAAGGAAAGAAAAGGAGCAAAGAAAATAATTTAGGACCCATTTGTTACAACTCTTTTTAATAAAATACATTTAAAAAAATAATTACTTTTAGGAGTTGATCATCCATTCGTTACAGCTTTTTAAAAAAATGAGAATCTAAAAATTGCTTAAATTGAGAAGTTGTTATGATGTAGCTTCTCATAAAAATCATTTTTGATACATGATTTTTTAATAAAAATGATTTTCATTATGGTAAACAAACACAAGATTATTATTTTTTTAAATCTCTAAATTATTGAATTCCAAAATCACAAATATTTATCCGTAATAAACGGGCCATTAAAGGAAAGGCCGTTTTAAACAATGCTAAGGCCGTAATAAACCTGTATGAAATTTTAAAAGCAAAATTTTCCTTGAAATTCAATAACCACCATATACTAAGAATCACACAAAATCATATTCAAATCCATGTGGTTTCTTGTATTCTATAAAATGATGCTACACAAGCTACTTAATATGAGTGGTAGAAAATCATCTAGGAAAAATGAAAACGTCAGCTAAAGATCGCATAATCATTCAATTATTGACTATTCGTTTAAACTTTATATAAAGCATAGCAATAAAGGAATCAAATAAGTGGATGGTATCAAACCACTCAAATAAGCATAGCAGGAAGAAAAAAAAATTGACCATAATGTGCATCAATAGTAATCATATCATACCTTCTGAAGATCTGTGAACACACGGTTTCCATTCACCACCTTTATATGAACTCTTCCATACTGTTGATATCTGAAAGGAATTTAATTGTGTTGGTCACTAGAAATCTCCAAGTTACCAGAAACATAAAGTGGAAGTTAAAGGTATGAAGATCAGTGTAGTAATTTGGAAAATATTAACGAGAAAACAAAATTTAAAAAGTATAATTTATCATAGCAAAAATTCATGCATAGCAAGTGATGACAAACATCAAGAATCATGGTATGAATGATTCAACTGGTGTTCCTTACATATGCTACAAAAGATGCAGCCCATAATTTTAGGTTCCAAAGTCTAGAACTTTGAACTATACATATTATATGCAAACATTATAATAATATATGTATTAGGCCTATTAGTTGACAGAGTTAGTTAGTCACGATAAACTGGGACTAAGATAGTTAGAGAGGTAGGCTATGTTTTTTATTAATAATAGGAAATGATTTGAGGAAGACTAGCTAGTCATTTGAGAGAAAATTTGGACCCTAGGAAAGAGAGGTGCAAATTCACAAACAAAGATCTAAAATGATTTATTATCTATAATACGGGAAGCTTTTTCCTATTATTTCCAATGAAGTATGAAATTTACCAAGTTATTCCCTATTTTTTCGCCTTACGTATGCTATTTATATGTACACACATATATAGTTTTATCAATTTCATAGAATTTACAATCCGTGTTATGATGCCACAATGTACAATCTTCACTCCCATTTCCAATCTTAGTTAAATCTTGATTTTGACTACCTTGCTCATGACAGATTCTAACAGAGTCCCCATTTATCAGTAATGGACTGAAGCTTGCTAACAGCACTACATTTGACAACAACAAGGTGACAGATGTTACAGGATTAACAGTATACACAATAAACAGCTGTCAAGAACCTTGATGCTTCGCCAGTGGTCTGTATTCTAGCAACACCCAACTTCCTTACTAAGCATCTCGGCTTAAGTTTGATGTCCAATAATCTCAAATTCTCAATGTATGATACTTAGCTTGATCTTTTCCATTGAAATTCCAGATCTTAAGAGTTAAGACCTCCCTCAAAATCATAAAAATAAAAATAATAAGGAGCTAGACACTTCTATACATAAAGTGTCCAAAACCTTCACTCCATGTTACATCTCCAAATAACAGATCAATAATACACAAACAAGTTTTCTCAAATGCATAACAAGCCCCTATAAAGCGATAACCTCATATTTTCAATACCAAGAACTGCAAGCAAGTGGATTATCGATTATACCTTTCTATGAAGAGGGTTACAAGAAAGGTTTTTCTACCAGCTATGGCAACATTATATCATATATAGGAAACAAGAGAGCAATTGGAATCATTTGCGTTCTATTTGACATCACATTTTACTATTAAGAACCAATAGATTCAGACCTGTCAAACAAGTTGACTACCAAAATTCATTACAAAGCTTAAAAGCTCCAGTTCCATTAGCAAAGTCATTAGAACTCAGAGCGAAAATCAGAGACCAACCAAAAATACATTAACAATAACATGGCATAAACAACTACTAGTTGACATGTAAAACAGAAAAACTAGCAAATCCGTATATATACATATAAATTGTACATTAAATCAGACAAAGAGTTGATTCACTACAGCTCACACATAAAATGCAAGTCTAGAGCAAATGCATTAAGCATATATTGATATCCCAATCAGAAGATCCTCAATATTCAAATTTCAACAGAAATCAAATCAAATACATAACATCCAAGGAACCAACAACCTATTCATCTATCTATCTATACTTGATCGAATTGATTTGAATTGCTTAAAAGAGAAATTCAAATCATATACATATATCTTAGCATATCTTAATAAAAGCCTTTCCCTAACAATATCTCACAGAATCTCACACTTCTATTTTCCGCCATTTTTCCCCAATTCATCTTCACAAGTTCAATAAATAAACAACCAACAAAAATCCAGAAAAAATAAAATAAAATAAAAATTCAACAGAAAAAAAGACGAACCGCATCGGCAGAAGAATTGTCGGCATCCATTTCCGGCCGGAGTTTAGCGTAGAGTTGAGGACTCCGGTAAACAGAGCCAGGAGCAGGACGGTGCCTAATGATAGGATTAACGTCGAAGGAAAAAGTACCGAAGTAAAGGAGCATGCCAGAGATATAGATGAGAGGCGAAAAGAGGAAAACCCCTTGACGACGAAGGAGAACCGATAGAAAAACCCAGGCGAGTCGCTGGGCGAAGGTTCGAGGAGGCTGTTGAGCCGGGGAGAAGCGGGCGGTTTTGGAACGGGTGTGACGGAGACGAGGTGAACGGAGAGGTGAGGGAGGAGGAGAGGGCGTTGAGTGGCCACTTGACGGTAGCCGGTTGTAAGGGTGCATTGGGGGAATCGAATCGAATGTATTGGCGTCACATGATAGATACGGTGGGTGTGCAGTGTTTTTTAAAGGAGAATAATGTAGATGGTGAGAGAGACACGGAAGGAAGTGGAAAGATTTTACAGCGTTTTGTTTCTATTAGTGGAAGCTCAATGAATTGGAAATGTTGAAGAAAAGAGTGGAAAAGTAACAGAGAGAGAGAGAGAGAGAGAACGCGCGAGCTGGAGAGGGAGAGAGAAAGAGAATGACAGAGAGAGCGCACGTGCTGAGGAGGAAGTGGGGCGTGATTCATGATGGACAATTACATTATGGACCATATTCTATTATTTATCGCTACCTCAAAAATGTTTAAAAATTTCCATCTCCACATACTTCCTTTTAAAGGAAGAGATTCATAATTATTTTTATTTATATAACTAAGATACTAATTTAAATAATATTAATTTGATAAGAATATAGTAAAATAAATAAGTATTTAATTTTAAATAGATATTAATCAAGTCATCATTTTATTCTATAAAAAAATTTATATATTATTATTTATGAATATTATTATAATTTGTCGTTAAAAATCTAATGTATTTTAAATATTGAACTACTCATAAAGGTAGTTCATTGTAAAATTCATTTATGGATATATTATTAAATAAAATGTATCAAGTTAAATTATAAATTTATAACATTTTATAATGGCTCTAAGAATTTGAGTTGTGCTATACACAACCTCCATAAAATAGACTTGTAGGTGAAAACTATTTATCACTTATAAATATTATGTCAAATTTTAGGTTTATTTATATAAATATCCTTTTTTTTTTTAATAAAGTAACCAAATTGCCATAGTTTGACAAAAAATACCAAAATGCTCTACTTTTTAACCTCAAAATGCTCAGGTTTATTATTATAATAATTTTTTTATTTTTAAAATTGGATTATTTATTATTTAATAAATTAAAAATAATTAAAAAAATTTATAAAACAAAATATTATCGATAAAATAAAATACATTAAATTGAAGAAAAAAATATGGTTAAGTAAATGTGTCAAAACAAATATTATTTTAACAAGTCTATCATATTTTGTAGATAAATTTGTATTATTATAACTATTCTCTTCTATTTTGTAAATAAATTAGCCACTTAATACTATTTTGTTAACAATTACCTCCTATTTTTTCTCCAGATATAATAAATAAAAATAATAATAATAAAAATAATTATAATTATAATTAAAAAAAGTAAATTATATTAATAACATGAAACAAAATACATTAAATAGAAGGAAAAAAATACATCAAATTAAAGGAAAAAAATACATCAAATTTAAATTAATGACCTCCAGTTCCACATTTAAGATGTCATCGAACTCATCTAACTCTTTGAACTCGTCATTTAGATAACGTGTCCAACAATTGTTTTCCTTACACTAACAAAACTAAAGTTTTCCTACTCCTATATATAAAAATGACATTAGAAATTGAAATCAAGAGTTTTGTATTGAATCATATCATACTTATCTAAGTGTTCATCAATCAAAGAAATTTAATAATCAGATTTTTGGATCAACCTTTCCAAGTGTGTTTTTATTCAAATTAATTTGAAATATTATATGGTTTCAAATCATATGCCAACTTGATATAGATTATATATATTTCCAATTTATTTTTGTAATATAGAAGATAGTGGGAAATGAATAACAATTTTTTTATACACAAATCAACAATCATTTATTTGTAAACATTTTCATCTCTCTTTGAAGTGCAAAGAACGATTGAATGAATATAATTTTCTAAAAATAAAGATATCACACTAAAGAATAATTTCGACACTCCACCCTAAATCCTACACCCCAAACCCTAAAACCTACACCCTAAATCCAATAACCTAAACCCCAAACCCTAACACCCTAAACACTACATCATAAGCCCTATTCCATCCACACTAAAACCTACAACCTAACATCCGAACACTATAGCATAAACCCTAAACCCTACACCCTAAATCCTTAACCCTAACCCTACCAAAAACACTTACCTTACACCCAAAACACAAATCCTATTTCCTACACCATTAACCCTAAACCCTGACACCATTAACCCTAAAACCCTAAACCCTAATGCCCTAAACCCCACACTATAAAACCCTAAACCTTAAACTTTAAACCCTACACCCTAAACACTAAATCCAATACCCTTGACCCTTAATCCTAAATCCAAAACGCTAACACCACAAACCCTTAACGCTAAAGCCAAACCCTAAACCATTAACTGTAAATCTAAACACTACACCCTACACCCTTAATACTAAACCCTAAACCATAAACCTTCACCCTATAACCTAAATCCTATACCATATATCTTAAACCCTTAACTCTAAAATCTCAAACCCTAATCCATAAACCCTAAACACTTAACTCTAATTCTTAAAACCTTAACCCTACACCCTAAACCCTACCATCCTTACCCAACACCCTAACACTTTAAACCCTTAACCCAACACACTAGCATCCTAAACACTAAACCCTAAATGGTAAACCCTAAAACATAAAATACACCCTAAATCCTACACCATGACACCGTAAACGCTACATCCTAAATCCAAACCTTATACCTTAAATACTAAACCCTACACAAAAAATTATAACCCTATACCCCAAAAATTAAAACCTATACCCTAAACCCTTAACCCTAAAAACAAAACCCGAGGCCCTAAACCCTACACCCTAAGATCCTAAACTCTACATACTAAGAGCTAAACCCTAAATTGTAAACCCTAAAACATACACCCTAAATCCATAAACCCTATATCCAAAATCCTAAACCTTACACCTTAACCCCTTAACCCTAAACCACAAACCCTAACTCTATACCCTAAATTTTAAACCCTATACATTAAACAATAAACCCTAACCTACACCCAAAAACCTTAACCTTAAATCCTAAACCCTAACCCTACACCCTATACCTTCCACCTTAAATCCTAAACCCTAAACCCTAGTCCACAAACCCTAAGCATACACCCTAAACCCTTAACCCTAAATCTTAAAACCTTAACCTACACCCTAAACCCTAACATCCTTAACCAACACCCTAACACTTTAAACCCTTAACCCTACAAACTAGCATCCTAAACACTAAACCCTAAAACATACACCCTAAATCATAAACCCTAAAACATACACCCTAAATCCTAAACCCTAACACCGTAAACCCTATATCCTAAATCCAAACAATATACCTTAAACCTTAAACCCTAAACCCAAACCCTATACCCTAAATCTTAAACACTATACCCTAAATCTTAAACCCTATACCCTAAACCCTTAACCCTAAACACTAAACAAGAAGCCTTAAACCTTAAACCCTACATCCTAAACACCAAACCCTAAATCGTAAACCCTAATACCCCAAAACATACATCGTAAACCCTATATCCTAGACCATTAACCCTAAACACTAAACAAGAAGCCCTAAACCCTAAACTCTAGGATCCTAATGAAGGTGCAAACACGAGAAGAGAGGGTTGAATTGTGTTTGTCAAAGTTGAATACTTTTTGCTGATTTGATGAAAGTTGACATAAATTACTTGGAGAAGAAGCAATCAGATTCAACAGTAGCAGATAATAAAAGCATAAGTATTTGGACACATAGATTTATCCTGGTTCACCATTAACTTGGCTACATCCAGTCCCCTCATTTAGAAGGCTTTAATCCACTAATTCAAACACTTTGAATTACACAGCACCTGACCCTCCAAGCTAGTCTTCCCAAACAGCCTGACAACCCCAGACTTTTGAGGAACAACAACACCTTGACCCTACAAGCCAAGTCTTCTCCTATCAATATGACAACCCCAAATTGAATAAGGAACTTACACCACCTTGACCCTATAAGCCAAGTCTTCTCCTAACAATCTGACAACCCCAGATTGAAGAAGGAACTTACACCACTACTGGGTTGGATACAAAGGTTTGGAACTTGAGTAGTTGCTTCAGGAAAGCTGATTATAACAATGACTCTCACACTCTAAGAAAAGCTGATTATTTTTCCTCTGGTGGTATCCTCTAGAGCTATCCTCTAGTGACATCCTCTTGTGACATCCTCTAGTGGCATCCTTTGGAGGTATCCTCTGGTGGCATCCTTCTTCGAAGTCAAATTTATTCATAAAATACTTTTGTTAACATCAAAATTTTAAGTGTAAAACCAACTTGGTTCCAACAATCTCCCCCTTTTTGATGATGACAAAACTTGTATTTTTTATAACCACTTTTCTTTCTATTTCTTTGACTCCCCCTAAGCCTAAGCATCAGTTTCTCACCACTTTATATCTTTCTCATATATCTTTCTTCCCCTAAGTCTAAGCCCTACTTTATCTTCTTTTTATCAAAGATCTTATCTTCTTCCCTTTTTGTCTGGAATGAAAGTGATCTTTTTTTTCTCAAACCTTTTTTTTTAAATTTGAATAACATGAATATAACATATTACAAGAAAATATAAAAGATAATTTAAAACTAAACTATTTTGAAGTGATTACACTATCATTCAGAGATGAATGTAAGGTTTAGGTTTTTCTTGATGAAGTCAAACATATCTTCAGGTAGTGGTTTGGTAAATAGGTCAGCCCATTGGTGATCAGTGTCTACAAACTGAATGTTGAGTACCCCTTTTTGAACAAAGTCTCTAATGAAGTGATGTTTGATCTCTATGTGTTTAGCTTTAGAATGAAGTATAGGGTTTTTGGTTAGATTGATGGCATAAGTGTTGTCACAATAGATGGGAATGTTGGTTTCCAGGATTTTGTGGTCTAGAAGCAGTGAGGTAAAGTAGAGATCCTATCATTCCTCTATAGGTTTTTTGATCAACTTTTTGGCTTGAATCATCTTTTTCAAGTGAGCAACTAGGGTGCATTGGTGTAGCCATAGATTTGCAATCACTCATCTTAAACTTCTTGAGAAGCTCTTTTGTATGTTTCGTTTGATGAATATATATACCTTTTTGACTTTGCTGAATTTGTATCCCTAAGAAGAACTTAAGGTCTCCCATCATACTCATTTGAAATTCATGCTGCATTGATTGAGAAAATTCTTGGCAAAGAGTGCCATTAATAGATCAAAAAATAATGTCATCAACATAAACTTGAATAATAAGAATGTCATCTTCTATTGATCTTCTAAAAAGTGTATTGTCTACTTGTCCTCTTTCAAAGTGTTGGAGCAAGTTGGTTCTAAGTACTTAGGATTTTGATGTTAACAAAAGCACTCCATGTAATCTTATTTTGTACGTTGAATTATTATATTAAATGCCACCAGAAGATGAAGTCACCAGAGGCCGAAGATGAATTACCAGAGGATAAAATCAGACCAAATGATACACCTCCAGAAGTCACCAGATAATGCATCCAAAAGGTACCAAAGGATGCATCCTGAAAGCACCAGAGGATACACCAAGATGTCAAAACACCATCAGAGGATATCTTTCCTGACCCAGATCAGAAGGAAGCAGAGTCTAGAAGGAGACCTGGACCAGATCAGAAGGAAGCCTGCCAGAGGGAGACTTGTTCCAGACCAGGAGGATTCATAAGTCAGACTTGGTCTAGAAATTGTTCTGACCAGAAGATAGCTTGGCAATGAAATGATAATCAGTCCAGACTTGATCTAGACTTAACTAGAGCTTTAGATAATTGGTCCAGAATAAGTGACTTGGTCTAGATTTGGCCCAGACCAGAAGATAGCATGGTTCAGAGTATGGAACTAAGTCTAGGCCAGAAGAAATGATATCCAGATTTAATCCATAACTGATCCAGATCAGAAGGTAAATGTCCAGATTAAAATATCCTTTGTCCAGACTTAATTTCAGTTCAATCCAGACCCAATCCAGAATTGGTCCAGATCAGAGGGCATATGTTCAAATCAATGGTCCAAATTTAAGCATATGGCCCAGTGTTGGCCGAGATCAGAAGATCAGAATGTGTGGTCCAGTATTGGCCGAGATCAGAGGATCACAGCAGATCAGATTGCAAGTCCAGAGTGGTCGAGAGCAAAAGATCAAAAAGTGTGGTCCAGGGTTGGCCGAGATCAGAGGATCACATCAGATTAGATTGTATGGTCCAGATGTGGACGGGAGCAGAAGATCAAACGGTCAAGATTTAATCAAAGTATTAAAAGGATTTGATACAAAAATAAATTGAAGTCTTGTGGAATTCAGAAGCTATTGGCGGGAAGAAAGATTTGATCTAGAATTAATTTAGATCAGGATTGGCTAGAGTTATTTTCGAATGCATATCTGGAGCTAAAAAGATATGTTTTTTATTTAAGTGAAACCCGATTGGTCAAGTTTTTTTGCAAGAGAATCAAGCAAGATACAACTCGAATTTAAGCTTGGAAGAGACCCTAATCTGCATCTATAAAAGGAGGCTCAAGGCAGAAGACTTAGCATCAAAAAATCACAAAAGAGTCATACACTTCCAGAAGCAAACACTCGAGTTTTCAGTGAGGTTAATTGTGAGTTTCAGCTTTCCAGAAGCAAGCACTCGTGTTTTTCTTTCCCTTGTGTTAGATCTAAGTTGTTGAAGTAGAGTCTACAATCTGAGGGAGTCAGAAGGGGTAGCAGATTACTTAGCAATTAGATTCAAGGCATTGTAATTCCCTTCTACAATATGAGGTTGTCATATTGGTAGGAGAAGACTTGACTTGAGAAGTAAAGGTGCTGTATTCCTCAAAAGTCTAGGATTGTTAGACTGTTTGAGAAGACTGACTTAAAGGGTCAGTGGTATTGTTGTAATTCAAGGTTTTGAATTAGTGAAATCCTTCAAAGTGAAGGGATTGGACGTAGCCTCGTTAACGGTGAACGAGTATAAAATTCCGTGTTTTATTTTTACTTTATATCCGCTACTAACTCTGTTTGATTCATACATCAGGTTTTGTTATAAAACTGCAAAAACAGAAAAAGTATTCAAGTTAGTCAAACACAATTCAACCCCCCTTCTCATGTTTGCACCTTCAATTGGCATCAAAGCTCGATCTCAAGGCTGAGCACTTAACAGTGTTTGAGGAAAGGTCCAAGGGGTTCAACATGGCAGAATCCAAAGATGATTTGGGAGGCAACATTAACAGACCACCACTGTTTGATGGAGAAAGGTTTGAGTATTGGAAGGATAGAATGAGAAGTTTCTTCATATCTCCAGATCCGGAATTATGGAAGCTGGTAGTCAAAGGATACACTGCACCTACTGTTCCAGGAGATCCAACTAAAGAACTGGACATGGAAGATATGAAACCAGACCAGAGCAAAGCATACAAACTGCATCACAAAGCCAGAACCATCATGATCAATGCCATCACATTCAACGATTTGACAGATGCACAGATAAAGAAACAACAAAGAGTATATTCGACAATCTGGTTCTGACCTATGAAGGATGCCAGCAGGTTCAAGAAGCAAGGGCTAACATACTAGTCAAACAGTATGAGATGTTCAAGATGGAAGATGATGAAGACATTAATGGAATGTTCTATAGATTCCAGACTCTGATATCTTGACTGAAGGTCTTGAAGAAAAGCTACACAACAGCAGATCATGTCAAGAAGATTCTAAGAAGCTTACCAACCAAATGGAGACCAATGGTTACTGCAGTTCAGCAAGCCAAAGATCTGAATAACTTAAGACTTGAAGATCTGATCAGCTCACTCAAGTCTCATGAAATAGAACTGGAAGCAGATGAACCAAAGAAGAAAAAGAATCTGGCTTTGAAGTCAAAATAGAAGAAAGCTGCAAAGGCAGCACCAAAATCAGATGATAGCGACAGTGATGATATGGCTTACTTAACCAAATAGATTGTTAAGATTTGGCAAAGGAAAGGAAGAATCTGACAAGAAGAGCATCATCTGTTATGGATGCAATGAACCTGGACATATCAAGTTAGAATGTCCAAATCTGGAAAAAAAGACAAACAGCACAAGAAGAGTTCCAGATTCAGAAAGAAGGGTCTGATGGCAGCCTGGGATGTATCAGAATCAGAAGAAGAATCGTCTGATGAAGAAGAGGAAGAAAAAACAATGATGGCACACATCAGGTCTACCTCTAGACAACATAAAGGCACAATTTCAGGAAGGAAAGCAGGCAGAAGGAAGAATGATCAAAGCAGTCATTCAGGTGAGTCTGGAAGCACATCAGAGGAAGCAATTCTAGCTTTGTTGGCTCATACCAACTCAAGTTCTGGATATAGCTCAGGCTCTGGAACAGATTCAGAAGATGAAGACAATGAGGTATTTTCTAATCTCACTAAATCTGAATTAATTGATGCTGTTAAAGACTTTTTAAATGCAAACAATAAGATGTCTTTAAAACTGAAAACTCTTAGGGAAGATAAGAAAAATCTGACCAAAGAAGTCCAAGTTTTAAAGAATCAAAATTATGAGTATGCAACTGAAAACAATGATTTTAAAACTGAAGTTGCAAGACTCAAATCTGAAAACCAAACTCTCAAAAGTGATATTTGTTCCACTTCCAAAACTGTTTGTGAATCTGATATGCATGAGCAATTTTTTCAAAACTTTATTTCTAATGGAATGGAAAGAAGTAAATATGCATCTATGATTTATGGAAACAATAACATTGGAAAGAGAGGTCTTGGTTCTATAGAAACTATTGTTGAAGCTAAAACTGTTCATTCTGATGTTTTATGCATTATTTGTGCTAAGAAAGGTCACTATGAATTATCTTGTCCTATGGTAAAATCTGAATAAGATCAGAGAGTTGTTAAAACTAACAAACCTGGACCCAATCAGTTCTGGGTACCAAAAGATCAAATTGTCTATGTTGCAGATATTCTGAGCAACCAGAAGGAGACACCAACAATGGTGCCTGGACAATGGATGTTGGCAATGCACAAGCACAAGAAGGTTTATGTTCCAACATCTACCAAACAGAAGCCAATTGACTCTGGTAGAAGAAGAACTGGTCAACACAATACCTATCAGAACCAGAATCATAGGAGGAACAGGAAATATCAAAGAAATCACACATATCACATGAATCAGAACAACAACTGGAACCAGTATCAGAGGTACAGGAACTGGAACTAGAACCAATGCTGGAACCAAAATCAGAACAGGAACTGGAACCAGAACTGGATCCAGAACCAACACTGGAACTAGAATCAGAATCAGTACCAGAACCAGAACTAGTATAAGTATCAAAATCAGAGGTTCAGCCACAAACAGCAGAACCACACACATTAGCTTCAGTATTACCAAAAGAAGCAAAATTACAAGAATCACCATAAGTTCCAGAATCACCAGAGGAACATGGTGTATCAGCCAAAGCAGAAAGAGAAGAATCAGAATCAGGAGAGTTCTTCAAACACTCTAGTGAAATTCATCAAGTCTACAAACCTGGAAGGGAATTCAAAACCTTTCTTCCAAATCATTTAATCACAGAACATACAGATTCAGAATCTGAAAATCAGAAGCAAGAGGATTTTCAGAGTAAAAACTAAAACTGCTGACATAAAGGTTACATCTTGTTGTAAATACTATTATTGTTTGATATTTATGTTTACTGTGATAACAAGAAGCTTGATCTTAAAAAATCAAAGCTAGATAAGTATTCTGCAGGTTTTCAAACTATCAGAGGAACCAGGTGATTCACACGAATGGAACACTTTTGCAGAAACAATATTCCAGTGGTTTCAAAAATAAGCAGGAACCACCAGAAGCAGAATTAATGGTTTGGCTGTACGGAGTTCATTTTTAAATTATTTGATTTGTATTATGTTATATGAAAAATTGCTTGATCTTGACAAATCAAAGCAAGATAAAGATAGTGCAGGTTCACTAGAACCAAAGGGAGCAGAAGCAAAAGCAGAAGAAACAGAAGTACCTAGAAAGGTAGAGGATAAAAGCAAGTAAGCAAAACATGACAAATCTTCAAAAGATAAATCTGATCAAGTCAGAAATAGCCAAGATAAGTCATAAGAGAAATCTGGATATTTATCAGAATCAGAAGCTGTTACAGATTTACTAGAACCAGAAGTTGATTTATCAGAATCAGAAGCTGTTACAGATCTTCCAGAACCAGAAGTTGATGCAGACCAACCAATGTTGATGAAGCTCTGGCAGAGGAAGGTTGGATACTTGCAATGCAAGAAGAGCTGAATGAATTCCAAAGGAATGATGTTTGGGATCTAGTATCCAGACCAAACATAAATATTATTGGAACCAAGTGGGTGTTCAGGAATAAACTCAATGAAAAAGGTGAAGTGGTAAGGAACAAAGCCAGACTTGTAGCTCAAGGATACCGTCAACAGGAAGGTATAGATTACACTAAGACTTTTGCTCCAGTGGCCAGGTTAGAAGCAATTAGAATTCTCTTATCATTTGCTGCTAATCATGATATAATTCTGTATCAAATGGATGTTAAAAGTGCATTCTTAAATGGCTATATAAGTGAGGAAGTCTATGTCAAACAGCCCCCTGGATTTGAAAATTCTGATTTTCCAAACCATGTTTTTTCTTTATATGGTTTAAAACAAGCACCAAGGGCATGATATGACAAACTTAGTAACTTTCTGCTTAAGAATGAATTTGATAGAGGCCAGATTGATAATACTCTATTTAGGAAATCCATTAAAAATGATATTTTGATTATTCAAGTTTATGTTGATGATATCTGAAGGTGCAAACACGTGAAGGGGGGGTTGAATTGTGTTTGACTAACTTGATTACTTTTCCTATTTTTACAATTTTAAAACAAAACTTGATGAATAAAAATTAGAGTTAGCAGCAGATATAAAGTAAAAAATAAAACACATAATTTTTATACTGGTTCACCGTTAATGAGGCTACGTCCAGTCCCTTCACCTTGAAGGATTTCACTAATTCAAACCTTGAATTACACCAGTTCCACTGACCCTCCAGGTCAGTCTTCTCAAACAGTCTAACAATCCTAGACTCTTGAGGAATACAACACCTGTCTTCTCCTGCTAATCTGACAACCCCAGATTATAGAAGGAATTACAACACTTTGAATCTAATTGCCAAGTAATCTGCTACCCCTTATGACTCCCTCAGATTGTAGACTCTACTTCAACAACTTAGATCTAACACAAGGGAAAGAAAATAACACGAGTGCTTGCTTCTTGAAAGCTAACCTCACTGAAAACTTGAGTGTTTGCTTTGGAAGTGTATGACTCTTTTGTGATTTTCGATGCTAAGTATTCTGCCTTGAGCCTCCTTTTATAGATGCAGATTTGGGCCTCTTCCAAGCTTAATTTCGAGCTGAATCTTGCTGGATTCTCTTGCAAAAATAACTTGACCAATTGAGCTTTATTTAAGTAAAAAAACATATCTTTTATTAAGCTTCAGATTTTCTTTCAAAATAACTGGCCAATCAAGTCTTTAGTTTCTTCCCGCCAACTGCTCCTGAATTCCACAATACCTCACTTTATTTTGTAACAAATCTTTACAATACTTTGATCAAAATAAATTAAAATCTCCACCGTTAATCCTCCTGATTAAATCGGGGCCATTTAATCTTCTGCGCTAGTCCACATCTGGACCATACTAAGTGATATGCTGTCTGATTTCGGCCATCCCTGGACCACACTTCCTAACCTTCTGATCTTCTGATCTCGGCCATCCTAGTCTAGCAAACTGATCTACTGTGATCCTCTGATTTCGGCCACTGTTGGACCACACATTCTGACCTTCTGATTTCGGCCAACACTGGGCCATGGTCTGATCTTCTGATCTCGGCCAACATTGGGCCAAATAATTAATTCTAAACCATTGATCTGAAAATCTTCCCTCTGGTCTGGACCAATTCTGGACTTGGTCTGGATTAAACTAAAATTAAATCTTGACAAATAATATTTCAGTCTGGACATTTTACCTTTCATTTTGGATCAGGTTTGGATCAATTCTGGAAATCATTTCTTCTAGTCTTGACTTAGTTTCATACCCTAAACCATGCTATTTTCTGGTCTAGGTCAAATCTGGGTTAATTCTCTTGTTCTGGACCCATTAATTCATCCTCTGATTATGTCTGGAACAAGTCTGGACTGTTTATCATTTCACTGCCAAGACATCTTCTGGTCAGAATAACTTATGGAATAAATCTGACATTTGATTCCTTCAGGTCTAGATCAAGTCTCCCTTTGGCAGGCTTCATTCTAGTCTGGACCAGGTTTCCTTCTGACTTTGCTTCCTTCTGATCTGGGCCAGCAAAGATATCTTCTAGTGATGTTTTGACATCCTGGAGTATCTTCTGGTACCTTCAGGATTCAATCTCTGGAACACTTTGATCTTCTGCTTCTTATTGCTTCATCTTCTGGTGACATTTGATTTAATAATTCAAGGTTCAAAATAAGATTACATGGAGTGCTTTTGTAAACATCAAAATCCTAAGTACTTAGAACTAACTTGGTTCCAACAATATCATCTTTGGATCGACTAATGACACTTTGTGCAAAGAGTTTTCTGACCTAATGCAGAAAGAGATCCATATGAGCATGATGGGAGAACTTAAGTTCTTCCTGGGAATTCAGATTCACCAAGGTAAATCAGGTATACTCATTCACCAATCTAAATACACTAAAGAACTTCTCAAAAAGTTCAAGATGAGTGACTGTACGCTTATGGCCACCCCCATGCACCCAACCTGGTCACTTGAGAAAGATGAAACCAGCCAAAAGGTAGACCAGAAAACATACAGAGGTATCATTGGATCCCTTCTTTATTTAACTGCTTCTAGACCTGACATTTTGTTTAGTGTTTGTGTCTGTGCCCGTTTTCAAGATGACCCTAGGGAATCCCATTTAACTACTGTCAAACGAATTTTGAGATACCTTAAAGGAACCACCAACCTTACCTTGTTATACAAGAAAACCCCCACCTACAAACTAAGAGGTTTTTGTGATTCTGCCTATGCTGGAGACAAGTTAGAAAGGAAAAGTACAAGTGGCAACTGCACTTTATTAGGTGATAATTTATTTTCTTGGTCAAGCAAAAGATAAAGCACCATTGCTATGTCAACAGCCGAAGTTGAGTATATATCAGCAGCAGGATGCAGCTCACAGTTAATCTGGATGAAACATCAACTTGAAGATTACAACATCTTCGAAACCAATATCCCTTTGTTCTATGATAACACTTCAGCCATAAACCTAACCAATCACCCTATCTTACACTCTAGAGCCAAACACATTGAAATAAAGCACCATTTCATTAGGGACCATGTTCAAAAAGGGACTTTAAGCATCCAATTTGTGGACACTGATCATCAATGGGCTGATATCTTCACCAAAGCATTACCTGAAGATAAGTTCGAGTTCATCAAGAAGCATCTCAACATTATCTCCATATCTGACTAGCTCAAGTAGTCATCTTAGGAGTTTTTAATTTTCTTGTAATTTTACTTTATGTCTTTTATTTTTTGTTTTTAATTTCTGTACTTTGTAAAGAGAAAAACAAAAATACAAAAATAGTAGGACCTCTTTTTGGCTGATGACAAAAAGGGGGAGAGAGAGAAAAAGGAGAAATAAGTAGAAAAGGAGAGATAAAAAGAAAGGAGAAGCAAAAAAGAAAGAGATGAAAAGAGAAGGAGTTGAAAAGGAGAAGAAACAAGGAGAAAGAAAATTAAAGAGAGAAAAAGAAAGAGTGAAAAGAGAAGGAGTTGAAAAGGAGAAGAAACAGGGAGAGAAAAATATAAAACAGAAAAGAGATGAAAAGAGAAGGAGTTGAAAAGGAGAGGAGAAGAGAAGAAAAGAAAGAGTGATTTAAGAAGGAGTTGAAAAGGAGAAGAAAAAGTCATTATTAGACTTATGGGGAGAAATTGGTCTGGGGGGGAGTATTTCAAGTACTTCGGGTTATAAGCTAGCAAAATAAGTTAAGGTTTTGTCATCATCAAAAAGGGGGAGATTGTTGGAACCAAGTTGGTTCTAAGTACTTAGTATTTTGATGTTAACAAAAGCACTCCATGTAATCTTATTTTGTACCTTGAATTATTATATTAAATGCCACCAGAAGATGAAGTTACCAGGGGCAGAAGATAAAGTCACCAGAGGTAGAAGATGAATTACCAGAGGATAAAATCAGACCAACTGATACACCTCTAGAAGTCACTAGATAATGAAATGATAATCAGTCCAGACTTGATCATAAGTCAGACTTGGTCCAGAATTTATTCTGACAAGAAGATAGCTTGGCAATGAAATGATAATCAGTTCAGACTTGATCCAGACTTAACTAGAGCTTCAGATAATTGGTCCAAAACAAGTGACTTGGTCCAGATTTGGCCCAGACCAGAAGATAGCATGGTTCAGAGTATGAAACTAAGTACAAACCAGAAGAAATGATATCCAGATTTAATCCAGAACTGATCCAGATCAGAAGGTAAATGTCCAGATTAAAATATCCTTTGTCTAGACTTAATTTCAGTTCAATCCAGACCCAGTCCAGAATTGGTCCAGATCAGAGGGAAGATGTTCAGATCAATGGTCCAGATTTAAGCATATGGCCCAGTGTTGGCCGAGATCAGAATATCAAAACGTGTGGTCCAGTATTGGCCGAGATCAAAGGATCACAATAGATCAGATTGCAAGTCCAGAGTGGTCGAGATCAGAAGATCAAAAAGTGTGGTCCATGGTTGGCCGAGATTAGAGGATCACAGCAGATCAGATTGTATGGTCCAGAGGTGGATGGGAGCAGAAGATCAAACGGTCAAGATTTAATCAAAGTATTAAAAGGATTTAATACAAAAATAAATTGAAGTCTTATGGAATTCAGAACCTATTGGCGGGAAGAAAGATTTGATCCAGAATTAATTTGATCCAGAGTTATTTTTGAATGCATATCTGGAGCTAAAAAGATATGTTTTTTTATTTAAGTGAAACTCGATTGGTCAAGGTATTTTTGCAAGAGAATCTAGCAAGATACAGCTCGAATTTAAGCTTGGAAGATACCCTAATATGCATCTATAAAAAGAGGCTCAAGGCATAAGACTTAGCATCGAAAAATCACAAAAGAGTCATACACTTCCAGAAGCAAACACTCGAGTTTTTAGTGAGGTAAATTGTGAGTTTCAGCTTTCCAGAAGCAAGCACTTGTGTTTTTCTCTCCCTTGTGTTAGATCTAAGTTATTGAAGTAGAGTCTACAATCTGACGGAGTCCGAAGGGGTAGCAGATTACTTAGCAATCAGATTCAAGGCGTTGTAATTCCTTCTACAATCTGGGGTTGTCAGATTGGTATGAGAAGACTTGACTTGAGAAGTCAAGGTGATGTATTCCTCAAAAGTCTAGGATTGTTAGACTGTTTGAGAAGACTGACTTAGAGGGTCAGTGGTATTGTTGTAATTCAAGGTTTAGAATTAGTGAAATCCTTCAAAGTGAAGAGACTGGACGTAGCCTCGTTAACGGTGAACCAATATAAAATTCTGTGTTTTATTTTTACTTCATATCCGCTGCTAACTCTGTTTGATTCATACATCAGGTTTTGTTATAAAACTGCAAAAACAGAAAAAGTATTCAAGTTAGTCAAACACAATTCAACCCCCTTCTCATGTTTGCACCTTCAATTTTTAAGCAAGAAGTTACTAAGTCTATCATACCATGCCCTAGGTGCTTGTTTTAGACCATACAGAGATTTTCTAAGTTTAAAAACATGATTTGGAAATTCAGAACTTTCAAAACCTGGGTGTTGTTTAACATAGACTTCTTCACTTATATAACCATTTAAAAAAGCACTTTTAACATCCTTTTGAAATAATGTAATGTTATTATTTGCAGCAAAAGAGAGTAGGATACGAATAGCTTCTAACCTGGCCACTGGAGCAAATGTCTCAGTGTAATCAATGCCCTCTAGCTGATTGTAGCCTTATGCAACAAGTCTTGCCTTGTTTCTGACCACTTCACCTTTTTCATTTAGCTTGTTTTTGAAAACCCACTTGGTTCCAATAATGTTCTTTTCTAGTCTTGGTACTAGATCCCAAACATCATTCTTTTCAAATTCATTTAACTCTTCTTGCATTGCAAGAACCCATCCATTATCTGCCAATGCTTCATTAAAAGAGGTAGGCTCAATTGATGAGAGTAAGCCAAACAAACTGGTGTCTTTAAGTGATGATTTGGTCCTTAAGGGATCACTTGCACTTCCAATGATTAGTGTTTCAGGATGAGATGACTTGTACTTCCATCCACATCTTTCTTTTGACTTATCTTCAGATTCATCATTTGAAGATTTATCATATTCTTCTTATTTGCTTGTATCCTCTACTTTTTCAAGTTCTTCTGGTTTGTCTACATCAGCTTCCTTTGGTTCTGGTAAACCTGCACTATCATCATCTTGCTTTGACTTTTCAAAGTCAAGCTGTTTGTCATCAAATTTAACATGTATGGACTCTTCCACAATATTAGTCTCCCTATTAAACACGTTATAAGCCTTGGATCTTTCAGAGTAACCAATGAAGGTACACTTTTGAGATCGAGAATCAAATTTTCCAAGGTTATCTTTGGTGTTCAACATATAACAAGTAC
Source organism: Cicer cuneatum (assembly GCA_037974295.1). Lineage (NCBI taxonomy): Eukaryota > Viridiplantae > Streptophyta > Magnoliopsida > Fabales > Fabaceae > Cicer > Cicer cuneatum. The sequence goes on along the minus strand of JBBPBO010000001.1, from coordinate 68,730,941 downwards.
AACCAATATTTTTAAAATAGGAGATGTTAGGCTTTTTACCTTTCCACAATTCATATGGTGTTTTATTCAATATGGATATGATATAGACTCTATTTTGAATGTAACATGCAATATTAATTGCTTCAGCCCAAAGGTGTTTTGCAACATTCATATCATTTAACATGGTTTTGGCCATTTCTTGGATTGATCTATTTTTTCTTTCTACAACTCCATTTTGTTGGGGTGTTTTAGGAGAAGAAAAGTTGTGAGATATTCCATTCTCATCACAAAAACTTTCAAAGAACTTGTTCTCAAATTCTCCTCCATGATCACTTCTAATTGTTATAATCTTAAGACCCTTTTTATTCGTGATTTGTTTGCAAAATGTGATAAACACTTTGTGGGATTCATCCTTACTTCTTAAAAAATTTACCTATGTCCACCTAGTGTAATCATCTACTATAACAAAGCCATATTTCTTTCCACTTAGAGAGGCTGTTTTCACTGGTCCAAATAGATCTATATGTAAGAGCTCAAGGGGCTTTGAGGTAGAGGCTGAGTTTTTAAGGTTAAAGGAGTTTTTTGTTTGTCTTCCCTTTTGACAAGCTTCACACGTCATTTCAGTTTTGTAACTCGGCTTAGATAGACCTCTCACCAGTTGAAGTTTATTCAGTTTTGAAACTAATCTAAGGTTTGCATGACCTAATCTTTTGTGCCAAATTAGTGTCTCTTCATTTACTGACATAAGACACTTAACCTTTTGTTTCTCTAGACTAAACAAATTTATCTTATAAATGTTGTTTTGCCTCTGACCTGTAAAGAGTACAGATCCATCCTTCTGACTAATTGCCTTGCATGTTTTTGATTGAATATAATATCGTAATTATTATCACTTAACTGACTAATACTTAATAAGTTATGCTTAAGACCTTTAACAAACAAGACATCTTTAATAGAAGGGGAAGTACCATTACCAACCGTGCCTTGACCAATGATCTAGCCTTTTTGCTTTCCTCCAAAAGTCACTGTGCCTCATTTGCTTAAGGTTAGTTTTTGGAGCATAGACTTTTTTCCTAACATATGTCGTGAGCATCCACTGTCCAGGTACCCTGATTGGTGTTGTACCCAAATCTAGTTGCGTTCTGATTTGTTAGTCTTGATAGGTTTCTGGTATTTCCTTGTATTTATCATGGGATAAAATAGTTTGGAGTGACCTTTTTTAGAGCAAACAGTACACAAAACATTAGAAGAAACAAGTTTAGTTTCAGTTACAGGTTCTTCAAATCCTATACCTCTTTTACCATTGTTACTAACTCCATAAATCATAAAAGCATATTTGCTTCTTTCCATACCATTTGCAAGAAAGTCTTGAAATACTTGTTCATGCATATCAGAATTACATGTAGTATTTTCACTTGATGTTGAACAATGATTACCTTTTAGAGTTAGATTTTCAGCTTTAAGTTCAGCAATATTAGTTTTAAGAGCTGCATTTTCTGTTTTACATTCTGTACTTTAATTCTTTAAAACATTGACTTCTTTGGTTAGAATTTTATTTTCTTTCATAAGTGTTTTCAGTTTTAAAGACAATTTGTTATTAATATTTAAAAAATCATTTATTGTAGTAATTAAATCAGATCAAGTGAATTCAGAAAATATCTCTTTTTCTTCATCTGTTGATTCACTTCCAAAGTCAGAATCTGTGTTGGATCCACAGACAGAGTTGGTGTGAGCCATCATAGCCAAATCTGCTTCTTCATCATCGGAAGATTCATCAGAATCATCCCATGTAGCCATCAGACTCTTCTTCTTGGGTCTGGAATCTTTCTTCTGGTGTTTCCCTTTCTCCATGTTTGTACATTCTGACTTGATATGTCCAGGTTCATTGCATCCATAGCAGATAATACTTTTCTTGTCATATTCATCCTTTCCTCTATTGGAATGCTTGGAATACCTTTGGGGAAATTTCATCTTTCTGTTGTGCCACATCTTTAGAACCTTTCTGGTTATGAAAGCAATCTCCTTTTCCACTGGGTTCAGATTTTGATCATCTGAATCGCTATCTTCTGATTATGATGTTGCTTTTAGAACTGTCTTCTGCTTGGATTTCAAGGCTAGGGTTTTGTTCTTCTTCTTGGGATCATCTTCTTCAAGCTCAATTTCATGTGATCTGAGGGAGCTGATTAATTCTTCCAGCTTTAGAGTATTCAAATCCTTTACTTCCTGAATGTCAGTGATATTTGGTCTCCAATTGGTTGGCAGGCTCCTAAGGATTTTCTTCACATGATCAGCAGTAGTATAACTCTTCTCAAGTACATTTAATTTTGAGACTAGAGTCTGGAAAACATTGTTTCAATGTCTTCATCTTCTTCCATCTTGAACAACTCATACTTTTTGACTAGGATGTTGGCCTTTGCTTCTTGAACTTGCTTGCTTCCTTCATAGGTCAGACTCAGACTATCATAAATACTCTTTGTTGTCGCTTTGTTGGTGCACTTGTCAAATTCCTTGAAGGTGATTGCATTTATCATGAATGTTCTGGATTTATGATGCATCTTGTACATCTTCTTCTGATCATCATTCATATCCTTTCTTGGAATTTCAATACCATCAATATCCTCTAGAGCAACATAACCATCTTCCACCAAGTCCCAAAGTTTAGAATCTTGTGAAATAAAGAAACTTCTCAACCTATCTTTCCAATATTCAAAACGTTCTCCATCAAACAGAGGTGGTCTGCTGACGTTTCCTCCGACATCTTCTTCACTGAATCCATACATATTGAATCCTTGGATCTTTTCTCAAACATTGTAAAGTGCTCAGCCTTGAGCTCGAGCTCTGATGTCAATTTAAGGTGCAAACACAAGAAGGGGGGTTGAATTGTGTTTGCCAAAGTTGAATACTTTTTGCTGATTCGATGAAAGTTGATATAAATTACTTGGAGAATAAGCAATTAGATTCAGCAGCAGCGGATAATAAAGGCATAAGTATTTGGACAAATAGATTTATCCTGGTTCACCATTAACTTGTCTACATCCAGTCCGCTCATTCAGAAGGCTTTAACCCACTAATTCAAACACTTTAAATTAGACAGCTCCTGACCCTCCAAGCCAGTCTTCCCAAACAGCTTGACAGCCTTAGACATTTGAGGAACAACAACACCTTAACCCTACAAGCCAAGTCTTCTCCTATCAATCTGACAACCCCAGATTGAAGAAGGAACTTACACCACCTTGACCCTACAAGCCAGATCTTCTCATAACAATCTGACAAACCTAGATTAAAGAAGGAACTTCCATCATTATTGGGTTGGATACAAAGGTATGGAACTTGAGTAGTTGCTTCTAGAAAGCTGATTATAACAATGACTCTCACACTCTAAGAAAAGAACACTTAGAAAATATTTTTCTTTCGCACAAGTGTTTCTCTCTTTAAACTCTAAGATGAATTTGGATTTGAATCTTGAGTTCTTCCATTTTTTTAATGATTTCTTCTTCAGCCTGGAGTCTCTATCTATAGTTGAGATTTGGGCTTTTACTTGGTCCAAGTTTAATTTGGAATTGTATTTGGTTCAGATTTCTTTTGTAAATTCTTCAACTTGATTCTGTGCCTTTTTAAATTTTGAACCAAATCTTCTTCAAACTTCAATCAAGTCTTCTTCGAATATGAATCAAATCTTCTACGAATCTTGACCAGTCTTCTTTCATACTTTGATGTTTGCCTCAAACGGTATACTTTGATGATGTCCACTGATTCCTGCCTCTGAAGGTATCCTCTGATTTTTGTCTGTGATGATATCCTCTAATGGGATCCTCTGGTGATATCCAAGAGTGATATCCTCTGGTGGGATCCTCTGGTGATATCGTCTGATGGGATCCTCTGGTTATATCCTCTGCTGGCATATTCTAGTGGCATTCTCTGGAGGTATCCTCTGCTGGCATCCTCTGGTGGGATCCTCTGGTGACATCCTCTGGTCGCATCCTCTGGTGGTATCCTCTTGAGGTATTCTCTGGGGACATCCTCTGGTAGCATCCTTTGGAGGTATCCTCTGGTGGAATCCTTCTTTGAAGTTAAACTTATTCATAAAATCTTTTTGTTAATATCAAAACTTTAACTATAAAACCAACTTGGTTCCAACACTTAAACCCTATATCATCAACACTACACCATAAATCATAAAGCCAAACCCTTAACCCTAAACACCATAAACCCTAAAGCCAAACCCTAAACCATTAACAATAAATCTAAACACTACACCCTAAACGGTACACCATACACCCTTAGTATACCCTAAACCCTAACTCTATAACCTAAATCCTATACCATATACCTTAAACCCTTAACCCTAAATCTAAAACCCTAATGCATAAACCCTAACCCTATACCCTAAACATTTAACTCTAATTCTTAAAACCTTAAACCTACACCCTACCCCTTAAACCCTAAAATCCTTACCCTACACCCTAACACTTTAAACCCTTAACCCAATACACTAGCATCCTAAACCCTAAACCCTTAACCCTAAACACTAAACCCAAGGCCCTAAGTCCTAAACCCTAAGATCCTAAACCCTAAATTGTAAACCCTAAAACATATACCCTAAATCCATATACCATATATCCTAAAACCTAAACCTTATACATTAAATCGTAAACCCTAAAATCCTAAACCCAACATATTAAAAGCTAACCCCTAAAACGTAAACCATAAAACATACACCCTATATCCTAAAACCAAAACCTTAACCCTAATCCCTAAACCACAAATCCTAATTGTATACCCTAAATCTTAAACCCTATACCCTAAACCCTATACCCAAAAACCTTAACCCTCAATTCTAAACCTTAACCCTTAACCATAACCCTAAAATCCTAATCATAACCCTAAACTCTAAACCTTAACCCTAAAATCGTCAACCCTACATACTAACAGCTAAACCCTAAATTCATAAACCCTATATCCTAAAACCTAAACTTATACCTAAAACCGTTAACCCTAATCCCTAAACCACAAACCCTAAACCCTAAATGTAAGACCTTTAAATTTAAAAATTTAATTATGGAATTAATATTAAGTGTATTTTTGGGATATTTGTAAAATATTTAATATATGTATGTTTTGAGTGAATATATATATATATATATATAAATATTTATTTTAGAAGATGAATTAAGATTATTGGATGAAGAGTAAATTAATTTAATTACGAGTAATTAAATTATCGGGCAGTTAATTAAAGGATTATCGGCTAATTGCGACGAAACCGGTTAAGTGCTGGAGGGTTTAGCAATATTTTAGTATTATTTTTGATGAGGTGGCACCCACATATGCCTATCTATAGGAGTTAGAAGGAATGGCAAAGTCAGATAACCTTTCCTCCTCCATACTGCATGTAACAGTAACCATCACATTCTTCATCCCATTCTGATTTCTGCTTCACGTTAAAAAAAAAAAGAGTTCCTCAAAAGTGAGATTACTTGGAAATCCAAGCACCGAAACACCAAGTACCAAGAACAAAAGTTGTTCCTCTCCTCATTACGGAGCTAGAGAACCCACTTTGGTAGCGGCAAACGGAAACTTCGCCGATTTTTGACGCATAAACGTAACAGGGGTAAGGGGCACCTTCCACTTTCTAGATTGCATTAGGGTTGTAAATGCATACTGTTATGGCATTAATAATGTTTCATTATTGATTTTGAAGAAAAAACTGTTTTGCATGTCATTTTGAAGGATGAAAAATGCATAATGTTGATGTTTTAAATTATCTGTGATGTTGCTGTGTTGGTTGATATACCAACGTTGTTCTGTTTATGTGGGAAAGCTGGAAAATGTTTTGCATGTTGTTTTGGGGATGATCAAAAGGCATATGTTGATAAAACTCTTGTGCATGTTGTTATAAAATACGAAAAATGCATTCTGTCGAGGTTTGATGATCGGTGATGTTTGCTGTTTTGACTAAATACATCAATGTTGTTCTGTTTGTGTGGAAAAGCTGGAAAATGCTTTGCATGTTGTTTTGGTTGTGAAACAATACTGGAAAATACTTTGCATGTTGTTTTGGGAATGCTCAAAATGCAAATGTTTGGAAATGCATGTTCTGTTTTTGAGTTTGACATTCTGTTTTGGGGGATTTAAGCAAAACTGTGATGTTGTTCTGGTGTTGGTGATTCTATTTCTGTTATGGTGAAATAGTCAGGTGATGATGATGGTTTAAAAAGAAAAGGATTTAAAATGGTGGAAGTGTTTTCTGGAAGATCTGTTGTTGATGAAAAATGTTTTGAGTTTTGGGGTTTCAAAAGAATGTTGATTTTATTTTGGTGTTGTGTTGGTTTTTCAAAGAAAAGAATTTGAAAACGTGTTGAAGTTTTCTGTGAAATTTCACTGAATTCGAAGGTGTATTCGAATATGGCATGAGTGTATTCGAATACAGCCTGTAAAACTTCACTTTTATTCAAATTTTTGAACTTGTATTCGAATACAGATAAGGGATTTTTGCTTCTGACTTAGCCTCTGTATTCGGCTACGACCCTGTCGTATTCGAATACAGGACTGCAATTTTTGCCATTGTATTTGCATCTGTATTCCACTAGGACAGCCTCGTATTTGAATACAAAATGTTGATTTTTCACTGTTTTTGCCTCTGTATTCGAATACAAGGGAGCTGTATTCGAATACAACTTGCTTTTTTTCAAAAATTTCATTTTTAAACAATGGTTTATGAACTTAAAGAGTTGGGAAAACATTGGGAAGGTTTGTGATGAATTAAAATGGTGTTTTTGAGATGGTTTGGGGTGGTGATGATGAGGTTCTAGAGTTCTTTATTGATGCTGTGAAAAATGATGAGTTTACACTGTTGTAGCCTCTGTATTCGAATACAAGGAAGCTATATTCGAATACAGAGTGTTGATTCTGCACTGTTTTAGCTTCTGTATTCGAATACAAATTCGGTTTTTCTAGAAAACTCAGTTTTAAACATGTGTTTATAAACTTTAAGAGTTGGGGAAAACATTCGGAAGACTTGTGATGAATTAAAATGGGGTTTTGAGATAGTGTGAAGTGGTAATGATGTGGTGCTTGAATATTTTTGTTGATGTGATGACAATGAAATTATTTGGGTTGAGGTGATTTTGGGGAAATGATGGAAAGGCTGAATTTTGCTGATGTTTGCATACTGTTTTCAGTGAAGAGAAAACATTGCATGTCCATGCATTGCCTAGTCAGGTGGTGACCACGATGGGCCACAGAGTAATGCAGTAACCGTGATGGTCCGCGAAGTTAAGTAGTAACCACCGTAGTGGGTTACGGAATGGCCGCATGTTCGTGGTGGTCCATTATATCCGTGCGAGGATTTAACTTCTATGTATTTGGCCTGTGAGAGGCTAATACACGTGAAAGTAGTAACCGTGATGGGTTGTAGAGTGGCCGCGTGTTCGTGGTGGTCCATTCAAATACGTAAAACGTGCTGGTCTGTTGAGCGACTGCACTGGTGCTGATCTGTGAGCGATTGCACCATTGTCATGTTGGCCATTAAAGTCAAACATATGTAAATTGTGCTGGTCTGTGAGCGACTGCACCTTGGTAATTCCAAGAAGTTGAGTACATGAGCATATACATATTTCATCGGGGTGGTTGACCGGTGGGTCATGATTTGGATATGTGTTGATGATTGGAAATTGATGAGTGTAAGTATATTATGGAATCTGAAATTTTTTTGATGAATGATTGTGATTGCTGAGTTGATGGTTGTACTTACAACATGTTTTCCATATTAATTTGGTTGCTGTTAGAAAAGGCATACATGTCATGAAATTTCAAAATGAGCATCCTTATTTATCATCATTATTATATGATATGCCATGGATATATTTGTTACTGTTGATATAAATGCTATGTGTTATTTGTTAATTTCAGTCGGTGACCCTTTACTATTATTGTCGAAATTGGGCTTTGCCCTCAGATGATACCCAAACCCGTCCCACCGACGGTTACACTAACGACGGAGACGTCGTTAGTTTCGCCTAATCTTTACGTACGGAGTATTCGTGGGCAACGTAGAGGGACGGACAGTTGGAATGAAGACGAGACTTGTGGAGGAGGCGGTGGAAATTGCTTGCTACTGTAGCTTACTGCATGATCAGTTTAGACTCGTTGTATAGGATTTTGAGTCTGGTGGATGTAATTATTTATTTTGGGAATTATTGTATATCTTTCCGCTATTTTGAATGTATCTTTATTTCGACATATTTTGAAGATTAAATTCCCAAAAATATCTTACTTGATTTCAATCACGGTGTAATTAATTAAATACTTTTGTCGTTTTGGATCACGACAAATTATTTTATGAAATGACTGAATCTTATTTTAATTCTTTCGCATTAAATTCCGAAAATTCATTTATTAATTTTGGTTGAAAAAAAAATACATTCGCGCTGTGTTTTAAACTCGGGGTGTTACACTAAACCCTAAACACTAAATAATAAACCCTAAACCCTATACCCAAAAACCTTAACCCTAAATTCTAAACCCTAACCTATAACCTATACCTTACACCTTCAATGCTAACCCCTAAACCCTAATCCACACACCCTAAGCCTATTCCCTAAACCCTTGACCGTAAACCATAAAACCTTAACCCTACACACCCTATACCCCAACATACTTACCCTACACCCTAACAATTTAAATCCTTAACCCTACACACTAGCATACTAAACACTAAACCCTAAAACATACACCCTAAATCCTAAACCCTAACACCGTAAACCCTATATCCTAAATCCAAACAATATACCTTAATCCTTAAACCCTAAACCCCAAACCTCATCCCTATACACTAAATCTTAAACCCTATACCCTAGGATCCTAAACACTAAACCCTAAATCGTAAATCCTAATAACCTAAAACATACCCCGTAAACCCTATACCCTAAACCATTAACCCTAAACACTAAACAAGAAGCCCTACATCCTCAACACTAAACCACAAATCGTAAACCCTAAAACCCTAAAACATACACCATAAACCCTAAAGCCAAACCCTTAACCCTAAACCATTAACCGTAAATCTAATTACTACATCCTAAACGATACACCATACACCCTTAATACTATACCCTAAACCCGAAAAACTAGAGCTTAAACCCTAAACCCAAACACCTAAATCCAAATCTTATACCTTAAACACAAAACCCTAAATCACAAATTCTAACCCTCTACCCCAAAAATTAAAACCTATACCCTAAGCCTTTAAACTTAAACACTAAACCCAAGGCCCTATATCCCACACCCTAGGATCCTAACCCTAAAACATACACCGTAAATCCATAAACCCTATATCGTAAAACCTAACCCTGATACCATTAACCCTAAACCCTAAAATCCTTACCCCTACATACTAAAAGCTAAACCCTAAAACATAAACCCTAATACATAAACCTTAAATCCATAAACCCTATATCCTAAAATCTATACCTTATACCTTAAACCCTAATCCCTAATCCCTAAACCACAAATCCTAACCCTATACCCTAAACACTATACAATAAACCCTAACCTATACCCAAAAACCTTCACGCTAAACCTTAACCCTACACCCTAAAATCATAAACCCTACATACTACCTTACACCTTAAACCCTAATCCCTAAACCACAAATCCTAACCCTATACCCTAAACACTATACAATAAACCCTAACCTATACCCAAAAACCTTCACCCTAAACCTTAACCCTACACCCTAAAATCATAAACCCTACATACTAAAAGCTAATCCCTAAAACGTAAACCCAAAATCATACACCCTAAATCCATAAACCCTATATCCGAAAACCTAAACCTTACACCTTAAACCATTAACCCTAATCCCTAAACCACAAAACCTAACCCTATACCCTAAATCTTAAACCCTATACCCTAAACACTAAATAAATAAACCCTAAACCCAAAAACCATAACACTAAATTCTAAACCCTAACATTATAACCTAAATCCTATAACCTATATCATAAACCTCAAAATCCTAACCCCAAAAGCCTAATGCACAAACCCTAAGCCTATTCCCTAAACCCTTGACCCTAAACCATAAAACCTTAACCTTACACCCTATACCCCAACATAAAACCTTAACCTTAACCGTAAACCATTAACCGTAAACCTAAGCACTACACCATAAACGGTACACCCTACACCCTTAATGGTATACCCTAACCCAAAAAACTACACCATAAACCCTACCATATAACATAAATCCTATACCATATACCTTAAACCATTAACCCTAAATCAATCCCAAAACCATAAACCCTAACCCTATACACTAAACACTTAACTCTAATTCTTAAAACCTTAACCCTACACCCTAAACCCTAAAATCCTTACCCTATACCCTAACACTTTAAACCCTTAATCCTACACATTAGCATCCTAAACACTGAACCCTAAATGGTAACCCTTAAATCCATAAACCCTAAAACATATACCTTAACCATAAACCCTAAAAACCTTACCCTAAACCCTAACACATTAAACCCTTAACAAAACAGACTGGCATCCGAAACACTAAACCCTAAATCGTAAACCCTAAAACATACACCCTAAATCCATAAACCATATATTCTAGATCCTAAACCCTTAACCCTAAACCACAAACCTTAAACACTTAACCCTAAACCCTAAACCACAAACCCTAAACCTATACCCTAAACAATAAACCCTAACCTACACCCAAAAACCTTAACCATTAATCCTAAACCCTAACCCACAAACCCTAAACCCTAACCATGTAATCTAAATCATATACCCGATATCTTAAACACATAAACCCTAAGCCTATACCCTAAACCCTAAATCTTAAAACCTTAACCCTACACCCTAAACCCTAACATCCTTACCCTACACCTAACACTTTAAACCCTTAACCCTAGACACTAGCATCCTAAACACTAAACCCTAAACGGTAAACACTAACATCATAAACCCTAAATCCTAAACACTTACACCGTAAACCCTATATCCTAAATCCCAACATTATACCTTAAAACTTAAACCATATATCCTAAACCCGAACCCTACAACCTATATCCTATACCCTACACCTTAAATCTTAAATCCGAAACCCTAAACCCTAATCCACAAACCCTAAACCTTAACCCTAAATCTTAAAACCTTAACTGTACACCCTAAACTATAACATCTTTACCCTACACCCTAACACTTTAATCCGTTAACCCTACATACTAGCATCCTAAACCCAAAACCCTTAATGGAAAACCCTAAAACATATACCATAAATCCTAAACCCTAACACCGTAAACCCTATATCCTAAATCCAAACATTATACCTTAAACCCTAAACCCTAAACCCAAATCCTATACACCAAACCCTTAACCCTAAAAGCTAAAAAGAAGCGCTAAACTCTAAACCCTACAATCCAAAACCCTACATCCCTAACACTAAACCAAAAAATCAGGAAACATACCCTAAATCCTAAATCCCAAAGCCAAACCCTATACCGTAGACCCTAAAAACTAAACAAGAAGTGCTAAACCCTAAATCCTAGGATCCGAAAACGTCCATCCACAACACTAAACCCTAAATCGTAAACCCTAATACCCTAAATTATACCCTGTTAAACCTAAACCCTAAAGCCAAACCCTTAACCTTAAACCATTAACCGTAAATCTAAACACTACACCCAAAACGGTACACCCAACACACTGAATAGTATACCCTAAACCCTAAAACCTACAACATAAACCATATCCCTATAACCAAAATCCAATACAATATGCCTTAAAACCTTAACCCTAAATCCTAAACCCTAATCCATAAACGCTAACCCTATACCCTAAACCCTTAACTCTAATTTTTAAAACCTTAACCCTACCCCTTAATCCCTAACATCCATACCCTACACCCTAATAATTTAAACCCTTAACCCTACACACTAGCATCCTAAACACAAAACCCTAAATGGAAAACCCTAAAACATACACCGTAAATCCTAAACCCTAACACCATAAACCCTACATCCAAAATCCAAACATTATACCTTAAACCCTAAACCCCAAACCCAAACCTTGTACAGTAAACTCTAAACCCTAAAAACTAAACAACAACTGCTAAACCCTAAATCCTAGGATCTGAAACCTTACATCCTCAACACTAAATCCCAAAACATAAACCCTAAATGTAAGACCCTTAATTTTTAATTAAAATTATGGAATTTATATTTAGTGTATTTTGGGGATATTTGTAAAATATTTAATATATGTATGTTTTGAGTAAATATATATATATATAAATATTTATTTTGGAAGATAAATTAAGATTATTGGATGAAGAATAAATTAATTTAATTACGAGTAATTAAATTAACGGACAATTAAGTAAGGGATTAGCGGCTAATTGAGACGAGACTGGTTAAGTGCTGAGGATCAGACAAGTGTCGGGTGAGGTGGCACCCAAACAAGTCTATATATAGGAGTGAGAAAGATGGTGAAATCAGAACACCATTCCTCCTCCCTCACTGCTCATACTGCATGTAATAGTATCCCTTCCCTCCCATTATGTTTCTGTTCCAGTCCGTTCAAAAGAAAAGAAAAGAGGGAGTTCCTCAAAAGTGTCATTACATGGAAATCCAAGCACCAAACCAGAAAACCCTCAGTACAAAAGTTGTTCCCCTCATCATTCCGAAGCTAGAGAACCCAATTTCGTAGCAGCAAACGCAAGTGGGAGTTTTGCCGATTTTTGACGCGTAAACGGGAACGAAAGCAGAAACGTGAGAAGTAGCAGAAACGCAACAAGGGTAAGGGCACCTTCCACTTTCTAGTTGCATTAGGGCTGTAAGTGCATAACTGTCATGGCATTACTGGTGTTTTCATTATTGTTTTTGAAGGAAAACTATTTTGCTTGTTGATTGAAAGAAATAAAAAAAATGCATTCTGTGATGTTTTAAAAGTTCTGTGATGATTGTTGTTTGGGCTGAATGCACTAAAGTTGTTTTGTTTATATGGGAAAGTAGAAAAATGTCTTGCATGTTATTTTGAAGATGATTAAAATGCATGTTCATAAAACTTCTTGAATATTGTGATAAAATGCGAAAATGCACTCTGTTGGTGTTTTGGGTGTATGTGATGCTTGCTGTTTGGCTGAATGTGTTAATGTTGTTCTGATGGTGTGAGAAAGCTGAAATGCTTTACATGTGTTCTGTTTGTGTGAGAAAGCTGGAAATGCTTTACATGTGTTTTGAGAAATGGTCAACAATGTGAATGTTAAAAAATGTCTGTTCTGTGTGGTTGACATTATGTTTTTGAGTGATTCTGGTAATGCTGATGTTTTCAAAGAAAAGGGAATTTTAAATGATGAAAGTGTTTTTCTGGAAAAATTGTTAGTGATGAAAATGCCTGAGTTTTATGGTTCAAAAGAAGTGCAGAATCTGTTTGGGGTTGTGCTGGTTTTTCAAAGGAAAAAGATTGAAAATGTGTTGTAGTTTTTCAGGAAAAGTCCACTGAATTAGAAGGTGTATTCAAATACAACATGAGTGTATTCGAATACAACCTGGCAAGCTTCTGTTTTACTCAAGTTTTCAAACTTGTATTCTAATACGGGCCTCTGTATTCGATTACAGAGGAAGGATTTTTGCTTCTGACTTAGCATATGTATTCGACTACGACTCTGTCGTATTCGAATACATCAGTGAAATTTTAACACTGTATTCGCATCTGTATTCGACTACGACAGTCTCGTATTCGAATACAGGATGCTAACCTTCACAATTTTTGCTTCTGTATTCGAATACAGATTCGGGTTTTTCCAGAAACTCAAGGTTTAGCTTCTGTATTCGAATACAAGGAAGCTATATTCGAATGCAGATTCGTGTTTTCCAGAAAATCAAGTTTTAAACACTGTCATGTGAATCTTAAAGTGTTGGGGAACATTGAGAAGGGTTAAAATGATTTAAAATGGAGTCTTTGAAATCGTTTTGAAGAGGAGATGATGATGTTTTGGAAACCTTTAATGACCTGAGAGAAAATGCTGAATCTTCTGTATTCGACTACAGGCATGCTGTATTCGAATACAGAATGTTGAATTTGCAGTTTCTTGCTTCTGTATTCGAATACAAGGGGGTCGTATTCGAATACAGATTCGTGTTTTTCAAAAATCCAGAGTTTTAAACATTGTTTTATAAACCTTAACTGTTGGGAATCATTTGGGAAGGTTTGTGATGAATTAAAATGGAATTTTTGTGATAGTTTGAAGTGGTGGTGATTAAGTTTTTGAGACTTTACTGATGTAGTGAAAAACACTGGTTTTGCACTATGACAGCCTCTGTATTCGAATACAAGGAAGCTGTATTCGAATACAAAGTGTAATTCTGCACTATTGTTGGCTTCTGTATTCGAATACAGATTCGTATTTTCCAGAAATCTCAGTTTTAAACACTGTTTTATGAATTTTAAGAGTTGGGGAAAGACTTATGATAATTAAGAATGGAATTGTGAGATAATGTAAAGTGTTAATGATTGCTTGACTGTTTAATCATGGTTGTGATGATGATGATATTGTTTGTGTTGAGATGTTTTGAAATATGATGGAAAGGTTCAAATTTCCTAATAATGCATACTGTTTCAGTGAAGAGAAAACACGACATATTCATGCATTGCATAGTCAAGTGGTACCCGCGATGGGCCACAGAGTAATGCGTAAACGTGCTGATCTGTTGAGCGATTGCACGAGTGATGGTCTGTTGAGCGACTGCACTGGTACAGATCTGTTGAGCGATTGTACCCTGAAATGCGCAAAAATGTGTTGATCTGTTGAGCGATTGCACTAGTGCTGGTCTGCTGAGCGACTGCACTGATACTGATCTATTGAGCGATTGTACCTGAGTAGATGTCAAATGTGCTGGTCTATTGAGCGATTGCACGAGTGCTGGTTTGTTGAGCGACTGCACTGGTGCTGATCTGTTGAGCGATTTCACCCTAGTCTTGAGGGCCGTTAAAATGTGCTGGTCTGTTGAGCGACTGCACCTTGGTAATTCCAAGAAATTGTATACATGAGCATATACATATTGCATCGGGGGATTGACCGGTGGGTCACGATTTGGTTACATGATGATGGTTGGAAATTGATGTGTGTGAGTACTTTGGAAATCTGAATTTCTGATAAATGATTGTGATTGCTGAAGTGTTGGCTGTACCTACCACATATTTACCACATACTTTACTATTATTGTGGAAATTGGGCTTTGCCCTAAGATGAACCCCAAACCCGTCCCACCGACGGTTACTGTAAGACGCTTAATTTTTAATTAAAATTATGGAATTAATTTTAAGTGTATTTTGGGGATATTTGTAAAATATTTAATATATGTATGTTTTGAGTGAATATATATATATATATAAATATTTATTTTGGAAGATAAATTAAAATTATTGGATGAAGAATAAATTAATTTAATTACGAGTAATTAAATTAACGGACATTTAATTAAGGGATTAGCAGCTAATTGCGACGAGACTAGTTAAGTGCTGAGGATCAGACAAGTGTCGGGTGAGGTGGCACCCACACAAGCCTATAAATAGGAGTGAGAAGGATGGTAAAATCAGAACACCATTCCTCCTTCCTCACTACCCATACTGCATGTAACAATACCCTTTTCCCTCCCATTCTATTCTGCTTCCAATTCACGATTTCAAAAGAAAAGAGAGGGAGTTCCTCAAAAGTGCCATTAATTGGAAACCTAGGCACCAAACCAGAAAACCCCCAGTACAAAAGTTGTTCCCCACATCATTACGGAGCTAGAGAACCCAATTTCGTAGCAGCAAACGCAAGCGGCAGTTTCACCGATTTTTGACGCGTAAACGGGAACGAAAGCAGAAATGTGAGCAAAAGCAGAAAACGCAACAAGGGTAAGGGCACCTTCCACTTTCTAGTTGCATTCTAGGACTGTAAATGTATGTTTGAGGTGTGGTTATATTTGAGTTTCTGTTTTGAAAAAGAAACTGTTTTGCATGACATTTTTAAGAGGAAAGAAAATGCATTCTGTTGAGGTTTTAAATAATCTGTGATGTTGCTGTTTTGCTGATACAACATGTCTGTTTTGGTTGTGTGGAAAAGCTGAAAAATGTCTTGCATGTTATTTTGAAGTTGATCAAAATACTTGTTGAGAAAACTGTGTGCATGTTGTTTTAAAACCTGAAAATTTCATTCTATGATGTTTGATGATCTGTGAAATACAACATTGTTGTTCTGCTTGTGTGAGAAAGCTGGAATATGCTTTGCATGTTGTGTTGGTTGTGTAAGCATACTGGAGAATACCATGCATGTTGTTTTGGAGGTGCATGTTCTGGTTCTGGATAATTCTCATGTTGATCATTCTGTTTCTGTTTCTGATGATTTTGGTGTTGATCATTCTATTTCTGTTTCTGATGATTCTGGTGTTGATCATTCTATTTCTATTTCTGATTATTCTGGTGTTGATCATTCTATTTCTGCTTCTGATGATTCTGGGGGTGACTATTCTGTTTCTGTTTCTGGATGTTCTGGTGTTGATGATTCTGCTTCTGTTTCTGTTTTGAGTGATTCTGGCGATGTTGATGTTTTCAAAAGAAAAGGGATTTTAAATGATGAAAGTGTTTTCTGGAAAAGTGCTGAATCTGTTTTGATGTTTGGTTGTTTTTTTAAAAGAAACAGTTTGAAATGTGTTGAAGTCTCAGGAAAAATTTCACTGGTTTTCGAAGGTGTATTCGAATACAACATGCGTGTATTCGAATACAACCTGTCAAGCTTCTGTTTTACTTAAGTTTTCAAACTTGTATTCGAATACGAACCCCTGTATTCGAATACAGAGGGAGGATTTTTGCTTCTGACTTAACATATGTATTCGACTACGACCATGTCGTATTCGAATACAGAAGTGAAATTTTAACACTGTATTTGCATCTGTATTCGACTACAGGCATGCTGTATTCGAATACAGAATGCAGATTCTCACTAGTTTCAGCTTCTGTATTCAAATACAAGGGATCTGTATTCGAATAGAGATTCGGGTTTTTCCAGAAACTCAGTTTTTAGCTTCTGTATTCGAATACAAGGAAGCTGTATTCGAATACAGATTCGTGTTTTCTAGAAAATCAAGTTTTAAACACTGTCATGTGAATTTTAAAGTGTTGGGAAATATTGGGAAGGTTTATGATGAATTAAAATGGAACTTTTGTGATAGTTTGAAATGGGGGTGATGAAGTTTTTGAGACTTTACTGATGTAGTGGAAAAATACTAATTTTTACACTAGGACAGCCTCTGTATTCGAATACAAGAGGGTTGTATTCGAATATAGAGTGTAATTCTGCACTGTTTTTAGCTACTATATTCGAATACTGCTTCGTATTTTCCAGAAATCTCAGTTTTAAACACTGTTTTATGAATTTTAAGAATTTGGGAAACATTGGAAAGGCTTAAGATAAGTAAGAATGGAATTTTGAGATAATGCAAAGTGTTAATGATTACTTGACTGTTTAAATCATGATTGTGATGATGATGATATTGATTGTGTTGAGATGTTTGAAAAAGATGGAAAGGTTGAAATTTCTTGATAATGCATACTTATTTCAGTGAAGAGAAAACACTGCATATTCATGCATTTGCATAGTCAAGTGGTACATGCAATGGGCCACAGAGTAATGCGCAACCACGTGTTGATCTGTTGAGCGATTGCACGAGTGCTGGTCTGTTGAGCAACTCCACTAGGTACTGATATGTTGAGCGATTGTACCTTGGTATATAGGTGCTAGTCTGTTGAGCGACTGCACTGGTACTGGACTGTTGAGCGTCTGTACCCTGAAATGCGCAACCACGTGCTGATCTGTTGAGCGATTGCACGAGTGCTGTCTGTTGAGCAACTGCACTAGGTACTGATCTGTTGAGCGATTGTACCTTGGTATATGTCAGACGTGCTGGTCTATTGAGCGACTGCACGAGTGCTGGTCTGTTGAGCGATTGCACTGGTGCTGATCTGTTGAGCGATTGCACTGGTGCTGATCTGTTGAGCGATTGCACTGGTGCTGATGGTCTTGAGGGCCGTTAAAGTCATACATATTTAAATTGTGCTGGTCTATTGAGCGACTGCACCTTGGTGATTCCAAGAAATTGTATACATGAGCATATACATATTGCATCGAGGTGATTGATCGGTGGGTCACGATTTGGTTATATGATGATGGTTGGAAATTGATGTGTGTGAGTACTTTATGAAATCTGATTTTCTGATAAATGATTGTGATTGCTGAAGTGTTGGCTGTACTTACCACATATTTTCCATTTTAATTGATGTTTTGAAAAGGCATACATGTCACGAAATTTCAAAATGAGCATCTTTATTTTCATCATTGTTATACGATATGCCATGGATGTATGTGTTGCTGTGAATTATATGCTATGTGCTTATTTGTTAATTTCGGTCGGTGACCCTTGCTATTATATTGTGGAAATTGGGCTTTGCCCTCAGATGCCCCCCAAACCCATGCCACCCGTGGGACCCGAGACGACGGAAACGTCGCTCAACTTCATTGATCGTTCTGTGCCTACTGCTTGGGTATACGACCCCATCTCAAGCAAGGCTACGTACACGGGGAGATTGAAGAGGACCTGTAGGACCAATGGAGTGGTGCACTACGTGGAGCACAACTATGCGAGGATTGACTTTCCCGTGCCTTCCCGTGTGATATTGGAGGCGCACGGAATTTTTGATGATGCTGAGGAGCCAGCTAGAGGGGTTGAAACGGAGGCCACCGTAGGAGTGGTGACTCCTAACCCGGTGATTGGAGGAGATGTACATGATTCTGAGACGGAAGAGAAGAACGAAGAGCCGAAGCCAGTAGCAGCTGATATTCCGGGTCCGTCTAGGATATCCGATGATTGTTATGAGATTCCGGCACCGCCGAAGCGACCGAGACTATGCATTGATCTGACTTTGGAGGACACTGATCCCTCTCTGTATGATGAGGAGGAGGAGGAGGTCACATCGAGGTGAGGGCGGAGACAGATGAGACTTGTTTGGGATGCGGAGGAAATCAGATGAGACTTTAGTGCATGATCAGTTAGACTTGATGTATAGGATTCGAGCTGGAAATGTAATTTGTTTATTTTGGAAATTATTGTATTACTTTTCCGCTAAACTTTGCACTCTGATATTTTCTGTTGGGATGATTATGACATTGTTATCTTTTGAGAATATATTAATGTTTAGTGTTAAATTTCCAGAATTAAGTACTTAGTGATATTACGCTGAAGTTATTTAATTACGTTCATCAATTAATCCACGACGTACTATTTTTAAGAAACGGTTTAAAGGAAATTTTATTTCAATCCATTTGAAGGAATTAAATTGGAAAATCATTTTTATTATTTATTTAAAAAAAAAATACACTCGCGTTGTGTTTTAAACTCGGGGTGTTACAATTACACTAACGACGGAGACGTCGTTAGTTTTCCTTGATATTCGTATATGGGTCTGTATGGATAACACAGAGGGACGAACAGCTGGTTGAAGACGAGACTTGAAGATGACGCGGCGAAGACCGTGCTGCTGTAGCTTAGTGCATGATCAGTTAGACTTGATGTATAGGATTTTGAGCTGGAAAATGTAATTTGTTTTTAATTTGGGAATTATTGAACCACTTTCCCGCTAACACATTCCGCACTGTGATATTTCCTTTGAGATTATGACACTGTTATCTTTTATAAAGTATTAATGTTTATTATCAATTTCCAACGTTAAGTACTTAGTGATATTACGATGAAATTATTTAATTATGTTCATCGATTAAATTACAACGTACCATTTTCAGAGATGAATTAAAGGAAATTTTATTTCAATTTTTTGAAGAAATAATTTGGAAAATCATTTTAATTATTTATTCAAAAAAAAATATACTCACGCTGTGTTTTAAACTCGGGGTGTTACAATTGTGGTATCAGAGCATTTGGTTAAAGTTTTGGGTTAAAGCTCTGATTAAAGTATTTGTGTTGAGTTATTAGCTGATCATGCATAGGAGCAAGTAGTTAAAATGTCAAGTCTTGTGTAAGTTGTGGTGTGACTGAAGTGATGATGGTTTTGTAGGAAACAATGCCTCCACGAAGAGACGACACCGCAAGAACCAATGTCAGCCAGGAGGATAGGATGGCTGAAGCGATGAATAACATGGCTGCATCTATTGCTGCACAGACGACTGCAAAGACTCAACGAGATCTGGAGAAGAGGGAAAGAGAGATTCGCGCTGCTGAATCTAGAGGACTATAGGATTTTCGTCGTCATAATCCTCCCATGTTCAAGGGTGATGAGGGTCCAGAAAGAGCGGACCAGTGGATCCAAGAGATGGAGAAAATCTTTGAGATGATTAATTGTCGAGCAGCGGTGAAAGTCAACTATGCCATGTATCTGCTGATAGGGGATGCAGAGTATTGGTGGAGAAGTACAAGACTACTGATGGGGTCAGCTCAAGAGGAGGTGGACTGGGAGTCGTTCAAAAAGAAGTTTTTGGACAAATACTTCCCGATGAGCACTAGGACCAAGTTGGGTGACGATTTTCTGAAATTGCACCAGGGAAACATGGCGGTGGGGGAATACGCAACTAAGTTTGAATCCCTATCAAGACATTTCAGATTTTTCCGGGAAGAAGTTGATGAACAGTTTATGTGTCATCGCTTTCAAAATGGACTAAAGTATGAGATTCAAGACTCGGTCTTACCTTTGGGAATTCAACGTTTCCAAGTGTTAGTGGAGAAATGTAGAGAGGTTGAAGAGATGAAGAACAGGAGGGCCAACAGAGGAGGGAACTTTAATTCAGGAGGGCCTAGTCGGATGCACAATCAGAACAATAGAGGGAAGCAAGTTGCTAAGCCGTATAACCGGCCACAAAACAACAAGAGAGGCCAGAATCGACCAGGAAATCAGAATTTTGGACGGCAATTGGGGCAAGGAGTCCGGTGTTATCGATGTGGGAAAGAAGGACATATTGCTACTGCTTGTACCGTGAGGGATCTGATGTGTTTCAACTGCCAGAAACCAGGACACGTGGCGAGGGATTGCCAGGTTCCGAAGGTGGAACCAACAGTGAACGCAACTAGGGCTACTCGTCCTATTGCTAGAGGCCGCGTATATCACATGGGTGCTGAAGCTGGGAATCAAGCTCCAAATCTAATCCATCAAGATTGCGAGATTGTAGGTAACACCCTAACTGCACTTTTTGATTCGGGGGCAACCCACTCTTTCATTGCTATGGACTGTGTGAATCGTTTGAAGTTATTTGTGTCTGCTTTGCCTTTTGATTTGGTTGTTTCCACACCTGCTAAGACCTTGACCGTAAACTCTGCATGTTTACACTATAGTGTAACGATTCATAATAGGGATTTCTTGGTTAACTTTAATCTGTCTACCCCTACAATCACTCGAGATCATTCTCGACATAGATTGGATGATGTATAATTACGTAGTCTTGGATTGCGCTCGCAAATTAGTTCTTTTCCCTGAACCTGGAGTCGTTCGGTATTTGGCTGCTAACCAACTCGGAGTATCACTAAGAGAAGGAACTCAGGAATTTTTATCATTGGCTAACGTGGAAACCAAGATGGATGTGAACATCGAAGATGTGAAGTTAGTCAAAGAATATCCTGACGTATTTCCAACACAAATTCCAGGATTACCCCCGGTAAGAGAGGTGGAGTTGTTCATTGATTTACACCCAGGAACTGGACCTATTTCAATTGCGCCGTACCGGATATCACCATTGGAATTAAGCGAGCTTAAGGGTCAAATTGAAGGTTTATTGGAGAAAGGATTTATCAGACCAAGTGTGTCGCCGTGGGGAGCTTCGGTGTTGTTGGTTAAGAAGAAGGATGGAAGTTCACGCTTATGTGTGGATTATCGGCAACTTAACAAGGTGACTATCAAGAATCGTTATCCTTTACCACGCATCGATGATTTGATGGACCAATTGAGGGGAGCAGCGGTGTTTTCAAAGATTGATTTGAAATCGGGATACCATC
The DNA here is from genome assembly GCA_037974295.1 of Cicer cuneatum. Taxonomy (NCBI): domain Eukaryota; kingdom Viridiplantae; phylum Streptophyta; class Magnoliopsida; order Fabales; family Fabaceae; genus Cicer; species Cicer cuneatum. Next base: position 68,708,916 of record JBBPBO010000001.1, on the reverse strand, counting down.
ATATTCGAGTAAGAGAAGGAGATATTCAAAAGACTACTTTCAGGAATCGTTACAGACACTATGAATATCTCGTTATGCCTTTTGGAGTTACGAATGCACCAGCAATATTTATGGACTATATGAATAGAATCTTTAGCCCATTCTTGGATAAATTTGTAGTGGTGTTCATCGATGATATTTTGATTTATTCAAAGGATGAAGAAGAACATGGAGAGCACCAACGCCAAGTTCTTGAAGTTTTACGCGAGAAGAAACTGTATGCCAATTTGTCGAAGTGCGAGTTTTGGCTAGATAAAGTGAATTTCTTGGGACATGTGATAACAAAAAAAGGAATCGATGTAGATCCGGCAAAGATTGAGACAATTCTTGCCTGGAAACAGCCCCAGACTATCACAGACATATGGAGTTTTGTCGGACTAGCAGGATATTACAGAAGATTTATTGAAGGATTTGCTAAGACTGTAGCTCCTTTGACACAACTCACCAGGAAGAATCAGCCGTTTGCATGGACGGAAAAGTGTGAGGAAAGTTTTCAGTTGCTAAAGGAAAACTTGACAACCTCACCAGTATTGGTTTTGCCACAGCCGGAGGAACCATATGAAGTTTACTGTGATGCATCTCCCCAAGGTTTGGGATGTGTTTTGATACAACACAAGAAAGCTGTAGCCTACGCCTCAAGGCAGTTGAAAACTCACAAACGAAACTACCCTACTCATGATTTAGAGCTTGCTGCAGTAGTTTTTGCATTAAAGGTCTGGAGACACTACTTATATGGATGCACGTTCACGATATTCAGTGACCATAAGAGTTTGAAGTATCTGTTCGATCAGAAGGAATTGAACATGCGTCAGAGGAGATGGATGGAGACTCTCAAGGATTTTGATTTTTCATTGCAGTACCACCCTGGAAAAGCCAATGTGGTGGCTGATGCATTAAGTAGGAAAAGCATATCAGTGTCTTCAATGATAATGGCCAGACAACAAGAGTTGTGGGAAGCATTTAGAGATCTACACTTGGACGTAGAGTTTGCATCAGGAATTTTAAAGTGTGGAATGATAACAATTTCGAGTGGTTTTCTTGAGGAGATTGCGAACTTGCAAGATGACGCATTGATCCAAGAAAAGAGGAATCTGATAGCGCAAGGACAAACAACTGAGTTCAGCGTCGGAACAGATAATATTCTGAGAGGTAATGGAAGAGTTTGTGTACCAGAAGTTGCAGAGATGAGAAGAGCGATTTTGGAAGAGGCTCATAAGAGTAAGTTGAGTATTCATCCTGGAGCAACCAAGATGTACCAGGACTTAAGACAGAATTACTGGTGGCCAGGAATGAAGAGGGACGTAGCGGAGTATGTATCAGCTTGTTTAACTTGTCAGAAAGCGAAAGTGGAACATCAACGACCTGCTGGAATTTGCAGCCTCTGGATATACCGGAATGGAAGTGGGACTGCATTTCCATGGATTTTATAACAGGACTGCCCAAGCAAGGAAAAAGAATGATTCAATTTGGGTAATAGTGGATCGATTGACAAAGTCCGCACATTTCTTACCAGTAAGGACCACTTATAAAGTAGATAAGCTGACGGAAATCTACATCGCTGAGATTGTGAGGTTACACGGTGTTCCATCAAGTATAGTATCGGACTGCGACCCAAAGTTCACCTCTCATTTTTGGGGAGCGTTGCATGAAGCTTTAGGAACGAAACTGAAATTGAGTTCTGCTTACCATCCACAAACAGATGGGCAAACCGAGAGAACAAAATCAGTCCTTGGAAGATCTATTAAGAGCATGTGTGTTGGATGACAGAGGAAACTGGGATGAGGTGTTGCCATTGATTGAGTTTACTTACAACAACAGCTTCCACGCAAGTATTGGAATGGCACCCTATGAGGCTTTGTATAGACGCAAGTGTCAAACACCTTTATGCTGGTATAAGGACGGAGAAAGTATGATCGTTGGACCCGAGATGGTGGAACAGACTACAAAGAAAATCAAGAGAATACAAGAGAAATGAAGATTTCACAAGATCGTCAGAAGAGTTATGCGGACAAGCGTCGCAGACCTTTGGAATTCGAGCAGGGTGATCATGTATTTCTGAGGGTCACGCCTACAACTGGTGTTGGCAGAGCTATTAAGTCAAGAAAGTTGACTCCAAAATTTATTGGACCATACCAGATTACGGCACGTATTGGACCATTGGCCTATCGGATTGCTTTACCTCCAATACTGTCCAATATTCACGACGTATTTCATGTGTCGCAGTTAAGGAAATACATTGCAGACCCGTCACATGTGATCGCACCAGATACAATTCAGCTGAAGGATAACTTGTCATTTAAAGTATTCCCTGTAAGGATTGAAGACAGGAAGATTAAACAGTTGAGGAACAAGGAAGTCCCACTAGTCAAAGCGATTTGGAATCCGACTACTGGAGACGCGACTTGGGAACTGGAGAGTAAGATGAGGGAACAATATCCCCAGTTGTTCATCGACACGTAGTTTCGAGGACGAAACTAATTTAAGGGGGGTAGTAATGTAAGATCCTTAATTTTTAATTAAAATTATGGAATTAATATTAAGTGTATTTTGGGGATATTTGTAAAATATTTAATATATGTATGTTTTAAGTAAATATATATATATATATATAAATATTTATTTTGGAAGATAAATTAAGATTATTAGATGAAGAATAAATTAATTTAATTACGAGTAATTAAATTAACGGACAGTTAATTAAGGGATTAGCGGCTAATTGCGACGAGACTGATTAAGTGCTGAGGATCAGACAAGTGTCGGGTGAGGTGGCACCCACACAAGTCTATATATAGGAGTGAGAAGGATGGTGAAATCAGAACACCATTTCTCCTCCCTCACTGCCCATACTGCATGTAACAGTATCCTTTCCCTCCCATTCTGTTTCTGTTCCAGTCCGTTCAAAAGAAAAGAAAAGAGGGAGTTCCTCAAAAGTGTCATTACTTGGAAATCCAAGCACCAAACCAGAAAACCCTCAGTACAAAAGTTGTTCCCCTCATCATTCCGAAGCTAGAGAACCCAGTTTCGTAGCAGCAAACGCAAGCGGGAGTTTCGCCGATTTTTGACGCGTAAACGGGAACGAAAGCAGAAACGTGAGAAGTAGCAGAAACGCAACAAGGGTAAGGGAACCTTCCACTTTCTAGTTGCATTAGGGCTGTAAGTGCATAACTGTCATGGCATTACTGGTGTTTTCATTATTGTTTTTGAAGGAAAATTGTTTTGCCTGCTGATTGAAAGAAATAAAAAAATGTATTATGTGATGTTTTAAAAGTTCTGTGATGATTGTTGTTTGGGCTGAATGCACTAAAGTTGTTTTGTTTATGTGGGAAAGTGGAAAAATGTCTTGCATGTTATTTTGAAGATGATTAAAATGCATGTTCATAAAACTGCTTGAATATTGTTATAAAATGCGAAAATGCACTCTGTTGGTGTTTTGGGTGTATGTGATGCTTGTTGTTTGGATGAATGTGTTAATGTTGTTCTGTTGGTGTGAGAAAGCTGAAATGCTTTGCATGTGTTTAGAGAAATGGTCAACAATGTGAACGTTGAAAAATGTCTATTCTGTGTGGTTGACATTATGTTTTTGAAGGATTCTGATAATGCTGATGTTTTCAAAGAAAAAGGGATTTTAAATGATGAAAGTGTTTTTTTGGAAAAATTGTTAGTGATGAAAATGCCTGAGTTTTATGGTTCAAAAGAAGTGCAGAATCTGTTTGGGGTTGTGCTGGTTTTTCAAAGGAAAAAGATTGAAAATGTGTTGTAGTTTCTTAGGAAAAGTCCACTGAATTCGAAGGTGTATTCGAAAACAACATGAGTGTATTCGAATACAACCTTGCAAGCTTCTGTTTTACTCAAGTTTTCAAACTTGTATTCGAATATGGGCCTCTGTATTCGCATACAGAGGAAGGATTTTTGCTTCTGACTTAGCATCTGTATTCGACTACGACTCTGTCGTATTCGAATACAGAAGTGAAATTTTAACACTGTATTCGCATATGTATTCGACTACGACAGTCTCGTATTCGAATACAAGATGATAACCTTCACAATTTTTGCTTCTGTATTCGAATACAGATTCGGGTTTTTCCAGAAACTCAAGTTTTAGCTTCTGTATTCGAATACAAGGAAACTGTATTCAAATGCAGATTCTTGTTTTCCAGAAAATCAAGTTTTAAACACTGTCATGTGAATCTTAAAGTGTTGGGGAACATTGAGAAGAGTTAAAATGATTTAAAATGGAGTCTTTGAAATCGTTTTGAAAAAGAGATGATGATGTTTTGGAAACCTTCAATGACCTGAGAGAAAATGCTGAATTTACAAAGTTTTGTCTTCTGTATTCGACTACAGGCATGTTGTATTCGAATACATAACGTTGAATTTGCAGTGTCATGCTTCTGTATTCGAATACAAGGGGGTCATATTCAAATACAGATTCGTGTTTTTCAAAATTCCAGAGTTTTAAACATTGTTTTATAAACCTTAAGTGTTGGGAATCATTTGGGAAGGTTTGTGATGAATTAAAATGGAATTTTTATGATAGTTTGAAGTGGTGGTGATGAAGTTTTTGAGACTTTACTGATGTAGTGAAAAACACTGGTTTTGCACGGTGACAGCCTCTGTCTTCGAATACAATGAAGCTGTATTCGAATACAAAGTGTAATTCTGCATTATTTTTTGCTTCTGTATTCGAATACAGATTCGTATTTTCCAGAAATCTCAGTTTTAAACACTGTTTTATGAATTTTAAGAGTTAGGGAAAGACTTATGATAATTAAGAATGGAATTGTGAGATAATGTAAAGTGTTAATGATTGCTTGACTGTTTAATCATGGTTGTGATGATGATGATATTTTTGTGTTGAGATGTTTTGAAATATGATGGAAAGGTTGAAATTTCCTGATAATGCTTATTGTTTCAGTGAAGAGAAAACATTGCATATTCATGCATTGCATAGTCAAGTGGTACCCGCGATGGGCCACAGAGTAATGCGTAAACGTGCTGATCTGTTGAGCGATTGCACGAGTGCTGGTCTGTTGAGCGACTGCACTGGTACTGATCTGTTGAGTGATTGTACCCTGAAATGCGCAAACACGTGTTGATCTGTTGAGCGATTGCACGAGTGCTGGTCTGTTGAGCGACTGCACTGATACTGATCTGTTGAGCGACTGTACTGGTGCTGATCTGTTGAGCGATTGCACTCTGGTCTTGAGGGCCGTTAAAGTCATACATATTTAAAATGTGTTGGTCTGTTGAGCGACTGCACCTAGGTAATTCCAAGAAATTGTATACATGAGCATATACATATTGCATCGGGGGATTGACCGGTGGGTCACGATTTGGTTACATGATGATGGTTGGAAATTGATGTGTGTGAGTACTTTGGAAATCTGAATTTCTGATAAATGATTGTGATTGCTGAAGTGTTGGCTGTACTTACCACATATTTATCATACTAATAGGTTGCTGTTTTGAAAAAGCTTATATGTCATGAGATTTCAAATGAGCATCCTTAATTTTCATCATTGTCATATGTTATACCATGGGTGTGTTTGTTCTGTGATATAAATGCTATGTGTTATTTGTTAATTTCGGTCGGTGACCCTTTACTATTATTATGGAAATTGGGCTTTGCCCTCAGATGAACCTCAAACCCGTCCCACCGACGGTTACACTAACGACGGAGACGTCTTTAGTTTTCCTTGATATTCGTATACCGGTCTGTATGGATAACACAGAGGGAGGGACAGCTGGTTGAAGACGAGACTTGAAGAGGACGCGGCGAAGACTGTGCTACTGTAGCTTAGTGCATGATTAGTTAGACTTGATGTATAGGATTTTGAGCTAGAAAATGTAATTTGTTTTTAATTTGGGAATTATTGAACCACTTTCCCGCTAACACATTCCGCACTCGGATATTTCCTTTGAGATTATGACACAGTTATCTTTTGAAAAGTATTAATGTTTATTATCAATTTCCAGCGTTAAGTACTTAGTGATATTACGATGAAATTATTTAATTATGTTCATCGATTAAATTACGATGTACCATTTTCTGAGATGAATTAAAGGAAATTTTGTTTCAATTTTTTTGAAGAAATAATTTGGAAAATAATTTTAATTATTTATTTTGAAAAAAAAAAATACACTCGCGCTGTGTTTTAAACTCGGGGTGTTACACTAAACCCTATAGCCAAACCCTTAGCCCTAAACCATCAATCGTAAATAATAACACTACACCCTAAACGGTACACCTTACACCCTTAATCGTAAACCCTAAAACATACACCCTAAATCCATAACCCCTATATACTAAATCCTAAACGTGATACCTTAAACACTTAACCCTAAACCCTAAACCTATACCCTAAACAATAAACCCTAAACCTATACCCTAAACAATAAACCCTAAACCTATACCCTAAACAATAAACCCTAACCTAAACCCTAAACCCTAACACCGTAAATCTTATATCCTAAACCTTATACCTTAAACCCTAAAGCCTAAACTCTAAACCACAAACCTTAACCCTATACCCTAAATCTTAAACCCTATACTCTAAACACTAGGGTGTTAGTTTGTTGGGGTGTAAGGTGTAGGGTTTAAAGTTTAAATTATTCGTTAGTGATATTTTTATCTTTAGAAAAATATATTCACTCAATCTTTTTTTGCACTTCAAAGAGAGGTGAGAATGTTTACAAGTAAACGATTGTTGATGTGGGTATAGGAAAATTGTTATTCTTTGTCCACTTTTTCCATTATTTTCTATATTAGAAAAACAAATTGGGAATAAAGAACCCACTATTTTCGCACCACTTTTGTAATAATTGTTTGTGGAATATGTTTATTGAATTTAAATGCAAAGATTCCTTTGATGATGTAGGTGTACTTTTGTAGATTGTTTCTTGAGTGCCATAACTGATGATCTTTTTGAAATGGGCCAAAGTTTCTTTTTTTCGTTGATTGAAACTTGCTTCGTTGATTAAATCATAATCTAATTTTTAAATGAGTCACTTATATAACAATATAAATCAATATATATATATATATATATATATATATATATATTTATCATTAATCATAATATCTTTGAAACATCATTTTGGAGTTTTGCCTCAACAATTTTTTTGTTGCTATCTTTGCTCTAAATACTTTTCAAGACATGCATATCATGAGCAACATTCAAGTTATGAATTTGTCCATCAATTATTTGATGAACTTCGATAGAAACCCTAGTTTTATTCTCTACCACTACATCACTCCAAATATCAGCAATATACATATTTATAAATTCCATTTACATTTGTTTTTTGTCTATTTGTATCTTATCAACTCAATTGGCATCAACTCCTGATTATGTTTTGTTTAAGTATGATAACATGATATATGTGTTGGAGTCAACATTCATGGCAATTGAAAATAGGTGTTTATTTATATTTAATCAGATTGATACATGTTTAGTTTATGTACAACATTTGTCTTTTTCATAGCCTTGTCTTACTATTTGTAGAATGAAAGATGAATGTTGTTCATAAAGTAAATTTTTTGTTTGTATAGAACTGTTTTAACATTTTTTTAATAACGTCATATGCTCAAATCCATTCTCAGTTCTTAATTAATTGTAAAAGTGTTGTCTGTTAACGATCCACGAACGTTGATGTCATATTACATACATGACTTCACGAGTCATATTTAATACAACTCTTATATGCTACTATTACTAATAATTTATAATTAAAACACTTATATATATATATATATATATTATTGTTAATATTAAATAAGTTTATGGGAATGTTACGCTCTACCACCTTAAGGAATTTTGTTCTTAAAATTGAAATCTTACCTTAAAAATAGATAAGGATAGTTATTTTGCAAATAAATTGAAATCTCATAGCCTGATGAAATGCTTTTCAAAATCCAGAAGTAAAATTCAGGTTTCTGTCACAACTTTATAGGAACTAAAATTTTATTTAATCCAATATTTTAAGATTAATATTCATATTTTTGTTTTATTTTAATAAAAAAAAGAATCATTCATATTATATATTATTTTTAAAATTCTAGGGACTAAAAATATATTAAGTCAATATTTTGAGATTAGTACTAATATTTATAATTTTTTATACGAACAAAATTACTATTATGATTATTGGTTTACCATCATTAAATTATAGCCACAATAATCTTCAATCTTTAATATATTATTATTAATATAATAATTAAAATTACGTAGACCAATTTAGTGGTTTATTTATGTAAATATTTTTTTTTTTTAATAAAGTAACCAAATTGCCTTAGTCTGACAAGAAAAAAAAAATACTAAAATGCCATACTTGTTAACTCCAAAATCGCATCCCGGACATGGGACCAGGGGAAAAAAAATTTATGGGTCAGCGGAGAATGCGACCAACTACACGTATTATTATTATTATTATTATTATTATTATTATTATTATTATTATTATTATTATTATTATTATTATTATTATTATCATCATCATTGTTGTTGTTGTTGTTGTTAAAATTGGATTATTTATTATTTAATAAATTAAAAATAATTAAGAAAATAAAATATTATTGATAAAATAAAATGCATTAAATTGAAGAAAATATTGCGGTTGAGTAAATGTGTCAAAACAGATAATGTGTTGTATTATTTTAACAACTCTCTCCTATTTTGTAGATAAATTTGTATTATTATAACTACTCTCTCCTATTTTACAGATAAATTACACATTTAATTCTATTTTGTTAACAACTACTTTCTATTTTTTCTCCAAATATACTAAATAAAAATTAATAAAAATAATTATAATTAAAAAAAGTAAATTATATTAACAACATGAAACAAAATAAATTAAATAGAATAAAAAAACATCAAATTGAAGAAAAACAAACATCAAATTTAAATTAATGTTGTCCACCTAAATGACTTCCAGTTCCACATCTAGGATGTTGTTGAACTCGCCTAAACAACCTCAACTCGTGTTTAGGGTTTAGTGTTTAAGATCCTAGTGTGTAGGGGTTAGGGTTTAGGGTTTAGGGTTTAGAGCTTCTAGTTTAGTGTTTAGGGTATCGGGTTTAAGATTTAGGGTTTAAGGTATGTGGAACTAGAGGTCATTTAGGTGGACATCATTAATTTAAATTTGATGTATTTTTTTTCTTCTATTTAATGTATTTTGTTTCATACTATTATTATAATTTACTTTTTTAAATTTTAATTATTTTATTATTATAATTTTTATTAACTTTTATTTATTATATCCGAAGAAAAAATAGGAGGTAGTTGTTAATAAAATAGAATTAAGTGGCTAATTTATCTGCAAAATAAGATAGTGTAGCACCCCGAGTTTTAAATAGCGCGAGTATATTTTTTTTTAACCGAAATAAATTAAAAAAATCAGAATTAATTCAAAAGAATTAAAATAAAATAAAATTTAGTCATCTCATAAAATAATACATCTTAAATTCAAATGACAAGAATAATTAAATAATTACATCGTAAATATAACTGAGTAATTTAATTTTGGGAATTAATACTTTTAATACAACAAACGGTAATATGTCAACAAAAGTTAGTATCATAATATCTCCAAAGACATCCGGATCGCGGCCCACCAAAATACTATCAGAGTGTGGAAAAATATACAACTATCCCAAAATAAATAATTACATCCACTGAGCTCAAGACCCTATACAACAAGTCTAAACTGATCATGCACTAAAGCTACAGCAGCAAAGGTTCCCTCAACATCCTATATAAGTCTCGTCTGACTCCGCGACTCGCCTCGATGTGACGTCCTCCTCCTCATCATACAGGGAAGGATCAGTCTCCTCTGAAGTCAGATCTACCCATGATCTGGGTCGCTTGGGCGGTGCCGGAATCTCAAAGCAATCATCTGTTGTCCTAGACCGATCCGAAATATCAACTGCTGCTAGTGTCGGTCCTTTATTCTTCTCTCCCACATCGGATTCACGCACAACACTTCCAGCTACCGGGTTAGGAGTCACCACACCTACTGTGACCTCCGTCTCAACCCCTACAATCGGACCCTCCGCGTCCGCAAAAACCCCGTACTCCTCCAATATCAGTCTGGAAGGTACCAGAAAGTCAATCCTGGCGTGAGTGTGCTCTACGTAAGCCACTGCCCCATCGATCCTGATGTCCTCGTCAATCTCCCCGTGTAAGTAGCCCTGCTTGAGACGGGGTCATACACCCAAGCAGTAGGCAAGTGACGGTCAATGAAATCTAGCGACGTTTCCGTCATCTGTGTACCCATCGGTGGTACGGGTTTGGGGGTCATCTGAGGGCAAAGCCCAATTTCCACAATAACAGTAAAGGGTCACCGACCGAAATTAACAATTACTACATAACAATTATTTCAAAGATCAAATACTTTCATGACATGTTTAAATGATATGACAACAGTGATGATGAAGTATGCTTACCTATTAAATATATACATAACATCTTTGCTAAATAGTCATTTTACATATTAATCATATTGCAAGTACAACCAAAATTAGCAATCACTAACACCCATTTGACACTTAGAATTCATAAGATACTGGCAACCCTCGGTTTCCACTCATCAACTCATTTTCAAATATGACTGACAGTCAACCATCCCGATGCAATATGTAAATGCCAATGTACACAACTCTTGGAATAACCAAGGTGCAATCTCTCACGAACCAGCACACGTGCAGTCTCTCACGAACCAGCACGATTTTACAAATAGAATGGACCGTCTAATACACGCGGAACCATTCCGTATTCCGGATAGAATAGACCGTCTAATACACGCGGTACTACTCTGTCCCCAGATAGAATAGATCGTCTAATACACGCGGAACTATTCTATAACCCATGGTTACTACTTAACTTCGCGGCCCATCATGGTCACCGCATCAACTCTGTGGCCCATCGTGGTCACCACCTAACTATGCAATGCATGAACATGCTATGTTTTCTCTTCACTGAAAACAGTATGCAAAACCAATCTGAAATCTAGACACTCCATCACCACCTCAAACCATCTCAAAGACTTCACATAAGTTTGTCATATACCTTCCAAACGTTTCTCAACTCTTTAAGTGCATAAATCAATGTTTAAAATAGAGTTTTTGAAAAAAAAAATCAATTTGTATTCGAATACAGTATCCTTGTATTCGAATACAGATGCCAAAACAGTGAAAAATCAGCATCTCCGTATTCGAATACGAGGTTGTCGTAGTCGAATACATATGCGAAAACAGTGGCAAAAATCATGTATTTGTATTCGAATACGAGTGTCGTATTCGAATACGACATTCAAAATTTGAATAAAAACTGAAAATTTACAGGAATGTATTCGAATACACTAATACCGTATTTGAATACACCTTCGAAAACAGTAAGATTTTCCAGAAAACTTCAACACGTTTTCAAACTCTTTTCTTTGAGAAACCAACACAAACACCAAACATAATCACCGCTTCTTTAACCACAAAACCCAGAACATGCTCAACACATATAACTGATTCTACTCATCAACACAACAACAAAAACATCATCAATGCATCAACCAAAGCAGCAACAACACATAACATTAACAACAGCATCAACAACATGCATTTTCTTCATTCATAACCACATGCAAGGCAGTTTCAGTATCAAAAACAACAACAAAAACATCATCAATGCATCAACCAAAGCAGCAACAACACAGAACATCAACAACATGCATTTTCATCATTCATAACCACATGCAAGGCACTTTCATTATCAAAAACAACAACAAAAACATCATCAATGCATCAACCAAAGCAGCAACAACACAGAACATCAACAACAGCATCAACAGCATGCATTTTCATCATTCATAACCACATGCAAGGCACTTTCAGTATCAAAAACAACAACAAAAACATCATCAATGCATCAACCAAAGCAGCAGCAACACAGAACATCAACAACAGCATCAACAACATGCATTTACAACCCTAAATGCAATCTAGAAAGTTGGAAGGTGCCCCTTACCTTAGTTACGTTTACTTGTCCGTTTACGTTACCGCGACAAAAGTCGGCGACACTTCTGCTCGCGTCGTCGCTACGAAAGTTAGTTCTTTAGCACCGTGAAGATGAGAGGAACGACTTTCCTTCTTGGCACTTTCTATTTCGACCCTTGGATTTCCAAGTAATTTGACTTTTGAGTATCCCTCTTTTGTTACCACCAACACCAAACAGTTTGCAAATAAGAAAAGGAAGGAGAAGAAGATTCACGGCTAGTGAGGGAAGGAAAGGAAATGTTTCTGATTTCTTTTCTTGCCTTTCACTTCTATATATATATAAGCATATATCCTTGGCACCTACACATAATACATATTAATATTATAATATTACTTGACCATCAATTAACTAACTACTCATGTCGTAATTAACAGATAACATCTTAATTAACTGTCCGATATTTAATTGCTCGTAATTAAATTAATTTATCCTTCGTCCAATAATTTTAATCCATCTCAAAATAAATATTTATATATATATATGTGTGTGTAAAATATACATATATTAAATATTTTACAAACATTCCAAAATTACACTTGATATTAATCCATAATTTATTTTAAATTACTACCCCCCTTAAATTAGTTTCGTCCTCGAAACTACGTGTCGATAAACAATTCAAGATGTTGTCCCCTCATCTTGCTCTCTAGTTCCCAAGTTGCGTCTCCAGTAGTCAGATTTCAAATCACTTTGACTAGTGGGACTTCCTTGTTCCTCAACTGTTTAATCTTTCTATCCTCAATCCTTACAGGTAATACTTCAAATGACAGGTTATCCTTCAGTTGAATTGTGTCTGGTTCGATCACATGTGACGGATCCGAAATACATTTCCTTAAATGCGACACGTGAAACACGTCGTGAATATTGGACAAAATCGGAGGTAAAGCAATCTGATAAGTCATTGATCCAATTTGTGCAGTAATTTGGTATGGTCCAATAAACTTCAGAGTCAACTTTCTTGATTTAATAGCTCTGCCAACTCCCGTTGTAGGTGTGACCCGTAGAAACACATGATCACCCTGCTCGAATTCCAAAGGTCTTCGACGCTTGTTAGTATAACTCTTCTGACGATCCTGTGAGATCTTCATTTTCTCTTTGATCCTTTTGACTTTCTCTATAGTCTGTTCCACCATCTCAGGTCCTACAATCATACTTTCTCCATCCTTATACCAACATAAAGGCGTCTGACACTTGCGTCCATACAAAGCCTCATAGGGTGCCATTCCAATACTTGCGTGAAAACTATTGTTGTAGGTAAACTCAATCAATGGAAATACATCATCCAAACTCCCTCTATCATCCAATACACATGCTCTCAATAAATCTTCCAAGGTCAGATTTGTTCTCTCGGTTTTCCTGTCTGTTTGCGGATGGTAAGTTGAACTCAATTTCAGTTTCGTTCCCAATCCTTCATGCAGCGCTCCCCAAAAGTGAGACGTGAACTTTGGATCACGGTCTGATACGATACTCGATGGAACTCCGTGTAATCTCACAATCTCAGCAATGTAGATCTCCTTCAGCTTATCTACCTTATAACTGGCCTTTACAGGTAAGAAATGTGCGGATTTTGTCAATCGATCTACTATTACCCAAATCGAATCATTCTTCCTCCTTGTCTTTGGCAATCCAGTTATAAAATCCATGGAAATGCTATCCCACTTCTATTTCGGTATGTCCAAAGGTTGTAACAATCCAGCAGGTCGTTAGTGTTCCACTTTCGCCTTCTAGCAAGTTAAACAAGTTGATACATATTCTGCTACATGCCTCTTCATTTCTGGCCACCAAAAATTCTGTCGTAAGTCTTGGTACATCTTTGTCGCTCCAGAATGAATACTCAATTACTCTTATGAGCCTCTTCCAAAATTGTTCTCCCCAGATCTGCAACTGCATGAACACAAATCCTCCCATTACATCTCAAAATATTATCTGGTCCAATCCTGAACTAGTTGTCTTTCCTTGCACTATTAGATTCCTCTTTTCTTGGATTAATGCGTCATCTTGCAAGTTTGCAATCTCCTCAAGTAGTCCGCTCGAAATTTTTATCATTCCACACTTTAAAATTCCTGGTGCAAACTCTACGTCCAAGTGTAGATCCCTAAATGCTTCCCACAACTCTTACTGTCTGGCCATTATCATTGAAGATACTGACACACTTCCTCTACTTAATGCATCAGCCACCACATTGGCTTTCCCAGGATGGTACTGCAATGAAAAATCGAAATCCTTAAGAGTCTCCATCCATCTCCTTTGGCGCATGTTCAATTCTTTCTGATCAAACAAATATTTCAGACTTTTATGGTCACTGAATATTGTGAACGTGCATCCATATAAGTAGTGCCTCCATATCTTTAATGCAAAAACTACCGCAGCAAGCTCTAAATCATGAGTAGGATAGTTTCGTTCGTAAGTTTTCAACTGCCTTGAGGCGTAGGCTACAACTTTCTTGTGTTGCATCAAAACACATCCCAAACCTTGGTGAGATGCATCACAGTAAACCTCATATGGTTCCTCTGGTTGTGGCAAGACCAATACTGGTGAGGTTGTCAACTTTTCCTTTAGCAACTGAAAAATTTCCTCACACTTCTCTATCCATGCAAACGGCTGTTTCTTTCTGGTGAGTTGTGTCAAAGGAGCCACAATCTTAGCAAATCCTTCAATAAATCTCTTGTAGTATCCTGCCAGTCCGACAAAACTTCGTATGTATGTGATGGTCTGAGGTTGTTTCCAAGCAAGGATTGTCTCAATCTTTGCCAGATCTACAACGATTCCTTCTTTTGTTATCACATGTTCCAAGAAATTCACTTTCTCTTGCCAAAACTCGCACTTCGACAGATTGGCGTACAATTGTTTCTCTCGTAAAACTTCAAGAACTTGACGTAAATGCTTTCCATGTTCTTCTTCATCCTTTGAATAAATCAATATATCATCGATGAACACCACAACAAATTTATCCAGGAATGGGCTAAAGATTCTATTCATATAATCCATAAAAATCGTTGGTGCATTCGTAACTCCAAATGGCATAACAAGATATTCATAATGTCTGTAACGGGTTCTGAAAACAGTCTTTTGAATATCTCCTTCTCTTACCCGAATCTGATGGTATCCTGACTTCAAATCGATCTTTGAAAACATCGCGACTCCTCTCAATTGGTCCATCAAATTACCGATACGTGGTAAAGGATAACGATTCTTAATAGTTACCTTGTTAAGTTGCCTATAATCCACACATAAGTGCGAACTTCCATCCTTTTTCTTAACCAACAACACCGGAGCTCCCCATGGCGACACACTTGGTCTGATAAATCCTTTCTCCAACAAACCTTCTATTTGACCCTTAAGTTCGCTTAATTCCAATGGCGACATCCGATACGGCGCAATTGAAATAGGTCCAGTTCTTGGGTGTAGATCAATGAAGAACTCCACCTCTCTTACTGGGGGTAATCCTGGAATTTCTGTTGGAAATACGTCCGGATACTCTTTGACTAGCACCACATCTTCTATGCTCACATCCATCTTGGTCTCCACGT
This sequence comes from Cicer cuneatum, assembly GCA_037974295.1. Lineage (NCBI taxonomy): Eukaryota > Viridiplantae > Streptophyta > Magnoliopsida > Fabales > Fabaceae > Cicer > Cicer cuneatum. The sequence goes on along the minus strand of JBBPBO010000001.1, from coordinate 68,693,297 downwards.
TAGCCAATGATAAAAATTCCTGATTTCCTTCTCTCAGTGACACTCCGAGTTTGTTAGCAACCAAATACCGAACGACTCCAGGTTCAGGAAAAAGAACTAATTTGCGAGCACAATCCAAGACTACATAATTATATGACATCCAATCCATCCCGAGAATGATCTCGAGTGATTGTAGGGGTAAACAGATTAAATTAACCAAGAAATCTCTATTATGAATAGTTACAGGACAGCGTAAACATGCAGAATTTACGGTCAAAGTCTTAACAGGGGTGGAAACAACCAAATCAAAAGGTAAGGAAGACATAGATAGCTTCAAAAGATTCACACAGTCCATAGCAATGAAGGAACGGATTGCCCCCGAATCAAAAAGTGCAGTTAGTGTGTTACCTGCAATCTCGCAAGATTAAATTATGAGCTTGACTCCCAGCTTCAGCACCCATGTGATAGATGCATCCCCTAGCAATAGGCCGAGTAGCCTTAGTTGCGTTCATTGTTGGTTCCACCTTCGGAACCTTGCAATCCCTTGCAAAATGTCCTGGCTTCTGGCAATTATAACATGTAGGATCCTTTGTGGTACAAGCAGTAGCATAATGTCCCTCTTTCCCACATTGGAAACATCGAACCCCTTGTCCCAATTTTCGTCCAAAATTCTGGTTCCCCGTGCGATTCTGACCTCTATTGTTGTTCTATGGTCGGTTATATGGCTTAACCACCTGCTTCCCTTTACTGTTTTGATAGTTCACCCGGCTGGGCCCTTAACTAAGTAATTTAATTTTGGGAATTAAAAAATAATTCCCAAAATTAAATTATTTAGTTATGTTTACGATGTAATTATTTAATTATTCTTGTCATTTGAATTTAAGATGTATTATTTTATGAGGTAACTAAATTTTATTTTATTTTAATTCTTTTGAATTAATTCTGAAATTTTATTTATTTATTTCGGTTGAAAAAAAAAATACATTCACGCTGTTTAAAACTCGGGGTGTTACACAAGGCACTTTTAGTATCAAAAACAACAACAAAATCATCATCAATGCATCAACCAAAACAGCAACAACACAGAACATCAACAACAACATCAACAGCATGCATTTTCATCATTCATAACCACATGCAAGGCAGTTTCATTATCAAAAACAACAACAAAAATATCATCAATGCATCAACCAAAGCAGCAACAACACAGAACATCAACAACAGCATCAACAGCAGGCATTTTCATCATTCATAACCACATGCAAGGCAGTTTCAGTATCAAAAACAACAACAAAAACATCATCAATGCATCAACCAAAGCAGCAACAACACACAACATCAACAACAGCATCAATAGCATGCATTTACAGCTCTAAATGCAATCTAGAAAGTTGGAAGGTGCCCCTTACCTTAGTTACGTTTACTTGTCCGTTTACTTTACCGCGACAAAAGTTGGCGACACTTCCGCTCACGTCGTCGCTACAAAAGTTAGTTCTTTAGCACCGTGAAGATGAGAGGAACGACTTTCCTTCTTGGCACTTTCTATTTCGACGCTTGGATTTCTAAGTAATTTGACTTTTGAGTATCCCTCTTTTGTTACCACCAACACAAAACAGTTTGCAAATAAGAGAATGAAGGAGAAGAAGGTTCACGGCTAGTGAGGGAAGGAAAGGAAATGTTTCTGATTTCTTTTCTTGCCTTTCACTTCTATATATATATATATATATATATATATAAAAGCATATATCCTTGCCACCTCACACGTAATACATATTAATATTATAATATTACTTGACCATCAATTAACTAACTACTCCTGTCGTAATTAACAAATAACATCTTAATTAACTGTCCGATATTTAATTGCTCATAATTAAATTAATTTATCTTTCGTCCAATAATTTTAATCCATCTCAAAATAAATATTTATATATATATATATGTAAAATATACATATATTAAATATTTTACAAACATTCCAAAATTACACTTGATATTAATCCATAATTTATTTTAAATTTAAGGGTCTTACAGATAGCGTAGTTATAATAATACAAATTTATCTACAAAATATAAGAGAGTTGTTAAAATAATACAACACGCTATTTATTTTGGCATATCTACTCGCATTTTTTTTATTTTTTTTTATTAATAGCATTTTTTTTTATTTTTTAATTATTTTTAATTTATTAAATCATAAATAATCCAATTTTAAAAATGAAAAAAAAATAATATGTGTAGTTGGTCGCATCCCTGATATGCGACCTCCTACTGACCAAAAAAAAAAATTCCCTTGATCGCATGCCCGGGATTAAAAAGTAGGGCATTTTGGTATATTTTTTTTTTCAAACTAGGACAATTTGGTTACTTTTTTTAAAAAAAGAGGATATTTAAATAAATAAACCCAAATTTTATCTCATATATTGTAGAACTCTTAACAAATACCCCAACAACAAAAGACAAAAAACTAAACAAAGTAAAAGTCCATAGAAAAGACAACAATACTCATATCAGCTTCAAGGCTTAAGCAGACCCACAACCACCCTAGAGTTAGATTCAATGTTAATAACTCTAAAACCCCAATCGATAGCCAGTTTTAACCCTTTATGGATAGTCCATAACTCAGCCTTAGTAATAGTAAAAACATCAACATGCAAAGTCGAACACAAAAACTCTGTTATGGTCACAGACAACTCCCTTGTGAGCCAAATTAACCCCAAAATTAATAATCGAACCATCCCCATTCACTTGAAGAAAGATGCCAATAGACTTATTCACCTGTATATATAAGCTAAACCAGAGGAGAAAGAACCATCCATCTCCCCCTCCAAATCAAGGAATCATGAACACTAGGGTCGCACGGGGTAGGCATTGAAGAAATCTGACAAGCTCTACTTCTATTAGCATAATTGGTAACAAGCTTACGAAGCTCATACAATATGACTACAACGTAATATTACAGCTCTGAAGACCTAAGCATTTTAGACTCTAAATTTTTTTGTCATATTTGTAAGATTTGTCCCTTTATAGGCATTTTACCGTTTATGCCATTAATATGGATGATGTGAGTTTGTTTGTAGATTTATTTTTTTTGTTTTAGCAATTTTGAATTGTATTGTTCTTAATTAATGTAACTTCTACAATTTAAATGGATAAATACTCCATGGAACATAGAGTATGTTAGTACGTGAATTTAAAAACTATTGAAGTCTCACATTAAAAAATTCTCATATGTTGAGTAGTTTACAAATCTATAAATACTAAAGTTCCACATTGAATAGAAAATATATGTGAGTTTACTTCCATCACTATATAAAGAGTATCAATCTATAGTGAAAAGTACACCAAAGTTGGATGCATTTCTCAACTTTATCTTTTCTCTCTTATTTATTCTGCTCGATATATGTTCGAGCCACTGCTCCCATTTCTGTCGGTTTTTATGTCGTAGAGCGGTTTTTATGCCGTAGTCCATTCGATTTTGAGTGGTCCTAATACCACAACGGTATTTATGTCGTAGTCCCTTCGGTTTTGAGTGATTCTAATACTTCAGTCCTTTTTAAGCGGTCATAGTATCATATTGCAAGTGATTTTAATCGACATACTGAGAGTGACTTTAATTGTTTTCTACGGTACATTAAAACTCCGATACAGTATATCTAGGTTGTTTTATCCTGGGGACTTCGTGGTTGATGGTTTGCCTTGCACAATTTGAGCAGTGCCGCGAAACGTCTTAAAGAGAGTCACATAGTCCGTGACTCAACTCAGTAATATCTTCGGTGACAAATTTATTTTGAAATAGTTTTTCGAAAGTCATAAACAACAATTTTAAGACTTTTTTTCTGCCATGTCAACGAAAGAAATTATTGGATCTAGTTCTAGTGACTCTCATTTCAATAAATTGTTTCTTTGAGGCAAACAGAAAAGGATAAGAAAACCGAAGAGTTAACCCATAGGAGGATAATGATTACCTCTATAAGAATTATATTCTTAATGGACTTGCTGATGATCTGTATGAATACTACAGTTCTAGTAATAGTGCTAGACATGTTTGAGATGTTATAAAGAAGAAATATGATACCAAGGAAGTTGGAGCTAAAAAGTGTGTTGTAGCCGCTACCTCAAGTATCATACTATCAAATGACCGATGACATATCCATGGAAGTTGACTTCCGTGAAATTCAGTAGATAGCTCATGATATCATCTTTTAAGGTATGACTTTAGATTAATTTCAAATTGATTGTAATTATCGACAAACTGCCTCTATTTGGAAGGATTTCAAAAAATTCGCTCAAGCATAAAACAAAACAATTTTCCCTAAAGAGTATGATAATTCGTCTCTAAATATATGAAGAAAAAAATCTTGTTTATGATTTTTTTCAGAATAAGGCAGAGTTTACTTACTGTATAGGAGTAGATTTGTACTCCAATTTCAAATATGATATTTTTGTTGGCAAATGGCACACGTGAGGCATGTTTAAATTAAATGTTGAAATTAAGAATGTCTCCTTCTATTTACATGTGTGATATTAATCTTTGGCATGCTACATTCTATCATGTGAACAAATATGTAATTTGAAACTTAAGTAATTCAGGTTTAATACCAAAGTCATCTTTAAATGATTTTGAAAAATGTGATTTTTGTAGTTAAGCTAAAATAACAAAGAGTTCACATAAATCTATAGTTAGAGAATCTGAGTCTTTAGATTTATTACACTATGATATATGTGAACTTGATGGGACGTTAACAAAAAATGAAAAACGTTATTTTATCACTTTTATTGACGATCGTCTTGACTATACTTTTGTATATCAAATGAAAAATAAAAGTGAAGCGCTTAATATGTTTAGGATCTTTGTAACTCAAATTGAAAATAAATTTAGTAGAAAGATTAAGAGGTTTCGTAGTGATAGAGGAACATAGTATGATTCTAGTTTATTTAATGAGTTTTATAAAACGCAAGGAATTATACATGAAACCACAACACCTTATTCACCTAAAAGAAATGGTAAAGCTGAAAGAAAGAATAGAAATCTTATTGAACTAGTTGTTGTTTTTATGTTTAACTTTGGTGCTACATCTCATTGGTGGGGAGAAATTATTTTGACTGTTTGCTATGTTTTGAATAGAGTTCCTAAATCTAAAAACAAAACATCTCCTTATGAGATAATGAAGAAAAGACAACCAAACTGGTCGTATCTTCGAACATGGGGATGTCTGGCTTATGTTAGAATCGTCGATCCTAAACGAATTAAACTCGCTAGTAGAGCCTATGAATGTTTATTCATTGGGTATGCAGTAAACAATAGAGCATATATGTTTTATGATCTAAATGCGAAAGTGATCATAGAGTCAAATGATGTTGACTTCTATGAAAATAAATTCTCAAGTGAAATAGAAACTCGAAGAAGTAAGAGAGTCAGAGTTGCTAAAGATTATGGAACCAAATATACAGTCTATAATTTAGAAGAGGATCCTACAAATCTTAAAGAAGCTTCGTCATCATTGGATGCAGATTTATGGCAAGAAGCTATAAACGATGAAATGGATTCTCTAAAGTATAACAAGACCTGAAATTTGGTAAACTTGCCTTTTGGTTGCAAACCAATAGGTTGTAAATGGATTTTGAAAAACAAACTAAAACCCGATGGAATTGTTGATAAATATAGGGCACGCCTTGTAGCTAAAGGTTTTAGACAAAGAGAAAATATAAATTTTTTCGACATTTTTTCACCAGTCACTAGAATAACATCCATTAGGGTACTCATTTCTCTAACAGTTATTCTTGGTGATACATCAAATGGATGTTAAAACAACTTTTTTAATGGTGATCTGGAAGAAGAAATTTGTATAGAACAACCTGAAGGTTTTGTAATTCATGGACAAGAAGACAAGGTCTGTAAGTTAGATAAATCTATGTATGGTCATAAACAAGCTCCTAAGCAATGACATACAAAATTTGATAACTTGATTATATCGAATGAGTTTGAAGTGAATGAAAGTGACAAATATTTTTATTACAAATCCGAAAATGGCATTTGCACTATCATATGTCTCTATGTAGACGACTTACTCATATTTGGTTCAAACATTCATGCAGTAAATATTGTGAAATCATAGTTGAGTAACAATTATGATGTGAAGTACCTTGGAGAAGCGAGTGTAATCCTAGGAATCAAGATTACTAAGTCAAAAAAGGGAATTTCTTTGGATCAGTATCACTATGTTGAAAAGATCCTAAAGAAAAATAAATACTTTGACTGTAAACCTTCTTGCACAACATATGATCCAAGTATGAAACTTTTCAAGAACACTGGTGAAGGTGTTAGACAAACTGAATATGCGAGCATCATTGGCAGCCTCAAGTATGTTACTAATTGTACTAGACCCGACATTGCCTACGTCGTGGGACTGTTGTGCAGGTTTACCAATAGACCTAGTATGGAGCATTGACACGCTATCGAAAGAGTCATGAGATACCTAAAAATGATTATGAGTCTAGGATTACATTATCAAAGATTTCTTGATATCCTTGAAGTGATGCTGATTGGAACACCTTATCAGATTACTCCAAAGCAACCAGTGACTATATTTTTAGTAATAGTCGGTGGTGTTGTATCTTTGAAATCGAAGAAACAGACGATACTGGCTCAGTCTACTATGGAGTCTGAAATGATAGTACTAGCTACTGCTAGTGAAGAAGCGAGATGGTTGAGATGTTTGCTAGCTGATATCCCTTTATGGGAAAACCTATGCCAGCTGTGTTGGTCCACTACGATAGTACCGCAGCTATTGCAAAAATTGAAAATCGTTATTACAATAGGTAAGAGACGATAAAACGTCATAAGCACAACATTGTTAGAGAGTTACTTTCTAAAGGAGTTGTTATAGTGAATCATGTACGTACTAATGAGAATTTAGCAGATCTTGTGACGAAAGTGTTAGCTTGAGAGAAAGTCCTAAGTACATCCAAATGGATGGGACTAATGCCTATATAGTCACTCATGATGGTAACCCGACTTAAAAGACTAGAGATCCCAAGAATTAGGTTCAATGGGTAATAACAAGTCATAGTGATATGAGATAAACATGCTATTATATCTTAGAGAAGCATGATTCCAGAAGCGATGAAATGATGAGATAATAGAAACTCTTATTAAGATCTAGACTCTATGTGGATGGAGTCCTAGCTACAAGAGTACTTTTGATAGACTCACCTATGTGAATGTGGAAGTGGGGTCGCTTCATATGGAATTTTGAGGCAAAATTTCTAGAGCGTTCACTGAACTGGGATAGACGTGCAGGGTCATAAATGCACGGGCTTTTTAGAATACACTCTATGAAAATGTTTTGTGTGGGTTTGATGTCAAAGATAGAGTTCAAGACTACGAGTCACTCTTGTTGAATTTGAATCTCACTTATTATGCAAAAGTTTAAGTCAAGAGACACCTTTGCTTATGCACAATCTTATAGAAGCGTTTGACACTACTTCAGAAATATTTTTTTTTTAAATTCAAGTGGGGGATTGTTGGAATATAGAGTATGTTAGTGTGTGAATTTAAAAATTATTGAAGTTTCCACATTAGATAGAAAACATATGTGAGTTTGCTTCCATCATTATATAAAAAGTGTCAATCTCTTGTAAAAAGTACACCAAAGTTGGATGTATTTCCCAACTTTATCTTTTCCCCTTATTTATTCTGCTCGATATATTTCCGAACCACTTCTCCCTTTTCTTTTTGTCCCTTCAAGTTTTAGTGGTTCTAATACCATTTTCTTCTAGAGCGATTTTTATGCCGTAGTCCCTTCGATTATGAGTGGTTCTAATACCACAGTTCTTTTTTAGCAGTCATAGTACCATATTGCGGGTGGCTTTAACCTCCATACTGAGAATGACTTTAACCGTCATATTCAGAGTGGTTTTAACAACCATATTGAATGTGTAATTCTAGAACGGTTTTCTACGGTGCAGTAGAACTCCGATACAATGTATTTGGGCTATTTTATCCTAGAGACTTCGTGGTTGATAGTCTGTCTTGCACAATTTGAGCAGTGTCGCAAACGTCTTAAAGAGAGTGACCTAGTCCGCAACTCAACCTAGTAATATCTTCGGTGACATAAATTTATTTTGAAATAGTTTTTCGAAACTCATAAACAACATACTCTTTTTTAGTCAAAAAATAAATTAATTAATCTCTTAATAATAAAAATTGTTAATTTAAGCTTTTTTCCATTACTCATAAATATTTAAGATAAAAAAGCAAAATTAAATAATAAAAAAAGTAAATTAAATTCCCTATTTATTTTCTAAAAATATTTTTTGTTTAACTATTAAAATTTATGTTAACATTACTACTAACAAAATGGTACAAGAATTTTGAATTGAACAATTTTTTGCATTTTCGAAAATAATGAAAACACTAAATAAATTATTTTCATTATTTCTATAAATACATCATCTCTAGCTAATATTTCATCTTTCCTCTATCACAATGGTTCAAGCTCACTTCAAGAGTTTCAACTCTTCTTCTTAGCAAGTTAAAAGAAAACATATTTTTTAAAATAAAAATTAAAAATATGTTCAGAAGATAAATAAGCCATAAGGTCAACATTATCAAATTCTAGTAGTTAATGAAAACAAAGAATTAAAAATTTGGGTCACACATGAGGGTCAAATTTTGAGGTCTTGAATAGTCGAAGCATCATATTTGGCCAACCAATCTGCAAATTCATTATCTTCCCCTAAAGTATGGGTGAAGGTTAAAGTCCAAGAGTGGGATTTGAAATCTCATAGGCATGAAAATGGTGATTGAACCAAGTTGATTTAGAAACAATTACCTTTAATTATTTTCGTGATAACAAATTATATTAAAGTACAATTTATTCTCTTCCTTTGATGTGTAGATGATATTTCATAAGACATTAATCATAGTTCACACAAGATCTCAAGTATTTCATCACCGGGAGAACAAGCACAAATAAGTCAATGCGTCTAGTTTCGAACAAATACATCTTTTGATTATGTACATCTGGTACACATAGATTGAATCGTTTGGTACAATATTGTGTCTTTCATAATGAGCATATTTAATATTACCATTAGGAACAATGTCAACACATTAAAGAATATTTATTGTATAAGGTTATTTCAGCGTCAAAATTATTCTTCAACGGATCAATTTTGAAATCCTTAAATCCATATATGCTAGCTTGTAAAGTTCATTGTTCTTCACCGCACAAAAAATTAGGATTTATTGGAAACTTTGTGGCATAGAGACAACAAATTTAATTCTCTTGGTTTATATAAAGCTTCATCAACTCTAAATCACACTATCATTTTTCACAATAACGTTGAATACATCAAAAGTGGAAAATTCTTTAATGTCAAAGGGACTAGACGCATCTAATGTAACCCCCCACTTTTTCCTTGCTTGATTGTTTTGAACTTAATTAGGGTTTAGGATTGGTCATAGGGGATTAAGGATGATTTGGTTATGTTTAGATAAGAATACTAGTTGAAAAACTAGGTTTCTTCATCATGAGGCAAGTTCTAGCCAAGGGCTGGCCGAAGCATGGTCGAGGCTTGGTCAGAGATTTGTTAAAGTGACATTCTAGTCTTGACTGAATTCTCTTAGCAATATTTGCTCAGTTCTACAAGTCAATTTAATTAATGACTAAGCAACACATGAAAACATCAGGTTAAAGGAAGAAACGTGAAACTTTTTTGTAAAGTATTGGTTATTTCAGTAGATTGGTTTTACTGTATGATTTATGTAACCTTTGCTTCCAATTTGGGCAATGACTTCAACCGTGTTTACAACCTCTAAATCTTCCTTATTTATATTATATGTTGTGTTTTAATGATCTATAATTCTTTTTTAATGTATATTATTTATGTTTTGTGCGAAATATGAATTGCCAGAACATATCTGATGGACTGGATATGTTTTCAAGTTTTTTTTGGTTAGAGGCAGTCAAATCTGACATTATCTTGGCTCTTGTTGGCGTTGATTGGTGATTTCATCAAGCTTATGTTGGCAGTTGCCTTATTTCAAAAGTGGAGAAAATATTCAATACACATATAAACAATTACCGTAAAGTAGTTTAATTTATATACAGTCTAGTAACTCAAGTTGTACTAGAAATAAATAGATAAGGAGAATTAATGCTCACTTGTAACTCTTGAGAAGACCTCCAACTCATGATTTCCATGGATTTTCTAAAGATGCTTCCCATAACTCATGATTTGTAAATTTGAAGGCATAATGAAATTTCTAAATTGACACCACATATTTTGCAGGAACTAATAATTGAGGTGATATCAAAGGGCAGAGAAAGGAGGTAACCCCCTTGACCATCTCCAATAACATGAAGATAAACGGTTGAAAATAATAAGTTACATTTCATGACTAAATAATAAGAAGTATATTTGTAGAAGTTACATGACATTTGGTTATTCTTCTTCTTTTTCTTCTAAACTACTTTATTTTTCTTCCCTATACAACTGTAGTTCATTTGTAAAATTATTCAAGTATATATACATCAGTAAAATAAAGTGCATCATTTCATATACTTACATGCTTCCCAAAATCAAATCACTTCAAAAGAAAAACCGAAAAGTATCCATAGAAACAATGAAATATTATAATTGCAAGTTCTTTACACAACAATATTAACGGACAGTTTTTTCTGCACAAATCCCTTTCTCCAAAAAATGTAACTAATGAATCCAACTACAACTGGAGAAGGTAAATAAATTGCGGAAACTATTCTGAATTGAACCCCTCTACAATATAAACATAATCCAAAAGGATAGTGTACTAATACAAATCGGCAAATTATGTTGATCCTATTCTTACTCTGCACAGACTGGATGCTTCCACATTTTGATTAGAGTATGCACATCTACTCAAGAAGCTTATTGCAGGTGCCTACACCAACAGCAGCAGCAAGATGCCATGCAGCATGAAGGTATGGAGTTTTAGGGAATAAATCATCAGCTATAAAAAGCAAACCACCCATTAATGATGACATTTTGTGCACTGTGTGAGCCATTCTCAAGTCCGGATCTTTCAATGCCCTTTTAGCAAATGCTACCTGATTAAACAATATATTTTTTAGAATAAGGAAAGCATAATTATAAATTCAAAAATGTTTAGTATAAAAGTATGCCTATCATCCTATGCATATTTGTTGTGCTCTTTTGTTTCTCCAACAAATATATCTCTGGCTTTTTTTTTTTTTTGTAACTGTGTTATAGGGGCAAAGTATTGATGAAATGACCAATCTCAGCCAGAGAGGTTGACTAGACACCTTTAGTCAGGTCTCCTCTCCCAACCACTTTTATTTCATCCACAAGACTCGAATTTGAGACTTTACTTAAGGGATCAGAGTATAATTCCACTTGGAATGTAATATTGGTTATCTCTGGCATATTTTATTCAGTATGTTGTCAATTAGAAAAATAATTGAACAATTGTATAATATTCAACATAGAAACTTTATCATTATGGAAGATGGTTATTGGGAGGAACACCTATTATTACAAGTATCATACTATCATTAGCATTATCGTCGTCACATCATCATCATTATCGTACTTAAACAATGTGAGATATGCAAATTATTGACCAGTATTAGTGGTTGTGCAGACAAATTAATCCTCCTGGATACCAACAGTCTATATGACATATTGAATATTCAAAAAGAATATACTCTCAAGAGTAAAAGGTATTATGGTATATGACACTTCTTATACCTGAGCATGTTTAGAACATACTAGACAGATTAATTGTATTTTTTCAAAGAACATACTTGTTGTATGACACTTCTTCTAACCTTTCCATATTTGTTGTATTTTTTCAAAAGAATAAAAAAAAAATTATTCATATTTGTGTTGTATAGCTGGAAATGCTAATTATTTAATTTAACTTGGTATGTATGCTTTACCGGAGCAGCATGATTATCTATGAAAGCAATGAACATTAAATTGCTATTTGTAGATATTTGAAACCAATTTACCTCCATCATCCCAGTGTGAATAACTGAAACCATTAATGGATTAACTGGAAGAAATGCTGCAGATGCCGCCATCAGCAACTTTGGGTTCTCATTTCTGATGGCCCTTGATAGACACTGCAGTATGATTTTATTAAAAAGATAATATAAAAAGTGATTTCCTCAACCTAAAATATTATCAAATTAGGCAATTAAGAAAATGCAAAACTTGAAATATAGGGAAAAACATATTACATTATGTTACTTAAGGAGATCGAGTTGCAATCAGAGGAAAATGTAGATACGCTAAAATGCTATATGTTTAGTTAGCCAAAAAAAAAATTAAGAAAATAACTTCCTGAGCAGTCAATTAAAAGAATTGCAGAATTTAATTCTAAAAAATAAAAGGTGGAAGACAAAGCCATTGAATTTATGTAAATATTAACAAAGCATCTTCTGCATATAATTTTCCAATGTACATATGAATAAGGTGTGTAGACGAACCAATTAGCCAACACTGGGATATGAAAACAGATTTTGACAAATGAAAATTGGTCTAGGTTTTGTTTTAGCACATCTATACCAATTAATAATTTAGCTTTATCCATATACAATGTGTCACACATGTACAGAACATTCTGAATACACAAGTAAACTTAAGCATCAATATTAATTTTTTAAATATCATAAAACATATACGAGAAACTTGTCCCCTGGAGCAAAACAACATGAAAAGAACATTTCTATATTGAGTCAATGTATTAATAATAAAAGCATAGCTGAACAGAAAACAGCAACTCTCATAGTTCTCCTATCTATCCAGAGCCGGATAGATTGGTTGCAGCGACACATTTTCCAGAAACTCGGGAGTATATTCCAAATCCAGAATATAACAGATATAGTTGGGATTTTGCATTTTATTGAATAGTCTTTATTTATGTCTATGATAATGCTACTTACAACAGTTGTTGTAGCTATCATTGTGTAGTCAACCCATCTCATAAATTTCCTCAATTTCCCTCTTGAACAATGGTACATGCTTGAAGCCACTCCAACTCCAATTAATGAATTGGCATACATCTTAGAACTGAGATTCTTCCTACATTGCAAAATTATTCATAAGACAACTAGATGTCTTTCTAGCCAACGGAATTTAAGGTGCTTGGGGATATTATTACCTGGGGGCATGCATTCCAAGAACTACAAAAGGAATTGAAGTAAGCACATTTGCAATTGTTTCAGCAAGATGTTGATCACCTAATAATGAGACGTGACAATATATCAATTATTTACAATACATGAGTTTAGATTATTCCAAGGAAAACAAGAAAACAACATCAAATGGAAAGAAAATTTGTTAACAGTACCATGACAACTAGTACTACAATGGATAGGTCTCAAGCATGCTGGTCTTTGTTGCCATACCCGTCTACACAACATATTCATAGTAGTCAGTTAGCATGAATGGTTTTGTAAATTTTCAATTCCCTTTACTGTTACAAAAAATTACAATCAACTAAAAATTACGCGCCATGTTTGACGGATATATATATATATATATATATATGTCACTCACTGCATTAACAGAAGCTGATTTGCTTCGGTATTTGAAGTTCCGCCTGATGATGGATGAAGGCCTGCATTTTGATTAGTTTCTGTCAAAGAAAACGGTGAATGAGGCGCCACATGGACCCCATGGACACCCTCAAGGGCTCTACTGTGATTCAGTGTCCTCTTTTGACTCATGTGCTTGACTATACAAGATGCAAATCAACACTTCAACTTGTGTGCCAGCAAGAAATTGCTGGCACCAGTTGGTTGAGATTGCTGTGTGCTTCCCAATAATTCTGTGATAAGATTAAAAATATAACATTTTTCATTACTTGGTAACAAAAAATCTGATACATATATGTAGTTTTAACTTCTAAGTTTTAAGCACACAAAAATTAGCATACAATCACAAATAACTGCTAGAGACAGCTCTATATAACAAATTATATAACTGACAAAAAAATCTACCATATTATGTTTAAAATTTAATTTAACTAGATGACCTTCCAGAATTAGCTGTAATTAATTTTCATTCCATGTTACCCTAAGAAGTAACAAAAGCAATAACAGATTATGCACACGTCAAATAATCTGTCATGATGAAGATTAGGCTGGCATCCAACATAAAAGAATGTAAAATAACTTAAATGTGTTCCCTCTAACGACCAATGCCAAAATTATTAGGTTGGATATCATGTCTCAGGTTGGAACCCATGACCTTGTATATGAATTTCTGGTGGTATTTACTATTCCGTCTACGGAACAAAAAAAAAACATTTTTTTAGTTTCTTAAATAGCCTATTGGTGAAACTTGGGAGAGGGGGATCCCATGTTCAAACCTATGCTCCAGCATATCAAATGTCCATGTAGCTATCATATGAGCTATGCATACATGAACTCTATCGACATTTTTCTAATCCAATGCATTCAAATAGGTTAGCACAATATTTAAGCTTCTATAGGAAAATCATAATGCAGCCCTATAATACCAGATATATGCTACCTAATTAATACACCAATCTAGATCCTCAGCATAATCAAATCACAAAATGTTGATTTTAATTAGAGGGAAAAAAACAGGAAAAATCAAAATTAAAGCCTTAACTAACTAAAAATCAAATAGATTATGGTTGCACCTCCAACAACAATAACAACAGAAACCCTTGTAATTTAATCGAAATTGAACGACAAAAGCAGTTACAGCACGTTGTATTGTAGATAATTGCACAGATGAATTGCGAGAATCATGAATATTCAATGAATAGTAAAAAATAATAGAATATGAAGCTAAAGTATGGGAGAGAGAGAGAGAGAGAGAACCTGATGGAAAATAAATGGTGAGAAGTAAAATGCAAATGGCAAAATGAGTAGTACTATATATATTGAGATGAGATGGTGGTGGTTAATTTCAGTTGAAATTTGTTGTTATAAGAAACAAAAAAAAAAGGAAAAGGGAATAGAATAAGAGAGAGGAAGATGCTTAGTTAAGTCGAGAATCTTCCTCTTTCACTCCACGCATATTCGCCTCACTCTTCACAATTTTGAATGGCTCAAATTTGACGCACCAATCATTTACGTTACACACATAATGTTCGACTTAATAGTACTTTGTGTTGGGACCCTGCAATTCTTCATTTTCTTCTTTCTCTTTCTTCTCACTTCAAGTCAAATATTACTACGCTACTTACCCAGAATCAAAGTTTCACACTCCACACTCAACTTTATATATATATATATATATATATATATATATATATATATATATATATAATATAAAAAATAAAAAATCACCAAACTAGTGGCGAGACGCTCTCAATTTAGTATCGAGACTATTAATATCTCAAATTTATTTATATTTATTTTAAATATTTCTGACACTGTTTAATAATAAGATGACTTCGCGTATTATGTGTCACTTGGACATTCATGTGTGTTAAAAGATATTAAAGTAATTAAAAATAAATTATTTATTTATATAAAATATAAAAGTTAATGGTGAATTTGTAAGAAACGAGAGTGTAAGAATTAAACTGAGAATAAATTATCAAAGTCATAGATCATTATAATGTTTATTAATGAAGAATGTATTCAATTATTATCAATTTGTTTGGTTGTGTTTATGATTTTTTTTTTTTGAACGGTTAAAGTAATTTTTTTATTTTTGCCAATAAACAACATCATTCAATAAACTAGATAAAGGAAATACAAGCATATGAAACCATAATGTGTTCCACATTTTCTACCCATATTTTAAAAGCAACATAATTATATAAGTCAGCCAAGAATTGAGCATCAATAAACTTTGAGAAATTAGAACCTAATAGAATATTGCCAAACCAATAACTAATTTCAAGCATCCAAATAAACTTCTTCCACAAATGACAATAGGGTTGAGGAACCACGGTCTTCAAATTCTATTCAACTAGGGACCATTGTTTTGGTTTTCGAACGTATATATCGACTATATAATTCTATTTAATTAGGAATATTTTTTGTCTTTTAGACGCACATATCAACTATATGAATTTTCAAAATTGGAACCCTAATTTCTAGAGAGAGAGAAAAGCTTATCTCTCTAAAGTCTCATTCGATTTTAAAAATAAGAGAAGAAACATTTAAAATTAGTAATTAGTGGTTATGTTAGTATTTTTTGCTCATTCACTCAAATTTGAACTTGGATTCATCACTTTTTTATCTGTTAGCTCAAATCAATTGAGCTATCCACTCCACTCATTGTGTTCATGAATTGATTATGAGTTTATCTATCAAAACCAAAAAGTAATGAGCTTCACAAGCAAGTAATTCATATAGATCATTCTTGTTGCCACAAGTAATACCAAAAGTAATGAGATGTTTTTTTGTCATTGCCATTGTTTCCTTTTTCTTTCAATTCTATAAATCAGTATTCACACTTTATTGCTTTATTGATTTTCTTATTGTTTTAACCTTCCTCAATCTTTAAACTACTTATGTCTTAACACTTCAATCATGTTATCATGTATTAGCAATTTAACATATATACATAAGAAATATTATCTAAGAGTCTGTTGTACTAACAAGTTTTATTTGCCATAAAATTGGTGCTAATAGGTTGAACTGTTTTGGAATTAAACTTTTAAATAAATGATAAACTTTCAAATTGTGGTTTTTTTAGCTTTGAAGTTCACTAAGTTTGGAACTTCAACTTTTACATTACAAGGACACTATGGTGTTGAAGTTGACTATTGAGACACTGACTTTGTGCTGGAGTAACACTGAATAACAGAGCAAGAATTGGTTCTGGTTTGAAGGATTTTTTATAAAAATGAATGATGTTTAACTAGGGGAAATGCATATTCAAGATCCAACTCTTGAGTCTTGATGTTAACTATTTTCACGTTGAAAATTAAATCTTAAAATTATCTTAAGAGTGGAATCTTGATCCAACTCTTGGTGGACTTTCAAGGCCTCAAGCCAATTACATTCAAGTAGGTCTTTATGAGTTGTTTTAGATGTATTTGGATTATCATGCCCTTATGTTTTGGATGTGGTCTATGCCTTCATGTTATCAACATTGATATTTTTACTTTACTATTATTTTACATTCATCCAACGTCTCATTTTCTTTAAATTTTTTACTACATATCACATCGTCAATATTCACATGAGTCTCTCTATTTTTTCCTCTCAAAGTGTATCTAAGATGTATGGATGTACACGTATAATTTTTCTTATGTTATCTATCTATATGAATTACTTGTAGTATTGTGAAGCGTGTTACTTTTGGTTTTAATAAATAAACTCAAAATCAATTTATAAACACAACTAATGTCTTAGTTAATAAAATAAACAGAAAATAATTCATAAAAATTGGATATATTCATCATTAATCAACATCAGAATGGTCCTTGACTTTGACCACTTATTATGAATTTAGTTCATACGCCTACCTTAATGTTTACAAATTGATCTTTGGCTTTTATATATTATATAAATAGATAATTTGTTTTTAATCATGTTGTCGTTGTGCGAAATTTGGTGTTTAACTGACTAGCCTTGTGAACAGTTGGTTAATCAATTATCCCCTTTTTGATCAAGTGATTACACTGAGAAATGAACTATGTTTTTCAGTTGTGGGTTCCTAGACTATTGAGCGTCTATTGTTAAAGGTTGAACTACTACCTAAGAATGCATGAAAAGTTAATAAAGGAAATCATAAAAGATATGTAAAAACTCGTTTGATTGATTGTGTGTGTTGAATATGAGCTTTAAAATTGGTATATATAGATTTAGAATAACTAAGCAAACTACACTAACATTGTTTGTTACGTTTTTGGCCCACTAACTACCATATCATTTAAGATCACGGTTAACACCACTAATGCAGGTAATTATCCTATTGGTTGAGTTACAGTCCAAAAATGCCTTGTGGGCTAAGTTGTTTGCTTCCATGTAAGTCAACCACGTCATCCATAACCCTAGTATTAAGGGAATAGGTCGGTATGCACATTCTAGACTTAGTCAACTAATATCTTATTCATATAGCTGAGTTGAGGACAAAATTGTACTTGTACGATTACTCAATTGTCATTTATCCATGTTCCCCAAATTCCTATTTTTGAGGGAGTGAATGTTTGACAGCATTTTGTCACTCAAATTGACCTTAGAGTCACTCTTTATCTTGTTTACTCTCTTTGACACTTCTTTTATCATACCACATGTGTAGGAAAGTGGTTATATGGCATTTTATCAAATTTATGTTGCAGCTCCGTGAGCTCTCATCCAAGTCCATTTAGACTTGGTAGCCGCATTCAATTGATAATCAATTTATCTATCAGTCGATTATGTGTCAGATGATTCTAATGTCAGTTGATTGTGATACATCTAATATGCAAATACTTTCAATAAGGCTTATAACAACCTCTAAATACATTTAGATTAACTGTCGTTCTATTCTGCATCAATTGATTATGATAAAACTAATAGTCAAATCACATCAATATTTTTAAGTCCCCATGATTCTTCTATATTAACGTTTCAATAACTTGAGGAGCATTTTGATTTCCACAAATTCTTTGAACACCATTTGGCATAACTTTTTTTGGAACTTTATATGCTTAATTTGATTTTGAATTTGTGACTTAGCATGTACAACTTCATATACAACTGGATGAGCATGATCTCCAAAAACATAATTTATTCTTCCTAGTTGGCTTGCCAAAACATGTTTGTCGAGTCCATTAAAAGTAGAAAGATACTACCTCATGCCCTACAATTGGCTTCCTGTCACCTAGTAGAAATTTAAGGGTGTTGAAGGTGCAATAACCAAAGTGCATTAGGACCATATTAATCCTTGGTTCAGTTTTTGAAAATTATTTTTAAATTAAGTTTAGTGTAGTTTTAAATCAGTTTGAAACTGATTTATAAATATAAACCAATTTAATATTTTGAAAAAAATTTTAGTTAAAATCAATTTCAAATTAGTTATTCGAAAAATGAATTTTTAAATTCTTTTGATAAAATTTTTTTTTTGGAGAAAAATAAATGTACAAAATTTTCTAATAAAAAAAATTTGAAATTCTTTTGCCAAAATTTTTTTGATTTTTTTTTTTAGAAAAATAGATGTAAAAAATTTCTCGATAAAAATAAATTCAAGAAAAAAGTTTCAATTTTTTTTGAAAAAAAATCAAAAAAATTTCAAGAAACAAAAATGTTTTCGATTTTTTTTCTCAAAAACTTTTCAAGAAAAAATTATTAAATTTTTTTTTATTTTTTCGATAAAACAAAAGTTTCGATATTTTGTATTTTTTCAAGAAAAATAAATTTCAAAAATTTTGTAAGAAGAAAATCTTAATTGAGGTAAGAAAATTTTTTAAATTGTTAAACTGATTTTTGAATTAAGTTTGGTTATCTGAATTGTTTTAAATATGTGGTTCAATTCATAAACCATTTAAATAGTTTGGTTTTGTGGTGCAATACAATGTAATTTATCAATATAGTCCAATTAATCATATATTTTGCACACCATTAAATAGAATGCATATCAAACAGGGAGAAAAATCTAAAATAAAGAATGAACCACACACAATTTAATATAATAGTTTAATTTTTATTGTAAAATTATTTTTCACATGCACCTAATGATTTGTTCTCACATGATTTAATAGTATGACAATTTGTGTTTCGAAACACATTAAATGATATATGACCACACCTATGAGCAAAACATTTTTACACATAGAGTGAATGCAAATTAAATCTGAGGATGACATACAATAATAACAGAGGTGATAGTGATAAAACACAACAGTTTCAATAATTCCTCTGCAAGTGGAAATTTCTTTTTTTGGCATAAATACCTGGAAAGGAAAATTCCTCTGCAAGGGTGGAAGTAGTAAAATCCCCAAGTATATATTCTTTAATTTTTTGGAACATTTACATATTCTTTTAACAGCTAGACAATAAACTAAATTAATGCAGCATTGCATTGCCTTTCTAAGAATTCTCTTAGTGCTCTCACTATACACCGTAGTATCAAACTACTTCATTTTCATATGTAGTACCAAATTCTAAACAAATACAGCACTTTTATTTATAAATAGGAATATACCGGGTAAATTTTTATTCAAGAGGCTCAAATTAAACACTTTGGCAATAGATATAGATTGAGTAAATCACTAAATTCTTATTGTACACTCTCAATCAGGTCTTTTATATTGTGAATATTTTAAATACGTTTTTGACGCGTAAAATATGATTCATATTCGTCTTTTCGTTAAATATTAAATACGGAAATTGTCAAGTTAATTTTTATATGTAATTATTTATTATCATGCCACAAATAATCACCCTTAAGTAAAACGACATTAATCAATGTAGTTTGACAACGGTATGAGTATTATTTGACAAAGTAAAAGTCGTATTTGAAATATTTGTAATATCAACAACCTATTTTGAGCTTTTAATTTGGTAGTTTTACTCAACCTAATATAAAAACTGTAGCAAAAAGAGTTCTTTGGTAGTATTGTTTTACTCATCTTAAAATTCTTTAAAATAGATATTTAAATTGATTAATTTAAATATAATTGAGAGTCAGATAAAAAATTCTCAATAAATTTAGCCCAATAGCATATATTGATATATAGAATCTGATCCTCAAATAATATAAATAATTAAAAGTAGAAGTAGTAGTAGCAGTAACATAAAAAAATCTCTATAGTACTATAAATATATGTAGCAGCAGATTAGAAAGAATACCATAACTTAATTAAGCTCAAAATTTTAAGTGGAATTTTGTGTATATTTAATTTCAGTGATGGCTCAAGTTTGTGTCCTTGAGGCAAGGGTGCAACTCAAATCGTGTCCTAAAAAGTTCTATAACTTCCTCAAGAGCCAAAGCCAACACATTCCAAATAAAGCACAGAGTGAAAACGTGCATGGTGTTCAGATTCACAAAGGGGATTGGGAGACTCCTGGCTCTGTCAAGATTTGGAAATATACCATAGGTTTGTCTTTTATTATTATTTATCGTTTTTTTTTTATAAAAATAATTTTAAAAAATTGTTATTTGATTGGTAAGAAATGATAAAATTATGAATAAAAGTAATAGTAAAGTTGGAAGAAAATATGTTACACAAAAATTTGATATTCTTTTATATATAAGTATAGATATTTTAAAAATATTAGTTATTTATTTAACTAAGAATAATAGAGTTATAAATAAAATAATTTAAATAAATAGTAAAATTGAAAGAAGAAAGACACCAAAAACTTATTTATCATTTTAAATGTAGTATAGATTATTATTATTATTATTATTATTATTATTATTATTATTATTATTATTATTATTATTATTATTATTATTAAATATGGACTCGTGCATCTCTCCCAATGATAATTAGAATTTTGGTTGGTCACAATGTGAGAATTAGCCCACTCGACTAGATACCTCTCTGGGTATTATTTAGAAATAGGTTTGGATACGGTAGTATAGTACTCAGACCCGTATCCACAGTTTAAAAAAAATATTCGTACCCTTGTGGGTATCAACTTTAATACTCGTACCCGCACTTTAACAAAAAAATATTGATAAATAATCGTTATTGTTGTGATTAAATTTAAAAAATTAGTATAGGTAGAGCATATGTAAATTGGTATCGACAGAGTATCATGTAGTTTGATATGTGTTTAGGGACTAAAATTTATTTATTTTTTCAATTTTTTTAATTATTAAAATTGCATTTTTTTTATTAAGGCCCAATTTTTAAGATTAGATTACTAGCATATTTTCGTGATGATTTATTTATATGTTTATTTTTTAGAAGGATCCGAGAATTATGAAATTGAAGATCTAAATTTATTGATTTGCTTGGAATAAAAAGGAGAGGTAGAGAAATATGAGATAATAGAAAGTGAGAGAGATAGTAGATAGAGATCGGATGAGAGATAAATATGCATAACAGAGTAGAAGGACATATATGTATTTAGAAAAATCATGTATTTATAAAATATTTTTTCAAACAAACATGTTTTCTTGAAAATCATTTTTATATCCTTTATAGTAATTTTGTAGTTTTAAAAAAATCATTTTTATAAAATTATATACAAACTGGTTAAAAATCATTTTACAAAAATCTCAAAAAAATAATCTCTAAATTATTTAAAACAAAAATCACTTTTATTTAAGCTCAAATAAACACATCCAATAATAATAATAATAATAATAATAATAATAATAATAACAACAATAACAACAATATATAAGTGCGGGGTGGGGCGGGTACTATAGTACTCATACCCGCACCCATACATGTTTAATTTTGCGGGTAATTACTAGTCCTCATACCCATTATGCGGGTTTTTATCCTACCGGGTTTTTTTACGGGTACCCATTGAATCTGGGTCTAATTGTCATCCCTAGTATTATTGAGTCATTATTATTTTATAACTAGCAGAAAAAAGGATATTGATGTGTCCATCTATTTGCTTTTTATTGTATAATAATAATATAATGTTTTATTTTAATTTTTTTATTTCAGTTTTATATCATCTATATTATCTAAATTTTGGCATTGATATTCATGTTATTTATTTTTAAATATTAAAAATATTGAATTATTATGGAGTTATCTATAATGATAGTGTTTGAATCTGTTGATTAAGTTTAAATTTAAATTTGAAAAAAAAACTGAATTGATAAGAAAAAATTTATTCAAAAAGATGTTCGACCAAAAGTATGAGTTGTCTTTATTATAGTATAGATATAGATTATTTTTTACAATCTACTTCATTCATTCCTTTTTAATTATTTTGTTTTTGTAGAAAAAAATATTTTTATAAAAATTTAATACAACATTAATTTTTTTTTTCTTTTACGAAAATAATTGTTTTGTTAATAGTATCATAACTTTTTATTTCACAAAGAAATTAGTTGAGTGAGATAGTAAATAATGTTAAGAATGTTATAGGAAAAAGAAAATTAATTAACTTTATAAAAAAAGTCACAAATTTTTTTTGACATAAAAACAACAAAATTTATTGTTTGTCATTGTATGTGTAAATAAACCATAAATAAAAATGAATAGAGGGGAATACCATATCAGTTTAATTATCATATCAGTGTAAAAAATTTTATATTGTCAACACATTATAATCATTCATGAATATAACTTTAAATATATTTATGATAATAGTCAAATATCTCTAATTATTTAATAGTTGTAACTGATTAACAATATATTAGTCACGGTGTATAAAAATTAAATTTATATCATATAGCATACAATATAATTGTGTAGGTGTCTCTTTAAAAGTTATAACTCCCTTAAATTTGCAATTTTATAATTTCTACAATGTTAATTTATGCTCAATATATTGTAGAAGGAAAGGAGGAGATATTCAAGGAAAGGATTGAAGTGGATGAAGTGAACAAGACTATAACTTATGTTGCGATTGAAGGGAATGTGTTGGATTCGTTCAAACACTACAAGGCCATCGTAATGGTTGAGAATGGAATTTTCAAGTTGAGAATAGAATACGAGAAGCTCAATGATGATACCCCACCTCCAAAGAAATACCAACAATTTATCCTTAATATTGTTAAAGATCTTGATGGAAACTTAGTTAAAGCATGATCTAGATTCGATATAAGGATAAGACTATCAAGACAATCGTATTAAGTCCCCTAATAAATAAACTCTCAACTGAATGAAAAGATATTATATGATCCTACTCTAAGTCAATCATCATATACATTCTATTATATTCAATTCACAAACTAATACAATCTTATCAAAAATAAATATTATTTCAACAAAGATTATATCTAATGACTTTATCATCAATTAAAAAATATTAAGCTAAATTAATTACAATAATTTAACCAATACTTTTGCATTGTAAAACATTTGAAAAAATAAAATTTAAACAAACCATATAATTTTACTAAAATATTATTATCAACTTATTACTTATATAGGTCTTTTATTGACTAAAAATTTTATACTATTAAAATCTGTCTTAGACTTTTAACCATTAATGCTTCAACATAGTTTTTTATTATTGAATAAATATTAAGTGGGACTCGTATTAAACTTTTGTCCTTTCACTGTAAATTTGTAATGGACCTAATACCACTTTCATTCATTTATGTTTTATATTTAAATTTAATTGATGTGATTTGTCATTAAAAAAAATTGTGTATTTGAAAAAAGTACGTTAGTTAAATAAAACATATATCGACTTGTTTTTATAAGCAAAATATTAATGACTAGTAATTAGTTAAGAGGGAGAGGAAAATTATTAGTGTCAACTTTCAAGAATCAACTTCCTATATCAAACTCTTTCTATGTCTTAGTAACTTTCGGTTTGTATCGATTTATTTGATAATCAAGGCAAAACTATATATTTGAAATTTAGTTTTATATTAGTAGCTATATATTATATTTTTGACAAATTATTAGTAGTTATTTTAAGTGTGATATATTTGCATTTGTTCTATTTTTATTTTTCTACAAGCAAATATTTGATTAACTAGATCGTGTACATTGAGATATTCAAATCCATTACAACATAACCAACTACACTAATTGAATAGGAGTGTTAAAGAAATTAAAGAACCGAA
The DNA here is from genome assembly GCA_037974295.1 of Cicer cuneatum. NCBI lineage: Eukaryota > Viridiplantae > Streptophyta > Magnoliopsida > Fabales > Fabaceae > Cicer > Cicer cuneatum. The sequence continues at coordinate 68,668,667 of JBBPBO010000001.1, read as the reverse complement.
CCACACAAGAGAATCAATCTGTTTTTTAATTGAACGAGTTTATAAAATTGAGAATCTAAGAATATTTACAAAAACAATTTGTTAATCAAATTGTTTTTAAAAAGTAGAATGGAACTAAACTTTGAACCATAACTTGTTTTAACTACAAATTTAAAATCAATTTGGATTCAATTTTAATTCAGAATTGAACTTTGTTCAATGGGGACGGACACCTATCTTTTGTATGAATTTAAAATAATGAGAAATTTCTTGCCAAAGAAGTTTTGAAGAACAAATATGTTGTGAATCAGGGGTTGAATGCTTTATATCTATAATTTAAAATATTACAGTGGTACTCTCATGGATTTGTGGATGGAAGCATGCAACCCTATCTTTGCTAAACTGACCTACATGAAACTCATATTTAAGATTTTTTTTTTAAATCATTTTTATAGTATTTTTTTTAAATAATTTAAAAATAAAATTTCAAATAAAAAATTAATTTAAATAATTTATTTTAAAATATGATTTTAAGTATTTCATTTATTTGGTATAAATTTTTGTTATACTAAAATTAAAAAAAAATAATTAAAATGAAAAACTCTTCATAAAAATCATTTTTGAAATATACCTTTTTAAAAAAAAGTTATTTTATCATGTTAAAATCTCTAATAATACATATATAAATTATTGAGTATTAAAATTACTTTTTTTAATTGGTAAGTCTAAAATAAATTATATTATTTTTAAAATAAATTTTATTATTTTTAAAATAAATTTTTATAAAAATCATTTTTAAAAATATAAAATTAAAATCACATTTTAAAAATTTAAAACGACCCGACTTATTATATTTTAGGCCCATCCTAATGAGAATGGGTTCTCTCTATTGAGAATCTCATGTTTTATCCCTTGGACCAATCTCCACCACTCATCAGTCAAAACATCATGTGCAATACTGTGTCATATCACACAAATGTGAAGGGAAAATGATAGAGCCTAGATGTGTAAATTTATGTCACATGTGATTAATTAAACTTCAAGACTTATTTTAAAATGAATAGATTTTCAAAACCTACAAGAAAGAATCATGTGACGACAGAACAAAATTAAAGATGCAAACCTTTAGAAGAATGTATTAGCTTAATATATTTAAGGAGTTGACATTTCAAAATAGATATTTTTCATACACGCTAATAAGGCACCAATATATCTACTAGTTATGTCATATCAATTAGTCTCAAAATTATAAGGTTTAAAAACTAATTAATATATTTGCCCCTCAATGACAAACCATATATTGTGACAAATCATTTTGATTTCAATCTATTGACATTGTTGTTTTTCTCTTTAATTGTCTTTTCTTATAATTTTGTGACGTCGTATCGACATTTTTCTTGAAAATGTTGTTGATATTTCCTTTGTTACTTTTACGTGAGTTGTTTGAAAATTTGTTTTGTAATTATGACCATATTTTTTCGACATACATTGTAAAAAAAATTCCGTTAACGAGACCCATAAAGAATTCATCAATTGAATACTAATAAGTTGATATTATGTCAATTTATTAATTTCTGTAGATAACTGCATAGGATAAATTACAAAGTAGTCACTATTTAGGATTAATAAACTACATTTTACCATTACATTTCTATAAAGTCTCACTACTTTAGATATTAAGACATCGATTTATTTCAGACTCCACTTACACTTAGTGAGATAAAATTTGGTTGATTGTTGTTGAAAGAAAGACACCCCTTAAAGTTGTACACCTAATAGACCTCTACAACGAGGAACATCCACCCACTCAATTTCCACCACAAGTTCTCCACTCTCAACATTTTTCAATCTTAGAATCATTTCTTGGACAATATTTCCATTTTTCCAAACACAACTACTCTCTTCAGCAAGGCAATTAGTCCTATTCGGTATAATCCTCTTAATTGCACAACCATTTGGGAGAGAGCTCAACTTCATTTGTACACATTCAACATATGGTTTCAAGTCTACATCTGCATTACCCATTTTGTCATCCACAGAGAAAGTGTCTTTGTCATAAACTGTCTGCAGAGAGAAACAAAATGTAAGGCCATCATTGAACTTTTCTAGAGATACAAAATAAGACCATATATGTTGGATCAAGAAATTATGTTTAATTATAAACTTAAAAAAAATACATAATCTTGAGAAATAAAATTCAAAATACATAAATTTTTATAAATTACAATTGCTCTTTACGCATTTTTTATATCATTATGATGTTGTATAATTTTTTCATTGTCAGATACTAAAAAAATATCTCTCTATATATTTGATGTAAGGGAAGGATTAAAAATTGAAAGAGTGAAAATAAAATAAATACCAATTTAACACATCTTTTATCCCTTACAACTTTCTACATTTATTTTGAAAAAGGATTTTCTTGTGGTTGCATTCCACTATCTTTAACAGAGGTTAAAAGTTAAAAATATTGAATATTAGATTAATAAATTAAAAGATTTGACTTCTATAAAGAAGAGATTTACATTATAGAAAAAAATTAATAGTAACAGCCAACAAGATTCAAATGATTTCATAATTTTAATATACATTGAACATATGAATAATCATGATTTAGTGGTTGATTTTCTATAATTGGCTATATAACTCTCATTATTGTAATGCTAAGTTAGATGAGAACTAGTTTGCTTACCAAATGTATTGGAGTTTTAGCATCCGTTATAGAAAGGGTTAATTCTTCATTCCACTCAGGGTTGCAGTTGTTTTTCACTACACGAGTCTTCAGCTTCTGCATCAATAAACAAAATAATCTTTAGACCACTTGATTTAATGAACAATTAATTATAATGCACACAATATCCTATTGAACTTGGAAGTCATCTAAAAAAACATATATTTACAATCAACACTAAAATTATCAAAACAAGCAATATAATCACATTTACCATGCAATACAATTTTACACGAACATAAATTATTTTACATTAATTTATTTTCAAATACTAAAAAAATCAATTTTACAAAAAAATCATATAATGTTAATTTTCATCTATGCAAAATCAAACACAGTCTAAAATATGTTTGAACCCCTACAGCTTAAAAAATGGTGATTGTAAAGCAGTTGAATCAAAGACAAAAAAATTGCAAATTTAAAATTGCGCAATTGGCATATTAAACGTAAATTGGATCGTAAATATTTAAATTTACATGTTGTGTCCTTAATTTAAATTTTGATAAAAAAAAAAAATCATTTCTGCTCAAGAAAAGGATTAAAATAGCGATCTTTCTAAATTCTAGAATCAATCTAATTCATAAAAACAGCTTAAAAAAAAAGGTAGCAAGGTTCGAACCTATTCACCCATGTTGACAACAACATAAGGATCACTGGAATTGGTATCACGAATTGCAAGATTAATACCTCTTTTAATACGAAATTTGAGAAGACCAAGAATATTACTATCCATCGAATCCAACACACAAATTGATTAAATTGTCACACGGATACGAATATGAAGTTTATGGAACGTCTTTAGGAGTTAAAATAGAAAAACACAATTCGCAACAAAAAAATAAAATAAATAGAAAGCACAAGAAAAGTGTGTTGAAAACTGAAAAGCGCAGAACAGAAAAATGAACCCTACTAACAGAATCTTAGTACCTATAATAATTATGTTACTGCTTTTTGCGTGGTGGACACAAAATGTCAAAACAAAACAAAAAAATGTGTCGACATCAGTTTTAGCAGTCTGAATGGAGTATTAGCGATCCTAATTCATCCAAACTGTTCTCTCTCTCTTCCTAGCCTCTCCTTCCCTACATAGTTGCTGGATCGCAAATATCCAAAACAAAATTCCTTCCAAGAGAAATATATTTTATCTCTATCTCTAATATAGTGACATCAATATTAATGTTATAAGGCTTAAGAAATTAATTTTAACTTACATTAGTAACATATCAAAACAGTTTTATATTTATATTAATTTTTTTATAGATAATTTATATAATATAATTTTTTAATTTAATAATTAAATTTATAAAATATGTATTGTGTATAATTTTTTAACTTTGAATTCGTCGGATGGTTTCATATAGATCTTTTCCTCTAAACCACCACGAGGGAATGTCGTCTTCACATCAAGTTGTCAATCTCTAGGTTCAAACTAGCTGTTAACCCAAGCACAACTCGAATTGAGAACATCTTCAACACATGTGAGAAAAATTATTCAAAGTCAATACCTTATCTCTAATTAAAACCTTTCACAACCAATCTTGCTTTGCATTTTGGTTGATAATTATTCTTTTCTGCCTTTATCTTGTATATACATTTGTTCTTGAGTACTTTTCTACCTTTAGGAAACTTTACCAACTCAAATGTGTGATTCTCATGCAACGAGTTCATCTCTTCTTGCATGGCCTTTAAGCATTTTTCCTTATCAACATTTGCAATGGCCTCTTGGTAGCACTATGGCTCTCCACTATCATTGATCATCACATACTCATGTGGAGGATATTGTTGAGAAGGTTGATGTCCTCTAGTAGACCTTCTCAATTGAGACTTAACTGGTGGCTCAAGTGGAATCTACTCGCCTGGCTCATCATGGTGATATACATGGTCTTCCGTTACATTCTCATTATCTACTTGTATATCCCCCCATCAACAAAAGTTTTAGCAGGAGGCTTAGACGCAACATCAATATAACTTCTAGAATTTGGTTTATGTTTCTCAATTTTATCAAAATCTTCAATAGTTTGGTTTTCACGAAATATCACATCTCGACTTTTGATAATTTTCTTGTCAATCGGATCCCACAATCTATAACCAAATTCTTCATCATCATAATTGACGAACACACATTGTTTAGATTTACTATCAAGCTTGGATCTCTCATCCCTTAGAACATGAACAAAACATTTGCAGCCAAACACCCTTAAATGACGATAAGGGACATATTTCCATGTCTACACTCTATACGGAAATCACTATAAATTGGAATAGAAGGAGAAAAATTGATCAAATCCACTACATTTTTCATTGCTTCACCCAAAAGGATTTCAATAATTTAGCATGGGAGAGCATACATCTGATTTTGTCATTAACTACATGATTCATTCTCTCTGCAACACTGTTATGTTTGAAGTGGAAATATTGATTTACAAGGAAGAGGGGTTTGAATTGTAAATCTTCCTACTTAAAATTTTCTGAAAAAACTTAAGATTTTAACTCAAGAATGATCTTGATTGAGAAAACAGAAAATGGAGAACGTTCTTAGTTAAAAATCAGAAATGCAGTTTGTATTTTTAACTTAAAAATCAATCAGACTTAATAAAAAGAGAAAGGATAAGATATACCACACAATGATATATCCTGGTTCACCCAACTCGGGCTACGTCCAGTCCTCACAACTGTGAGATTTTCCACTAAGTGTTCCAAACAAAGAACCTTCTTGGTTTTATAGCACCTCGTCTAGGTCAACATTGATTTGTTTACAAACTGCGATTTTTTCACCCAGAAAGAAATACAATCAGGTCATCTATCAATCTTTAGATAGAATTTTACACTTTACCTTTTAACCATAAAAGGATTTCTTACAATCTACTCAACACTTATAGTCTTGAGCTTTACACAATAATGATAAGATTGTTTGATAGAATCTAAGATGTCTCAACTCGTGTTTGAGATTAGATTCATTACAAGAGATTCAATACAAATATAACAAGAGATTAAAATAGGAACATAACTTATTCTCTTTGAGAATGGGAGAATTTCAAGTATGTGAATGTGAGTGATTTGATTTGATTTTTTAGCACTTGAATTTATGCGTTTTCCTTGAGCATTGACCTTCTTTTTATAGGCTTGAGAACATTTAATGATGGTAAAAAAGAGTTGTTGGTAGTGCTCTGTCAATTTTGACTAAAGACGAAAATATCATGATTAAAAAAATGTTCTTGCCTTTGAACATTTTGAGTTCTGTTTGACTGGGTTGATTTCTTCGTTCTTGATCAGAGTCTCTTAAGTTTAATGATCTTTTATACTTCAGATATATTTGCTGATGCCATTGGCTTGATTTGGAGTTTTGATTTTTCCAAAACAGCTTGGAGATTGATGATGATCTGTTGAAGAAATATTCTGGAGATTGATAATCAATCTGGAGGTTTAGTCTTGATCATTATGGACGTTTTCCTGATCATTCTTGAATCTGCCCTGATGTCTTGTATATTTAAAGATCGTTCAACATTCTTGGTAGTCAAGTTGAAAAGGTTCAGACTTGTTTGGACTTGCTTGATTCATGACCTTTTCCCTTTGTAATTTGAATGGTTTCTTTGACTAGAATATATCCTATTTGATCTTTGGAGAGTACTAATAACATTGATGTTAATACCAGAAGCAATATCTTCTTTTAATTAATGGAGATTGCTAGATCTTGGAGCTGTCTTGATCATTCTTGGACCTGGAGAACATTCTCCACTTTTACAGATTTTGTCCAAAATGTTTTCATTTCTTGTCTATTCAGTTTTTATCTTTTATTGCTGATTTATTTGCTTTGCTTGAGTCCTATCTTTGATTATCACAATCAAAAGCACATGTTAAATTAACATAACATTTAGAATCATAATTAACATTCTTAATTAATCTTTGTTTATTTTCATCAAAACTTAAATTAAGAGTTTGTCTTAACAATGTTGAGGTGTCTTTGGAATTGTCTTCTCAAGTATGATATTGTGTTCTTTACAATACTTTTTGAATGGACATTTGTATTTACCACTGTTATCTGATCGAACGCATTCAATTGCCTTCTCTTTTATCTTTCAACACTTGCATGAAAGTGCTTGAAGACTCCAAGTATTTTGTCTTTAGATTTCAAAGGAAAAGCCCACATTTTTCTAGAGTGATCGTCAATAAAAGTAAAAACAAATGATGCACCACCAAGAGATTTACTATCCATCATACAAACATCAATATGAACTAAACCAATAATATTTTGCCTCATATGAGGACTAGTATTATATATGGAAACTCTATGTTATTTTCCAACAAAACAATAAGTGCAAGTTTTTATAGGCGTACATTTCATAGAAAGAAAACTTTTCTTTGCAAGCATGTTGAGTCCTTTCTCACTCAAGTGACTAAGGCACATATGCCATAAATCAGAAGAGACATATTCAATTGCATTCACTTCTTCCTTGCATAGCTTCTAGGCATCTTATAGAGAAGTAGAACTTTGTTTCTTTGCTACCACTTGAGATCATTTGGTGATTTTACATATACCGCCACCACCAAAGTAAGTGTGATAGCTCTCAATATCCAATACTTTCACTGAAATCATGTTAAGACGAATATCAAGAACATGTTTCAATTGTAGCCTGTATCCAATACATGTTTCAACCCAAACATCTCTTATCCAATAATTTTACATACTCCTTCATCTCTTATTTTTACCCTGCCGAAATCACCAGCATTGTAAGATGAGAAGAAATCACGCCTACGAGTAATATGATATAAGATACCCAAATCAATAATCCAAGTTAAGTCCTGACATGCAAGGTTTATGGAATCATCATCACAAACAATGTAGACATCATTAGCAGATAAAACTGCAACTGTATCTTTATCATTTTTATTCTCTTTGTCTTCATTTATTTGTCTTAATTGATCTCTCTTAAGGAACCTACAATTTCTCTTTATGTCACATGTTTTGCCACAATAGCATATTACTTATTTTTTAGTCATCGACTTATTTGTTGACTTGCTATGACTTTCTAAGTTATCGCGCATATGGAAGTGTCATAATACTAGTGCTTCTGACTTTGAGGAAGAACCAATCAAACCACGCTCATTTCTTCGAGCTTCCACATTTAAGATACTGTCTTTTAATGTTGACATATTCAACTTTCCACTTTGAGCTGAATTGGTTAATATCACAACAAGGATTTCCCAATTGTCAAACAAGTTTTCTCTCACTTGTGCAGATAAATAGTCACATAGAAAATACAATTCTACAAATCAATAAAATTTGCAAAAAATTAAATATCAAACGAATCACAATTTTTAACTTGGGAAAACTTCCATTAAAGTGAGAGAATAAAAACCACGAGATTTAGTCTAATAAAACCTTCAATAATAATTAATATGTATACAAAATCTTCAAAATAACACTAGAGAACATCAATCAACACATAGTCAGCATCAAAAGGTAAAAACCAAACAACAATGATCAATTTTCCACCAAAGTGAGCATTTCAAACTATCTCTCAAATAAAGTAAAACTACTACTAATTGATAAAAAATATGAAAAAATAACATTAGTATTTCAAAATTCAATTTATATCTATTTCTTTTTTGTTGTTGAATAACATCAATTGTATGATTATTTCAAGTGTAGCCACATGTGACTAAAAAAATATATGACTGTTGTTTCGAGTTTGAAAAACAATTTAAAAACAATTTATGCCACCGAAAATATTACTGGGTTGAGTCGCGGACTAGGTCGCTCTCTTTAAGACGTTTTGCGGCACTGCCCAAATTGTGCAAGGCAGACTATCAACCACACCGTCCCCAGGATAAAAACAGCTCAGTTACTCTGTATCGGAGTTTCACTGCACCGTGAAAAACCGTTCTAGAATTACACCCTCAGTATGGCAGTCTAATGGCTGCCACTCGTAATATGGTACTAAGACCACTCGAAAGAAAGAAAACGGATAAGTAAGAATATGGAGGGAGAAGAACAGAAAAGCCTCAGAAGAAAGGAGAGCTTTTTGGTGTGATTTCCAACTAAGCAAAACCCTCTATTTATAGAGGAGATTTGCTACTGGATCTGAGGGATTTCGGGATCCATCATATCAGATTCAAACAAAAATCGTGCCACATTTTTCTAGGTTAAGTTGACTCTGAAATTTTCAGGGTTTTGACTCAGTACTTGGCCACAAAACAACCAGGAACCAAGGTAGGGTTTTGACCAAAACTGAACCGCACGAATTACAGGGAATGAATAACTGGATCAGAAATAAAGTGTTGACTCTGGAGGGCCAATTAAGTAAAAACGCAAGCATTCCTTTTTTCAGAAAATATTAATAATAAATTTTTAATTTTCTTTGTACTAAAAAAATAATAATTCACCGCCCAAGCCCAAGCCCGGCCCAGCCTAGCCGGACGGCGGTGGTGCGCGTGTGGTGATTTATTTTGCATGCATTCTCGCCCCTTCACAAAATTGGGGCACACCCCAAGTGTCATATCTCCACCTTATAAACACTACTAGAATGTGTAATCCCTCTTATGTGAGACTTCTATTTTTTCAATTCACAAACTAGTTCAATTTTCCTCATTTCCAACAATCCCCCACTTGAATTTAAAAAGTAGGTTCTGAAATAGCGTCAAACGCTTTCATAAGATTGTGCATAAACAAATGTGTCTATGACTTGAACCTTTGCATAGCGAGTAAGATTTTGATTTAACAAGAGTGACTCGTAGTCTTGAACTTTATCTCGGACATCAAACTCACACACAACCTTTTCATTAGGTGTATTCTAAAAAGCTCGTGCATTTATGGCCCTGCATGTCTATCCCAGTATAGTGAACGCTCTAGGAATTTTTGCCTCGAAATTCCATAGGAAACAGCCTCATTTCCACATTCACATAGGTGAGTCTATCAAGAGTACTCTTGTAGCTAGGTACTCCCTCCACATAGAGTATAGATCTCATTAAAAGTTTCTATTATCTGAGCCTTCCATCGCTTCAGGAATCATGCTTCTGTTAAATATAATAACATGTTCATCTCATATCACTATGACTTGTTATTACCCATTGAACCTAATTCTTGGGATCTCCAGTCTTTTAGGTCGAGTTCCCATCATAAGTGACTCATTTATCTATAGGCAATAGTCTCATCCTTTTCGATGTATTTATGACTTTCTCTCTATCCAATCCTTTCATCAAAGGATCTGCTAAATTATCATCAGTGCATACATGATCCACTATTACAGCTCCTTTAGTAAGTAATTCTCTAATTGTGATGTGCTTATGACGTATTTGTCGTCTCTTACCGTTGTAATAATGATTCTCAATTTTTTGCAATAGCTGTGGTACTATCGCAATTGATCAACACAGCTAGCATAGGTTTTTCCCACAAAGGGATCTTAGCTAGCAAGCATCTCAACCAGCTCGCTTCTTCACTAGCTGTAGCTAGTGCTATCATTTCAGACTCCATAGTGGACTAAGCTAGTATCGTCTGTTTCTTCGATTTCCAAGATACAACACCACCAGCTATATTAAAAATATAGCCACTGGTTGCTTTGGAGTCATCTGATAAGGTGTTCCAATCAACATCACTATATCCTTCAAGTACGGCAGGAAATCTTTGATAATGTAATCCTAGATTCATGGTCCTTTTTTGGTATCTCATGACTCTTTTGATAGCGTGCCAATGCTCCATACTAGGTCTACTGGTAAACCTGCACAATAGTCCCACGACGTAGGCAATGTCGGGTCTAGTACAATCAGTGGCATACCTGAGGCTGCCAATGATGCTCGCATATTCAATTTATCTAACACCTTCACCAGTGTTTTTAAAAAGTTTTATACTTGGATCATATGGTGTGCAAGCAGGTTTACAGTCAAAGTATTTATATTTCTTTAGGATCTTTTCAATATAATGAGACTGATCTAAAGAAATTCCCTTTTCTGACCTAGTAATATTGAAAAGTGTTGACTCAGTGGAGGGCCAATTAAGTAAAAACGCAATCATTCCTTTTTTCAGAAAATATTAATAATAAATTTTTAATTTTCTTTGTACTAAAAAATAATAATTCACCACCCAAGTCCAGGTCCGGCCCAGCCGCCCACCCGCCGGCGGCGGCGCGCATATGGTGATTTATTTTGCATGCGTTCTCGCCCCTTTACAAAATTGGGGTACACCCCAAGTGTCATACATCCACCTTATAAACACTACTAGAATGTGTACTCCCTCCTATGTGAAACTTCTATTTTTTCAATTCACAAACTAGTTCAATTTTCTTCATTTCTAACAATGTCATTATATCGGTAACCGTGAAAGTTATTTAAGGATTTTTTAGAATCGACTCACCTTAGATTTTATGTGATATTTCCTCACCTTAATAATTACCACGAAGGAACAAAACACCAAAAGGTGGAAGAGCAAAACCACGTTTTGTGCATTGAGAGGACGACAATGACTAGGACTAGAGTAATCAAAAGGAATACAAACAAGAGGAGGAAGGAATCCAAAGCTTATCGTACACGTACTATGACAATGAACTTGACAATTTTGTAAAAAAACAAAATGAATTTGATAATTTTGTCGGATATAATAAATGATTTGTTCATTTGTATTTAATTAGTTGTTAAATAAAAAAATCGTATTAAACTTGATGAATTTAAACTTTAACACATAATATTTAATTTAATAATATTAATATTTTATTATTTTATAAAATGTTTTTGAAATATCATTGTTCCGCTACTACTAAGCAATTGCTTTTTGTTGATGTACTGAATTGCATTCCTTCAAATAGTTTCTTTGTAGTTTTTTTTCTTGTATAAACTTCGATACTTCTTCTTTGTTTTCAAAAATAGTAAATTAAGATTATTTCACCTTATTCACATATTAATGTTCATACACCATATTAATTATTATTTATTAATGATTTTACTTTATTCATACATAGAATTCGTTTTTTGTCTCAAACCTTTCTGTCGAATTGTTCCTTTTAAGACAATATTTTAATCAAACACAATGTGATCAACGTTTTAAAATTAAAATTTTAAAATTATAATGTATAATTAAATTTGACAATTTCATTTTAAAATGAATATTCATTTTAAATTTCTCAATCAAAAGTCTTAGAACACAAAATATAATATAATAATGTTGGAGAAATTGAAAATATGAATTTTTATTAGTATATCATGTGCTTATACAAAAGATGTAAGAAATAAGATGATAAAAAATGAAGATAAATGTCCTTTTAAAACGTAGTTTTGGAAAAATATCCATCGAATGATATCTCTAAATTTAAATTTGAAATTTCGCCGTTATATAAGTAATTACGATGTATTTCATTTAAAAAAGAAATGAAGATAAATAGGAAACAATTAACTCAGTACGAGACAAAATATACGAAGAAATTAATGGCTAAATTATACAATGAAAAATTAGTTTTTATTGATGAATAAAAAATACAATTTTTGAGAGACGGGATGAGTTTTTTTCGATGAAGTTTACTTATAATATATGGTATATATAACTAATATATCGCTGACAATTTTAAACTGTGAAGTGATTTAGTGATAAGAAAAAAATTTCTAAATTTTATGTGTTCAACTCTCTATGTCCATGATAATAATTTTTGCTATTTTTATTTTAAATATAGTAGTTGATTTGACAAAATTATAAATACTTAAATTTGAATCACACATTTTTAATATATTTAAAAATTAAAATTATTACTATTTTAAAATCAAATATATAAAATTAATTAAAAATATTTTACATATAATCTATTTTTTATTGACTCTCTTGTTAAAATTAAAATTTGTCGAGATCCGCCTCAACCTTCCTAAACCCCGATCAAACATTCCTCAATTAGAATACATTTCCTCGAGAAAAAAATAACAACAAAGGCACGTAAATATATAAACCTGAATTTCTTACGGCCTAAAATATCTTTACACAAGGAAGAACATTAATTAGAGATGTGATAAAGATGGGTTTTTATTCTGAATTGAAGTGCACTATGCAAAAAGCAGGGATCTTTAATGATGAATATGTGAGGAAATCATGAATGAAAATAGCAATCAATACTTATTGGGTCATACGTGCCCTTGGGACACTGTTTTCGACAACACTTGTTGAGGATAAAAATAAAAAATAAAAAATAAATTTTAGATAATGAATTTTACTTTGTTACAATTTTAGAATTTAAATTATACAACTTTAAAAAATTTACATTTAAATTCTTAATAAATAATCTGTTGTTGGCATTTCTCATTATTATTATATTGAAGTAACAAAAAAGTTGATCATTTATAAGATGGAGGCTAGTATTAGTTGTAAAAAAATTGTAGGTGTAGTAATAGACTAATAGGTATATCAAAATCTGAATATCCTTTTATTGAATTGATAATTCAGTTAGCATTGAAATTGAAATTAAGAATAAAAATTTCCTTGTAGTATAATAACGATTTATAAATTAAAATAAAATTTTGGAGCTTCTTTTGTTGAATTGGTTTTAATGATAATTGAAAGGTTGAATTTATGTTTATTATTTCACGTTAATAATTTTATGGTAGGCCTTGAAATGTTGTCGCCTAAGCAAAATTATGGGAGAATGCATGTGAGAGTTTGGTTAATACCTTGATATGTATTTTAAATAGAAGATAATAGTTTGATATCTAAGAAGATTCAACAATTTTTAGACCCTGAAAAATTAAAATTAAATAAAGATAAAAAAACAAAATGGCAAAAAATATAATGAATTTTCATATTATTATATGAATGAATATACAGTATTGAGGTAAAAAACAAGCAAACTTTTCATATATATTCAATTCACCTTTCTTCTCAAATTTATTTCTTTCCTTCCAATTTCCCTCCGATCTTCATCTTCCTCTTGAATGGTAGAAACCCTTTTCCTCTTCGAATTCATGCGCTCCCTTTCTCCATCAACAAGGGCAAGCGCTTTCTCCTTCGCTTCTTGCACGCAAGGTTGGCATTATCGCTGCCTCGGCCTCGATCCCTAATTCACCAAACCCTAATTTCAACAACATTTTTTCTTCAAATTATTTACCAAATTCATCGTTCTATTTCCTCAATTTCACGTTTATAGATTCTCATAAATCGTTTGATAATACGAACACGATGTTGATGAACAAGCAAAAGAAGAATCAGAACACGAACAACAACAACAAGAACAACAAGAGGAGGTTGTTGATTAGCATCAATGTGATGGGAAGTGCTGGACCAATTCGATTTGTTGTGAATGAAGAGGAGCTTGTTGCGGCGGTTATTGAAACTACGCTAAAGTCTTATGCACGTGAAGGTCGATTACCTGTTTTGGGAAGTGATAACAACGCTTTCTGTCTTTATTGTCCTCTTCTTGGATCTGATGGTATTCATTTTTCCTTCAACTGCACAATTTCCATGCTTTTATTTATTCAAATGGAAGATAAGACCAATAGTTATCTTTAAGATCAATGCAGAGTATTTGCAAACTTTAATTTCGAATTGTCTTGATTTATCTAGATTAAAAGGGAGTTTCAATAAAATATAATAATTTATATTTGATAATTCTTATAGCCTAAATTTGTTGTATGTTAATGAAGTTCTATATAGAGCAAATGTTACATTTACTTTCTCTGAAACGAAACTAAAAGTAAAGCAATTAAACATGATTTTAATGGTAAAATCACTATTACTTCCATCAAACTTAATTTTTTTTAATGCTCAGAATTGACTTTTTAAACAAGATACCCCTCTCACTGGATTGTGGTTTGATGGTGCTGCAGCTTTGAGTCCATGGGATACAATTGGATCGCATGGAGCTCGGAATTTTGTGCTATGCAAGAATCCATACGCTACAAATGAGGCAGCTGATGATGGAAGTAGGACTACATCACTTTCGCGCAAGGGAAGTGGTAGTTGGAGGGCTTGGTTCAACAAGTCCCTCAACCTGAAAATTTCTTCCCATTAATCAATCAAATTGAGATTGTTGGGTGTCAAACATTTGCTTCAATGTTCTATATATTTTTTTGGATACAGTCACTTTTATGATCCATCTTGGTTGTGCTTGCTTCTAGGGTGTCTCTGTTTGCGGTAGCCAGAGACAACAGCTTTCAATTCTGTCATGAATAAAGTATTTCCAATGTATTTGGCGATGCGCCTTTTAGCTTTTAGCATTTTGCCAATTTTTGGCTTGTAACTTCTTTACTACCTCTAGATGCTGTGTGTTGGATTCATTGAATGTAGTTTGAATGGATGAACATTTTCATTCAGTTGTAGATGTGACGAAGAGAATCCATGTTTTTTTTCCTAAAAAATAAAACGAATCCAAGTTTCACTTTGACACTAAATGTTATAAATAAACTAGTAAGAAATATATGTAGTGGTGTAGAAACAACAAGTTATTTGATAGGACCAGTACACTAATAATTTAAATATACTGTGTTATATATTTAATTGTTGGCGAATCAAATGTGAGGAAATAATATTTTGAAATTTCTGTAATTAATATCTTAAAATTTAAAAAAATGATTTTTTTATATAAATTTTTTTTATTTCTTTTATTTTTTGTTTGTTTAACAATTGTTTTTATTCAAATAATAAATCTGCGCTTACTTTAGAGATGGACCTTCAAATCATCATTAAATCCTGACTTACATATTTGAACATTCATACTACCAAGAGCTCCTTGATGAAAATATGGTTAAACTTCAGATCCTCAAAATTCACAGCTTAAGGAATAAATCCTTCCAATTAAAGCTTACCATTAAAGCACAATACTTCATATGGTGGCAACCCCTTCAAAAACAATTTTTCATTTATCGCAGTCATTCATGCAAGAAAGGGATTTCCTACAGTTACTTTTGACTGCAGGTGGAATCTTAACTACTGATACAAATTATATGCCAATTAGCTAACTAATCAAATATAATCTCAACATTATTCATACATAAAAACCACGATCTGGCTACTATAGTTTCTCCACTAACATTGTCATTTATTCAATCCTTACAATTTTGTATTAATAATACACAAATTTGCGAGTTTTTATACAAGGTTATAAGACCTAAGGAAAATTCAATAAGGAGAAGATTCCCATGACAGAAAAGTATAATTTAAATCCAAGAGATAAACAGTTGGCATTTATAACAATGCTACAGATACAAATCAGAGTTGAAACTCATTTGTAGAATTTTGAATTACAATCATTTCGTACTAACAAGCCGTATCCTTTGCACTAATATCGCCCCAGATGTGTGTTTTTCAATTGTTTTCAGTAACAAAATTTACAGATGTTACAATCAAATTACAGCCCTTCTCTCAACCACCAGTGGAAGACAATACCCACCCCTAAAACAAAATAAATGTTACACATAATAGGGCACAAACAGAATAGAACAATCACCACTGAAAGCATATCTTCTTGCACAGATTCAAGATCGAGCATCTGCATTTTGAGAAGGGCTAAAATCCAAGTCAGATAGGCATCTGAACAAGTATACTCTTTTAGACATGGAGATTCATCTACAACTAGCTTTGGGCTATAGCAAGAACTTCTTCAGCCTCACATTCTGTTGCCAAGATTAAGGAAGCAGACTGAATCTTTCCAGCATGATCAAGCCGCATTAAAATAACTCCCCTGACAAAAATTCACCATACAACATAGTCGTTAAAGAAGCAACAACCAAACAATATCAAATAGTTATTTTTTATTTCCAAGACACTTGTTAAATTAACCACATTACACCAGTTTGAACAATTCCTAAAGATTATATGATCAATCAATGTTCTTGGTTGAATGGACCACACCGAACATCTTGTGATTCACCAATTTCAGCCATAATAGTTAGCCTGCCTTTCAACCAATGATTATAAACTGCTCTGTAGGTGAAATATGTGCAAGCTTTATACTCTACACACATGACAATATAGACACACAAATAGATCCTATGAATTTTGTGACATACCTCACAACATGCTTTCTCTGTTTCGCTTTTGATCACTGAAATCTTGCATGTCTCAAAACAACAGAGCATCTGAAGTCTAAGAATACCTGAAGTAACGTTAAATAGAGCCAAGACAAAATTTAGCGGATTCCAACCTTAAAAACAAGGTCATCACCTTAGACACAAATGACTAACACCAAATAAAAAAGTAATTACAGGATACACACGCTTATAAGAAGCTAAAAATATTAGTGGGTCCTGGCAGGAGAGAAAATGTGTCATTACGGAAATTGTATATCAAGTGTAGTTTCCAAATTAATAATGTGGGCTTGATTATGGGTCTAATTAGATGTTTCAATAGCTAGTACAGGAAGACAAATGGGAAATTCATATTACACCACCAAAACACTCAAAAGAGGGTTTGTTGGCTAGAGAGGGCTTTTAAAGAAAAGGAAGTTCAAAGAGCAATTTGATGTGTGGAGCTTGGACAGAAAAAATAACTTTACACCAACTGTGAGCACTCATATTTAAGGATGAGTTGAACTCAGTGCAGTTACAGTTGTGAAAGCTAAGG
The DNA here is from genome assembly GCA_037974295.1 of Cicer cuneatum. Classification (NCBI taxonomy): domain Eukaryota; kingdom Viridiplantae; phylum Streptophyta; class Magnoliopsida; order Fabales; family Fabaceae; genus Cicer; species Cicer cuneatum. The sequence goes on along the minus strand of JBBPBO010000001.1, from coordinate 68,651,436 downwards.
GTTAGTGATTCAGTTGTTACTGAAAACTAATTATACAAAGTAACTAACTAACACATGAATAAACTAAGGCCAAAAAGATTTTCCACAGATCCATGTAGGTGGTGCTTGGTGATATTTTTTCTCTTCAAATAACCATAGATGATACGGGACAAACACTGTAGACTACAGAGGCCAGTAAGTACTCAACCGGCTACAATTTCTTCAGTCCCATTTGTTTAGGTTGTCCACTAAGAATGCTACAAATAAATCAGGAAAAAAAAGGTATGTTCAAATTAAGATGTGAAGTATTAATAAAGAATAATAATACAGATCATAGAACTCATAGAGCCCAAATCATAGAACCAGAAGAAGCCACGTGTATTTTATATATATCATTGGAATAAATAGAGCTCTGGCCTATGCAATTCCACAATTCATAGTCAATACGTTTTGTCCAATAACATTTTCCTCAAATATCACCAAGTACTAGTTCTATGCCAGTTAACGTGTCCAGTGAGCCCCCAGGGATCCAATGTGTATAGAACAATCATCCTACCAAAAGATATTAATTTATTAATATATTAAAATACAATTCCTAGATATAGGGAAAAGTAATAACAATGAATAATCAGAATGGCATCAATGATCAGAGATTCAGAGTATTTTAATTGGTTATTTTGAGAGAGAAAAAAGGTGCACACAACCAACTTACCACACCATGTTACAATTAAATGTAGACAGCAAAGATGTTAAGCAATAAAGATTATTCAAAACAATCAATGGATCTGATTCCTGCTTCAGATGCAAAGTGGGTGAAATTAGTCATCATCTAATACTCAGCACTCTCTTTTTTCCTTAACTCTTTTCCCTTTTCTTGTGTATCATAGAACAAGAGGATATAGAAATTAGGACCAGACCCATATTTATATATTTCATCTCAATGACTATATGCATTCCAGAACAGTCATTCTCATCCTGAATATCACTTATCCCATCTAAACTCTGCATAGAAAAACAAATAAAAATGTAAAAGCACGGCTAAAAAACAGTTCCTTAAGCACTTATGCAATATAGAGCAGCCAATGGCCATCCTGCAGCAATAATGTCAAAATTGAAGATGTAGCCAAAAAAACATGAATACAGGGCTGTCCCTGGGGAGGGACCCCAAAAACCTAGAAAAAACCTTAAAAATGGACATTCCAAGGGAGGCTAGGAGTCTTTTAGGGATTTCACAGCCAACCGTGGCTTAAGAGAAAAGAAAATAAAATAAAACCTCGATTATCACCTTCAGAATACAACAGCTTCATAGCCTATCAATTTCTGGCGACCCAAAAACATCCCCAGCGACTTTCCAGCTTGCACATGGTGATTTCAAGCCAGTACCTTGCATTTTTTGCGAACTCACTCTCTTTCTGCTCACTTTCCCAGTCAGCACATTGCAGGTTGGGAACCAAACCCACTCTCTCTTCTTTTGCTTTTGTTCTCTTTCTCTTCTTTTGGTTCCAGCTCCAGGCAGCAGCTTCTATATTTATCTTTTCATTTTGACTCTTGCTTTGCTATCTTCCTGCTATGCACATTACCAATCTAACATTCTATCTACGATGGACAACTATGGATATAAGTAACAGCTCAAAGCAAAGGGGAAGAGTGGCATATTCACCTGATGAGGGATCCAGATCACCGAAACAAACACGATACAACAAATTGAAGCTTACATGAAGAAAAGGGAATATAAAGCGAGACAAAATGAAAAAGGCCTCTAACAAAAAGATTCTTATAAACAACAAAGATGAAAAAGAAGAAGCAATTAGACATAACTGAAAATCTCCACACACAAAAATCGATAATGTTTGGATTTTTTTTCCTGTTTTGTGTCTATGCCTTACTCATGAGCACTTTTTGATCGATCAAATCAAAGAGAGAGATATAAATGTCTAAAGAAGAAATAGTGATGCTTGATAATGAAAACCAAGGTGTTAGACGAGCACATGTGCCTGACAAAATGCTCTTCAGCGCTTTTCTTCAAACCTAATATTTTGTGTCGCTTGTATTTGCAAAATTGACATTTATGAATAGATAAAAAAAACTAATTTTTTAAAAACACTAATCATATCAAACAGGAACAGCAAACAGATTCAAATAAAAGGTAACAGGAAAGGGATTTAGAAAAATTAATCAAACTTTTTTTCTTTCGAATTCTTTAAAACACTAATCAAACAGGGCCTTTAGATATAGAGATAATGTATTAGTAGCATGTAACCGATAAAAATATATTAAAGAACAAAAAATTGTAGGTGAATAGCAGGATATAATACAATAATGAGAAAGTTTTTCTACATTCATTGACTACCTTATACAGAAGAAGTCAAACTTTTTATTTTCCATTCCTTATACAAGTTGTGGTGTAAAAAATGTGTACCGCCGAAATTACAAAGAATAATCACAATTACCGTGCAAAGAATAAGCACCACTGAGTAAAACAAATCTCTTCCACCCAAAAGACTAAATGAATAAAAAATGGGGTATGATTATGTGATAGATGTGTTTCAAATATTGGGATAGAGAATTATGCTTCATCTGTATACCACTTGCCTTTGACGTGTAGTGTTGCGTATCTTTGAATCAAAATTGATAAAATCCACACTTTCCAAAGTATTACCTAGTCACAGAATCTAACCTGTGAAAAGCATTAAATAATTGGAGTTTGCCCGTCTTAAAATCATCCGAAACAACTGTTGGCATCTTCATCCTAAAACAAATTAGGAAATGTGTAAAGAGCAAAAGAGATATAATAGTTAGTAACACAAGGTATCATGCATTTGATGAAAAAACGAGTTCTTACCGTGCAAGAGAAAAATATGCACAATCGCATCTTGGCAAATGTCTCTTGGCAAATTTGAACCTCGATGAGGCAAAACCCATCCAAACATAGGAATCTTCTTTTACTCATTTTCATGTGAGAATGCCAAAATGCAAATAACAATTAATCATTTCTGCATCTTTACATCACCGGTTTATTCACCCCCCTCTAATTACATTCTCAAAATGCTTAACTGCATGCAATTTATAGTCTTTGCTTAGATGCTTCAATAGTGCACTATGTGTGCAAGAATCAGGCTCAATTTCTCTATCTAGCATATCCTTGTACAACCCCAAAGCTTCCTGCCAATGGCCTAAGTTGCAGTTCTCATTTATCAAAATAGTGTATGTATACTTATTTGCAGAAATACCCTTTGATTCCATTTCCGCAAAAAAATTGTATGCTTGTTCCATCTTTCTCTCTTTGCAAAGCCCGTTGAGTAAAGCATTGTAGGTAATCACATTTGGATCAACACCCTTGTCTTGCATCTCAAAGAAGTACATAATAGCAAGATCCAGCCTTCCCCTAACAGCATATGAATGAATCAAAACTGTGTAAGTCACAACCGAAGGAAATATCCCTTTCTTCAACATATCATAGAACACCACTCTAGCCTTCCTAAGATGCCCAGCCATCAAGTGAGCATGGATGATGCTAGTATATGTCACATGATCCGGAACAAATCCATTGCGGAGCATTTTCTGCACAAGATCATTTGCTTCATTCAAATTGCCCAATTTATAGAGCCCATTGATGAAGACATTATACGTGATTAAATCGGGCGGAAAGCCTTTGGCTAGCATTTCTTCCTGCATGCCAAAAGCCTTAGATGGGTCACCAAGCTTGAGTTCACCCACTATCCTAGTTGTGTATGCAAAACGATCTGGCCACAATCCTCTACTTAGCATTTCATCAAACATTTCCTTAGCCATTGGCAAGTTCCCCATCTTGCAAAATCCCCTAACAAGAATTGTAAAAGTAAACACATCAGGATGAGGTCCCTGTCTAATCATATCATCTTTTATCCGCTTGGCAATATCCAAGTCCCCCAATCTACAAAGACCGTCTATAAGCGTGTTATACGTCACAACACTAGGAACAAAATTCTTGTATCTCAACTCAACAAACAAGAGAAAAGCCTCACCTAATTTACCCAACCTGCTGTAACCATAAATCAAAGTATTATATGAAACTAAGTCAGGCATCAAATTCTTATTTACCATAACATCCAACAACTGCCTCGCATCACTCGCTCTTCCCAACCTACAAAGACCATACATGACCGTATTATACGTTGCAACCGTAGGCAAAGCTCCTCTCCCCGACATCTCCTCCATAAGATTAGTAGCTTCCTCAAACATCCCTTTCTTACAATACCCACGAACCAAAGGGTTATAGGTGTAAGCCGAAAGCTCAAGTCCCAATTCCAACATCTCCTCAATCAATTCCTTGGCCTCTTTCAAATCCCCTTTACTCGACAAACCATTCACCAAAACATTATAACTCACATCATTTGGAACACACCCAATACTCCTCATCATTAACAAAAGCTCCATTGCTTGACCAACTTCCCCTTGTTTACAAAAAGAATCCAACAAAGTATTATAAGTAACAGTTGTAGGCCTAATTCCACACTCAACCATTACATTATAAACTTCTTTAGCCTCATTCACCATACTCCTATCCCTAAGCAATTTAAGAATCCTATTACAATTCCTAACATCAGGCAGCAATCCATTATGAATCATTTTGTAAAAAATCAATAAACAATTCTCTAACACCGATTTTTTCGCAAAAACCCAAAGCAATAAATCAAGAAGCTTAACAGATACTTCAGAACCACGACCGGCGCCGCCATTGTTGTTGTTAACTAAAACATCCAAAACGACGGCGTCGATTTTGACATCAATTACCTTCTCCATAACACAATAGGCAGACCTCATGAAACCATTTCTGGCGAGAATTTCGAGGATAGCGACGAAAGCGGATTCAGATCGTTTGAATCCAGATTGTTTTTCCGCCCAACGGAAGAAGCGTAGTGCGAGGATAGGTCGGTGTTTAACTGAGTTGAGAACTCGGAGGAATAACTCGGGTTGAGTAACAGCAGCGCGGAAATGATGCGAAACGGCGTCGTATTGGGAATGAGTGATGTCGTTTTTATGGGGGAGTGTGGAGAAGGGGAAGAGGGAGCGTTTTATGGATAGTGAGAATAAAGGTTTTGAAGCTCTGAAAGAAGAAGAGAGGGTCATTGACTTGGCGGTGGTTTGAATGAGAAGATTGAGATGATGAATTGTGCCATGAAAAGCCACCGCTGGTGGTGGTGGTGGCAGAAATGGTTACTGTGACCACTGGGATTAGGGTCTCTCTCATAAACCCCAAACTCTTTCTTAGGGTGCGATTGGTTTCGGGTGATTTATTAGAGAGGGAGAAGTAGGAGCGAGAGAAAGAGAGGAGCTCTTGTTTGGTTCATGAGAGTGATAGGAAAAATTACGTAGGTGGGTCCCACACCATTTTTTTTTGGGAGAATATAAATATATAAAACTAAAAAATAATGATAATTTAATTAGTGGTGCGTGTTTTGAAATAGGAGATAGACAACATCAAAATCTCATTCGTTTTAGTATCTAATTTTTAATTTAATAAAAATGATATATTTTTCTATATTTGATTAAAATAGATTTTATCTTCGTTAAAATTGTGACAAATATCAAATGCAGTTTATATTAAATTTTACTCTTCTCATTTTTTATTCAAATAAACAAAAAGTAAAGCAAATTTGTTTTTCTCTTTTCTTTATATCAAATAATACATCAAATTTAATATATTTCTTACATTTTTTATCTCTTCATCCACTATTTCTCTTTGTTTTCTCTCTTTTCATTTTCTTCTTCCCACCAAACAATCACATGTTTTTGTCGTGTTTTTTCTCTTCTGGTATTCGTGGAGCTTACATCCACCACAACCAACAACACAATTTTTTTACATAAAATTATTTAATGAAAATCATTTAAAATTTCAACATATAAAAAAATATTTGGTCCAGCCAATTTTAACCTCAATAAAAAAGTCATGGACCACTAAATTTTACGTGCTATGTCAACTTAATTTAATTTTCACAGATTCAAAACTATTAAACAATATATGATAATTAAGTCCCCTTGTGCATTTCACAATTTTATTAAACAGTTTGTGGCTTTATGTTTACCCTTTAATTAGTAATTTATTATTTTATTTCTCGCATATTAAATCTTTTCTTATATTTTATTGTTTTCTTTATTCTTTCTAATTTAAAATTATCCTATTATTAATTTCTAATTATAAAATTTAAATATTTTTTCTATTTTTCATACACTTTCATTCCAACCTTTATTGTATTAATTTTTTAAATTTACATTTTGGTATGGGCCAAGCCAAAATTTGTTATAGACTTCACTAATAAGATCCGTCTATTGAGACCAAATTCTAAATTAAATGTTTTGATGATAATTAAACAAAAGTTAATTAAGACTTCTAATTATGATTCTAAGTGTTTTGTTGTTTAACATGTATTTTTGAGTGTATTAATCAAATATATATATTAAGCATATCAACACAAGATCATAATAGAAGAAGCGTATTCATTCAAATAAACGAAGAACATTCTGACAGAATTCTGAAAAAACGAAGATCGTTCTTCACAATTCTTACGAAGATCGTTCTTCACAATTCTTAGTTATCTTCAAAATCAAGAATGTTCATGCTCTTAAGGAAAAAGTCGTTTCTGATGTATTTAATCATTCTCTAGAAAGATACCAAAAGTATATAAGGATCACGTCAGTAAAAGAATTATTCCAAAGAACAAAAGCAAAAGTTATGCATCATAATCAAGCAAGCAAGATCATTCTCCAAATTTGAGTAAGTAGCAAGTAGAATTTTGACAAACTTGATTGGACACTGCAGCTGCATCTCTGAGCAGCCTGCACACGTGACAAAAGCAAGGCAATACTTCAAGACAACTGTCAAAGAAACTTAACCTCAGCACCCCTCAAAACAGCAACGAAGATCGTTCTGGTTTTGCAAGAGCATTCATGCTTTAAGACAACACTTAAAATGACACAAGACAACTGGATCCTCTTCAATGGATAAATGAGCTTCACAAGCCTTCTTGAAGTCTATAAAAGGAACCTCAAGATCAAGGATAAGGCAGAGCTTCAAGTGCAAAGCAATCTATCACTTACAATATCATAATCATAATCGAAAGTTCATAAGCTCTTCAAGCAAAAGCTAAGGTTCAGTTTTGTTTTCCATCTAGATATCATAATTATTCTACTGAGTCCTTAAGCCAAGAATATAAACTCAAACAAGAGTTGAGTACACTCAGATTCTACAAAATTCTTAAATCATCATTTTGTAACTCAAGACTATTGTGTTGAAAATAGCTTGAGTAAATTGTAAAAATTCTTTTATGATTAAAAGGTAATCTGTAAAAATCATCTCTAAAGATTGAAAGGTAACCTATGGAAATCCTTTTTAGGTTGAAATGTAATTTATTGTAATAGATGAAGATTGATCTAGAAAGGCTGTGTGAAAACCAAGAACGATCTTGTTTTGAACACTTAGTGAAAATCTCACAATTGTGAGGACTCGACGTAGCCCACTTTGGGTGAACTAGGATATATCTGTGTGATATTCTCTCTCTTATCTCTATTTGTTTATAATCAACTAACCATATGTCTTATAGTTAAGTTAATTATGTGATTTCACTAACCAAGAACGTTCTGCTCTTATTTTATTTTCATAACCATGATTAATCTTGAGTTAAATACTTTGAGATTAAACACGATTTTTTTTCTTAAAATGGGCAATTACAATTCAAACCTCCCTTATTTGTAATTGACATTGTTACTTCACCATCAATGTATAAAAAACCTACAAAGAGACACATACCTTTCACATTTGATTGTGCTATCACTATCTATTCAAGATCATACGACAATTTGCTCATCACGACAAATGATGTGTAATTGCTCAGTCGAGTTGGCGCCAAATATCCTTAGAAAAAATTGCACTTACCTCATTTGATGTCCTCTTAAATGATACTCACAGACTCTAGTTTTCGAAATGCACTTACCTCCCATGTACAGTAAAAAATTGTGCATAACAATTTTTTTGTCATTTATCAAAAATATACTAGAATACAAATTATTGTTGTGTCACTAAAAACATAACTATACCTTTCAAAATTGTAAATACTAAATGTATAGTTGTATCTTTACAAATTAAAATAAAAACTCTAGTCGTATTATATAGTTAACGATGTGAATAGATGTAAGTGTGGAAAAATATATTTTATACAATTTTTTAATAAGTATAAGAGAGGTGAATGTTTTTTCGTAATTGGAAGGCGCGTAAATATCATTTAAAAATAACTTAAGAAAAGTCAATGTAATTTCCCTATATCCTTAAAGATCATCATATAGAAAAACATGTCCTCTAGAAAAAAGTAAGACTTATTATTTTTACCTCACATTCACCTTAATTTTATACAAAAAAGTAATAATAAATCTTAATGAAATTTATTAATTTAATATAAATAAGTGGTAAAATAAAGATAGACTCGGTATTTACAAAAATAAAACAAAATTCAGTATTTTATAACATTAGCAAAAACAATTAAACATTATAGACGCAATTCGTTGGAGCATATAAAATGCATGTTTCTTGTGTTATTTTTATCTACATATAAAATGCATAAAATATTAAAAGATAATTTACTTATTACTAATAATTTTTTAATTTTCATGTTGTGTAATTTTTTTACAGAAAAGTAATATATCATTAATAATAAACAAAACACAATTACAAAAATAAAAAAACAAAGACTTTTAACAACAAAAAAAAGAGACTAAAAATAATAATTTAAGTGAAAAAATTATTGTGATATTTTTTCAATGTTTGGTAGCCGATACCAAAAAGACACCAAAATATTCTTGCAGACATAACAAAAAGTGAAAAATAACAACTCCGCTTATTGCAAAAAGAATAGAGGAGAAATGAGAAAGATGAAGGAACAAGAGATATGAAAAGGCAAAAGTGAAACAAAGAGAGAAATGAGAGTGTATGTAGAGAAAGGAAAGAGATGTAAAAGCATGAAAGAAATAAGGAGGGGGTGATAGGAGGAGAGAGGGGGAAAGGAAAAAAATTATATACAGACATAAAAGGCTATTTATCACTAAAATCGCACTAAGTACTAATATTAAACATCTCAATCAACACTTGAGAGATTACTCAATCAACTACATTTCTTCTGGTCATGCAGAAAGTTAAACAAAGGATTTACAAGAAAGTAAACACTGATGTAATTAAATAATTTAATATAGCGGTCAAGTAGAAGCAATATTCCATGCTAGTATAGAGGCAGCCACAGGATGAGTAAACAATCATTCCCCATAAAGATTCTTAAAAGACATCTTCATCTGCAATAAATGAAAATATACGCATATTACATAATAGTTGATTTGCACTAAAACAGGCCACAGTTGAAATTTGTATTAGGATATGATAAAATGAATGAAAAATGCATTGAACCAGTAAAGTGACAATACCATTCCCCTCTTCTACATCATTATAATCATCTTCATCGTCATCAAAATATTCATTCTGCAAGATATTGATTTAGTTAGTCCTCCTTTTAATGAAAACAAAAACAAAGCTTAGCAACTGTATGCTTCATATCCGAGAATATATCAAACGCCACGAAAAAAGTGAAATAACTCTTCAAACTTCAAACTGCTACCATCAGCCCCAAACTGCTGACAAATTCCATGATGCCACGCATTACTCCGTTATACCAGCACCATGTCAAATTAAGCATCTTCTAAAATCCAATTTTACAAACAATTTACATTGAATGCTGAAATAAGTTTATTTACCATCGGATGTCAAAGGAAGTATGTGTACACTCTTAAACAGAACTTCAGAAACGCCATGTTTAATATAGTCTTAGTCTAAATTCTTGAAGACAGAACTTCAGAAATCTCAGAGCAAGACAAAGATAGATAAAACCTTTCATGAATCTTGTTTATAATTTCTTTTCCTTCTCACAGACATGTAGTATGTGTAATATTTGGGAAAAATGACAAGTTTCGAATAGACTCAACTTCTAAAATTTCAAAGCAAGCACTCAAAGCATGGCTATACAGTTTGTTAAGATATTTGGCTGAGTAACCTATAGGGCAATTCCATTTTACGTGTAAGAATCCCTTATTGTATAAGAATTATCTTTTGTGATAGAATAGAAGAAATATTAACAGCCTGAATTGTTTAATTTGATTTCTCTTTTGAGTTGCTTAATTTTTTTTTGAAATTGATTTGTTGGTTTTCATTTCATCATAAATTTGAGGAACAGTCACCGGCTTTCGATTCACTGTGAACAGTATCATCTTCAATTCACTGCGCTTTATTTTGGGTTTGTTGTTTCAATTTTTCTTCAATTTCGCTTATATATATTACTTATTCTATGTAGCTGGAGCTTAATATTGTTTGATAGAAACAAGTAATACCAAATATTCAAAGTCACAGTAAAAGAGAGAATTAAAGAAGGTAGACAGAGGTTTAGTATTGATTGAAAAGTTTTACAGCAGACCAATGGCTACTGCTACAAAGATATCTCCTGATTAAAAAGTTCTACTCGTGACTTTCAACAGAATTAACAAAAGATATCTCCTGTCACTGCCACCTTAGCACCTTTCCTCCTATTACTTCTAGAATAAACTCTCCGATCCTTAGGCTTGTTACAAATGCCATGACTCAATTTCCCATCTGAGCCCAACAGCTCTTCATGGGCTATATCACTATTCCATTACGGATGCTTCTTAATCCATTAAACATTTTAAGTTTCTTGGTTTTGCCAATTTTCTTATTTGGTCTTCCATTAGAACTGTGACAAATTGTTTGAATTTATAATTAAATAAGTATTATATTCATAAAACTAATGGATTATGTTATGCTACTCAGTACCAGGTTGTTTTCCTTCAAACTCTGGTGTGAATTAAGTGAATTCTGCTACGAATTGGGTAAGCAAAAGTTTGCGGTGAGTTTCTCATTTTTATTTGGCAATTTCGGAACACCAATATACAAAATGGACAACTCTGACATAATATTATGTGATATTTTCTTATATTCTAGCAACATCAATTTGAAAATATTATTGGGTGAGCTTTACAAAAGCAACATATTCTTTTCACAAGTTCAAGAATGGTAAAATTAACACGTCAAAGTAGAGGATAGAGTGGAACCTGATTATAATCATCATCGCTAACATCTTCGTCAGGCTCCTTATCTTCAGCATTTTCATCTTCATCTTCACTTTCACCATCTTTTTTTTCCTTATCAGCTTTATCCTGTCGCCCCTAAAGGTGGAAGAATCATCAACATATAGGACTTCACTGGACAAAATGGAGGTTACCAAACAATATGAATCAAGCAAAAGCAGTTTACTACCAAAATTAATGATCTAGGGTTCAATGTTCCATGAAGTGTACTCATCTAGCAGAGATGGCAATGACTCTAATGGATAGTTGTGGCAATCATATCGCCATGCTGGTGGTCACAGTTAATAACACTGGTGATAACTGTTAGCATTGAAGAGGGAATAATTAAGGGTATAAGCGCCGGCGCATCGCCTGTAATAACAGCAAAAATGGTGTTGATGTAGAGTGACAAAGATGGTGGCAATAGTAATGGCCATGGTGAGCACAGCAGGGGTGGACAGATGGTTGTTGAAGTATTAAACTAAGGTTGCTCGGTAATTTATTACACCATATAGGTGTTGGTTAGAGACTAAATATTATTAATTTATTGGCTTTGCGGTTGAGGTGGGAGAGTTAAGATTTTGAGCGATAAGAAGGAGGATGACTCTATCCCTACCCCCAAACAAAATACCAACTATACTAAAATTTGTCATTAAAAAATATAATTGTGAGGAAATATAATAAAAAAATTGAGAACTCAGAAAATCACAATCACCATATTCATATCTCGTAACACTCTAATACTTCGTAACTCACACTTAATCAATTATGGAATCCAAAAATGATTGGAAATGTTAACCCTGTCTTGTTAACATGAAAAAAAATAAAGGAAATCATTATAGGTATAGGTGCTCTACCTCAAACTTTTTCTCTAGTTATTCAAAGAATGCCAGTTTTTTTGCCTCTGCCACAGAAACAACATCTTCATAAGTCTAAGGAAAAATATGAAGGCTATATCATTATTATAAGTAAGCAGAGATCCAGCTCATAACATGGATAATATCCCATGATAATGTACACTAGATTAGAATGGCGAAACTATATGAACATAGAATGCTCAATGCTCAAAAGAATGACATGTGTGCGACTCTTAAGCAATGAAAATTTCATAAAACTCTTCAAAAAGAGCAGAGGATCTATTTAGGAAGACAAACCCTGTTCTGTCATTAAAATTTGAATAACTTAATCATATTTGCAGATAACAAGGTCACGTGAAATCACCAGCCTCGGGGTTCCATCGAAATTTTTTCCGGCTCGGCATTCGCTTAGATGTACCTGAAATCACCAATTTAGGACTAAATCATTTGTTATCAGGAACATAAAATGCATAAAGAAAAGTAGAAGCATTTTTCTACAAAAAACATAACCACTGCCCCAAAAGCCCGCTCCATTGTTCACACCTTGAACCAACTCCTTAGGAAATGCATTGAAATTTAAAATCTGTGACAGAGAATCCCGGGAAAACATAGATTTCTTCTTGTCAGAAAATCTTTCTATGTGCATTCTTTTGCACCCTGACAATAAAACAAGAAAAGCTAGTAAAATTGTTAGGGAAGAGAGGAACCAGATATTAAGGAATATATATGGTGCTATTCAAGCATTGAAAATATTTTAGAAGCATTATGCATAGCTTTTGATGGTTTAAACCTGCTCATTCCAGAAAATCATTTCATTCTTTACAATGAGAGAAGTATACTTAAGGGCTGTTTCCTTCCTGAAAGCATTTATTGGTTTCATTTTCTAACATTTGTTCATTTTACTTCTATTAATAAAGAGGTAAGAGACTTTTGAAGTGAACAATTGTCTACATTTTTAGAAACCATGATATGTCAAAAAACTGTTTTCCTTATTTACAGAAATGCATCTTCATTAACTAACATTTCATCTTCTCTCTATAACATCAGTTATCTTCAAGAGTCTCTTATCAACGTAAAATAAACACAAATTTTAAGAAATAAAAACAAGAAATGATTTCACAAAGTAAACGGTCTTTTATGTATCAAGTCACGTGAGACAATAATACAATTATGGAATAAATCTTAAATTTGGCCCTCCAATGACTAGGGCGCCACCATATTTGTCCTCTAAATATTTTTGTTAACAATTAATCTCTCAAAAATTAAAGTATCACCATAATAGTCCTCCAAAAGACATTACACCAAATGAGTCCCTCTCAGATACAAAACTGTCACCAAATTTGTCCTATGTGATTGTACGACTTCAATTCTAATTTGGTAAGAACTATTTGTGTTTGATGAACTAATTTGGTGGTAAACTCTTTGGATAACTAACATGGTCAAATTTTAATCTTTGAGGGTCTAGTTTGATGACAAAAAAATGTAGTTGACTAATGTAGCCATATCCAAATTTTTAGAGGACCAAATTGTGGTTTACTCTATAATTCTGCATTGAAGTCATATTTGTAACACTCTCAATCTCTCTCTCTCTCTCTCTCTCTCTATCTATATATATATATATATATATATATATATATATATATATATCACATAAAAGACAATTGAATGCATACCTTTTTTTAAATCTGTATCCTCTACAATATAAGGAGACACTTTCATATAAGTGTCATACTTATGTCCTTTAATAAGAAACCTTTTCATAATAGTATCAATTTCATTGAGTTTAGCCTCCTCCAACTTAACATCCTGTAGCATCAAATTGATAAAGATGAGCATTAAGCAGCAAACAGTTAATGAGAATGTAGCATATAATCAAAGTAGAGATATTTGGTAAAGATTAACTCACGAGCTTATAGTATTCTTTAAAATACTACATCAAGTAGCTTATAGCGTACCATCTTTTCTCTCAGTATAACTCTCATTATCTTAATCGGAAAAAATTAAGTATTAATTAAAAATATATTTTTATGTCATTATATACTTATAGTTAAGTTTACCAAACACTTCGGATTCAATATGCTAATTTATAGCTTATCTGTTATTCGTTATCAGCTAACTTATTTGTCATCTGCCACTTTTACTAAACAGAGCATGTGCCTAGCCCTTTCATATCAATGAAGGATTATTGAATGGAAAAATAAAGTCGGCCAATTTGTATGTATTTGTTTTTCAGATGAAGAATTACATCCAATATGGCCTAAAAGACTTAACAAAAAGGAATGGGAGTAGAGAATAGAGAGTGCAAGGAACTAAATTATGGATGCATATAAGGGTTTGTTTGAATGGACTTATTTGAGCTTATCTGCTAGAACAAGCCCCTGTGAGTCTGTTAGCAAGAGCTTATGACATCAGCTTATGAAATGTCCATAACTTGTTTTCAACTTATTTCAATAAGCTCTGCAGGTTAGCTTATGAAACAGCTGATAGTTTATATAAAAACAATGACTTCAGTTTATCGTTTGTTATAGAGTTATGTCTGGTTTGGATACACAACTTAATTAAATGCTTATAGCATAAGCTTTTATCATACAAGTGCTTGTGTGTACGCTATTTTTATATTATAATAAAAAATAAAATAAAGTCAAAATAGTTTCATCTAAGATATAAGGTGTTTTAATAAGCTATCCTAGAATTAGCAAAAAATAGCTTATGAACATGGCATAAGTTTTCCATAAGCTCTCTCAATCAGTCTCACAAGTGTTTATGCCAATCGATAAACTCAATTAAGATAATTCAAACAAACACATAGCTGATACATAAGCACTTATACTATAAAATAAGCGCTTAACTATGTGGTTTAACCAAACATGTCCTAAATATGTTACCTCAGGAAAAAGTACAAATGGCACTGGTCGTACATATGTTGAAAAGCCTCCCCCTCGTCCACGTCCCCCTCCCCATCCTCTACCTGCCATTTCGTCCGGATTGTTTTTCCGCCCAACGGAAGAAGCGTAGTGCGAGGATAGGTCGGTGTTTAACTGAGTTGAGAACTCGGAGGAATAACTCGGGTTGAGTAACAGCAGCGCGGAAATGATGCGAAACGGCGTCGTATTGGGAATGAGTGATGTCGTTTTTATGGGGGAGTGTGGAGAAGGGGAAGAGGGAGCGTTTTATGGATAGTGAGAATAAAGGTTTTGAAGCTCTGAAAGAAGAAGAGAGGGTCATTGACTTGGCGGTGGTTTGAATGAGAAGATTGAGATGATGAATTGTGCCATGAAAAGCCCACATGTTTTTGGGCCCAATATTGCAACTCTTTACTTTTACCGAAACATTCTACTTGCTTCAATTAATTAATAAATGTTATTACCATTATCTTTTATACCATTGTCCAAATATTCCTATTTTACACAGAATTGTAGAGTAATTTAAAAAAATTTGTACAAGAGGAATACTACTTTCTATTCTATTATATATATGAGAATTTTTGTCACATATTTTCTCTTGAAAAAAAATCTCTTTTAATGATAACAAAATTATCTTAAGATTATGATTACATTAATGCGTGCATTTAAGTATTGTACTAAGAAAGGAACAGGATCCAAACATCGCAACCTCCTGTCCAGAAGAATGAATGCATGCAGGAAACAAAGCCGTTAATTCCTAAAGCAGAAAATCTGAAGTTAAAACATCAGAAGCAGAACATCTGGAAAACAGAAGATCTGGAACAGAAAACCAGAAGCAGAACATCTGGAAAACAGAAGCAAAACATATGGAACAGAAAACCAGAAGCAGAATTCCAGAAGCAGAAACCTTGAAAGTTGAAGACACCAGATAATGCATCCAGAAGGTACCAGAGGATGCATCCTGAAATCTCCAGATGATATCTTTGTTGGCCCATATTAGAAGGAAGCAAAGTCAGAAGAAGACATGGACCAGACCAGAAGGAAGCCTGCCAGAGGAAGACTTGATCCAGACCAGAAGGAATCATCAGTCAGATTTAGTCAAGAAGTTATTCTGACCAAAAGATGGCCTGACAATGAAGTGATAAACAACCCATAGTTAATCAGAAGATAATCAAAAAGGTCCATATTGAAATATCATTTGTCCAGATTTAATCCAGACCCAGTTCAGTGTTGGCCAAAAACAGAAGATCAGAGTATGGCCCAGTGTTGGCCAAAATCAGAAGATCAGACCATGGCCCAATGTTGGCTGAAATCAGAAGATCAGACCATGGCCCAGTATTGGTCGAAATCAGAAGGTCAGAATGTATGATCCAGTATTGGCCGAGATCAGAGGATCTCAGCAAACCAGTTTGCTAGTCCAGGTTGGCCAACATCAGAAGATGAACATTAGAAATGAATATCAGAAGATGTACATCAGAAGATGAATTTGAGAAGAAATAAATCGGAGGATAAAAAGATGAACATCAGAGGATAAAAATCATAAGATGAACTTCACATGATAACCATCAAAAGATGAATACCAGAAGTTAAAAACCTGAAGATAAACATCAGAAGATGAATACCAGAAGATAAATATCAGAAGATGAACTCTAGAAGGTAAACATCAGGAGATGAAACACCAGAAGATAAACATCATAAGACGAATACCATAAGGTGAACTTCATAAACCAAAAGGAAATTACCAGAGGATAAACTCTAGCTGCTTCTTCATCCTCTTACACTAAGAACAACTAACAGTTCCAAAGTGTCAAAAGCTGCATCATTCGTGAACAAAGAAGGGTCATGTCTTGGAACCAAAAAAGAGCACTGGTCAGTTGTTAAAAACGTACGGAATGATCTAACCTCCTGGAAAGCCAAGTAAAGAAGTAACCTCCCAAGTGCTAGGCTCTAAAAGGACAGAATGGCAAGGCTGTAAATTCAAAACAAAAGTGAGGATCATTACATCTTGGGAAAATGGTCAGAAAGGAAAATTTTCTTGAAGAGAAAGTTTCCTTCTCTCTATAAAAGAAAGGCTGCTCTTCTTCAGCAACACACACAACTACACGAGCAAAACAGAAAAATATCACGAGGCTATTAAGAGCATTATCAATCTCCTTTCAAGCTTTCTATACTCTTACACTAGATCTTTGTATAAAGTAAATCCTATCAAACTACTTCATATCATCTTTAGAACTTCAAGTGAGTAACACTTGAAGAGAAATCAGAAGGAAAGAATTGTAAGCTTGGTGAAGCTAAAGAATACACAATTTGTAATCAACCTCAGTGAGAGGCTGATAGCTTTTGATACTTAGTAAAAACTCACAAGAATGTGAGGACTGGACATAGCCATCATTGGGTGAACTAGTATAAAAATTTGTGTGTCATTATTCTCTCTCTCAGCTTTTCAACATCTGATAATCATCCTCTGAAAGAGGATAGTAGTTTAAAACTAAAGCAGAATTTTTAAAACCTTGAATATCTCTATTCAACCCCCCCTTCTAGTGATATTCTAGCCACTTCAATTGGCATCAGAGCAAGGTTCTCTAAAAAACTACACCTAACAGTGTAAGAGAAAAAGATCCAAAAAGAAAAAATGTCAAAAGCTAAGTATATCCCAGAAGGAGGATCATCCAGCAGACCTCCCTACTTCGATGGAACAGACTACTACCATTGGAAAGGCAAGATGAGATTGTTTCTCATATCTCAAGATAACAACATGTGGCCAGTGGTAGAAAAATGAAATCATGTCATCAGAATCAACAGTGCAGATCCAACCTCTGACGAAAAACCTCAAACACAATGGACAGCTGAAGAAAATGCCAAGGTACTTCTAAACTTTAAAGCTCATTTATTTCTAATGGTGCTTTGAGCAGTGAAGAGTGTGATAGAGTTGAAGAATGCCAAAGTGTTAAGGAACTATGGGACACCTTGAAAATCCATCATGAAGGTTCAAGTCACATTAAAGAGGCCAGAATTGACATGGGAGTAAGAGAGTTCGAGTTGTTTGAAATGAAGGAAGAAGAAACAATTGATGAAATGTTCTCAAGACTGACAATCATCCTGAACAACTTAAGGTCTCTGGGAAAAGAATACTCCGTCCAAGAGAGAATAAGGAAGATACTAAGAAGTTTACCAAAGGAATGGAGAGCCATGGTAACTGCCATCACAGAAGCAAGAAATTTAGCCACCATGAGGTTAGAAGATCTGGTTGGAACTCTTAGAGCTCATGAACCTCTATTGCTTGCTGATAAACCAAGCAAAAAGGGAAAAATGATTGCATTGAAATCCAGTCAAGTTGAAAGTCCATCCTCCAAAAACTCTGAAAATATCACAAAAAATGATAACTCAGAATATCCTCTTTCTGAAAAGGAGGATGAACTGGCTCTAATTTCCAGAAGAATCCAAAGAATAATCAACAGGAGAGGACAAGACAAAAGCTCCTCTCAGAAAGAAAAGATTGACAAAATCCAGATAACTTGTTATGGATGCAATAAAATGGGACACTACAAATCTGAGTGTCCTCTAAACAAAAGGAACATAAGAAGATTTCACAACAAGAATAAATCTATGATGGCAACTTGGGATGACAGTGATGAATCATCCTCCGAGCAAGAAAAGGAAGAAGAAGCCAACCTTTGTCTCATGGAAAACTCAGAAACAGATGAGGTACATCCTCTTATCAAAAAAAGAAAGCCATGGTTCTTGGACAGTGGTTGCTCAAGACATATGACAGGAGATAAGCATTGCTTTATCTCTTTGGAATCAAAAGATGGAGGATCAGTTACATTTGGCAACAACGATAAAGCTCAAATCAAAGGAACAGGTATTATTGGTAAAAACAATTCTGCCAAAATCGAAAATGTTCAGTATGTTGATGGTTTAAAACATAACTTGCTAAGCATTAGCCAACTTTGTGATAGTGGATTTGAAGTAATTTTTAAACCCACTCTATGCGAGGTCAAGCATTCATCCTCGGGTAGAGTTTTATTCTCAGGTATAAGGAAAAAGAACTTATATGTCTTATATTTAGATGATTTACCTACTGAATCTTGTTTTATGGCTATTGAAAAGGATAAATGGATTTGGCACAAACGGGCTGGTCATACTAGCCTGAATACTATCTAAATTATCAAAATTAGAATTAGTCAAAGGTCTTCCAAAAATTAATTTTGAAAAAGACAAAGTATGTGAGGCTTGTGCCAAAGGAAAACAAGTTAAAAGTAGCTTTCACTCCAAAAATATTGTTTCAACAAATCAACCTCTTGAACTCCTTCATATTGACCTCTTTGGTTCTATCAAAACTCCAAGTCTTAGTGGAAAAAGATATGGATTTGTTATTGTTGATGACTTTTCACGATTTACTTGGGTCTTGTTTTTAAAACACAAAAATGAAGCCTTTGAGGCTTTTCAATATTTTTGTAAGAAGATACAAAATGAAAAAAGATCAAAGATTATCTCAGTTAGAATTGATCACGGGGGAGAATTTGAAAATGAGTCTTTCGAAATTTTTTTTTGATGAAAATGGTATTTCTCATAATTTTTCTTGTTCAAGAACTCCTCAACAAAATGGAGTTGTTGAAAGGAAAAATAGAACTTTACAAGAAATGGCTAGAACTATTCTAAATGAAGCCAACATTGAAAAATATTTTTGGGCATAAGCTATCAACACAACCTGCTATGTTTCAAACCGAGTTTCAATTAGAAAAATTTTAAACAAAACTCCATACGAACTTTGGAAAGGTAGAAAATCAAATATTTCTTATTTTCATATATTTGGATGTTACTGCTACATCCTAAATAATAAAGAAAATTTGGGAAAGTTTGATCCAAAATCTGATAAAGGTATATTTTTGGGATACTCCACATCTTCAAAAGGTTATAGAATCTATAATCTTAGAACTCAAACTGCGGAGGAATCCATGCATGTTATTTTTGATGAATTTGATGACTTGTGTTTAGAAAACATGGATAAAATTGAAGAAGATGAAAATTCATCCTCTAAAGTTCACAACCCAAATGAGGAGGACATTTCTAATCCAACCTCTCAACAGCCTCCAAGAGGATGGAAGACTATAACATATCATCCTCCAGATCTGATCATAGGTGATACTGCTGATGGAGTTAGGACAAGGCAATCATTGAGAGGAGATTCAATCAACATGGCCATGATATCTCAAGTTGAACCAAAGAACATTGATCAAGCCATAAGTGCTCAATCATGGATGAATGTCATGATGGAGGAACTGTCTTAGTTTGAAAGAAATAAAGTGTGGAATCTGGTGCCCCATCCTCTAGAAAAATCCATCATTGGAACCAAATGGATCTTCAGAAACAAACTAAATGAGGATGGAGAGGTCATACGAAATAAAGCAAGATTAGTGGCACAAGGTTACAACCAACAAGAAGGAATTGATTATGATGAAACATTTGCACCAGTTGCAAGACTCGAAGTAATCAGAATCCTCTTAGCTTATGCCACACATAAAGGAATAAAACTATATCAAATGGATGTCAAAAGTGCCTTCTTGAATGGATTCTTAAATGAAGAAGTGTATGTTCACCAACCTCCTGGATTCAAGGATAAAATGAAACCAGATCATGTGTACAAGCTCTCAAAAGCTCTTTATGGATTAAAGCAAGCTCCTAGAGCTTGGTATGAAAGGTTGAGTTGGTTTCTAAAAGAAAATGGCTTCTCAAGAGGTCAGATTGATACAACTTTGTTTAAAAAGATTCATAATGAGGATATGTTGATTATTCAAATTTATGTGGATGACATAATCTTTGGATCCACAAATGAGAAAATATGCAAAGAATTCTCCAACCTCATGCAAAGTGAGTTTGAAATGAGCATGATGGGAGAATTAAAATTCTTTCTTGGATTACAAATAAAACAATTAGAATCAGGAATCTTCATTTCTCAAGAAAAATATGAAGGTGCAAACATGAGAAGGGGGGTTGAATTGTGTTTGTCAAACTTAATTACTTTTGCTGTTTTGTTAAATGTTGATTTGAATTATTCGATAAATAACTAATCAGATTCAGCAGCGGATAATAATAACATAATAACACATCAATTTATACTGGTTCACCGTTAACTAGGCTACGTCCAGTCCCTTCCTCTAGAAGGCCTTTTCACTAATTCAAACTCCTTTGAATTACAACACCAATGACCCTTCAAGTCAGTCTTCCCAAACAGCCTGACAACCCCAGACTTTTGAGGAACAGCAACACCTTAACTAAACCAGCTAAGTCTTCTCAAACAGCCTAACAACCCCAGACTTTTGAGGAATAACAACACCTTGACTAAACCAGCCAAGTCTTCTCCTACCAATCTGACAACCCCAGATTGAAGAAGGAATCTACACCACTATAATAAAGGTTTGGAACTTTGCAACGTTCTTTCTGGAAAGCTGTTTGCTGCACTTATTTTTGCACTCTTTTATTGCTTCTGGAAAGCGGATTGTTGCACTGTATTTCTCTCTCGAAAACACTTACAAAATATTGCTCTTGCTCATTTGTTTTTCTCTCTTTTGAGCTCTCAGATAACTTTGAATTGAAGCTTGAGTTCTTGTGTTTTTCGATACTTTATTCTTCAGCATTAAGTCTCTATTTATAGTTGAACTTTAGAACTTCACTGATGCTTTACTTCTGCAGTATATTTCGATTAATCTGTTTTGAGAATATTTTGGAGTAGTTTGCTCAGATTCTGTTTTGAGCCTTTTGCTCACTAATCTGTTTTGAACATTTTGCTCCGCTTCTGTTTTGAGCATTTTTCTCATATTCTGTTTTGAACATTTTTCTTTGACAGATTCATCTGACGATATCCTCTAGTGACGTCATCCGTTGATTTCTGCTTCTGGTGACGTCATCATCTGGTGACGTCATCCTCTTATTTCTGCTTCTGGTGACGTCATCTTTTGATCTATTCTTCTGATGACATTTTTCGTTCTTCTTCTAAGTCAAATATGTTATTTTCATAAAATACATTTGTTAACGTCAAAACTTTAATTGCAAGAACCAACTTGGTTCCAACAAAATATACCAAAGATCTTCTGAAAAAATATAACATGAATCTTGCAAAATCAATGAGCACTCCTATGCATCCATCCTCCTCACTACATCAAGATGATGAAGGAACCTCTATTTCTGAAAAGGAGTACAGAGGAATGATTGGATCCTTGCTGTACTTAACAGCCAGCAGACCTGACATTGTGTTTTTCAGTAGGTATGTGTGCAAGGTTTCAATCATCCCCTAAAGAATCACACATCACTGCAGTAAAAAGGATATTCAGGTATCTAGTTGGAACCACAAATCTGGGAATTTGGTACAAAAAGGATTCAAATCTTGATCTTCTGGCATATTGTGATGCTGATTATGCTGGTGACAAAATTTAGAGGAAAAGCACAAGTGGAGCATGTCAATTTCTGGGCTCATCTCTCATTAGTTGGTCATGTAAAAAACAAAATACCATAGCTTTCTCCACTACAGAAGCTGAATACGTTTCTACTGCTCAATGTTGCTCTCAAATTCTCTCGGTAAAAAATCAAATGGAATACTACTCTTTAAGGTACACAAAAATTCCCATCCTTTGTGACAACACAAGTGCTATTAATATTTCCAAAAACCCTATTCAACACTCTAGATCTAAACATATGGAGATTAAACATCATTTCTTAAGAGATCATGTTCAAAAAGGAGATGTTGAATTAATTTTCATTGAAACTGAAAATCAGCTTGCTGACATTTTCACCAAACCTCTCCAAGAGGATCGTTTTAAAAAAATTTTCCATTATAAATCTTTCAAAAATTGTCTAAAAATAAGATTTACAAAACTTTAAATCATAATGATATTTTTATTGTTTTATTACTCTAAAGAAAAATAAATCTGAGGATGGATGATGACTCTTCATCATATGCATATTTTTCATTGTTTTTAGTCTTATTTATCTTCAATCATTAGTTAATTTAATGATTTATTTGATATATTTTGTTGATTCTAGTTCTTGGGTTTAATAAAATGCTTACGTTCTTATTTCGTTGATTAAGTAGAGATTTTTCGCAGTTTTGCGTCGTTTCTTTATTTTTAGTGCAGTGCTGAATTCTGGTGAGAAATCAACATGACCTATGTGGAGTATTTCAGTGATACATGGAGTTGTAGATGTCCAATTGGAGTGAAACCATGTGCAAATGAAAGCTAACATCCATAGCTACAACTTTCATGAAGACACCGGAGCCAAATTCGGATTCAAAATAGTAGAAATATGCAGTATACGTCAGACTGAAGATGCTATGCGCCTGAAACGCATTTCTGCGCTGCTGATTCTGTTTAAATGCGCTTGAAGCGCAAGGCATGCGCCTGGGGCGCGTGGCGTGCTGCAGATTGCATAAAATCGAGTTTTTCTGATTTTTTTTAAGGATCTTTTTGTCAATTGGGAAGCTCAGAGACTTGTGCACTAGCAGAGAAGCTCAGAGACGGCTGTTCTACACCATTGAAGGAGTTTTATCAAGAATCATTCATGAATCTTTCTTGTAATTCTTCTTTAATCTCTATCTCTTTAATCTCTGTAATGAGTAACTAAATCCTATTTGTTAGGGATGAGTGAAACAAGATGAATCCCTTAATTGTCTGATTTGATTCTTTGTTATATGAATAAGTTTATTGAATTATTTTTCTCATCTCTGTGGTTAATGCTTTTTATTGTTTGATCAACTTTAAAATGTTTTACGATTCGTATTTTGAAACGGAAGTGGACTTTACGAATGCTTGAGATGCGAAATTCATGAGATTGTAGTCTAGGGATAGATGCAGGTCATGAAACCAATTGAATTATTTGTCGAGGCAGCAGTTTAAAAAGAGAATTTTTGTACTGTAAAGCTTAATCGTAATTTTAAATCCACTAAGGAATTAGGGGTTATTTTGGGATTAAAGGTTTTGTCACTAAGACATTAGGGCAAGAATACTAAAGAAAATTCAGTAATAATTCAATAAAGGAATTCAGTAACTAGGATCAAATTAGAGACCAAGGTTGGATTCGTAGTGAAAATCATCCCTAACATTTTTCTCATTATAAAAGTTCAATTTTATTATTGTTGTTATTTCAAATATTATTCTACTCAATTCATAATCTTTTTGTTCAATTTCAGTAATTAAATATAATTCGATAGTAAAACGCAATCCTTGAGTTCGACACTCGGTACTACCGTTTTAATTATTACTTGCAACGATTCAGTACACTTGCTGAAACGCTATCAATGGACAACTCAGATAAATCTCTATCCTCCTCCAAAATTTGAAATTTGCAAAAGTCAGAGGGAGACAAGTCAAATCACTGCTGATTACACTCCTCTCTGCAAAAAGGTTCCTCGATTTCCGTTACTTACTCACTGCCCAATGGATAAGTCACTCGTGCTCCTCCCTAGCCTGACATGATTAAACCTATGCCTCCATACTTCTTCCCTCCAACGGTAACAAATAATTTCACTATAAATTAACTCATGTGTCTTCTTCCATTTACCCATTGTAAAAATTCAAAACCTCAAGTATCAAAAAATGGCTCGCACCAAATCTGCTGGAAAAAGAAAACTTTCCTTAAACTCATCTGAAAATCAATCTGAAAACTACTCAAGTGACTCCTCTCAAAATGATCCAAACCCTACCATTTCCTCATACAAACCAATCAACATGGTCCAGCCTCCTCTGTCCACTCAACCATTTTCAAATGCCAAAAAAACATTTTCTCAAAAAACTTCATCATCAACTCCTTCTAGACGATCATCACGAATCATATCTGGAAAAATATCATCAAAACAATTCATTCAAGCTAGCGGATGATTCTGAGGCAACACACTCTGATTATTCAAAAACTCCTTCCTCCAAACCTACCAAAATAGTAACTTCAAAAAGGAAAGTAACTCCAAAAAAACTTTTTACAACAATGGCCACCTTCATCAAACTCTGGCGCAGTTTAGCACTCTTCTAGAATGAGTCACAGCACACCTGGTCAAGACTGTTGCTCCATAAGCACAGCCTCCAGTACCCTTTGTTCATCCTCCTCCACCACTGCCTCGTCCCTCAACCTCTTCCTTGTCTGATGATTCCTCTCCTTCCAAGTAGACCACCATCCTTTGGGCCCCGCTGACTTTTTGCTGTTGACAAATTTGGGGGAGATAGATTAAAATTAAAATTGTCAATGATTAGGAACTTAGAAAAGAGAATGCTTTTTGAAATTATCGTAATTCAATCCTCTTTGTTTTTTTCTTTTGAACCACTTTTTGTATGATCTTCTTATAATCAATATAAAGTATTCGGATTGGTTCAAAAATCTTTAAATTCTTTTATGCACTTTCTGAGGGGGAGCCCTATTCCTTTCAGCTCATATTGAGGGGGAGCTTCATACTCAAAAATAGCACCTTTACAATTTTATTTTAAATAATCTAAAGAAATTTTGTCATCATCAAAAAGGGGGAGATTGTTGAGAAAAAATCTCTTTTAATGATAACAAAATTATCTTAAGATTATGATTACACTAATGCGTGCATTTAAGTATTGTACTAAGAAAGGAACAGGATCCAAAGATCGCAACCTCCTGTCCAGAAGAATGAATGCATGCAAGAAACAAAGTCGTTAATTCCTAAAGCAGAAAATCTAATATTAAAACATCAGAAGCAGAACATCTGGAAAACAGAAGATCTGGAACAGAAAACTAGAAGCAAAACATCTTAAACAGAAAACCAGAAGCAGAAAGCCTGAAAGTTGAAGACACTAGATAATGCATCCAGAATGTACCAGAGGATGCATCCTAAAATCTCTAGAGGATATCTTTGCTTGCCCATATCAGAAGGAAGCAAAGTCAGAAGGAGACATGGAGCAGACCAGAAGGAAGCCTGCCAGAGGAAGACTTGATCCAGACCAGAAGGAATCATCAGTCAGATTTAGTCAAGAAGTTATTCTGACTAGAAGATGGCTTGACAGTGAAGTGATAAACAACCCATAGTTAATCAGAAGATAATAAAAAAGGTCCATATTGAAATATCATTTGTCCATATTTAATCCAGACCCAGTTCAGTGTTGGCCAAAAATAGAAGATCAGACTATGGCCTAGTGTTGGCCAAAATCAGAAGATCAGACTATGGCCCAATGTTGGCCGAAACCAGAAGATCAGACCATGGCCCAGTATTGGTCGAAATTAGAAGGTCAGAATGTATGGTCCAGTGTTAGCCGAGATCAGAGGATATAAGCAGACCAGTTTGCTAGTCCAGGTTGGCCGACATCAGAAGATGAACATCAGAAATAAATATCAGAAGATATACATCAGAAGAAATAAATCAGAGGATAAAAAGATGAACATCAGAGGATAAAAATCAGAAGATGAACTTCACATGATAACCATCAGAAGATGAATACCAGAAGTTAAAAACCTGAAGATAAACATCAGAAGATGAATACCAGAAGATACACACCAGAAGATAAATATCAGAAGATGAACTCTAGAAGGTAAACATCAGGAGATGAAACACCAGAAGATAAACATCAGAAGACGAATACCATAAGGTGAACTTCAAAAACCAAAAGGAAATTACCAGAAGATAAACTCTAGCTGCTTCTTCATCCTCTTACATTAAGAACAACTAACAGTTCCAAAGTATCAAAAGCTGCATCATTCGCAAACAAAGAAGGGTCATGTCTTGGAACCAGAAAAGAGCACTGGCCAGTTGTTAAAAACGTATGGAATGATCTAACCTCCTAGAAAGCCAAGTAAATAAGTAACCTCCCAAGTAACAGGCTCTAAAAGGACAGAATGGCAAGGCTGTAAATTCAAAACAAAAGTGAGGATCATTACATCTTGGGAAAATAGTCAGAAAGGAAAATTTTCTTGAAGAGAAAGTTTCCTTCTCTCTATAAAAGGAAGGCTACTCTTCTTCAGTAACACACACAACTACACGAGCAAAACAGAAAAATATCAAGAGGCTATCAAGAGCATTATCAATCTCTTTTCAAGCTTTCTATAATCTTACACTAGATATTTGTTTCATCTTTGTAGAAAGTAATCCTATCAGACTACTTCATATCATCTTTAGAACTTCAAGTGAGTAACACTTGAAGAGAAATCAGAAGGAAAGAATTGTAAGCTTGGTGAAGCTAAAGAATACACAATTTGTAATCAACCTCAGTGAGAGGCTGATAGCTTTTGATACTTAGTAAAAACTTACAAGAGTGTGAGGACTAGACGTAGCCATCATTAAGTGAACCAGTATAAAAATTCGTGTGTCATTATTCTCTCTCTCAACTTTTCAACATCTGATAATCATCCTTTGAAAGAGGACAATAGTTTAAAACTAAAACATAATTTTTAAAACCTTGAACATCTCTATTCAACCCCCCTTCTAGTGATATTCTAGCCACTTCATTTTCCACCTAAGAAATACCAGCATCACCAAAAACATCTAATTTCCCAAAATCAATTCTTTTAGTTTGCAATTTAAAATATTTTCGCGATTAGTAATTTTAATTTAGATACTTTACATTTAATATTTTAGTATTGTATTCCCTATTTTAATTTAGATAATTTTAAGTTAGTACCCTTTTTGGTAATTTCATCTTAAAAGCAATTTTAGTCCAATTTATCCAAACAACAAAAATCAATAAAAAAAATATTTTTCTAGGTATCGCATCAAAATAGAAATCATGTTATATTTAACTCGGTTTTACTAAAATTATTTATATTAAAATTAATTTTGTCAAAATAAATTTTTATCACCGCAAATTCAAAGATACACTAGGTAGGGATGTCGACAAAAATGAATGAGTTTAGATGTAGATGATAATGGATAGATAAAAACAATCCATTAATCCACTAAAAGTTCTTTAAAAAAATTCAATTCAATTCATACATTAAAAATAAAAATCATTCAATTAATCCATAACATTTAATCTAAATATTAAAAAATTAATGAAATTTATAATTTATTAATAATTAATAATAGTTGTTCCACTCGAGTTAATTGGCACCCACTCGGCTCCAAACCGCCCTGCCCCGCACCGGCTCACCCTGGTTTTCTCCGTTCATCCCCGATTTGCCCCTGCTCAACCCCAATCTGCCTCTGCCCAATAATTGAGAAAAAGGGGCATTGCCAATAATTGATAAATTGGAATATCACTAAGCAGGATGAAGCAATCCAAATCCATCCTTAACATTAAGAGAATTACCACTCTTATCTCATTCCTCACTCTCTTTGCTACTATATTTCAAATATCTATTCTATTGATTCACTATAAGTCCTCAAACCACATGGAAATTCTAGAAGTGCAAGAATGTGACTTAATATAATCAATCATTCGTACACTCCTGATTCTAATATAATGTTTATCTAATAGAAACAAGAACATACTTTCTCAAGCTCTTTATTATCACAAAATGTCATGCAAACAATGGATAACACATTGGTCCCACCTTAATGTTTTGCCATACGTACACTATTAGGTTGCCTACATTTTCATATTTCAAAGAGGCAAGTAAGTACATTTGTTCACAATTTTTCACATGAGAGTTTTCTACCGAGCACCCTCACAGCTGCAACCCCTCAAAACACATGAAAAGACAATTTTACCTTTTTAACCATTTAAATTTTAAAATGGATAGTTTCGAAAATTTCAAATTTTCGAAACTTTCCAAAGTTTCGAAATTCTTGAATTTTTCTATTTCGAAACTTTCCAAATTTATAAACTTTCGAAACTTTTCAAATTTGGAAACTTCGAAATTTTCCAGATTTGGAAACTTTCGAAACTTTTTAAATTTTCGAAATTATCCAAATTTGGAAACTTTCGAAACTTTTCAAAGTTACGAAATTCTGGAATTTTTCTATTTCAAAATTTTCCAAATTTATAAACTTTCGAAACTTTTCAAATTTGAAAACATCGAAATTTTTCAAATTTGAAAACTTTCGAAATTATCTAGAATTGAAAACTTTTGGAAAATTACCTACGGTCTACGAATCTTAGTTTGTGGATAAATTATTAATTACCCACGGAAAAACCGTGAATAAATTTGTTATTGAATAAATTTATTTTTTTAAGAAGATTCCATGGTTAGTGTGTAGGTAACGTTAAAAATAATCTGTGTGTAATGTTAAAAAAAAATGCAACTCAACTTAAATTTTCAAAATATCCTCGTATTTTATTTTTCCATTGATTGTCCGTGGGTAAAGTTAAAGTAAAGTTTTCAAAACTTTCAGCTTCACACGAAACTTCTGAAAATGTTTG
The DNA here is from genome assembly GCA_037974295.1 of Cicer cuneatum. Taxonomy (NCBI): domain Eukaryota; kingdom Viridiplantae; phylum Streptophyta; class Magnoliopsida; order Fabales; family Fabaceae; genus Cicer; species Cicer cuneatum. The sequence continues at coordinate 68,622,246 of JBBPBO010000001.1, read as the reverse complement.
AAACTTTTTTTAATTATATGTTTTTCGAAACTTTCAAAAATTTCGAAAGTGTTGACGAATTCTGGAATTTGTGATGTTAATATTCAAGAGTTTGATGAAACCATCGATAATCTAAGAAAAAATTTCACTTTGAAGGTTTCAGCTTCTTCAAAACTTTCGAAAATTTACACAAATTTAACTTCTAACATTTTAAATATTCGAATTTGATCTAAATTACGTACTTGTTTTATTTCGAAGATTTGAATGTTTCGAATTGTAGGGTGAATTATGTAAGTTTCGAATGAAGGAGGTGAAAAAGTGAATGGTAATTTTTTTGAGATGGGTTTATAATTAGTAAAAAATGCAATTAGAACATTTCACAAAAAATGAGGGAGTGGAAGGTCAAAGTGGAGGGTGCACGGTACATTTCTCAAAAGGTTAATATCCGAGTGTTATAAAAAATACGAAATAAATATTTATCATTTATAAATATTAAAAAAAATAATAGACAAATATTTATCGCTGATACATATAATAATACAAGATAAGATTGAGTCATTATCAAATATTTTTCACTCATTATCCATTTTAATTTTATTTAGTCATTATTAATTATAATATACAAAATTAAATTAAATCATTTATTTATAATATAAATAGTAGAATGTTTTGATTGCACAAATACAAATATTTTACTAATTTCAATTAAAGATATATACAAATTCTAAATAAATTTTCACAATTTTTCTTATAAACTAAAACGAATCTTCTCAACAAAACAAGCAAAAATAAGTTTCGTTAATTTTAACGAAATTAACAATTTGATTCTTTTATTATTAAACTTAAAATTACGAGATTTATTTTGCCAAAAATAAATAAAAGAAGAAAAAGATAGTATTGATGAGATATTCTGTGGCAAGTATCTTATCGTTTTATTTAGCAGAGTTATGTGAAGTTGGAAGAGATAGTAAGAACTAACGCAATGTTTTGCTCATTTTCTATAACCAAACCCATTGTTGCTAATGCCAACCTTCCTCAAAACCCAGATTCTTCTTCTTCCTCTACACCACAACAAATAAATCTTCCCCAAAATCAAAAACCTTCTTCACTCGCCCCCACAAACAAGCTTCGCCTCCGTCGACCGCCACAGCCTTCTATCACCCAACTTGAACGTGCTGTTGGCGCCGGAAGCTTCAGAGACGGCGAGCCTGAGCTCAAGTACGCTCTGCTTCCTCTTCTTTATTTTCTCAACAGTAACTAGTGTGGAGTTAGTTTGTAACTGTTACTAGTTTGTTACAATTAGTTTGGAGTTAGTTTGTAACCGTTAACTAGTTTGTTACAATTAGTTTGGAGTTAGTTAGTTTGTTACAAATATCATCGGTAACTACATTTCTGAGTTTGGATTTTTAGTTTGTAGTTGAATGAATGATATAGCGAGTAATTCATGACTCACTTTTTTTAGTACTAGTAACCTCTCTTGTGTGCAAATGACCAACCCACTCCACTATTGTTTGGATTCCACTTGGCGTATGAACAATCCATCACCTTTCTTTTTATTAGTGATATTTGACTCTCATTGTCTCATTTATATTTGACTAAACATCTATTTTGGTTTCTGAACATGTGAAGTGTTGTCACACAATTACCTAAATATATCAAAATTACAAAAATATATCTAAATATGTCATTTTTTAGTCCTCTAATGTTTATTTATTTAGTTAGTTTAATTCTGAAATGTGTTTTCGTCGTCAGTCAATTTAATCCATAAAATTACTAAGAAAATAGATTCTTGAGGATATATTTGCAATTTTAATACATTCAGGAATTGTAGTGACAGTGTATAACAAGTTCAGGGATCAAAATGGTTGTTACACTTGATATTTATCATTTACTAACAACTGCAAGGAACGGCCAGAAAAGCCTAGTGAAAAAATTTATCACAACAAAACGTATAATACCACACAAAGTCTCAAACATCTGGTCTAATCCTAAAGGATTAAGAATTCAACAACTTGCTGGAAACCTATTCCATTTCCTCATGCAAAAATCAATGTCATCAGAATTTTACAAGGCAACCCTTGGATTTTCCATCAAGTTATGATTATGCCAGAAAGTAATTAAAGTTAGACAAACAATTATTTTAGTCAGAACTATTTTTTGTTTACTTGGCCAATAATTATTATAGGTGGGGTCAAACTTGGATGCCAATAATTATTATAAGTGGGATCAAACTTAGATACTACCCAAAGTATTCGGCCTTAATTGAACAAAATTGAATACATTTTCGTTACCAATACCAAGTTTGTTAGAGTTAGTTGTAACTGTCATGGTTCTGTTAGCTAGCTACGCTCAAATGTAACTCAATTGGTTTAGACAGTTGATCAACATTCGGTCAGATGTTACTAAAGTTTGACCTTAACTGAACAAACTCGATTACGTTTCTTTTACCAAGTTTGTTAGAGTTTCGAGTTAGTTGTAACTGTAGCAGTTGTGATAGTTTGCTAGGCTCAATTGTAATGTAATTAGTTCAGAAACTTGATCAACATCCAGATTACTTTTATATTATTTTCTCTGTGATTTTCTCACACCTTCTTTGTTCTATAATTCTAGCAGAATTTTGATGGCTTTTTAATCAAATTTTTTAAAAGAGCCCCAATTTGATTGTAAAGTTTGATTTTTATGGGTCTTTTTAAAGAATGAACAAAGATTCAGACATAAAGAAGACTGCATTGGATTTATTCTTGGGGCAAGCATTGGAAGGGACAATGCAGAAAAAACTGAGGGAAACAGGAGAGTGGTTAGGTGACAATGGAGAGACCAGATTACAATCCTCCAGTTCCAGTAAGTAGCAACTGGTAACTTCCATTTCATAACTTTTTGTTTCTTTGATAAGGATTGTAGCAAATGTTTTGCTTTGTAATATGATAAGAATTGCACAGGTATAGGAGATGAATGACAAAACAGAAGTTATGAAAAGATGGTATGAATGAGCAATTGAGAGAGAGAAATTATGGGAACAAAAAATGTCAGAGAAAATATCATGATTTTTTCTTCTCAGGGTTACAAATTGCCCTGTGAAATAGGGACGCATTAGTCGGGTGTCCTATATTTTCCGTGTCTGAGTATGTGTTTCATAGGTTGGGCCTTACTCAACTCCTACAAACCAACTTGTAAGGTGAGCACTGCCCCACTTATAAACACATTGTCAGGTCTTATCTCATTCAATGTGGGACTCTTAACACCCCTTTCACGCCCATGACTGGATAGATGGAGCATGACTCGAAAGTGACCTGATAGCAAATGACCTATAGGCTCTGATACCATCTTAGCATTTGAGTTGGACCAAACACAACCCTAAAAAACCAGCTTGTAAGGTAAAGACTAACCCTATTTAATAAACACATTGTCAAACCTTATCTCATCCAATGTGAGACTGTTAACAAGTATAAATGAGTAATTGGACATATATCCTTGTAGCATAACTTGTTCTTTTTTTTATTAAAAAAATTAAGAAAATGGATGCATTTCATTATCAATCAAAGAGAAAAGACAGTTGTGAGAAGTAATATTCTTGCGGGCTAGCTAATGAAGATGAGTCCTTTGCTAAATTGTAGGCTGCCGCATTTGCTTGTCTCTGGACAAAACTTATATTGTAGTTTGTAAACATTGGATCCTAAGGTTGTCCTAAGTTGTGATTGATTGGATCCTAAGCTTCCAAGCATTGCTATGTTGAAGAAACAAAAATTTCAGAAAGGCGAACCGCCGAACTGTTTTGGCATGGATAGCTTATCCCAAGAGAGCCCGTTTTATCCCTTTTGTGTCTCTACAATTAGATCCCTACTAGTAGAAAATCCTCAAGATAACTTAGCATGTGTTTGGATTTTACATGAACCGCAATGTGGACATGCGATTACATAGAAGCTTCAATTTGTTGCTTCAGAGTCACGGTAGAAATGAATGCTTAGAGGATATTGCATATAATATTTTATTTCTTGCATATTTAGCAGTTACAACTTCCTACACTGTAATTATCTAATTCATGTTATCATTTTTTTAAGTTGAAATAGTTCTTTATAATTCTTATTCAATTATTTAAAACTGTTGCAGGAAAGGGAATTCTGTTGTTTGCGTTTCGATGGATTTTACCAATTTGGGGTATATCACTCCTAATAGCTTCTGGAGCAATCAAGTTACCATTTAGTAGCCCTTTTCTTGATGACCTTCTCTTGTGAATATTGGCCAGTTGCTTTTTGTAGATTGAATAGTTGTAAATTACTCAAAAGTTCAAAGGAACACTGCATACTTTTGTATTTAATGGTGTAACATGTTGGAATTTTAGTCTTTTGAGGCATTGTATTTGTAATCACTTCACTTATTTGATTAAACTTACATTAAATAAATGTCAAATATTTTAAAATTTTATTGATTTAGCTCGCGTGTAAATGTATTGCTTTTGTTTTTGGGCTAATGCCCACATGTAATTATTTTTATTATTGGACTATTATAAGCACTTAGACATGTACAGATTATTATTAAAGAAAGTAAAAGGCAAAATACTTTTATATATTATTACTACAACCTTAAATTGTTTATATAGAAAATAAAATTACAATAGTAATACTGAGTAATAATGACATAATTATAAAATTAAAATAAATAGAATAATATAAAATAAAATAGAATCAAATCTGATTTTCCTTGATTCTTCAACAATTATGTTGCGTTTGTTGATATTGTGATGGATTTTCTATGATGAGTAGGTTAATCTATATTGCCATCATAAGTGGAGATATTAAATATTTTTCATACTATATGTGTTGTATCTGCATTGAGATCACAAGAATTTGTTATTGTGTATAAGGAGTGTGGATGTAATTTTCAAAAAGTAATTAAATGACTAGTTTTCATTAATTTTTGTTAAGATTAGATCATAGATTTAGCATTTTGAAATCCTTCTGTAATCCTAGCAGAATAGGTACAATTCACTGTATATACATGCTATATCATTTGTATATTGTACCATATTGAATTATAGTTTCTTATTTGAAGTTAGGTATAAAAAGAAGCAAACAAAGCCTGGCTTTATGCACTATCAAATCTAAGATACAAAATCAAGAATACATTAGTAGAATCAAAATTAGTTTTACATATAAGAGTTAATATTTTCTTTTAAACATATCATAAAGTACAGCATAACAATTGTTTAAAGAATTTCTGCCCTTGAACTCATCATGTTTGCAAGATTCTAAGCAAATGAAGTGCCCTTTGCCACTGTGGTTTCTCTGACAGAACAATTCTTTTTAAGGCTGGGACTGCTCCAGCAGCTACAAGTGCTGAATGGTTCTCACTGTCCATACTCAGATTATACAGTATTGCCAAACTTGCTTCAACCGCTCTTTCACTACCTTCTTCTATCAACTTCACCAAAGAATACACTGCCCCTTCAGAAATAATAGGTCCTGTACAATCTACCACTCCATCAGATACTATTCTATTAAGTTCTACAACAGCATTTTCCTGTGCTTCTAAGGTGAATGAAGTTTTGATCTGTTCTACAAGTCTTGGAATTGTCTCATAAAGTGTAACTTCCACATGGATTGGATTATCAGAACTCGTGCTGTAACCAGAGAGAGAACTTAGTTTAACTAGGCATGCAGCTACCCAATCTTTGCTTTGGAGGGGAATATTTGACTTGAGGATTTCCCGGAGCGTGTCGATGAAACTGGAGAAATTTAATTTATCACGAATTTGCTTAGAGTCAAGTAGTCTCGTTAGTAACCGGGATGCTGCAGATATTGCAAGACCAGCTTCTTCAAGTTCAATAGCATATGCCACTGAAAACTGATCTTCCATATCAGATTCCATGTTTGCTGCATATGCATAACAAATTATGAGTCACATTTTTTATTTACAGAAGATAAAGGTTATTGCCATATAAATAGTGCTAGAGAATAAGACCTAAAAGTAAAAGCCTTTTTCCACTATGTATACTGTGATAGAGGTATAAAACTAGTTCTAAACCTTCATGTAACAGTTCCAAATATGATGATAAGCCTCTTTGACTAATTTGCCAGGAGTTTGAACGTTACTGGTCCATTCTTAAATTAAGGGACTGTTTGGATTGATTTATTGGAACTTATCTACTGGCCATAAATACTTGTGAAACTGTTTGGAAAATTGGGAGAGTTTAAGAAATTAGTTTGACTTTATTTTATCTGTTGTTATAGATATAACTCATACATAAGCACTTACTGGAAGCATTATGCTAAAAGTGCTTAATCGAGTTGTTTATCCTGACAAGGCCTAAATCTCACCACACCAAGGACTGTTGCCCATTTTAAACTTTTGGACTCGTTTAGTTTTATGGGGAAATATCCCCCTCATATCCTAGTAAAAAAGAAAGGTGCATTGACAAACATAATTTGAAATAAGGACACATTGAAAAGTATTTAAATTGCTTATGTTTCACCCTTCAGTAAGCTATCTGATTAGCAGTTCATTGCAAATGATTTTTATATTGATAAAACAACATCAACTTATTTTTGGTAAAAAAATTGCTCATCTTTCCATATTAGGTTGAACTCAGAACCAAGAGGTGAAAATATGTAAATAAAAAGTACAAAGGTATCACAAAATAATTATCAGAATTTATAGGTACCAATATAATTCCTGCAAAGCATATTGTGCTAACTTTTGTTAATATTGTCAATTTTAGTCAATATCTCGGTTCAGGTTTAGAGCATGTGCATGGAAAATGCAATGGCTGCCATGAACAAAAATCTCAACCACTTGGTCTGGTCACAGAGGCTTTGATACTCTTAGAATTTAAAATCCTAACTAACTAAAAGCTAGCCCAAAAGATAAGGATTGCCCGAGCCTTACAAGGACTATTAAACCATTTCTCTAATCGATGTAGAATCTCAACAGTACCATGTTTCCAACCAACTATCCATAAAATATAAACTTTTTGGTGAAGATACATTAATGGTTTGATTAAAATGCACTTTTAACCCCCTAAGTTTTAAAATCTAGCGATTTTGACCCCTAATTTGAAATTTACAATTGTAGCCCCTTAACTTTAACTCCTTTTACAAATGGTTGACCCTTTGATTTTGACTCGGTCAACTCTGATGTGGCGTTATATATATATATAGATTCTTTTTTTTTTTTTACTATGTAGAATATACAACTCATTTATTTATTTATTTTTTATAAAAATTGCTAGCTCATT
>JBBPBO010000001.1:68452494-68615008 GCA_037974295.1 Cicer cuneatum | reverse complement strand
AGCTCTTTTTTTTTTTTAAATTGCTAGCTCATTTATTTATTTTAAAAAAACTGCCTACTTATTTTTTTAATATTGTCACTTCATTTTTTTAAATTTGGCTAAAATATAATTTTGGTCCTTTATATTTTTTTTATTTGTTTTGGTCCTTTATCTTTTTTTATTCCTTTTCATCCTTTATCTTTTACGTAATATTCATTTTAGTACTTGAAAAAATGATAAACGTGTATAATTTTGCTAAAGATAAATGACTGAAACGATTATTAAATAAAAAATAAAGGACTAAAACAAAAGATAAAGGATCAAAACGAATTAAAAAATATATAAAAGACCAAACCAAATATTAAGTAAAAGATAAAGGATTAAAATTATATTTAAGCCTTTAATTTTTTTTTAAAAATTGGCAACAAAATAGCACACTTAAAAAATTGACAATATTAAAAAAAAAAGAGCTGGCAATTTTTAAAAAAAATTAAATGAGCTGGAAATTTAAAAAAAATTTAAAAAATGAACTATATATTCCATGTAGTCTAACAAAAAAATAATGCCACGTCAGCGTTGATTGAGTCAAAATCAAGAGAGCCAACCATTTGCAAAAAGGAGTGAAGTTAAGGGGCTAAAATTGCAATTTTCAAACTAAGAGGGCCAAAATCACCAGATTTTGAAACTTGGGACCAAAAGTGCATTTTAGCCTAATGGTTTTACGTGTTATGTTTAACACAAACTATGCTAGAGTTGTAGTTTACCACTAACCACTACTATTATGTAGGTGCAAGTACCTCAGTTGTGCAATTTCTCCTATATTATATTTTATTCATAAAGTCATGTTATTATAAAACATACTTATGTAGGTGCAGGTCTTGAGATACACATTTACAATTAATTTTATATAAACCATTAAATATATAATAATATATTTATAATTAATAAAAAAATGCAGCTAACAGGAAATCCAATTTCTTCTCTTACGTGTCTGTGCCTTCTCTTATATAAAAAATCACACTCGTATTGAAACAGATATGATAAATTTTTGTCATGTTCATCTATTTATTATATACATCCTAAAAGCAAAAGTGGAAATAAGTCACATTAAAGAGCAGAAATTGTTTACCTGAAATTTTCAATAAGTTTTGCTGAAAAGTAGAATTGAGACCATTTTCAATATCCACAGAGATAATCGCAGTCAGTGATGGGTCTGTCAATGCCACAAACTCAAGAACAGATGCAGCCTTTTCTTGTAAACTGGGTGAAGGGGACTTTAAAATCTCAACAAGGCACGCAGTGAAATCCGAGTCCAATATATTGTTCCTGAATGAACTATCGAATAGAAAATAAGGCGATGCTAAGTGTTAACTACACTTTGCAGAGCACTAGTCACTTGCTTCTCAATCAAATACAGTGAAGATCAATCATGTAACTCTATATAGATGAACTTCAACAAAAAAAACTACACCCATTTAGAAACTCCGGCTCATATTCCCTATAACTAACCTTGGGTTTGCTTTCAATGCGGCTTGCTCACTGCTACTTAATTCCGTTGAACCGTCATTTTTGGCTCCACCAAATACCTTCTCAGATCCATTAACTGATCCATCATAAAACTGAAAAGAATCAATGTACTTGACAGTCAATCAGGAAAAAAAATACAAATCAAAATAAGCGCGCACAATATGCGATACAAACCTTCAATTGCATCTCTTTGCTAGGGTCTAATATCTGACCAAGAACATTCAAAGACTGCAGAACACATCATACTACAATCAAAACCTTGTTGAGTTTTCTATTTTATATTTTGTGATCTTGCTAGAATTAATGAACATTTAAAAAATTCTACTACCTTTTCCACAATAGCTCCAGCTACATCTGAGCATTTTAAAATACTAACTAAAGGACCTAAACCACCCTCGCCTTCAATTACACGGCAAACAACATTGCTGCACAAGAAACCATAAAGCACCATAAAGCATTATTACAATTTGCAAAATATTATATTGCACAATCTAAAACTATTTATGCAATTCACACCATAACAGTAACCAAATCTTATCCCACTCAAAGCCATGCCTATTTCATTTTCCAAAACATCATCCTTATTATGGAATGTTTGGCTTTCCACTCTATCTTATTATTTTCCATTTATTTTTTCTATAACATATATCAGAAAATACAAACTTACCATATGGTCTACCTTTCACCATCTAGGTGATACTGTTGTCTCCATCTTGACTTTCTTTCCTTAATTTGTACAATTTCCATTATTTGTACAACTGTATCTCGTTAGTTCTAGAATAGGATTGATTCATTTCCTTATTTTTTGGCTTTAGGACAGAATATATTTCCCTTAACTCTAGAACGGTTATTAATAGAATCGAAGTACATTGGTCAATAAAATTGTAATTGATGTCTGTACTTTTTTGGGTATGTTCGGATTAAAGTTCGTAGAATTACGTTTGATTAAATCTCATTTTGTTTGGTTAAAATGAGTTTGCTCCAATGTGATTTGTGTTGAATAACTTTTCTCAAATACATGTCTTACAAAAAGTATTTTGTTTGGAGGATACTTATCAAATGTACTTTTGAACGTGTGATAAAATGGTACATGAAATCTCACAGACGGTAAAAGTAGAATATATAAGTAACAGGAACTTTGCTTCCATGTCAATGTTCTTTTGAAGTCACACTTGGTTTGACTGACTGACTTAAGGAGTAAATCAAACATCATGTCTAAGTCCATTTAGCTATGGAAAAGTACTTTGCCAACTTAAAACCAAACATATGTATCATAAAATTATATTCAGAATTTCCATCTTTTCTCTCCTTCAACTGATAACTTCTTATATGCAGTCAATCAATTATAAAAAAAATTCTTTTACACTATAATAGCCAATAAGCCATATCCTTAATTTCTCAGTTTACAATGAAAGGCGATACTCTAGAAAGCTTTTCTAGTGACAAGCTTAAAAAATATCCTCTATTGTTTTAATACAAATTCATTGATGCAATTATACAACTACGAACAAATTTTGGAACATTACCTAGCAGACAGCCTTTCCAAAGCTTGAGCCACTGCCAGCCGGATTGCATTATCATCGCAAGCCAAAAGCCGTACTAAATGCTTAATTGCGCCAGCCTCCTTGAATGCAATACGCATATGTTCATTGATACATGCACTAGCAATTGACTCTGCAGCTCTTACTATTGCTGACTTATCTTCAAGTTCTAGTATCAGTACTAAACGAGCAACACCATCGATCCAATGTAAAAGCGTAAGACGCTGATCATTTGAACGTTCAGAATGAGGTTCCGTTTCTTCCATTTCTATAGCACCAATACGAACAAGGAATTGCTGTTGTGTCTGTCCAATAATTGCATTGACTTTTGCTTCATCTATGTCAGCATTATTATCAAAATTTAATCCAACAAGTACTTCTGAAGCACCAAATCTAGAAGGTTTTGTGTAAGTCCTTTCAATTTCTGTACCATCTGGAAATGCGGGCGACCCATATAAACGTGGAGTGTATGACTTGTAGGCTGCAGCACCTATTAATGGAACAGGAACTAAACCTTCCTCAATAACAAGAATTCTGTAATACTTGTCCTTCACGAGTTCCAGCAATGCATTCCTTGCTTCCTTTCTAATGACTTTAGACCCTTCAGAGTCAGACATTAAGAATTTCACCTGAATTCAGATAAAAACTCATCACATTTCAAATGTTGTAAGCATCAGGAGAAAGGACCTTTGGTAAGAACTATGGAAATTAAAATATCAATAAATTTTTAATACCAAAAAATAAATAAAAATTCAAGACTCTCCCTCCATAAATACCAATCAATTGATAATAAAACATAAATTTCTGGACTCTCCCTCCATTCAAAGCATACATATTCTTAGTTTGTTACAAATAGACTCAATAAACATAAGCAATACCAAACTTCATTAGAATATCAATCAAATATTTGTATCTTAGAATATTTTAAATAATCTTTTAGGAGTTAAGATGTGATTTCCATATTTCATATCATATTTTCATTGTTTGATTTCTAGTACTTGTATAAATAGGGGTTAAGCTTGTGCTTTGTTTTTTGTATCACATCCTTACACAATAATATAATCTAGTGCCTTTATTATCTCTTTTCCTCCTTCACTGTTAATCATATAATTTCAACATTGCCTCAAAGCACTACCATAAATAGTTATCTAAGAAACAAATCAACTAATAAAACTGTAGAAATTATGATTCTATGCAGAGAAATAAAATTGACTTGTTTTCAATCTGATATCTTGGTAGACCAAATAGACTCATTCAAACTTGCATAGAATTGTGAGTTAATCTTCTTGGATCCTCTTCTTTTCTATAGGAACATATAAAAATAATTTTGGAGGGAAAAACTAACAAAACTCTTGAGCAAGACTTGTAAACTACTATATATAAGCAGCCCACTATATAAAAAATTACTATGTTAAAATTATATCATCCTAAGAGCATAATGTTTTAAGCACACCCACAGAAATGATTGTGTGACTTGCAGAATTCATCTTAACAAGAATGACATAAGCTGATATATCACAGTAACTATCTTTCAATGTCTCACCAATTTTGGAATAACACCTGCTTCAACCATGATGTCATGGTTAACACGACTCAGTGCTAAATTTGCCAAAACACCCACTGCAGCTTCCTTCACTTTTGAATCCTCATCATCAAGGTACTTAATAGCTAACAGAAGAGTATCACTCTTTGCAACTTTAACGCGAATCTTCTCATCTACAGATAAATTCCAGAGTGTACTCATACTCTGCACCTTTACCTGCAAAAAAGAGTTCCAAATAATCTCAATTTTCAACACACAAAATATGTGTTCGCCAAAATTGTTGAATACTAATCTGATTCCTATACCTCGGGAGCCAAAGAAGATTGTGTCAGCAATCTATTTATCTCTTCTATAGCTCCACTATCTGCTACAGAATTCCTATATAAGTCGATTGAAGATAGTGATCGCAGAAGGCCTGCAGCCGCCTCACACGACGAACTAGACTCTGACCTAAGGAGGTTGACAACAAGATTAATACAGCCAGGAAATTGCATTATATTATCAATGCAATTCTTTCCACCAAGCGAATATTGCCAAAGAGCAATTATAGCTTGCTCTCTATCAAGAAGATCGCGATCTAGGCCTAGCATACGAACAAACAAGGCCACATTGTCATCACCGAAGTCGGAAGATGATTCACTTTCAACTTCATCAATTCCCTGAAAAAGCAAAATCCAAGCATTCAATAGTTGTCACAAACCCCAAATAGGCACACCATCGCTGCCTAAACAACCAAACCATTTTGTCATTGGCTATGACCTTGTTTGGATTGATTTATTTGAGCTTATTTAGTGGCATAAACATGTGTATTACAGTAAGCATTGTATTAAGTTGTTTATCCAAACAAGACCTAAATAGATAAATCCGTGGCATAAAGTGAGTTAGGAATAGTTAAAAAGAAATGTTATTGAACCCTAGGCGTAGAGCATTCAATTAGAAACAAAAAAGATGAAGGGTTGAGATTAAAACTGACGGGAGAGGGAGGATGAAGGGCGCGATCAGGAGAACCATTGCTGCTAAGACTGAACCTAGGAAGCAGAGTGAGTTTGGAGTGTGATTTTGAAGAGGAAGAGAGTGTGACTCTGGCTATTGTTGTTGTTGTGGTGGTGATTGAAGGGACGAAATGCGAAGGGTTGAGATTGAAGGAGGGTGTTAGGATTGGGATTGTACTACCCAACATCTTCTTCCTCTTTAGATACAATCCAAACTCAAACGCTGTTTTGACTACCAGCTCTCTCTCTCGCGAACACAAGATAGGTTTTTTATTTTTCCTATAGGATTTTTGTATTGCATGAAGGGGACTGAATATGAAAACTGGCGTGGCGTAAGTTAAATTAGTCATACTTTTGTAAATGGATATCCATATGAAATTATAAAATATTAACTATTTATATTTAAATTTTTATTGTTATAAATTAAGATGTGACATATTAATTAAATATTTTATTTTTCAACGTTGATTTAGTATTGATATTATCACAACGTCAATTAATTTTAATATAAAATTTAAATATTTTATAAATTAATTTGTTAATAACTTGTCTATTCATAATTATAATTATTTAAAAATTTGTCTTTCAAATAAGAAAATTTCATTCATAAATTTGTCTCTATAAAGATGACATTGTCATTAGATTAACGTTGATAAATCAAATATTTAGTTATAATATCACGTTAAAATATTTAATGGTAAAAGTTTATTGAATTACTATTTTTATTAGTATTTTACAATTTTATAATGTGTTTGTCAATTTACAAAATTCATATACGAATTTACCTATTCACTATGCCGTTCTCTTTATATACCAAAATAAATATTTTAATCTTAAAATATTAGTATCAATTATTTTTTTTAAATTATTTCTGTAACTAAAAAATATTAGTTATGTTAATAAATAAAAAGATAAGAGAAGTGAATAATTATTTATATTTTTAAAAATAATAAAAATATTAAAAATTTATTTTTATTAATTATTAAAATACATTTTATTAACCAGCATTTCTTTTATCACAATGTTTATTTCAAGAATTGAGATGAGTGTAAAATAAACACAATTTCCTAAGTATATGAGACTACCTCAAAGCCTCTTGTAACAACTAATCTTTCGGAAGATTGACTTCGGAAAAATGGAACTTGGGGGGCAAAAATTGAATCCAACCTCATAGGATCAAACATTCAAAAAGCCTAGTCCAAAGTGATCTCAAAGACCTATTGCATTTTTAAGGTTGATATTGGCCGCAAAATCAATCTAAATGCTCTTCACATAAGATTTCAATAGTTATTGGAGGAGATTATGCCCGTAAACAACTCTTCATGCCTCCAATATTAAAACAACAATTATATAACTCAAACTCTTTGAAACCACAAGGTATACATCATGTAAAACCTACTATTCCCTCCATCTTTTACTAACTTGAGAATTGAAGTAGCTGTACTGCCAATTCCACTGAGACCTATGGGTTCTGTTGAGAAATATTTGAATACCAAATATTCACTTTTAAAAGTTTTTCACCTTTCAAAATCTTAATATATACCATAAAATCAATGTCATATAATTTGTTATATTTTTAGATGAACAAAAGGCTGAAATCGAAAGAAAAAAAATATAACTTAATTAAGTAAGGAGTTGGAATTCCATCAAAAAAATACGTATGTAACATGAACCGAGCAATAAGTTCATATAAAATCAAAGAAAAATCACTATCAAATGCATTTTTTATAGTAGAAGTGACACACCAAACTAATGAATGGTATATTAACCAATTCACTCGAATCCACGTGAAGCTTTACCCTCATATTCCCCTAACATGAACCCCTTCCAATTCTTCTAGAACGCGACAATTTTGCCATATGAGCACTACAACAACCTATACATTTAGAGAAATCACAAATTCATTCTCTTGTAACATCTCAAATGAGTCCTTCATAGCCAACATTGTTTGAATCCTTATACTTATATGTTATTGGACTTTTATACGATATATGAAGGATAGTCTAGTCTTTTTAAAACTTTAGTATTTATACGTTTTTATAAGCTAGTATTTTATACTTCTTACAATTTGAAATGAAACTCTAATCTCTTTTGTTGTTACTCTTGTTCTTATCTTCTCAAATGATTCATATTGTTAGCAAGCTTAACCCCAGTTAAACAAGGGGCACTAACTATTAATATTTCACTAATCTTGATATTAAAAAAGGTTCACTAATTTTTTCGTTTCTTATAAATTGACATCTTTATCTTTAGTATAGGTTGAATATTTTTGTATTATTTTGTTACGAGAAATGGTATATTTATAATATTTTATTTAAACAATAAATTTATAGAGAAAAAGGACCATGTAGTGTAAATTTTACACCGATAATTAATAACAACGATTGATATTGTCATCTCATAAAACAATTGTAATTGTTATTATAAAATAACCATACAATCAACAAATGCATTGCCCGTCAATGTTCGTTATGAAGTAGCAAAATTGATTTACAAGGAATGGGGGTTCGAATTATAAATCTTCCTTTTTAAAATTTCCTAAAAAAACTTAAGATTTTAACTCAAGAATTATCTTGGTTAAGAAAACAGAAAACGGATAACGTTCTTGGTTTTTATCAGAAAAACGGATAACGTTCTTGGTTAGTTAAAAAATCAGAAAACAGTTTTGTATTTTTAACTTGAAAATCAATCAGACTTAATAAAGAGATAAAGGATAAGAGATACCACACAAGGATATATCCTGGTTCACCCAACTCGGGCAACGTCCAGTCCTCACAATTATGAGATTTTTCACTAAGTGTTTAAAACAAGAACCTTCTTGGTTTTACAACACCTAGCTTAGATCAACCTTGACTTTGTTACAAACTTTAATCAAATTCTACCCAGAAAGAGATTAATCAGGTCACATATCAACCTTGATAGTATTTCTTACAATCTATCCAAACTATATTAAACTCTTATAGTTCGAGTTTTACAATTATGATGAGATTGTTTTGTTAGAATCTGAGTTGTCTCAATTTTTGTTTGAGATTCGATTCTTTACAAAGAATTTAGTACAAATATAACAGAGTAATGAAAAGTGATCAGACTGATTCCTTTTTGAGTGATGAGAGAGTTTCAAGTATGTGAATGATTTTATGAGACTTGTTAGCACTTGAACTTCTGCGTTTTCCTTGAGCATTGACCTTCCTTTTATAGGTTTGAGAGCAATTATGAAAGTAAAAAGAGCCGTTAGAAGTGCTCTTGTCAGGCTTGACTGGAACCAATCTTTTTGATTAAAAATATTACAACTTTTGACTACTTTTGAGTTCTGTTTTGATTGGGCTGGAATCTTTGTTCTTGATCAGATTCTTTTGAGCCTAATGATTATTTAATACTTCAGATATGAGATGATTCTTTTAGCTTGAACTGGAGTCTTGATTCTTGTTAAGACAGATTTGAAAACATCATGAAGAGATGTTGCAGAAAGCTGTACTGAAGCTGTTGGAGATTGATGATCAATCTGGACTTTTAGCTTTTGAGTTTTCTGGAGATTGATAATCAATCTAGATGATTTTTTGAACATACTGGAAACTATCTTGATGTCTTGCAAATTGTCAAGATCGTTTATCAGTCTTGACAGTCAAGTTGGAGAATGTTCAGTCTTGTTTGGACCAGTTTCTTTTGTGATATTCGAATGACTTATTTGATTCTAATGGATCATATTTGTTCCTTGTCAAGTACTTATAATATTAATGTAAATTCAGAGGCAATATCTTCATTCAATTAATGAAGATTGATTGATCTTGAAGCTGTCTTGACCATACCTGAACCTGGAGAACATTCTCCGTTTTCCAGATTTTGTCAAGAATGTTATCTGTTTTTGTTTTACTATACTGATTTCTTGATTTTACTTGAATCCTATATTTGAATTAATACACTCAAAAACACAAGTTAAATTAACATAACATTTTAGAATCATAATTAACGTTCTTAATTAACTTTTATTTATTTTTATCAAAACTTTAAAATGAGAGTGTCTTAACACGTTAAACTCAAATTTATTTATAAATGTGATAAAACTTTATTTTTTATGTTTTATTTACTAAACATAATATATTTGAAGTGCGTTATATACTAAATATTTTTAAAAATAGATATTCAAATTATAAATTCTCCGTATTTTAAAAGTATAATTATAAAACTCTATTAAGGATTAACGATCATAAAAAAAAAACACAAGTAAATAAAATTTTGGAGCCGAAAAATCATTTTGACAGTATGAACCTGAAATTTAATGTAATTTAAAAAAAGTGAAAATAAATTAGAAAAGGTGTGAGAAAGTCAAGAATAAGGCAAGAAAGGTCAAATATGAAATAGGCCAACACGTCTCAATTACTGCTAAACTTATTCATCTCGTTGAAATTCTCAATCTTTTTCAATTCCAACTCATTTCCACTTTCATCTTTGTGGTTTCATGGGCTCGTTTTGGGAGAACCATAAAGCGCTATGAGCAAACCCAACCATTTCTTTCACAAACTCATAAAACCCTTTATCAAAAGAGGTAAATAAACAAAACCTTCAAATTTCTTTTTCTTTTTGTTTTTGTTTTGTTTTGTTTTGTTTTGTTTAATAATTGTGGGGTGTTTGATTAGAGGAAAAGAATGAAGACGACATACAAAACATGGCTACACAGGAGCGGAGGACATTTTCCTACGACACATTGGTTGCTGCTACCAACAACTTTCATGCGGTTAACAAACTTGGAGAAGGAGGCTTTGGGCCTGTCTTCAAGGTAAATTATAAATCAATCAACCACTTTTTACTTTAAAAATAAGTTATATATTAGTGCTTATGTTATAAGAGCTTATACTATAAGCTGTTCTAAACAGGCCTAAGTGCACGTGAATAAAATTACTAGAAATAGAAATGTGAAATTCTGCAAAATCCCTTAACTAAATTTCAAGTAATGATTTAATTCGTTAGTTATTTTCCTCCTGATTTAGTATTTTAATGGTATGTTATAAAAATGTTAATAGTGTTATAATTTTTTACATAATCCCTTAAAAAAAAACGGAAAGGTTATCTTCAAGAAACTCAAATTTCATCAAATCTAGAACTCAAATCTTCATAGAACTCATATTTTTGTATCCAACAACAACAATAAAATCAAATCCCCAAATAATAAAACTTGCAAAATGAAGATTTGGGGATTCAAGTGTAGAATTTGGGAATTTTATGTATTTGGTATTTTTTTTACCTTAAATGCACTTTGGTACACCTATTTTGCTCAAAATTAACTTTAAGTCCCCCTTATTTCTAAAACCGGGTTTATGGTGCCTGTATTATAATTTAAGGGATTTTGTTGATTCCCCTCCATTCTTTATGATGTTTCATGCTCACTAATGATGTGGTAGTGATGTGACACAACTGAATTGAATAACATTGAATCTATACCATTAATCAATATTTGTTTCATTATTTTTTATTCGATAAAGCTTCACGAACGCCTTTATTAGTAACAACTTAAGAAAAGATTACGAAGGAAAAAAAAAGAATGTTGAACTCAATTCTATTATTTTAAATTCAGTTGTGCCACATCATTATTGAGCTCACCACATCATAGAAAATGGAGGAGACCAGCAAAATTCTACAAATTGTAAAACATGGAATCAAAAATCCGATTTTAGAAATAGGGGACTAAAAGTTGATTTTGAGCAAAATAGGGTTGACCAAAATTGCATTCAAGTATTTTTTTTATTCTTACAATACAAGGGTTTAAATTTTTACATCTGAAACTAAGATCTAGAGATAAAATTTGTCTCCTTCAAAATTTTCAATTGTCACCCTCTTGTTTTTAACCCTTTATGTTCATCTCTACAACCTTTTTAGTTACCCTTTTTCCTTTGTAGTTTTTCAGTATTTTGTATGTCGTTTCAATTTGTCAAGATATATTTTCAACTTGGTTTCAAGTGTTGAGATTTTAGTGAATCATCAAATGCTGTAATTGGAACATTGTGGTGGTTCTATATTGAAGGGTTGAAAGTAGCTATGGTGTGCAAAATAGCTAACCAAACATATTTAAGCTATTGAAATTTGTTAATTGAACTGCAAGGTTTAAGGTTGTTTTTTCAACATCAAACCCAGATCTTAGTATTTTTATTTGGGGGATTTGATATTGTTGTTGTTGGAGATGAAAGTATGGATTTCTTTGAAAATTTGAGTCATTGATTTGATTAATAATTGAGTTTTTTTGAAGATGAAGATGAATTTTGTGGGTTTTTTTAACAAAAGTGTTGTAGATTGTGTAAAAAATGATAAGGAACTGAGTGAGTAATTTTGCCTATACTATTTATAAAAAAATAGAATATAGATATTACAAAGTATTTAATTGGCTCAAACAACCTTTTCAATTGCAATTAGTTATTGCAATTGTATACATATAATGATTTTTAAGGAAAACTGTGAATAAGAAACCATCAAATTAAACCAATACTAGCTTGTAGAGCTGTATTTGTAATTGCAGACATCAATTTGAAACTTTAGATCCATAAAAGCAAACACCTATTGTATTCTATATTCTAATTGTGGCGATATTTTGTTTTGATTTGTCTGTTTTTGGTTGAAGGGTAAATTGAACGATGGGAGAGAGATAGCAGTGAAGAAGTTATCACGTGGATCAACTCAAGGGAAGACACAGTTCGTGACGGAGGCCAAGTTGTTGACTCGTGTGCAGCACCGTAATGTGGTGAATTTGTTTGGTTATTGTATCCATGGCAGAGAGAAGCTTCTTGTGTATGAGTATGTCCCTCGTGAGAGCCTTGACAAGTTTCTATTCAGTGAGTCTTTCTTTCCAAATATTCTTGATTCTTTTTGTTGAATAAGATCGCATAAAGACAAATTCTACTCTACACCATTTTGATAGGTGGTTTATCTTGGATCGATACTTAACTCCAATTACGATAGTAAAAATTCACAGTCTTCCTCATCCTTTGGTTTGACATTATGACTTGATTGGTGTCGGTTCGACAAATACAAGAAACAAATGAAAATACTTGTGTCAATACTCAATTTATTCGTTTTTCTTTGTTTTGTTGAACTGATACCGCTTAGGTCACTGTCTCAACTATAAGAACGAGAAAAATTGTAAACTTCTATTTTTGAAGAACGTCGTTGATAGTCGTTAGAAATTTAGATGATTTTGAAGTACTAATTCACCGTAGACCACTTATCAAAGTATCAAAATGTCGTTAAAGAAAATTTAGTGTCTTTGGGAACATATAAAGGATCATTTTCACAGGTTGCATAAGTATTTAATATTTTTTAATAAAAAATAAGGTACTATTTTAAAACCAAAGAAATTATCTGGTGTGAACATTGAGCTTACTTTTCCCTGGTTTTGAAATAGCAACATACTAAAGTGTTAAAAGATTTCTTGTGGCATTAATTGGATTATTAGAAACGCTCTTAGCTAGCTTTGATTCATGTGGCCACATACACCGGTAATTGAACTTGTTCTAAATTTCAACCACGACCAACATTTTTCCAACATTTTTTTGTTAAATAGAAGTTTGCGGTGTTCCTTATTTTTCATAGTTCTTTATTTTTCATAGTTGATATGATAGTTTGATTGATGCAGGTTTGACAAAAAAGGGAAAACCAATATGTTTCTCTCAAAATTTAACTCATTTTTTTTTTTGTCAAACTGACATCAATCAAGTCGTTGTTAATCGTAGGTCCGAGAATTATTTTAAGTTTCTTTATTCATTAAGCCTATTATTCCAAAATATATATAAGTAAGAAACATATCAAATAAAAGGAGTTTTAAAATAAGAAAGCGAGAGAACTAAATCTTAGTCATTGATTAAGTCATGTGATTTTTTAAGTGGTCATGTGACATTTTTACAATTTAAAAATACCCGGTTACTAAACATGATGATTGTGTGGAAATTAATTCACGTAGGATCAAACAAGAGAAAAGAGCTAGATTGGAAACGTAGACTTGACATAATCAATGGAGTAGCAAGGGGATTACTTTATCTTCATGAAGACTCTCACAATTGCATAATCCATCGTGACATAAAAGCAGCCAACATTTTACTCGACGAAAAATGGGTCCCTAAGATTGCTGACTTTGGCTTGGCTCGTCTCTTCCCTGAAGATGAAACCCATGTCAATACACGTGTGGCTGGAACACAGTAAATTACACTTCTCTTTCATCTTTCAATTTTTCAACATAATGCATTTGTTTATGTTCATTATAGTTCATATAAGTTAATGTCAACCCAATTAAAAAAAAAAAAAAGAGTTTGGTCCATCAAGGCTTAAATGCAGTTTTAGTTTTTCTATTTTAACTTATTTATAATTTTGGTCCCTCTATTTCTGATTTCGCAATTTTAGTCCTCCTATTTTAATCGATTTATAATTTTGGTCTCTCTATTTCTAATTTTGCAATTTTGGTCTATCTATTTTAACTGGTTCGTAATTTTGGTCCCTCTATTTCTAATTTCACAATTTTAGTCCCCTTATTTTAACTGATTCGTAATTTTAGTCCATCTATTTTTAATTTTGCAATTTTGGCCCATCTATTTCTTAAAATTGAGACATTTTGTAAATCTAATGGATTACATATTTTATGTAATAAAATCTAATTGATTACATTTTAAAAAATATATAATATTAAGAAAATATTATATATTTATTTAAAAAAATATTTTTTATTATAAAAAACTATTTAAAAAATATTTTTTAATTATTTTAAAACTAATTAATTCTAAAAATAGTTTTATTTATTCTTTTTTAAAACCTTATTTCAAAATTTATTATTTTAAAAACTGTTTTTAGAAGAATTTTTTATTATTATTTTTATTACTAATAAATTTTGAAATCATTTTAAAAAAAATAATAAATAAAACTATTTTTAGAATTAATTAGTTTTAAAATAATTAAAAAATATTCTTTAAATAGTTTTTTATAATAAAAATTATTTTTTTAAATAAATATCTAATATTTTCTTAATACTATATATTTTTTTAAATGTAATCTATTAGATTTTATCAAATAAAATATATGATCCATTAGGTTTATAAAATGTCTCAATTTTAAGAAATAGGGAGACCAAAATTGCAAAATAAAAAATAGAGGGACCAAAATTACGAATCAGTTAAAATAGAAGGACCAAAATTGCGAAATTAGAAATAGAAGAACCAAAATTACAAATCAGTTAAAATATGGGGACCAAACTTGCAAAATTAAAAATAGAGGGACCAAAATTACGAATCAGTTAAAATAGGGAGACTAAAACTGCATTTAAGCCAAAAATATACGGTCAGGTTAGTCTCTGGTCTCTGATAAAAATAAATTGCGACATGTTGTCCTTCTGTCAATTTTTTTTTTAATCAGTTTCTTTTATTCATTTTTAAACCGTGGCCGGATTATGTGACAATTCACATGTCATAAAATGGTCCACGAAAAAGAAACGAAATGTGACAATTCAACATTGAATCCTTGGACCTGAACTTTCAACCACTACTAAAATAGGTAGCTTCTTCTCTCACCCTCCTATGTTCTGATAAGCCTCCAAAATATACCTATGGATTGGTAAATTCTGAGGTGTTTTTTTTGTCAAAATACACTTCTGAATTGATCAATCCAAAAAGCATTTGGGTGAAAGAAAAAACTCTCCTAAAATAAAGAGTTTGATACGATCAATCCGAAGACTCTAAGCAAAAATGTGCTGCTTAAAAATGATGTAGTTTGATAATTATATCATAAGTCTTTTGTCAACTAGTACTTTATATTCGATTTTGATAAATTTCATTTATGAAAATAGGTTTTTGGCTAGTGTTATAAAAACAATTTTTAAATTATAAAATTTAAAAATAAAAACTGTAACACTTATTTATTATGAGTGTTTTCTATTTGTAGTATGTTTGAAGTTGTACCATAGTTTTTTCCAATAATAATAATAAATTAATAATATGCAGTGGATACATGGCGCCAGAATACTTGATGCATGGGCATCTATCTGTGAAGGCAGACGTGTATAGCTATGGAGTTTTGGTGTTGGAGTTGATCACCGGCCATCGAAACTCCTCCTCTGATTCAGCCTTCAATGGAGATAATCTCCTTAATTGGGTATAATTGTATTACAGCTGCTTCAATTTTGACATTTTTTTTATGCTTTCAATTAAGAAACCATTTTTATTTGTTCAGTTAATTATTGTCATTGTCATTGGTGTGTTTGGTACGCAAAGGGAAAAAATGTGTTGAAATTGATTAATTGCCAATGTCATTAGTGTATTTAAATTAAATATAATTCTTTACAACAAACTATTTAAATATAGTTTAGATTTGCCTCTAAACTCCAAATTAACCAAAAAAACTGTACTAGCAACAAAAATGCCATAACACTAAAATGATGTAGTCTCGGTGGTAAATAATTCAAATGTCGTCTTAACCCTTTGGTTCTTAAGGAAAAGGGTCTTGGTAATTCTTTGGCCACTAAATAAGTAAAGTCTAGTTTAAAATTGTTTTAGTTAGGATTTGTATGTCAAATTGGGTTATCTCGAAACGATTCATCATTAACTAATGCTCATTAAACATTTAAGTCCAACTACTTGGTTAGTAATTCGAGTGTCTTAAGTCTATGATCATGAATTCGATACTTGATTTATGCATTTGAAAATTCATCATTTGAGAGAGATAATCTTAAACGTGCTCTAAATTTTGGAATATGATGAACTATAACAGGCATACAGGCTATACAAGAAAGGGAAGTGGTTAGAAATGGTGGACCCAACAATGGCATCTTCGGTGGACGAGCAAGTGGAAATGTGCATACGAGTGAGTCTGTTGTGCATGCAAGGAGATCCACAGCTTCGGCCAACGATGGGGCGGGTGGTGTTGATGTTATCTAAGAAGCCACCAAGTCACATGGAAGAACCAACCAGACCAGGAGTACCTGGTTCCAGATACAGAAGAATATTACCTCAGACTCGCACCCCTTTTACTACTACTATTACTGACGATGATGATAATGATTCATCTGCTTCACACATTGATTCAAGCAATTGTTACACTAATACTACTATTATTACTACTTCTACAAGTTCTGCTTCTGCACAAGTAGACTCGCGAGGGAAACGTCCGATGCTACCTTGATCATCATTTTGTCATTCTTCTCTTGTTGGAATGATTTGAGGCTAAATATTATTCTTTTTGTATCATAATATTATTTTTGTATATGTGAGTTTGTATTATGTTTGTAAACACATAGGAACATTAGTGAGATTACAAAATGATCACTGTGTTAGTTTTTTTATAGACAAATGTTAGATTTCTTGTAAAGTTAGTAGCAAATTTTGAATCTTGGACCTAGACATTCTAAAGTCCAATGTCGCCTCTCTTATTTATGATCTTTGTCATTACTAGTATTTACTTACTGTTTTTATATGGGTAGCGTACAAAACCTGTTTCAGGATTCATTTACTTGGCAAATAACTTTGCAACTTGTCAATTATAACACAATAAATGTATTGACTTTATTGTATTTTTGGAATATAATAGCTCATTAACTTTCAATGTGTTAGTGCTTTCTTGTGCTCAATTAGACTCTTTGCTCTTTGTTAACTGTAAGACTTCTTGCAGTCCTCTAGAAAAAAAATTCAGATCCTTGTGAAGAAAATTTGGTAGCAACAAATTACCGTATACACTTGTTGTGGTTGTGGCATGGTCCCAGTCGAACCTTATATTGAGCTTCTCTACCAAACCAAACCAAGTTGGGCATTGCTATTGGCCCCTTGTTTTCTTTCTACTACCTCATTATGTATTCACCCGTTGTCAGTGTTTGTTCATCCACCTCTAATATAATACTAAAAGTTGGATGGGCCGATAAAAATGAGCAAATATGAGATTAGATGAACATCTATTATATTTTTTATTTCGAAATCAACATTAACTAAGTCGGCCTAAAAACCTATAAATTTAAAATAGGGTTTCATATCTCAAAATTTTGAATTAAAAAAATTTAATTTAATTATAGTTTTCATTTTACTCACTTTGTTAAGATTATATCTTCATATCCGTCATGGCATATGCTTGAATTTGTATATGGAAAACTTTATTTTCTTTATTTTTATATAAATCTTGTGTTATTTTTTTTATTTATTTAAAAAGATTATACTATAATATTTATTTTAGAATTCTAAACATGTTTGACTTCGGTCTGGACATTGACATGTTATAAAATATTAGATTTAATTACAGTTTTAGTTCTTCTATTTTCACTCATTTGCAAAATTGGTATTTTAAAATCCAATAGTTTTGATTTCTCGATCAAATTTAACAAAAAATAGTAAAGTGACATATGATATGATGATATTGAATGATTAATTTTCAATAAATTGCAATAAAACCTTGTAAACACTTTATTTTCAACTTCAAAAATTATTTAATTTTGTAATTAATTAATAACATATAAATAATCAATGCAGGTAAATGATTATAAATTATAAGATCGTATTTTACATTAGTTAAAATATGTCAAATTACATTTTTTTTAGCTAAAAAATATGAAGAATGAACCAAATTGGTTGAATTTAGAGGTGTACATGACCGGTCCCCGCAAACATTGGGATGAGTATAACCCAGTAAAAAAAAAAAACATCAAATGAGTAACTAATTTATAGTTCATAAAACAATATTATGAAGTAATAACCACATATAACTTATTATAAGTTTTTATGTTTAATTGTTCTTTCTAAAAAAAAGTTTTTTATTTGTCGTCACGTCTATCAATTATTGAGATAGATTAAGAGATGCATAAATTGATCGCTTGTACACCACCTCCAATTGAATTTATAAATAAAAGAATCAGTTTTACAAATTGATAAAAATATAGACAAAAATACAATTAAGCCAAAATGTTATTTAAAGCCATGAATTAATACGGCACATTAACAAATCGATGTATTATAAAATATTATTTGAAATGACATTGACATGTTAAGGTGCATGTTAATAAAATTGAACTCAAATGTGGATATTAGATAAAAATCTTGAAAATTAAGAAATAAAATGACTAAATTCCCATATCTTTAAATGTGAAATTAAAATAAAGGTATAAAAATTACATTTAATTTCTTATTTATTAAAGAAATGGTAGATAGATCATTTAAGTGTAGTGAATCTAGCCTTCGCCAACTTAATGTTGCATAGCATGTGACATTTTTATCTACCTTCTCTACGGCAAATAACCAGCTCAGCTGCATGAATTAAACAAACTGAATCTAAACACAAAAAAACAAAAAATGCAAAAAAACAAATAAAAATACGGAAATAAATGCAAAATTAATCACCGAAACCATCACTCCACTACACTGAGTTATTCTTCTTGAAGAAGAAGAAGAAGAAAAAGAAGACTACTGCACTGAGTTTTTCTTTTTCAAGAAAAAGAAGAAGACTGAAAAACAAACACAAAAACAAAATGAGTACCACTAACACTACCACCACCACCATCAACTTCACTCTCACAACAACCTCATCCCTCTCTTCTCTTCTCACAAAACCCAACCCAATCTCAAATCTCAAATTCAAATTCAAATTCAACCCCTTCTCTTTCTCCATAACCCATTCCTCCAGACTCAAAAACACCCCACCCATTCTCAAATCATCCTTCTCCGACGACACAACCACATCCACCATCACCACCTCCCCCTCTCACCGCAACCTCAAATCCTGTCTCCGCTCCGGCGAAACCCTCTACGGCTTCTTCCTCCTCACCTTCTCCCCAACTCTAGCCGAAATCGCCGGTCTCTCCGGCTATGACTTCGTCGTCATCGACATGGAACACGGTCACGGCGGCATCTCCGAAACCCTCCCGTGTCTCCACGCGCTCGCAGCTTCAGGAACACCAGCCATTCTCCGAGTCCCCGAAACCACATCAGCCTGGGCCAAAAAAGCCCTAGATTTAGGCCCACAAGGAATCATGTTCCCTATGATAGAGTCCGGTAAATCCGCATCAGAAGCCGTTTCTTATTGCCGTTTCCCACCAACTGGGCTTCGTGGATCGGCCCATCCAATAGTTCGGGCCTCCAAATACGGAATCGACGAAGGTTACTTAAATAACTACCTCGACGAGCTTTTAATAATGTGCCAGGTGGAATCCGAACAAGGAGTGAAAAATATCGACGAGATCGTAGCCGTTGATGGTGTTGACTGTATCCAAATGGGACCGTTGGATCTTAGCGCTAGCATGGGGTACTTGTGGGACCCGGGGAATAAGAATGTTAGGGAGACGTTGAGGGAAGCCGAGAGGAAGGTTTTGAAGAGGAAGAGTGAAAACGACGACGTTTTTCTTGCCGGTTTTGCGATGCCGTTTGATAGTCCACGTGATCTTAGGTCACGTGGTTATCACATGGTGTCTGGTGCTTCTGACGTTGGTTTGTTTAGGAATTGTGTTGTTGAGGATGTTTTCAGGTTCAAGACGAGTTTGGTTGAGGATAGTTCGGATAGTGAAAGGGAAGAAATTGGTAAAGATGGTGATGAGAAGTATTGGAGTGAATGAATCGCTTATTCTAGTAAAAGGGGGAAGAATAGTTCGGCATGTGTTATCCTCGGTATCAGATATTCTATTTTATGTGTATTTTGATTGTAGTGTTGTTAGTTATGAATTAAGATGATTTAGTGATGTAGAGTTGTTAGTTATGAATTATGATATGCTTTTAATCTTCACTGAAAATAACTGTTTTAGATATGTTAAAAGAAATGTTTCAAACTGCCGTTGTAGTTAGGTTATTTGATATTGCTGATAATTGCGGTCAAATGTTGCCATGTAAATGCGGAGGCATCAAGGTTTTTGTGGTTTAAATAACTTGTCTTGTGCTTGATAGCAAATCTTTCATCAGATAACGAAAAGTTGATGGACCTGGACTTTTTGGTTACTATTTTTTTTTATATTTTATTCTAGAGAGAGTATAAATTACAGTCTCAGCTTTCAACTTAGGTTGTATTCGATCTCTCATTTGTGGTTAACTTTGTTTTTGTTTTTCATTTTTGGGTAATTGGGTTCTTCTAATGATCATAGATATAGATATTGCTTTTTTGAACATAAATATGATTTTCTTTAGTGGTTCTTTGACATGTTTTTGTTGAAACATATAGTTAAATTTGGTTCATTTGTCATACTGATTGAATGAGAAAGGACCAAAGTAATTTGAAGTTGTTGATTCTAATGTTTTAATTTTTCTTAGTACAATATAGTCTAATTTTTCTTGGGACTTATAAAACATCAAATAAGCAGGTCATTACGTAGAGAAGCTATTGTGTCACTCTTTCGAATAGGCTAAGTCTCTTGATCTTTGATGGATGAAATTATACACTGATCTACTATCTATTTCAAATAGTGTAATAGTACTCTTGGTTTTCTATAATACATTTAATAATATGGTGCTTGTTCTGTGATTTCTCTTATCATGGTCATTCTTTACAGAAGCATCTCCAAAAGAATACCTTCATATGGAACAAGTAGAAATATGGCAGGTAATAGTTGATATTGAAACACATTATTATATTTGTCATAATGTGATATAGTAAATTGATTGTTAGGACCATCTTCATTGATTTTTTGCTGATGTAACTTACATTTTCAATAATTAATTATTCAAAATACCCGTGCAAACACATAACAAAGACGATGCATCACACGAATCTCATATCCGTCATTTGAAATAGGAATTAACAATAGAAGTTTATGTAAATATTAGTGTGTCTGTTGATTTTTTCCCATCAAAATTTAAATCAAGCATCGTGACAGTATTCTTCAAGGACATTTAATTGTATACCTAATGTATGCAAACTTATAGAATGATACTATTAACTATCATTATCATTGGTATTGTTACATTTGCTTCGAGAAATTTTTCATAATTGAAATTGTTAAAATGTTATTTGTGGTTTTCTATATGACAAGATATATTAGATAGTCTTCATTTGATTATTATTAGAATTTTTTTAAAGCATCTTGATTATGAACGGATTACTAAGATTTAACAATAAAAGATACAAAATGAAAAAGTTCAGATTATTATGACTGAGTGTTTGTTCAGGGCATCCAAAATCTTAGGCCTCGTCCTGTGTACAAGAATTCATGCACTAATAATACTATTGAAAATGATTCTCCTTAGTCATTATTGCAAGTTTTTAAACATGATCCTTGTAAGCTAATTATGTGATTTTAATCATAAAAATAAAGTCTCCTTTAAGATTTTCCAGCTAGCATTTGCATGAGCTAAATCCTCTTTAGACTTTAACCACCTGCCACTGCAAGGATTCAGCTCCTCTGCCAAACCTTTCCATTTTTCATAATCCTTAGATACCACCTGAGTGTACATATCAAGTTGAGATGCAAGAAAGTTCTTCTGTGCAACAATCTCATTTTTCTGATTAATTAATTTTTTAATCTTCATATCAATAGTACACTCTTTTGCCAATGTCTCAGAAAGTTTGGTTTCCAAGTTTTCAATTTTTTCTTGTCCTTCATTCAACTTGGCATTCAACTCCATATTAAGGTTCTCATAATTGGACATAAACTCAGAGCTTGATTGCAATGTGCTCATGGCTTTAGGAACACTTTCTTTGAAAATTTTCAACCTATTTGTGAAGTCTTTGAGGATGTTCCGTTGGAAAGCATCTGTAGTTTCCTTTGCCAAAGAATTTACAATTCTCTCTACATTGTTGTAAACATTATTCTCAATGATATCCTCCAGTGACATGTTGAGATACACAGATAGTTCATCTTTAAGAATCAGACTAGAACTTAAGTTTTCAGTATCATGTGAAAAATGATCAACTTTGGCTTTTTTGCCGAATATATCTTCCAACAAGCTTCTTGACATTCTTTGCATTGATAATGAAATGGAACATGTTACATTGGTTTCAGAGGTTGGAGATATCTAAAACAAATAAAATGAGATCATAGCTTCAAACCATTAGTAATATATTCCTCATAGTGCTAACAATGAATAAAATATGGCTAAAAAAATAAACAGTAACTTTGGTCCTTAAATGTGTGAAGCGAGGTCACTACAGTCCTTGAATGAATTGAAAGTACAAAAACATTCTGTCATGTGTTTTTTGTTGGTGATTTATGAAATAAATTGATTAACAGATTACACACTTGAGAACTAAACTGACAAACAAAATACACATCTAGGGATGCTTTGTAATTTTAACACATTCAAGAACTATAGAAAATTAGAAATAGTGTCTCACACATTTAAGGACCAAAATAGTTGTTTATTCACAAAAACAAAAATTACCATGGAAGAGGTTTCATTCAACAAATCACCAACCGGAGCAAGTGCTGAATCATCCAACTCAGGAAATGATGGAACTGCTAATGCAGTTTTGTTAAATACTACTTTAGAAACAATTCCATTTGTAGAGGTTTTAACATTTTGTGTAAGGTTGGAATGTTCATCAGGAGTTCCATTGAAGCTCTTATTTTCTCTTATTGTTCCTTGATCCATAGTAATTTGTTCATCTATTGATTGTTTTTCAACCAACTGTGCTGACTAAAATAAATATAAAAAAAAAAAGATTTGAGCCGGTGAATGCATTCAAAAGGTAATATGCATTAAATAAATTCACCATAAGAGGAAGATTAACTAATGCATTTGGTTGCAAGTTTGTAGTTCTGAATGTCATTGGTGAACTTATTGCCTTAGTTTCATCTGAAGTTGAAACTTTTTTCAACACTTTCATTTATACTCCACGTTCACATAATCCTATGTACTATTTCTATTCTTTTTAGTTGTTTTTTAGGGTAATTTATCCATTCCAAAAAACAAATAAATTTGTTACTTTTGATGGAATACTCTTGTTGAGATATGCACTGATTTAGTTTGTTACTACTAAGATATTCTCTTCCTTGTATATATTAGTTCTTTCCATGTATATAATAGGACTGATATAGGTTTGATTTAGTCCAGATTTATTCCTTTAATTAAGAGATTCTCCTTGTGCAGTTTTGATTATAAATAATATCAATCTACGAGCTAATCTCTTAAGTTATTAAGCACCAAAACCTGATTCTCAAGTAACTACTTATGATCTCATTCCACCTCTTCACTTTCTGCAATAAATAGTTTGAGATATTTTTCCAAAACAATAGTTAATACTAGTTTGAGTATTATTCTATTCAAACAGAAAATAAGTTACCTGTGAAGATTCTTTTTGTAAAGGAATAAGCGATGGTCCCAGAGATGGATTGCTTGGTTCTGAGTTTGTTAACCATATTGCTGTTGTGGCATTCTCTGCCTCTGGACACTCGAAAATACTTTGTTCTACTGTTTCTTTAGTACTCTGAAGGAATACAAAAGTATAAACCAGTTGAAGTTGATATGTTGTGTTAAGAAGCACAATAACTTAAAACTGGAAATTCTCTTAACATTATAAGGCGATGGCACGACAATTTCAATTTTGAAACTTGCTTTTGTGAGTTCTTCTTGTTGGTCAATCAAACTTCTTTCTCTAATTACTTTTTCATCCACCTTCTCCTATGTGAGTTCATGAAGAAGAAAGGGTTACTTTTAAAGCCATTTATTTCCATATACACCACTAGTCCTTAAAAAAATTTAAAATCTAGATTGGGCCTACAAAATTGGCTTGTAAGGTGAGTGATGCTCTCACTTATATACAAACATTTTCAAGTGGGTGACTAGAATGGATTAGCTTAGATATAATATTAAGTTTAACTTATTTTAATAAAAGTAACTTGTTAAGTGAGAATTGCCTCCTACTTGTATAAACTCTGGGTTGGGTCTAACTCAACCCTACAAAACTAGCTTATAACATAAGGGACGGTCTCACTTATATAAACACATTGTCAAGTGGATGACCCGAATGGATTGACTCAATATTGAGTTTAACACATCTTTATAAAATCAACATTTAAGGTGAGGGATGTCTCCCACTTATAAACATATTTTTAGGTCATTTTTCATCTAATGTGTGATTCTCAACAACAACAAATAGAGTATGTAAACCCACCTGTGTTTTTTCAGATTGAAGGATAGCTGAAGGGAATGGATAAGGCATTGTTATCACTTCTAAATCTGTTGATGAAGTTTCCATTCTTGAATCATGTGCAGCAACAATTTCTTTATCTGCTTCATCAATAATCTGAGCAACACCAAAAGATATAATTATGTCTCTTATATGGTTGAGATGAACTAGAAATTATTGAAAACTTTTGGCAATGTGACATAGATGGATTAGCTAGTGTTAACCTGTGAACAAGGAAGCTCCCTTTGAGGTACTGATTGAACCTCAACATCTTGAACTTCCTCTACTTTTGGTGATTGAGGAATGGTTTCTGACATTGGATTTTCATTTTCAGCCTCTTCCATGATGGTGTCAAAAATTTCAAATAACTCCCGATGGACATCGCGGTCAATGTTACTATCTAAAATAAGAAAGAATAAACTGTAAACAATTATAGCAAAAAAGAAAAAGAAAGACGAGGCAGTATTTTACAAGTGAAAAGTGATTTCTTGCTTTATAGAGTAGAATTTTATACTGTGAAAATTACAATAGAAAAGAAAGACAGAGGTGAGGTAAAGAAATAGGAGTAGGGTTGTAAATAGTGTATATTATGTAAATATTTGTAATAATTGTAGTCGGTCCATTAATCAAGCCTATTAGATGTAAAGTAGCCTATTTAAGCATGTAAATGGAAAAAATGGCATTTATTTTTTATTGTACCAGTCATTTTAATTTTCGTGACATTTAGTTTAGTTGGATATTGAGTTTAAAATTATCATATACTTTTTTAGTAAGTAGACAATTATGATAGATGAAGTGCATACCTTCTAATATATTCTTTAAGTCCTCAAGAGTAGTTGTTGAATCAAAAGAAAGTTTTGGGCAATACTGAACAATGCTGTAAGTCACATTCTGCAACTCCATTTGTTGGCTCAAATCAGTGAGGTTCGGCAGTTGCATAAGCACTAGATACTTGAGTTTAGGAAGCCGAAGTTTCTTCCCCAGAACCTCATCGCCTTGTTCACTTCTAAACATGTCATCTAACTGAGAGGCTTCTTTTATGATCATGAGCTCTAACTTTGGAAACTCTTGGAATGTGGTGACAGAGATGAGACTTTTCAAACTATGGCAACACTTGATGACAAGTGCAACGAGTTTCGGGAAGCATACCACTCGAGAATGAGGATTTGTCTGGCTTTGATTTCCATCATCTTCTTCCACTATTCTTTGTAATCCTTCACAGTTGTTGATTTCTAGATATGTCAGTTGTGGAAGGCTTCTCAAGACAGATGCTGAGAAGATAACTTTCAGTTTACTACATCCCTCAATTTGTAAAGTTTTGATATTTTGGAGGCTTATAAAATGTTTTGGACCCATGAATGTATACCTTAGTTCATGTAGATTGTACAATTTAAGGGATTGCAAACTTGAGTTCATTTGTTGACCAATGATTGGAAGTTCTTCAAGGCAAAAAATCCCTTTAATGTCTGAGTTCTCTATACAGAGTTTTTCTAGAGTTTGGAAATGCTTTGCCATTTCTCCTACGTCCTATAGAATTGTAGCATACAATAATTAGTTGAACTTGACAAATCTGTATTTATTGTATAAACCAATTCACACGGTTATTGTGATTTGTACAAAAGAGGTAGAGAAGGAAAGAATGAAATATCCTAGCCGGAAATTTCTTAAAATATTCATACTTTACTTTCAAGTCATCCAATACAATCTTCATCCATAACAACTCACGGATTCCTTGTGACATAACTCGAAGGCCAGCCTCAACAGAGAGTTATCTATTTTTCAG
Organism: Cicer cuneatum; assembly: GCA_037974295.1. NCBI lineage: Eukaryota > Viridiplantae > Streptophyta > Magnoliopsida > Fabales > Fabaceae > Cicer > Cicer cuneatum. The sequence continues at coordinate 68,588,599 of JBBPBO010000001.1, read as the reverse complement.
TTAACATAAATCAAATATGGTTCTTCCAGAAGTGCTTAAGGAGAGAGTTATCACATTTGCTAATCTAATTACCTATGTAGTGACATTAGATGAATGTAGAATTCTAATTTCTCAGAAATCAAATATCTGATTCTCTCTTTCTCTGTGTTATCTCTCTCTAGAACTTTCTCTAGAACTTTATCAACTTCAGCCTCAATATCGTTCCTTTAAGACATGCTATGTATGAGGTTTAGGAAAAGAAACAGAACTTAGCTATGATTCCGCATAAAGTTTGGTAAATTGTGTCAAATCAGTTTACAGATGTGTATTTCTAAGTTAATATAAGTGACATCATTAACAAAAATTTCTACAAGAATATAAAAATTTTGGTACCTCAGTGGATGTGTCAGTCAGTTGTCTTGCACCCAAATGGAATATGAAATCACTAACAGAGTTGATGGTAAACTCAGGACACTCTTCCAAACAAAACTCTTTCAAAGATGGATATGTGGCATTATAGCTTATGGAGCAAGTACTGGTGAGTTTTGGTACTCTAGAGAAAGTTAGTTGCTCCAGTTCTGGTAGATAAATATGAATCTCTATGTCATTATTATGTTCTTCATGGTCTTGTCCCAACATATATTGCATTTGGCTACAATCTTGAACACTCAGGAATTTCAATCTTGGGAAGACAGAACCACACGTCACGTGACTCTCATCATCTCTAACATCTGTTACAATGCTTGTCAGCGAATGACATTCCTTTATCCTCAATTCTTCCAACAACATTGTTCGAGCAACAGACAAACTGAAAAGTAGTTTTATTTTTAAACAGTTTTTTAGTGTCATCTGTCTGACATGACGCAGGATCAATGACTGTCTCGAAAGGCAATCTGAAGGACTGAGGGGTCCAAGGCAGTCCTTTCTTGTAATTAAATATTCTAATTGGTCACACATTCTTAAGTCAAAAGTTCTCAATTTTGGAAAAATTGAGCCATAAATTTTTTTATCATAATCATCATGCTGAACTATTTGCTCTTGTCTGTTTTCTTCTTCCTCATATGATATTAAGTTTCTCAGTTCCTTGCATCCTTCTATTACCAACTCTTCCAACAGCACTAGACTTGCAGCCGTGGAAGGCGTGAACATAGATGTCAACATGTGACAGTATTCCACTTGAAACACCGTAATTCTTCCAAGGTTCAAGTTTCCTTCAAATAATTTTCCATGCAATTGGTGACATAAATGTATACTCATCTCTTGCAGGTTTCCGAAGATGTCAGAAGGAGGTGGACCGTGGCATAGTTCTTTCAAATTATCCATGCCTCTGACTTCTATTTTAACCAGCTTGGAGAATATGGTTCCCATGGAAGATGAAAAGTTATTAGTATCAATGAGGCATTCTATCTTAGAACAAAACTCAAGCTTGAGATTGATCAAGTCATTCATTTCTCCTCCTATTGCTTCGACTAGTTGAGGTGTTACAGTCGTATAATCTCCTTGAATCCTCTTCAAGTGAAGAATCTCTGCTCTTTCAACCAGGTCCTTAATTGTTGCATTTGAGTTGGGGTCAAAATATTCAATAGACAAAGCTCTTGATATGGAATCATCCACTGAGTGATATAATCCAGAATCATGTCCTATCTGTATATGGTACCTGTTGTAAATGGTATATATTATGTAATAATTATAGTCTATTAATTCAAGTTGTTGAACAATCAAGGAAAATCAGATTTTGACTTTATCGTATTCTCTTTAATTTTATTTTTATGATTTTGTCATCTATTGTAATTTATTTTCCTCTATAATCCGTCTAAGACTATAGGAATAAAACATGAAAGTATTATTTCATTACTTTCTCCACAAGTTTATGAAATTATTTCTTTACAGTACCTCTGCAATGTTGGGATAATGTTGTCTTTGTCAAAAATGGTAGCAACAACTTCTTTGTCAAATTTCCATCTGAATCTGTCAGGACTTCTCATGACATACAATTCCTCTAATTGAGAAAGTCTTCCAATCACTTCAAAGTGATTCTTTTCAATTACACAGCATGTCAAAGACAATAATCTCAACTTCTCCAACTTCACCATACCTTTGGGAAGTCTAATGATTGAGCAATCACTCAACTCAAGAGTCTCAAGTATCTCTAGTTTTTGCAGAATAGAGATATCACCTAAATTAAAACCTCTCAAGCATAGAGTGTGGATATTTTTTAAGGTTTCGATCGATCGTGGCAAAGCTAGACTCGGCTTTCCCCTAACGTTCTCTGCCTTGGATATAGCCAAAACTTCTAGATCTTTTGTTCCTTCGAAAAATGCTTGCGGCATTTCCACAAAACCTTCTTTGTCTAAGCAAAGTATTATTAAAATCTTAATTTTGGTGCAATCCAACTGATTGGGAAGGCAAAATCTTTTTACATTGTGGCAATACAAATATGTTATGGTACCTTTTTTTGCTGTTGCATGAACTTTGGATCCCATAATCACCTGAATCTCATAGTTTCCTATCCAATGTGCTGCATCACGTACCAAGTCATGCATTTTGACATATCCCTCTTGACCTTTCAACAACAAACAAGCATCTAGGAGTTTCCTTTTTGCTGTAAGCATTTCTATCCTTGCTGCTTCATACGAGTCAACATCTCCAAATATGCCTAATCCTTTTCCATATATGGTTAAATCTTCCACGCGAATTTCATAATCTTCAGGGAATAGAGAACATAACATGAAGAGTTTCTTGGCCTTTTCGTCCTTAAGATTCTCGTAGCTTACCTGAAAACATCAAGAAGAATTTGGAGTTAAAATAGTCTGTCATTATAATGGTGTCGTTTGATTCATGTATCTGATTCCACCTTGTGGGAAGAGGCATTGGTAACCATTGTTGTACCTGAAAGCATTTATAGATCTTCAAATCTTCATCGACGTTACGGATTTGTTTAAATTCTTTCAAGCTTTTATATGCTACCTTCCAAAGTTCTGGAGGCTGGTGCTTTAAACTTTTCGCTATAGCAGTAATTGCAACAGGCGATCTTTTACATTCGTTCGCAATTTGCTGTGCCAATTTTTTCAAATGTTTGGGCGATTCGTCCCTTAATCCGGTATGCTTTTTAAATAGAATCTTTGCATCCTCCTCAGATAAGAGCTCTAGATCAATGGTGCTTTGGCAGCTCATTAAATTGCATACACTCATCTTGCGCGAAGTAATCAAAACTCTACATGCATTGTGATTGTTACATGAGGGAATGCCAATATCTTCAAACTTGAGCTCCTCCCAAACATCATCTAATATTACAAGTATCCTTTCACCATTAGTTAATCTTGACCATAGTTTTTTGGCCCTTTGCAACTGGTCTCCTTCCTCTAGTTTCAAACCTAAAGGGATTGCAATGTTGTCTTGAATCTTTCTTATATCAGGAGCATGAGACACAGTAGTGAAGACAACTTCATCAAAAAGGTTTGATCTTTTGACTTCATTACCAACTTTTTGTACCAATGTTGTTTTACCAGTCCCCCCCATACCATGCAATCCAACCATATGGTTTTCGTCATTTTTAAGTGCCTCCAAAAGTTGTTTATGTTGGGAACTTCTGCTCTCAAATTCAATAAAATCTTGTGAAGAGTGATACTCCACACCTGGAAGCTTACCAGCGCGCCCGACACTTTCAAAATTAAGTTCTTTCAGTTCTGCAATCTCCAATGTCTTTACAGCTAGTTCCTTGCCTCTGTGATATTGCCACATGCAATTGATACACCATCCAGAAAAACAAGTCCTTTTCATTTCATTGTTATCATTGATGATACTGTCAGCATTCTGGATCCAAACTGTAACATCATTCACTATCTCCTCTGCTCTTTTCTTCGCCGCATTCACATTTTCTTGTACACCCTTCCTTTTTGCTCTCAGTTTTCCCTTTTCCCTTTCATGCTCTTCAACTATGGTATTGAAACAACATAGGTAACGTGCTTCGCCTATAGTCAGATCCAGAAATTTCTCCACGATAACTTTCAAGCATTCAGAAAGGACTGATGTCATCTGAAACAAAATTAAAAAATTAATTGAAATGCAAGATAATTAATTAGGACTTGGTAATTTACATAATAATTCACTTGGAAAAATTAAATGAGATAAGTAAGTATTGTCAAAAACTATTATCTAGTGACTAATATTGAGAGTAAGCATTACCTTGAGTTAAGTGTAGACTCTTAACCTTGAAGTTTGAAGACCTAAATCAAAGCACATCCATGTGGAAACTTTCTGAAATATATTTTTGCAACTATCAATACTCCACCAGAAAGCTAAAAACAATGGGAAAATAAAAATAAAATAAAATCTTATTAGAGAGTGGCAAGTCCACAATCACAAAAACTAGCTAAATTAGTTATATTAGATTAGATCTGCAAAATTACATTCATTCACAAATTAACTACTTCTCACAAATGTACCAAGTAGACAACTCGGTTGGTGAGCTCTCGAAGGAGTCCTAATCAAGGTTTAAATCTCGGAAACTAACATGATCTATCTGCCTATAAAAAAAACTAGTTGTCATGTTACAAATAACAGCAAATGGTGATAGTTAGTGAGAAACAATAGTGATAAGCAGGACTTATCATCAAACAAACAATGACTGCAATCTTTACTTATAGACAATACCACTACTTCACCTTCTTTTTGTTCTTTGTTTTTGCTATTGTGAAGAAGAAATACCTGAACAAGGAAGAAAAGCATTTTGTTAGCAAGCAATCACACTAAGAAGAAGTTGAAGAGGGTGAACCAACCAAGATTTACACAATAATTAGTCACATTTGGGAGTCAAGTGTGGATAAGTCAACATCAGTTCATTTTTTATTACTGTCTTCCACTGGCCACTGATCATCTTAATTTTATACTATCATTGGTTCAATGTCACGTGAACTCCTCTCCTCTTTTCACACCTGTTTGTCTTTTTCTATGAGCAACTAATTTTTCTTCTTCTTTCCCATCACAACATATTCAGAATAGCCAAATTGATTTCTAAAATTGTAAGTTTTTATCAAATTAGTAGCTGAATTTTGTCTATTGGTAAATACATTTTCGGAATAGTAAAATATCAGTCAAAATAGTATTTTTTGAAATTTTTACAGTTAGATATTTTGATGTAGTAGTCTAATTCAACATGTGATTTATTCACGTTAATTCCACTTTCCGTTGACCAACTTATCGATGAAATTTTGTCATCTCATAAATAAATTTGTGATGAATTGTAATTATTCATAGACTAATTATGAACAAATTAGTTCATGCAATATTTAATTTTTTTAAAAAAATTAGTCCGTGCAATATTTAAATTTTTTAAAAAAATCAGTTTATATTTTATTGTGATGACATTAATATAAAAATGTAGAGATATTGAGTACTAACCTCTTCAAAGATACTTATAAAATGATAGCTAATGCATTTGATTAATAAAAATTTCTCCTTTCCCAATTTTAAATAATAAAAAGAATTGTACTTTATGATGTGTCACATGGCATCATTGGATTTTAAAAAATAAAGGACGGATTTCATGAATCAATTCCCAAAAATGGAATTAAGATTTAAAATTAAATAGGTGGGATTATTTTAAATAACATATCAAATTTAAAATATAAAGTTTAACTAAAAAAACCCAATTATGTACCTCTTTTAACCCTAATTTATCATCTACAAAATCTTTCAAATTGCTGCGGATACCACAGAACTTGGCGGTCTCTACTTCCTTGCTCTTCGGTGTCATTGCATTGTGAAATTTGGGTTCCTCTTTGTAAGGTAATTGCATTGTTTCTTTTCTTTCTTATTTTTGAAATGAAATTCCGATTGTGAATTTCATTTTCGTGATGCTTCCATAAAAAAGCGAGCTTTATTAATAATTTTTTATTTTACTTGGAATTCAATTGTGCTAGTTTGTGTTTTCTATATTGTTCATAAAGGTTTTGGTTCAATTTTTATCTCTCATATGAAATGTGGGAAACTGTTATTCCCACCCTACTTTTCCTAGGAATTGTAAAACATTCTTGAATATCTGAAAATCACGTGTTTGCATAGCTGATTATTCGTTACCGAATAACTTTGTGTAGTAGTACTCGATATGTCCCATATCAAGTCTCAGTTTTATGTTTGGTTTCACGGTAGGACTCACTAAATTACGGTGAGCCTATATCATTTTGCTAAAAACTACCCTCTATGTGTATGTTAAGTTTCACTTTTTGAGCATAAAATTAATTTTGGCATGTTTGGGTGCTATCGAGTAGAATTTATTTTGACTTCGGAATTGATTATAATTTGACGTTAAAATTTGTAGTTTTTGAGTCCAAACGTGATTTTTATGGTAAAATTTATTGTTCAATTCACTTTTACCTCAATATATCTAACATAAATTACTTTACATTCAACTCACTTTTGACTAAAGCCGGTTTTACTTACTGTGATTTTGCCAATCCTACTGTGAAACTAAACATAGGCGAAGATAAGATGAAAATAAATGAAATGCTGGAACAATTTTAGAAAAATTGTCTTTATTAACTATTAGGTATTAACCATTGTCATGAGTGCATAGTGGAGTGTAATAGACTTGGGAATGATGCACATGATATTAATTTAGGGTAGAAGTGGAATAAAATAATTAATTTTACCTTCAAAACATAATGTGACACTTAACTTGGGATATTTTTTTTTTGCTAATCTGATACTTGGGACGGAGAAAGTATTATGTTGCATTCTATCTGTATAAAAAACTCAGAATTAGTGTGGCTGCATTACCAGAGATGGGCAAGTACACAATATGTTTGACAAAATGTCTGGAGGAAAAAGTCACCTTTCTTTTGAAGTCAATGGGCTCATATTATATTAGTTGCCATTTGGAGGATTGTTTTACTTTGTTTTCATCTTCTTGAAACCAGAATTTGCTTGGAAGGTGACATTTTAGTTGCGGCATTTTGCCATATCAGGTAGTAATGGCTTGTAGAATTCGGGAGCTGCTTTACAGTGGAAATCATTTTAGGACCAACAAATCTGCAGCTCTCTGTCTGAACTCAATGCTTTATCACTCTTCACAAGATGTTTCCGACTTGCAATGGTGTCGAGATGAGTTTCCAAAGCTAATAAAGTTGACCCAATTGCTTGCAAATGTGGATATAGTTAATGGACGACTCGTTAATGTAAATAATAATTCAACCATTTTCGATGATCAAATTGAGAATGAAATGCGTACGTTCAAGTCTCTTGTCCGAGTGTTTATTGGGTCTCCATTTGTTCAACACAAAATGAGACGTGTTTTTGCCTCCACCACAAATACACAACATGATACATTTACCCCTTTCAGTAAAACTTATGAAAGAGAATCTATGGTGATTGATTCACTGAGTAAGGTGAGTAATTTTCTTAATGTTTCTGCTCAACAGAGGAAGGTGGTTCGTTTCAAAGTATGCCCGCAGGTTGCGCAGCACCATATATGGACTGGTGCACTTAAAGAAACTCTGAATAATTTTGCAGTTGATTTGGATTCTTTAGGTTCTCATGGCTTGAACGAAGGTATTATATTGGGTCAGCAAATTATTCATAGCTGCTTGAAATTTCTGACAGAAACTGCCAGTTTTTCTGACACCGACTCATCTTCATGGATGAAATTTTCACCTTCTAAAACTGTTATTTCTTCTGATTCCCAGAAATGGGAAGATTTTCTTGCCATGTTCAATGACCTGATTAAATGCTGTAAAAGTGAAACACGATTGAAGTTGCATGTGGCTAAGGTTGAGGTCATGAAGGAGGGGCTTTTACACATCAAGGATATTTCGATTGATAACAGTATTGCATACAAGGATGCTCGATATCTACAAATCCTAGTGCAGAAGAAGCTTTCCAAAACATTGGGCCATTCATCTGGTTGCTTATTCACTCTATTGCAGTATTACCTCTATGGAAGAGTTACTGATATTGAAGTAGACTTGTGTGGTGGGATTTACAGAAATGGAAATGATAGGTTTTGCTTGTTCATGGGAAGAATTTTGACTTCAAATAGTGAGAGGATGGTTGGGCGTGGTGTCAAGCAGTTGGATCGAGCACTTGGGCTTTTCAAGTTTGTATGGGAAACCGCTGGAATGAAAGAGCATTTGGATTTGCAAGGCCATATGTGGTGTGTTGGAGCAGACAATAGGATGCTTAAATATAGAGGAAACATATATTTCATGCACGGCATTTGCCTTTGATCAGAGATTAATCATCAGTTAGTGGTGCCAATGGCAACTCAAATTCAGGATGTATTCAGGTGCTTCATTTGATATTAATTTGTCTTAAAGTATCAAATGGGATAATGTGAAATTGGAAAAAAGTAGTTTGCTGGCAACAGAAGCAATAGAAATTTATTTTACAGTTTTATATGATCTTTCACCGCTCCTTTTGTCACAAGTCAAATTGTTCTGTTTTTCCCATTATTTCCATTCCATCATTGTATTTCTTTTTTCTTTGTACTTCACTTGTCTGTGTATTCTCTTTTTATTTTTATCTTTACTCTCCTTGATTTTTTTTTTATTGACTTAATAATTATGCCTTCAACTGATAGTGATTGTGTGTTGAGAACATAATGTTATCTTCTATACTATATATAAAGGCAATACCCTATTTTGGTGTAGCATATTTTGCTACTAAAAATACCCTTACATTTTTTTAACTTCTCACATAATAGTAACCACCATTGAGAAAAAAAACCACCAATAAACAATAGGCAGAAAAGAAAAAGGGGGAGAGGATTGAAGAGGAATATTTAAAATAAAATTAAAAACTACACAAACATTATGTTCATGATTAGTATAGGTTAACGCAAAAATAGAAAAGCGGACAGACGCTAGTTAACCATAAAAGTCTTGAATTTTGGATAATTTTTACTTTTGAACATATATATTATCAGTATTATAAACTGTGAATCTTGTATCCATAATCTTCTGCATAGTGGTCATTCCACCATAGCAAATTTTGGGGTTCACTGCTACATATTGCTACCAGGGACTCACAAGGGGCAACTGTGGTATACATAATTTTGGTTTAGTCTATAGTGGCCATCCCACTTACTTTTTCTTAGTTGGCTTCTCCGTGTCACTTTCTAGGATTGATATACAGTAGTTTCCCCTTTTTACTTTTATTCATAAAATTTCTCTAAACTCATGCAGTTGTTGGAATGGTGGGTTTATCTCTAGGAGAACAACATTTCATCCAAGGTGGCATTGCTCAGGATCTTCGCTGTGATGGTAGAAAGAGATTGACTTATCGGCCAATCTGTGTTGAAACTGGAGTCATTCCTCAGGTAATGCCTTGATGACTTGGCATTTGTAGGGGGATCCCAATGATTTGACCCCAACCAGATGAACTTTTCTTGCTGCAAACAGTTTTAATTTGTACATTTGATGACCTTCATGATAGGCAAATGGTTCGGCCAGAGTTAGAATCGGGGCTACAGATGTCATTGCCAGTGTGAAGGTGTGTTAAAATGTTGGAGTTGATCTCTTCTTTCATGACTCATTACTTCCTTTTGTTTAATAGTACATATAAGTTTTTTTTAAAAATCACATTAGTTCTTCTACTAATCATAGTATATTGGCTTCAAAAGTGCAGGCTGAACTTGGAAAACCAAGCTTCATGCAACCTGACAAAGGGAAAGTCTTGATACATATTGATTGTAGTTCGACTGCAGAGCCCGCTTTTGAGGTTGCATATTCTTTGGCTGTCTTCCTCTTCTTTATCTAGTGAAGTCATTTAGACATTCTGGTTCGCATATTATTCAAGTACAGTGAATAGGGTTGGAAATGAGTCGAGCCGGATTGAATTTGGTTCAGCACGACTCAACTTGATAAGAATCTGTTCAACTCGAAGCTTGACTAGAGTTCAACATGAACATTTTTTTTCATCAATAAGTGGTATAATAATTTTTTTTTCCAGTGTGATCAAGTGGTCATGCTGGTACCATGATGGTACAGTATCACATTTATTTACAAGTCCCCATATACATGCTATGGGGGCCACCTTTCTCATGGCACCTCCAAATGGTATTCAATTTGAGACTTCCAGTAGCCTCTTACTTTTCACTTTAGCCACCTTCCATTACCACCAAAGTTCTCCAGTGGCCTTGCATTTCCACGGACCCTTTCGCACCACCTTCCATTCTCTGGCAAAATTCCTTATCCAGTGAACAATCAATTTTTGTTTTTCTGGCAACCTTCTTTTATTCTCCTTGTTCTGATCTTTCACTTATTCTGGTTTTTCTCTCCATCTCCCATCCTAACATTCTGGTTTTTACATTGTCTTTTGGTATTTTTGCGTGTGTATTATATTTTCAACTTTTATAGACACCGGGCATCTGTCAGACTGCAATATTTTGTGGCAGATTTTTCGTTGTCGCTATGAACAGCCATCTACCACTAACAATAGTAGTATTCTCTATTATTGCTGTCTTATTTTTCATATTTTTTAATACCTTTTGATGCTTCAATATATTTAGTTTTATTCGGTGTTTTATAGGGTAGAGGGGGTGAGGAGTTGTCAGCAGAACTGTCAACTGCTCTTCAACGCTGTCTCTTGGGTGCTAAAAGTGGAGCAGGTATATCTTCCTCCTAATGTGAATATTATTCTTACTCAAACTTACCTTTCAATGTTCTTGCCTCTTTTTAACTTTATATTTATTGCTGTTGAGCTGTACTATTTTTTCCCCCTCCAGGTGCTGGAATTGATCGCTCTTCACTTGTTGTTGTCGAAGGGAAAATTTGTTGGAATCTTTATATTGATGGGCTTGTTGTCAGTTCAGATGGAAATTTGTTAGACGCCCTAAGTGCTGCCATCAAGGTACAATTCAGGAATATAAAAATTTATGCTATAAATGCCTAAAAAGATGACGAAAATGAATTCCTGGCCATAAAATGAATAGCATTTCAGAAATAAGAAACCATCCTTTCATGGCAATGTCAATACTGTTTGCTTTCCAAATTTTCTTGATTGTGCATTATATTTTTGCCATTGATGTTACAGACATGATATTCGGCTATTTCAAAGATGTGAAATAAGAACTCCCTCTCCTTTTTTTTTTAAATAGCGGTTTTGGGTAATGGTTTGAAGTTACCTGAAACTTCTGGCCGTTTCCAACTGTTTCATTATACTACAATATAAAACATCCTACGCATTGTTTTCTTTCTAAATATTCTGAACGATCTTGCAATCAGTTTAATGGAGGTTTTTGTACATGGATTTACTATTTTACCATAATGTTGAGAATATAATGCTATTTCTAGACTTAGAGTGTGTTTCGAAGAGCTTATTTACAACTTACTTGAGCTTATCTTGTAATATAAGTACTTGTACAATTCTTGGGGAATTTTTAAAAATCACTTATGACATGTCCATACTCCATAATTGTTTGCAGCTGATTTCAATAACCTTTTCAAGATAGCTTAAGAAAACAACTTAACTTTATGCCCTTGTTGATTTGATTATAGAAACAACTTATACACAAACGCTTATATGATAAACACTTATTCAACAAATGCTTCATTAAGTTGTTTACCCAATGGTCCCAACAGATGATGCATGTTATTCTTGTAGGCTGCTTTGAGCAATACCGGTATTCCAAGCGTCAAAGTAACTGCTGGTGCATCGAGTGATCAGCAACCAGAAGTTGACATAAGTGATGAGGAGTTTTTGCAGTTCGACACATCTGGATTCCCTGTTATAGTTACACTGACTAAGGTAACACACTTATATGCTATCTTGTGTTCTCGGATTGACAATATATTTTGTTAATTTCATACAATCTCTATTTACTAGATTGGGAGACACTATATTGTGGATGCCACACCTGAAGAGGAATCACAAATGAACTCTGCAGTTTCTATCTCTATTAATAGGAAAGGGCACATCTGCGGTATAACCAAACGAGGTGGTGCGGGACTGGATCCGAGCGTCATTCTTGATATGGTATCTGTGGCTAAGTATGTAAGCGAGCAGTTAATGAATAAATTGGATTCAGAAATAGCTTCTGCTGAAGCTGAAGATGAGTCATGACATAGAACTTAGTGATCTTTAGGATGTGTTGTACACTGTAATTATGCAGTTGTTGACTTGGACAAAATTTTGTAATTTGGTAGCTCTTGCTAGTTAGGAGTGGTGCATTTCATAAATTTTTGTCTTTTTGAGTTTAACTTTGAGATGGTTGTTTGACGTCATACAAGATTTTAAATTGCGGTTGTGAGTGATGATTTTTTGTTGCCACCAACTGAAAGGTCATGACCATTTCAGGTGATTTAAACAAAGCTTTAAATCATGTATGCCATGCATTTCGGGATGAAATCATGTTTAAGGAGACATAAGGTGGTTTGAGGAAAGCATAATAGTGGTCAAAAAGATAAAATGATGTGCAATTGAGAAATACTTGGACAAGATATCAAATAAATCAATGATATAATAATAAAAAATGAATAGTGGCTTAGTGGAAGATAATCCAAACTTGACTCCCAAAGTGAAATCTTGCTCACTTATTAATATGGAAATTTTGGTTGGTTCACTTTCTATTTCTTAGTGTGCTTGTTTGTTATCAAATCTTCTTCATGCTTCTCTTCCTTGTTCAGTTAGTGGTCATCATTAGATGTGGGAAACGTTTCCTTAGTTTCAGTTCTTGCTTTTGCTATTTTTGATGTCTCCGACGTACTCTGTTAATTTTTTAGTAAACTGACCTGAAATTATATTTGTCTAGAATTTCAAATTTACAAAATATCAAATTATTTTTTTAAATTGTTTAAAGTAAGTTAAAATGCTTTTCAGTCAATTATTTTAGGGAGGTTTGTGTAATAAAATGTATTTTGACGAATATTAGACAATTTGAAGGAGTAACCGGATACTTCAAAAATTTTAAGGTTTCAAATTGATTTTCACTTGCAATTTTAAGACCCTAAATGGTGATTTACTCTTTTTTTTATTTATATTTTATTACTTTATATCAATTATCTTCTTTTCGCTCTATTTTTTCTTTAATTTTTATTATCTTTTTCATCTATTATTTATAAAAGCATTAAAATTACCCTAGAAAAACTACGCATATCATTTTTTTCAAAACAAGTTATGCCGAATGTTCATTTTAAATTATCAACCACCTAAATTATTATTACTCCTGTATCTAAATATAAAATTCATTTGTCCAAATAACAGGAAGTAAGAAAGTATAGTAATATTAAATTTATAAAAAATATTATTTTTATAAGTTTATCCTTTTAGAAGGAATTAGTTAAAGTTTCTACTATAGTGTTTATTGTTTATTGTAGGAAAAAAATGTATATTGTAATTAGGAAAATGGTAATAAAGAAATAATTAAGGTACTTGAAAATTTAGGTAGTATACAATAAAAAAGAAATAAGCAAAATTCTCTTATATTTAGAGAGGGAACATTTTTTTCATATACTTAGATAATAAAATAAATAATATCAATTATGATTAAATAAATAGTTGATATTATATGTATATGTATGATTAATCATGAACGATTATAATATCAATTATTGATTTACTTATTTTACCAACTTGTCACTTTAGATAAGGCAAATTACATATTACTATATACCAAATATTATATAGGCTAAATAGCACACGTGGTCCCTTAACTTAATTTTTGGTAACGATTTGATCCTTTATGTTTTTTTTTCCCATTTTGGTCCTTTATGTTTTTAAATAATTTCAGCCTCAACCTTTAAGTGGGATTCCGTTACAAAAAAAGTTAAAAAGTTACCCCTCCGTTTCCTTTTCCCTGGGTTTTCTCTCACGTTTATGTTTCTTTTGTTTGGTTTAGGGTTACCTTTCTTCTCCCATTCACTTTCTCCCTTCATCTCCTTTCTTCTCTTCTCCTCTGTCATCTCTTTCCTTCATCGTCTTCTCCCTTCTCATCTCCCTTCCATGAAAAATCATATTCATGGTTCACAAAACTCTAAATCTATGGCTGCCTCTTTCGCAAATGGGTCAAAGTCAACCTCGTACAACTCAACATCCTACAACTATGGTTCTTTTGATTCCAATAGAACTCGTGAGCTGCCAAATTGTGCTTGTGGTCTGAAACCTGTAATTCGCACAATGACAAAATGGGGTCCGAACAGAGGAAGAAAATTTTGGGGTTGTAGGAATTTTGTGGTAAGCATAAATACCTTTGGGATTTAGGGTTTTAAGATTTAGGGTTTTTAGATTTGGTTCAGATGAAAAAAAAATTATTTGATTATTGCTGAAAATTTTTTTATTGATGTTGTCTTTGTTCATCAATTGTAGAGTTATGACATTGAATGTAGATGCAATTACTTTGTTTGAGTTATGATTTCGTGCTTCGATTTTACAGGGAAGGGAGATGAGAAGGGAGAAGACGATGAAGGAAAGAGATGACATGGGAGAAGACGATGAAGGAAAGAGATGACAGGGGAGAAGAGAAGAAAAGAGATGAAGGGAGAAAGTGAACGGGAGAAGAAAGGTAACCCTAAACCAAACAAAAGAAACATAAACGTGAGAGAAAACCTAGGGAAAATGAAACGGAGTAACTTTTTAACTTTTTTTGTAACGGAATCCCACTTAAAAGTTGAGGCTGAAATTATTTAAAAATATAAAGGACCAAAATGGAAGAAAAAAAAACATAAATGACCAAATCATTACCAAAAATTAAGTTAAGGGACCACGAGTGCTATTTAGCCTATTATATACCAATAGAACATTAATTACTTTTTTCATTAATATATTTTTATTTATTGTATTTCAATTCATTAAACTTCTTTATTAATTGTAATTAATAAAAATATTTGAGTAAATAAAACTCATTTTATCATTTAAATCAATACAACTAATTATTTTTAAAGTATTATGCGCAACCTAAATAAAATATTTAAAATGAGATGAAAAGAGTGTCATTAACAAAAACTTAACAAAAATAAAACATCATATAATTTAATATAAAACAAAAAATTTAAAGAAATACAAGAGTAATAAATTGAGATAATAAATTCTCAATTTATTACGCGTCAAGTGAAAAACAAGAAAGTGAAGATAGAAAAAAAAATGTATTTTTTTAGTTATTTTCAATTTCTCGCTGTTAACATTTCCCAAAACAAAAAGGGAAGACAACGTTGAATCAAACAAATATAATGAATCTAGCTATGGTTCATAAATCGAAGCATGAATTTGGGCGTGACTTAATGGCCTCGTCAACACGCAACAAAGACAAAAGGCAACAACTGCATCAAAAGTAGCAACTTCCAGACAAAGACCAAACGCATACAATTTTCTCACATAATTTTTCACGATTATTTATATCTTAATTTTCACTTTCACACTTATTATTACTTAAATTAAGAGTGTGTTTGATTCTCTATAAAAAATATTGATTTTGATATAAATTTATTTTAATTAAAAAATAAATTGAATATAAAAAAATTTATGTTAAGATATATTCATATAAAAATGGATTGAACAATAATTTTTAATAAAAATTATATTTAAACTCAAAAATTGTATATTTTAACTTCAAGTTAAAATTAATGTTAGAAATAGAGTTAATTATGTTCGTAACACCCAAACATGTGAATTAGTTTTATAAGTCTAAAATTAATTTTAAGTCTTTCAAAGATGAATTCTCTTAAACTCATTTTCCTTTTTCTTCTTCTTCATCATTACATAGAAAAATAGTTTAAGACTGTTTCTTCTTGGAATCACATGTGCATAATTTTTCGTTATTTTTTATAGAATGAATGATTTTTGTTTAAAAATATGGTTTACATATAAATTTAATTTTTTTAAATATTTTTTCTACATTACGACCACTTTAATTTTATTATATTTAAAGATATTTTATCATTTTATTAACACTTGTGTTTGAATTTGTTTATAAAGTCATCCATTTCAATTATAATGACATTAAATTTGTGTTGTTTTTGATATATTTTATCATTTTTTAAATAGGATATATTCCATCTATTTGAACGAACAATGTATTTTTAATTTTTTAATAAAAGAAACATACATAGTCCACTCAAAACGTCTAGAATTAGCTATATATTATTTTACAAAGATTAAAAAAAATATAATAGAATGAATAATAATTTTATCAAATATCAACATATTTATCATTATTATAATTGTAAATTAAAAGATATTTAATTAGTTGTGATTAAAATTAAAAATATATCAAATCAAGAGAGACATATGGTCTTAGCATATGTCAGATTAAATTAGATATTTTTAAATAAACAAAATTAAGATTTTATTAAAGCTTATTTAACTAACATTGTTAGACAACATATCATGCAAAAAGCCTTTTAGACATATTAGACAAACCCTATTTATGCAAATATAAATAAATTACTATTATTATTATTGTTGTTATTATTAAATTTTGTATTTTGTGTTAATGTGCTAATCTTATATGGAATTAAAATATTCTAGTCTATATCAACTATTGAGATGTTTAAAGTATTATTTAGAGTTATGATGTAACATAAAGTTATATTTTCTAAAATATCACGTTAGATCTCAAAAATATAAGTTAATTTTATTGGTCTATTTTTCTATTACATTGGTTAAATTAATTATTCGAAGACATCGATTGGTTAAATTAATATCGCATATCATATTTTAAAAAATGTTAAACCATGTCTAAGATATAAGTTTGTGATAAGTAATAAGTCAAACTTAAGACTTGTTTTTGTTATTTTACTTTAAAAATTGAAAGTGACATTTATTTTAGACCTTATTATTTTGTACAAATGTTTCCAATCACATTGAAATGAAGAAAATATTCTTTATATTTCTTTTTTATATATTGTTTACAGATTATTATTTTTTATTAATTTTGGTATAGATAGAGAATAATCCTTTAAATAAAATTTATTTAAGAGTTTTGTTATTTTAACATTAATTTAAATGATTAACATAATTTAAATATAAAATAAATGAGTATAAAATAATATTACAATTTATTATTATTTAATTGATAGTAAGAATAAATAAACGATAATATTTATGTCTTAAATATTAAGTTCGATTTCCACGAAATATATTTAATCACAATTTTCAAACGTATATTTAATCATAAATTGAACGAAATTAAATTAATCACAATTACAATTTTCAAATACATATTTAAATTTAAATTGTGGTTAATGACAGTAAAGTATAAATGATAATATGAACACTTAAAAAAAAACATGAAAAGTATGAAATTCAACCCTTTAGTATATAATATCTTTCTTGATCTTCCTATCATTCCATTTGACTGTACATTTTCCTCTTCCACCATTCTCTCTCTTCTTTGAAGCCATAGTTGCCAATGCTTTAAGCTACAGTGTGAAAACAACAAAGAGAAGAAAAGGGTTGGTTGGTTTTGGAGAGTAATGAGAGAGTGAGGCAAAAAGACACAACAGCAAATGGAAGAAGCAGAGAAGGAGTTAGAGAGAAGAAGCAAATTTCTAAACAGTTTGATACAGAAAAAGAAGAACAAAGTAACAGAACAAGTGAAAGAGCAACATGATAATGATATTAGACTCAAAAACATTCATGTAAGAGCTTGTGACATGTCTCTTCCTTTGCAAAAACATGCCTTCCAATGTGCATGTAACCATCTTGATTCTATGCCTTCCAAGAAGATTGACAGTAAACACTTGGCACTTGCCCTTAAAAAGGTCAAACTACTTTTGTTTTTCATCTTCATTCTAAAAGTTTTTTTTTTTTTTTGTAGAAATTTATTTTTTGGGTTGTGATATTTGATCCATGATTTTGAAGTGTTGTGTTTTGTTGAAATTGTTGTTTTTATTGCTTCGTGTTTTGATGTTTATATTGATTCTTCTATTTCTCTTGCTAATGTTTCATTGACAAATTAGAAAAATCTAACATAATTAGTGATTAAGAATAACCCAAATCCATGTGCAAATTTTTAATCTTTGATTTTGGGTATTGATGTTAGGTCAATTGAGTGAGTCATCATCTATGGAATGTGTCTGATATTTTCCTGCTTAAGTCAATTAGTTGGAATCTCTTCGCTTAATGAAAATATTTTGTTGTTTTTATTTTTACTAATAAGAAGATGTGAAACTGTTGAAGTGATTAATTGTGATGAAAAAAAGATGATATGTTGATTAGGGATGATGCCTATTTGAAAATGATTAAAACAATTGTTTTGACATTTTCATTTTTGTCCACTTTAAGAGTCTCTTATCTACTTGTTAGCAAGTAAAATTAACACAATTTAGAAAATGAAAAAAGAAAATGTTTTCACAAATAAACGGGTCCAAACATTTTTTTATTTCTTTGTCTTACTTGATGATGATTTTTTCCCTTCATTTATGTATCTATGCTTAGTGCTTAGTATTTACTTGAACTTCCCATAGAGTCTAATTGTTTTTTGGTGTTTGTTGAGTAGGTATATTTATTTTCCTTATGTATGCAATTACTTCATTCATGTTCTTATGATGTGTGCACTGAATATTGCTTTAGAATCGTAGTTACAAGTTTTTCAATTGTATGTTGTACTTGTATCATGCTGAAAGATTGTTTTTCAATAATAGATGAGTAGACGGAGAAAGATTCTTATAATACCCTTTGCCAAAATGTATATTTTGGTTTTAATCTTCTGATTCCCAGATGAATGGAGCTCTAGTAATCTAGAGTTCGGTCGAGAGGTAAGTAAAATCTGGCTAACAATTGTTTCAGCCAAGATTTGAACTTGGATTCTCCCGAACGATTTGTCTTTAACTGAAGTTCATTAACAACTTGAGCCAATCATTTCATTTTTTGCCGAAATGCATATTAAGTGAATACTTTTTTCACTTCTTGATCAGAATGGTACAAAGATAGGTATCAATAATAGTATAGTACTAATTCTGCACATTAACTCTAGGCCTAAGAATTAGGAGGAAATCATTGTCTCCAAACACATTATAACTAAGAAAGGAAAGAAACTACTACAGCACCTAATTCTAGCTGTACAAATCAGACTAATAAATACAAATCAGGATCACATGATTTTGATTGATTCAACAATCATCTACACTATTTATTTGTATCTCAACCAACCATATATTAATTAGTTTTTGTACCTAATTATTCCACTAGCTATTACTAATAACGGTATTTTAGTGAAAGAAGATCATTTCATCTTGCAAACTGATACAAGTTTGTTTCCACCATTGGGTTAATAAGTTCCTCTATTGGATCAAATAAGATCTGATGAGACTTCTTGATCCAACGGTGGAAAAATAAACTTGTGTATGGTGTAAGACTATCTTACTTGTGCACCCTAGATTTAGCCGATGAAATACACCCTATATTGTTTTGTATATTACATGTTCTGCTCATAGTAATTACTAAACATAGAGAATGAAAAAGAGTGTGATGAGATGCAAAACCTGTTGATGGAGTGCAATAGTTGGTATCTTTATGGTCCACTAAAGGTTGCATCACTATTTTATTGTGATTATGACTCTCCATGTTTCAAGTATGGACTAAATTTGAAAATGTATGTTTATTAATTATTAGGTGTATGTTGGTTGTAAAATCAATAAACAAGTGGCTTGGTATTTCACCATAAAACAAGTGGCTTGGTATTTCACCAAAAAACAAGTGGCATAGTGTATAATATTTTTTGTTTTATGTTGAAAATGCTACTTGGACCATCATTTCATTGTTAAAATTATAATTCTAGGGACTCTTATTACACCAATGGCATGCATATCTAGTTTCTCTTTCACAAGTTGTATGATAGGGATATTTTAATGAATTATACTATCTTTGGGACAATTTTGATTCTTGTAACATTCTTGGTTGACTCTTGCTGCATCTATTACACCTTGTTTTCTCAAAGTTTATGTGGATTAATGGCAGCCAAAATTCTTTTTTATTTTGTTTTGTTTTTTATACAATGTTAACTGGATGATTAATTAATTGCTTTGTTTCACATTGATATTGCTTGAACCAATGAGGATTGTGTTTAGTGAAAGCATCTAGTCTCGCATAATGTGGCAAACTACAGTTTCAATCTCAAATGGAAAAAGTGTCTACATTTAGTGTTTGATAGTGTCTCGAACAGAATTACCTCCAGTGGAGGGAACCTGTGACAAATCAAAAAACATTGATATTGCCTGAAAACATCTAGACTATTGTTGGCAAATGTCTATATTTTTCTCCCCTCTTAAGTAATGGTTTTCAGGGTCGGCCCAAGAAAAAGGCTACAAAAGCCCTCGCTTGAGGCCTACAAACAAAAACTTATTTGTCATTTGTTTTCTTATAAACAAAAAGGTCACATATATTAAGCCTTATTATTTAGGCCTTATTTACTATTGAGAATTATTGGGTCGGTCCTGATGGTTTATTGTAGCTTATTTTCAATGCTAATTTCTAAATGGAAAATGACTTTGCTGACAATAGAAAGAAACTTGTTGGTGTTACAGGAATTTGATTCTTCTTATGGCCCAGCTTGGCACTGCATTGTTGGTACTAGTTTTGGTTCCTATGTTACACATTCTGTTGGTGGTTTTTTGTACTTTTCCATTGATAAGGTTCATATCCTTCTCTTCAAGACAGTTGTTGAACCATTGAACCATTCATAACTTCCACATCTATAAGTTATGCCTCCTTGGGGAAATTAATTTCAAAGATTTAAACCAGATGATATGTAAAATTATAGATTGAGACATTTAATGATACTTTATATTTTGTGATGTACTTGATGCACTTATATTTTAATTTTTTGTCTGTGGGAGAGCACTTCAAATGCAAAATTTATTGTGGTATGTCGCAATATATTTGTCTAAAAAATTTATTGAACACAAGTGATTAATTAATTTTCGTTAAGGTCAAATAACTCTGAAGTGTCTAAAAAATTGTTGTTCAACTCAGAAGAACATTTTTCCAAAATATCAGCCTGATGAAACAAAGAACTAAATTATGTTAGTCGTCAGATTAAGTATACAAAAGCATATGCTTTGGCCAACTGGGCACTTCTGCAGGTGGTCAAAAGTTTGATCTTTGGGTCATGTATATGGAAATTTACCATTTGAGATTGATTGTTCTTAAATGTGTTTTAGATCATCGAATTGATTAGTCTCTGCACTTGCATAAAGAAGATAACCTGAAAAACTATTAGACAGAAAGGTAGATTTCTCAATCAAGTTTTCTCCATTTATAATGGTTTGATTTGTAGCTATGAACACTTGCTTAAGACTTTGGAGTATCTAATCACTTTTATAAGATTGGTTCTTTATCACACTAATCAACCACACGGTATGTTTTGTAGCATTCTATGCAAGCATATATCGAGTGGACTTATGAGTGCAGTTTCTACTAACAACATCAAT
This sequence comes from Cicer cuneatum, assembly GCA_037974295.1. Taxonomy (NCBI): domain Eukaryota; kingdom Viridiplantae; phylum Streptophyta; class Magnoliopsida; order Fabales; family Fabaceae; genus Cicer; species Cicer cuneatum. The sequence goes on along the minus strand of JBBPBO010000001.1, from coordinate 68,567,261 downwards.
GCATCATGAGTCAAAAGCTTTGCTTTGATAAACTATTTTCATGTTTTCAAAAGAGCAAATTCTATGATTGATCACTTTGATATATGGCATACGGTAGACTAAATTATCCAAAACTCCAACAATGTCTCATCGTTCTTATTGAAAGCTATTCTTTTTATCCTAATGATTGAGACGATGTCCTAATATGAGTGCATCTAAACTTAACTCTTTCGTTTATCTTTGTGTTTATCGAACCGACACTGATTAAGTAAACGTCTCACTCATGAAAATAATAATGACCACGAGTTTATACTTTCAAGGAGTGAAAGTATAGTTTATATTGAGTGATTTTGAAGGGATGGTCCATTGTAAACCATTTACCACAAAGCGGTCAACGGTAGAACCCGTTGTTTAGAAAGACTTAAATTTTGATAATATTATTTTTATTATTTTCAAAAGATAACAAAAGTTGTAAAAAACAATTACACCAAGGAAATCCAAAAGGATCAAAACCATAAAGCAATTCAATGGATTTTCTGATTTCATTGCCAGGAAACAATATTAATCCTAATAAGGTAGTTACAACAATGATGTAAAATAATTTCTCTAGTTTGTACAAAAAATTCAATGGAAACTAATGTTACAATTACCAATATACATTTTGACCCTTGAAATCCTCAATAAGAGGTACACAAAATTGGGCATGCTACAATCTTTCAAAAGGAAGTAGAATAGTGTCTCTCCATAAACTAGATTCTAATGCTGATTAAGTAATTAATTTGCCTAGTTTTACAAAACAAGTGCACTCAAAAGTAGTGCAAGAATCACATAGCTAGTGAAAGATTCACCATTGTAATATTGTGAAAAAGAGCCTGAATTTGTGGAATTGATAGAAGGAGCTAGTGCTGTTTCATTTATGCTGCTACCATTTTGACCACCACTGTTCACCACAAAGATGTAAATTAAAGAAAAAAAACATATACATTAAGCAACAATGTGACAAATTGTAGTGTTGATGAGATGAAAATTGAAAAATGGCATTTCTAATACGTAAAGCAAATGAGAACAAGAAATCTAGTATAATTTAGAATTTAGAATAATCTAAAATTATTTAGATAAGTCATAATATATATTGAAAAATCTAGAATTATATTAAATAGAGAAAAGTGTAGAAAATATCTAGAAGTATGTATTAACTAGGAAGGTCCTAGAAGTAGATCTAGATTTCTCTAAGTGTACCTATAAATACCTCCTTATGCTTAACCTTTGAAATCAAGTAAGTTGTAAGTTTTCTCTTAGAAACACTTCTCTTCCTTTAACACATTAAACCAGAAAATAATTTGACATTAAGCATATACCAGCATAAGCTTGAGAATTGAGATCATACCTTCCTGGAAATATACAGGAACCATGACCTGTAACAATGATAATATAATCAGTATCAGTTGATCAAAATGCAAAGCAACTTGAACATGTAGTTCTTTTTACTCAAACTATGTAAGAAGTGTTTTGAGAACTACAATTTAAGCATAAAAACCTTACACTGCTTATAATCAGTGTTTCCAGAACCAAACCGGCCAATTCAATGAAATGAACCAGGAATCGGTCAGTCTATTGGCTGGCTGAACCTATTCATTAATTTTTTCAAAAAAATATACGGCATTCACTTCAACCATGGTTCAACCAATTGAACTATGACTTGGAGGTTTCACTGGTTAGATCTCCGGTCTGGTTTTTAAAAACACTACTTGCAAGTCCATGATGCATTAAATCTAGCTATTGTGTTACTTGTGTAAGGGTTCAAAGTGCAAACATGCATTTATCATTATGTCTCTAATTATGATTCCTAAATTTTAAAAAACAAAATGTATTCATACTCTTGTAGTGAACTTCACATATAAATATTAATGTATATGTAAACATTCTGTTGAAGTTATGGGAATTTAGAGAAAAAGAGGGGAGAAAATAATAAGGGTTTCAATATTATTGATAATAGCTTAATGCTGAGTTGATTACAAAAGACTCAATACTAATCTTTATTTATAAAGAAACATAGACTCAATCCTAAATCAGGAACAAATCATAATAATAATTAGAGATATTCTAAGAAACCTTTATGATTATAAATTGATCCTAGAAAATAACTCAAGATACTCTAATATAATATAAAAGATATTATAAGATATTTTCTAATATTCTAACACTCCCCCTCAAGCTAAAGCTTACTAAGCTTTAGCTTGCTACAAGAAAACAATGTTTTACTCCGCAAAATAATAAAAAAGGATGGAAAGACAACTCAGGGATGCAGGTGAAGTCGGAGAAAATTGCTATAAAAAAATTCCTAGCCAGATAGCTGGAATGATCATCAGCATGAGAGAAATTCATGGCAAGCAATCGAACAAAGCAAGGTCCGTTCTTCTAAAAAACTGCATTTGGAAGCTCCAAACCAATAATATCGGAGACTTAAAATATTTAAACTTAAATCTGCTTCAAGGAAAGAGAGGCGTGCTTCAAGGAGAGAAAGACAATGCCAGTGCATCTGGGACAAATTGCCAAGATAAAGTGAGTCATGAAAATAAAAAACACCGTTAGAATAACCACCAACGGAGGAAGTCATCACTAATATGATTCATATGTGGAAAAAGGGACACCACCAGAATGATCGTCGGTGGGAATATAAGCCACTATTATAATCTCTTAGTAATAACTAAATTGCATGACAAACACCGAAGAAGAAGCAGCGCGAGTCTAACGAAACGAAGCCATGATCGATCAACGAAATAAGAAAATGCGTCCAAAACACGAGAGATAACGGCTGTTTGAACAAAAGCACATATTTTCGTTGATCAAAATTGGAGAGTAAGGGCAGATCTGGAACCGTTGAAGAGAGAATAATCGTGCACCAAAAAAGTAAAAAGAAAGTCCAAAAAGCAGCTAGCCAAAGAAATAGCCTTCAATTTTGCACCAGAGTTGAAAAGGATGCCGAAAAACCCGAATTGGGTAATTCGGTGGCACTCTTCCAATTGTAGACTTTCAAGTGATGAAGCAGCCTTGGTGAATGAAATCAATCCATTGTTCGAGAGAAATGCACACTTAAGAAGTTGAACGCTTTTCAGATTAGGACAACCCTTTGCAATAGCTTCAAGGCTGACATCTGTTACTCCTTTGCAAGAGGCAATTGTGAGTGACTTCAGTTTATGCAATCCATTACCATTGCCCATAACCCAGAATCCCCTCTCACTAACATTTGGGAGGAAATTAAGGACAAGATCAGTAACTGTTTTGCCATACTGTCCAATAACAGCTAGAGAGAGATCAGAAACAGTCAGTGCCTGGAGCTTCACCTTTGTCAGAGCCAAAGAAGTTGAAGAAAACAGGCCAGCAATTCCCTGATCACCAACACCAGCACAGTCCTTGATAGATATAGACTTTAGATTGGGGCAGCACTTTCCAATGGCTTGTAGACCTTCATTGTGAATGTTAGAGCACGACTCTAATGATAGCTCGGTCAGATTTGGACAGTTATTTGCAACTGCGATTAAAGCCTTGTCAGAAATTGCAGGGCATTTGCAAAGGTCAAGCTTCTCTAACTGTTGACATCCATTAGCAATCTCAATTAGGCCTTCATCACTAACAGAAGAAACATTCCATAGAGAAAGAGCCTTTAGAGAAAGGCATCCACTAGCAACTGCTTTGAGACCTAGAGCAGTCACCCCGCGACCTGAGTTGCTTCCTCGGATTGAAAGCTTCCCCAATCCTCCTCGTGATGCAGTTCCAACTGCAATGGCAGCAAGTCTAACATTTGTTGCCTTCTTTCCTTCCAAACTCCGGGAAAGGTATCCCTCACCTCCAAACTCTTCACTATCACCTTCCATTTTATTCTCATCATTATTTTTGTTGCTACAGATTTTGCTCTTGCAAATATTGCTTAGAAGCATAAGCCAGCTTTTGGAAACACAAGCACATGAACTCCTTTCTTCACCTACCGGCAACCTTCTAAAGATCTCAAAGAGGCACTCATCTGGCAAAGATTCAATAGATGTTTTTTGTTTCTGCACGAACCATTCTCCATCGAAAACAAATGGAACATTGATGCGAGATCTCTTCTGAGGAGGAAAGTAGACATCAACTTGATGACCAAGAGACGGGAAGAAACTTTCTTCCTTGAGGTTTGTGTATATTGACCCAGAAGGGCAAAAGTTATCACCGGAAAAGCCGAAGACTTGAGACATGTGCACAGCTGAAACAACCTTCTGCACTGTTTTCCACAAAAGAACCCTGGAAAGAGAGCATAAAACACAGCAAAGAAGAACAATAAAAAGACCTTTTTTTTTTTTATTAATAAAAAAACCTTGCTGTACAACTTTTCCAGCAACGATGGCAGGCAGTAGCAAGAGCTTTTGGTTAGGGTTTTGTAAAACTTTCCACAACCCAATGGGGTTTGGGCTCCAAAACTAAAAGGGTTGAACCTCCAACCCTATGTTTAATAGCCACAATGCTCTAGCCAACTGAGCTATGGATCTGGACGAGGCGAAGCTGATGGAGTGGTCGTTTTCCGGAAAAGTCACCGGAAACAATGATGGCGGCAGTAGCAAACTAAGCGGAAAATGAGTGAAACTGGTGTCGGAATGGGTCACAACAGTGATTTTAAAAAGGATCACGTTGTAAAAGAGAAACTATGATTATATTCCCAAACTGTTGGGAACTCGACAACGGAATGGAGACGGGATCGTTCAAGGAGGATCGAAATAGGCTTTAGATACCATGTTGAAGTTATGGGAATTTAGAGAAAAAGAGGGGAGAAAATAATAAGGGTTTCAATATTATTGATAATAGCTTAATGCTGAGTTGATTACAAAAGACTCAATACTAATCTCTATTTATAGAGAAACATAGACTCAATCCTAAATCAGGAACAAATCATAATAATAATTAGAGATATTCTAAGAAACCTTTATGATTATAAATTGATCCTAGAAAATAACTCAAGATACTCTAATATAATATAAAAGATATTATAAGATATTTTCTAATATTCTAACACATTCCTTACTTGGGTTTGTGGTGGTGACAGAGGCAACTCCTTTGAAATCACAGGTCCCAGGAGATTTATCCATCAGCTGATAATAAGCATTAAAAGCATACGTAGCATGCGAAACTACGTTATCCGGTTCAGAACATGCTTGACCATGCAGCAAAGGCGAACAATCCACCTTTCCTGGTCCACAAGCCCAATCAAGTGCCGCCTGTATCATCTTAGTATCGGCATTACTCTTAGCAACACAAAAGGTTTGATTCGTTGTATCGTTCGCAAACACAGTACCAGCACCAGTCAAGTGTAGTGTATACACTGGCGCCCCGTTCGCATAAAAAAGCCCCCAATTGTTCTCAGATGCCGGACCTGATCTTAAGTCTTCGTTATAAAGCTCGTAAATATATGTACTAACCACAATTCTAGGCTGTTTAGGAGTCCCGGAATTGTTAAGTACATGTCGAATGAGATTACTATTGTAAGTGTTAGCATTATCAGGAGTTGCATCTGGCTCGGATGAATCGCCTTTTGAGGGCCATCCTGATTCAGTGACTAAAATAGGGATATTGGTAAACTTCAAATATGACATTGCAAAATAAGCAGCATCAATAACTGCATCAAAAACATTAGTATAATGCAGGAGAGTGTTACTATCAACGGCTTCTTTATTTTGCGGTAAGGGACGGAAAAGAGCGTAATCTAGAGGGATTACACCATTGGATTGTCTGTAATCATAATAAGGATATACATTGAGCATAAGATATGAACCTGTTGACTGCAAAAACTTAAGTAAAGGAGTCATGACAGGATCCCAAGTTCGATTGAAAAACGCTTGAGAAGGCGGGAAGGAGTCGAGTATAATCGAAGAAGCGAGTGGTGTAGATACTTTAATTTGCTGATCAAGATTAGCTGCAATGAGTGCAGAATGAATGAACTGTAGAGCAGAAACAAGGACAGGAGCTGCATTTGGGAGTGAAGTTAAGACTTCGGAACCAACTGCTATGGCAGTAATGTTGGTAGAAGGGACATGAGCTATGACATTACGAGTAACCCAATTTGCGGCTGTTGCGTTGGACTGGCCGATTCCGAGTAGCTCGTCATTAGGAACAGAAACAATTACTTGGATTCCTGTCTTGGCTAGTGCAAGAAGCATGGATCTGTCAGCGTCGTAGAGTCTCACATGTTGGATACTTTGAGCCTTAAGAAGGGATACAGTTTCTGTTGGACTTGGCATGTTTGTTACATCTGTGCCAATGTTGACACCAATGTATGCATCTGCAGACAAAAAAAGCAACAAGAATTTTCAGTGATTAAATCATCCATGAAAATATGATACTGATGAATAAAAACTGTGAATAACAATGTTGTTAATCTCGGATAGTAGAAAATCGAAATTTGTTCAAATTCCACTACGCTACAGCGCTGTAGCCGTTATTTAATAACATTTTGTACTAAATTGCATATCACAGAGCTAAATTTATAAAAGTGGACATCATTATGTTAGTAGTTTAAAATCTCGAATGTATTTCCACGTATAGACTTTGTACTAAGTCGCGTATCGCTAAGCTACATCTTGAGAGATGGTTTTAGAGGGTTTTGGAGGACTAAATCTATATGAGGACATATAGTCAAGATTTTAAAAAATTGAATGAATGACATAATAGATTATCATATAATATTTCCATCACCCTTTTAAACGATTTAAAAAAATATTTTATAATTACTTTAATTATAAAATGGAAAATAAGTTATCCCATCTCTTTCCCTCCACAACCCAAGTCCAAAACATAGCCTTAGAGAAGTCAGAAACATTCATCACAAAGGATTATCAATAGTAGTTTCAGGAATTCTATCGATCTAAAGTTTTTCTCAAAAGGGGCTTATAAATTGCAACAAAGTTAGTATAATAATACCATAAGGTCAAATTGTTCATCTTGCAAGTGACGTATCCTTGGGGGAAAACAAATAAAATCAGCACAACCTGTATATTTAATATTTTATTATGAACTGTGACCAATGAAGTACTATAAAGCAATACTGACATAGACATTGAACACGACCCTAACACTAATACGTCGACGCCAGTAATAAGTATATTATGATTTTTTTCTTTCTAAAAACTAAAATTACCAATTTTGAACTTTGCACGGTCTGATCTGAATCAGATGGTCAAGGATATGTGAAACTCCATCCCCATTCCTTGTGCATTATTTTGGGACATGGATTTAGCTATAGAAGTGTTACACACTCAACTTTTTGGCAGTTATATATGGAAGCAAGGTCACAATGCTACAAACTCACTTATGACTAGATTTGATTGAGACAAACCCAATTGATTTTATTTCTCATTATTGGCATTCTTACATAAGGGTATTTTAGTCCAATCTTATTTTTTTTATAATAATAAAAAATAAAGTTAAGTGCAAATTGCAAAAGAAATGTCTTATGAGCTGGCAACCAATCACTACCTAAAAATCCAACTAAAAAATTGGAAGGACAGATCAAAGATTCTAAACAACATAAAAGAAACTATTTTATTACAATAACCATATGTTTAGCCAAGGAATTAAAAAATAAAATATTTTTATTATTATTTCATATCTTTCTGTTTCAGCATTGTCATGCTCTTTTAGAAAGCCTGTGCTTTTAGACAGTTACCCTCAAAATCCTATTCCTCATTTCTCAACTTCTAATGCAATCAAATAATTTTATTTTTCTCATTATGCATACATGTATGTATATGAATAAATATATAAATATAAATATATTTTTGTTAATGCTGAAATGAGCATAGAAATTACAGGTATTGAAAATTACAGAAAGGAAACAAAGAAAAAAGAGAAAAATAAGGAATAAAAAGTTTACCTCCATGAGTAGAGAGAGAGATTGAAAGCAGATAAAAAAGAAGCATGACAGCCATTGAAGCTTCTTCCCTTGGTAAAAATGTACTGTACAGAAAGAGGAGTGTGCCTAGTTTCACTACTAACAAACCCAGAACAGAAAAACAAAGTAGAGGAGCTAAATATTTGGAGGGAGGGAAACACAAAACAAAAAGGAAATAAAGTTTGCACCTTTTGAGAGAGAGAGAGAGAGAGTTGTGAAATGAAAGAGGAGAAAGCTTTTAGTCTTTTTTGTTGTCAAAACACAAAAGGGTGTTGATTTTTAAAATTAGTATTTTTATTTTATAGGTAAATTTTACTTATAAATTATTCACCATGTATGGTGTTTAAATATTTTTTGAAATTTTAATAATAATAATTTAATTAATGTCGATTAACGAATTTAATTTTAAAAATAAGTCTGTTTTTTTCTTTACTTTTTTTCGAAATAATTTTTATTGAATTATTATCGTAAATATAAAGACAAAAAAGTACTATTAGAATGAAAACTTTAGTTTCTTTTAAATTTTAATTTAAAGTATACATTTAAAAAAATTGTTCGTCCTTACCTTTATCTGTCTTGTATATTAATTAAATCCTTGTATATTTATACAGTATATCTATAGACTATGAAAATAATTCCCTCATGTTTAAAAAATAAATAAAATACGAGTGAATTATTTAATTATTATCTTGAATGAGAGGAAAAAAAATGGTTTTGAAATGTAAACATTATTCGATGGTGTTTTTTTAAACGTGAGGGATCCATTGCCATAGACTATAGATATGAATGAATGTGGTGTGTCAGGAATCCAATACAGTCTGAGATTGAGAACAGGGTCTATATAATTCATTCAAGGACAACATCTTCAGGCTTTACTATGTAAATGCTTGATTCACTGTTTGTGTTTGTAAATGCACTAATTTAAATAAATAAATGAATAATACACCTTATTTAATATTAAACTTATTTTAATTAAATTAATGAAATTAAGAAAATCGGTTAATTTAATTTATTAATGATTCTGTTGTAACAAAGTCAGTAGTATTATTATTTTATTTTATTGGTGCTACTGTTGTGTTGCAGTGTGTATTGTGTTGGTACATGGTACAGTTGAGGAAGGATGCTGATTGGTGTGACAGGACATACCAGAAAACAACTTCTTTATAGGATCTTTTTAAATCTTTTAAAGTTAACACATAATTTTAATTTTAAAGAAAAATAATAATAATATCAAGACGTATGTTCAATTATAATGAATTATAATAATAACTATTAATTTATTTATTTTAACAGTTTTTCGCTTTATATAAACCAAATTTATAGTTTACATATTTTAGAGAAATAGATTCTTTAAAATGAGATCGTTTAAAATTGATTTTATGTATCTATGATTCGTACTATTTAATTTCAAATTAGTAGTCAAAATTATCTATTGTGTGTAAAAATAGATGTCATTTCTCTACACTAAGAAATTTATATTCGTATTTAAGTTATTTTACAATGGTTAGATTTTAAATAATAAGAATAGTTACTCTATAGATACTCCTATCGTGGAGAAAAAATAAGATAATATCTATGAGAGAAATAAGTATTGTCTTTTTTCCGGTCTCACATGATTTAAATATTAAAATATAATGAAATATAGTTATTTATATAATATAAAATTATTAATAAATATTTTTAATAATATTTTTAAGGTGTTGAGGGATCAAACGGTTACTAAATATTATCATTAATTAAATAATTACAAATGAGTGACATTTACATGGGAGATCCATATAAGTAATGTGATATTTGTTGAGGATTGTCTTGCTTAAGTGAATTTTATAATTATATTTCAATCATTAATAGTATTCTTCTTCCTCAATTTTGAGTATAATTTTTGGCTAAATTACATTTTTTTGTCTTTTAAATTATTTATAGATTTCACTTTGATCTATTGAATTATTTTTGTTTTGTTTTACTTTCTAACTTTGTGAATGTTTATCAGTTTTGACTTTTTCATCAAATTTATGCATCTCTATGTTAAGTTTTCCTACTTGTCACTAGTCATGAGAGATTAAAATATCTGATTCATTACTATAAATATTTAACTTCACACCAGCTCTAAATTATGGTTTTGACCATCACCCCAAATTAGTTTTATTTTTCTTCTAAAAAATTAGCAATTGTTGCTTTTATTGATTATTCTTTTTTTTTTCTTCTTCTTAATCATCTTCTTCAAAAAAATCAGTATTAAAAGAAAACATGATACAACACAAATTAAAGTATGAATATATAATTGTAATCATAATAAATAAGGCAACATAAGTTAAATTAAACCTATAATGTCTTTATGGCTTAAATATATAACTGATCCATGTAAATATACGGGTTTTTTTTTTGTTTTACTATTTGTAGGTTTTTTGTTTGATTTTTGTCTTTGTAAATTTTTTTTCCTTTTCATTTGTTTTGGTCCATATAAATTGATGGTTATTGAAATTGATCTATACAATTCTTTATATTGTTAATAATTGAGGAACTAAAATCAAATATTACATATATTGCACATGTTTGTTTCAATAAAGATCAATTTTACATGGATTAAAACAAAAAGAACAAGGATAAAAAAAACAAACAAAACAGTATTTGCAAAGACTAAAATAAAAAATAAAAAAACTTACATAAACAAAAATAAATGCATAATTGCAAGACCAATCATATACTTAAATTTATTTTTATTTAGTAACATTTGCATAAAATTCCATAACTTATAACAAGTAATTAAAAAAATATATTTTTTGGTAATTGATAACAAAGTATGACATGTTTTTTTTAAACAAAAGCTCACATTAATTTCAAATATATATTTTTTTTATTTGCCTACAATGCATAATGTGAAATATAGTTTAGTGATTTGAAATTAATCTACTTTGAAATATATTCCAAACTATTCACATGATAAACCCAAGAAAAAGGGAGGAAAAAAAACAATATATTAAAGACATAATAACTCCGGCAGTCCCTTAATTTAATTTCAGGTAATATTTCAGTCTTCTATTTATTTATTTTTGATTTGATCATTAGTTAATTTTAAGTATCGGTTTATCTTCTATGTCTTAAAATGTTAACAATGTTATCATTATTTTTTTTTACAAAACTCATAAAATTCATCAAAATCTTTAAACAAAATCCATAAAATTCATTACTAATTTCAAGAAAATTCATATATTCATCACTCAAATTCATCAAATAAAGAATAAAAATATGAGTTTATTTAAATATTTGAGTTATGAATTTGATAAAATTTACATTATGTTAAAGATTTTGATGAATTCTAATTTTCTGTAAAAAAAAAATAACATCATTAATATTTTAAAATATAAATGATGAAATTAAATAAAAAATTAGATTAAAAATTAAATTATTACATAAAATTAAGTTAAAAAACAACGAATAATAAAAGTGACTCTCATTATTTTAATAAAAAGCCTACAGCATAAATACTAAATCGGGTCCAGAGTAATTAAAATCCAGCCCAAACTTCAGGCTAGCTTCCTGACGTTTTTTTTTCTCCCAATTGACTTGACCCAACACGAGATCACTTCTAATGTTATCTCTCCACAACAAAACAAACTTGTCACACATTTATAAGTGAAACACGAATTAGTATTCACTTCATAAATATATATATATATATATATATATATATATATAACTTTATGTCAATTGTGTATTTTTCTTTATCTAAATATAAAAAATAATAAACAAACTAAAAGAGTTTTAATGCAACCAAAGATTCATCTCTTTCGCGAAGTAGCAATTTGAGCTTTGGATCATAGTATACAGATAAGTGAACGCAATTAATTTTTTTTATAATACTTCGGATTCCAATATAAGATAAGATTAAGTAATATGATTTGTTTAAATCTATATCATTCATTAAAATACATATTAAATTGACATACGTCTTTTTTGTAATAACTTATATTTTATGTAATATTTTAATTAATTATACAAATGTCAATAAGAATGGAATTCTAAATTTAAAATAAATGTATCTCAATTAATTAAAAAAAATATATCTAAAGTTTGAAGTTATATTCTACATAATTTTGAGTATAATATCAATGTTTGTAAAAAAAAACGCTAAATAGCATTCGTTGTCCCTTAACTTAATTTTAATTAACGTTTTAGTTTTTTATCTTTTTTTTTTTTCTGATTTAGTCATTTATTTTAATTTTAAGTGACAATTTGATCTTTTATGTTTTAAAATGTCAACAATATTATCTTTTTTTTTACAAAAATTCAAAAAACTCGTCAAAATTTTCAGCAAAAACCCATAAAATTAATTATATTATTTAATATAATACAAATTTCATCAAATTCGTAACTCAAATTTTCAAATAAACTCATACAAAAATTTCATCAAATTTCATTCTTTATTTGATGTTGTTAAAAATGGAAATATAAGTTTATTTGAAGATTTGAGTTTCGAATTTGATGAAATTTGTATTATATTGAATAATATAAATAATTTTATAGACTTTGGTTGAAAATTTTGATGAATTTTTTGAATTTTTATAAAAAAAAAGGATAACATTGTTGACATTTTAAAACATAAAAGATCAAATTGTCACTTAAAATTAAAATAAAGGACCAAATCGGGAAAAAACAAATAAAGGACTAAAACGTTAACTGAAATTAAGTTAATTGACCACAAGTGCTATTTAACCAAAAAAATAATACTATTTAAATTATGAGTGTATTAGTGTTTGTGGAGATTTGTTGGACATGTGATCCAAATTATATGTAGTTTTACGATATCAATATGAAACATTAATAGGTTCTTATCGTAATATTTATTATTTTATCTTTTTTTAATTTTATTAATTTTTCTTTCTCATACTATTAATAAGTGATAATTTTATAAAATAACTCATAATTTATCTTTTTATATAAAATTAGTTACATTTTTTTTAATTTGTATGAAATAATTAAAATGACATATAATTTGAGACGGAAGTATTATTGAAGAAATTGACGAAAAAATTTCTGTTAAATATAAGAAAATGATGTAATTATAATTTGTTAAAAGTTCTAAGGAGTGAATTTCAATATTCTTAAAGAAATATGTTTTCTTCCTACTGTCTTTACATTTTGATGACATGGTGGCAATAGATTTTTCAAGTTCAAGATTGTAAGAAATTTGTTGTACAATCTATTATTATGATAGTTGAAAATGTAAGTGGATGCAATAGTCTATCAAGTAACTTATTTTGGCATTCCCTTTAAGTTTCAATTTTTTTAGGAAAGAGCTGAAGTCTAGACTTGTCTAATATTCAAAACTTAGAGCTATAATTCAACAATACTAATTAATAATAAGGTATAAATATGCATTAATACCATAATAATTTTGTATCAATGAAAGATAAAAAGTTAATAGTTATGTTAATTCAATTGATAACTGCAAGAATATTGATGTGCAATGACTTGAGTTTAAACGCGAAATTCTCTATTTCTTCTCACTTGGTGTATGCGAATGTAGACACTGAATTATTTGACAAAAAAAAAATTAATAAAAATTCAATGTCGGGGTTAATTATATCTTCATCGACATTATACTTCATATCATTTGTATTTTGAATGTCTTATGAGAATGTTAGAAAAACAAATGAATATCAAAATTTGTTATTCACAACAATAATAAGGTTCAATGTGAGATTTGAATAATATAGAAAATTGTATTACACTAACACAAGGTGAACAATATCTACATTCACACTGACTTCATATTTTTCATGTTCGATATACTTTGAGTATAATGAAACATAAATGACTGTATAGCAAATAAGTTATAAACATCGTAACAATTGGATTGAAGAAAAATATTTAATCCAATTTCATCAAAAGAGCAAGAATAAAAACCAATCAACCTTCATCAAATTAGCAAAAAGTTATCAACTTTGGCAAATATAATTCAACACCTCTTCTCGTGTTTGCACCTTCAATTGGCATGAAAGTTTGGTCTCAATGTTAAGCACTTTACAGTGTTTGAGGATAGATCCAAGGGTTCAACATGTCTGAATTCAATGAATCAGCAGATGAAGAAATGAAAGTATTTTTTGATTTTACTCGATCTGATTTGATTATTGATATGAAAAAATGAAGGTATTTTTTGACTTTACTTGATCTTATTTAATTATTGATATAAATGATTTTTTAAATAAGAATCACAAATTGTTTTTAAAACTGAAAAACACTTAGGAAAGAAAATACAAATCTAATTGAAAAAGTTAATGTTTTAAAGAATCAAAGCGTTTAATTTAAAAAAGAAAATGCAACTTTGAAAATTGATATTACTGAACTTAAAACAGAAAATGCAACTCTGAAAACTGATATTGCTGAACTTAAGGCCGAAATCTAACTCTGAAAAGTAATTATAGTTCAACATCAATTGAAAATACCACATGTAACTTTGATAATCGTGAAGAATTATTTCAAAATTTTCTAGTGGTATGGAAAGAACCAAATATGCATCTATGATTTATGGTGTTAGTAGGAATGGTAAAAGAAGATAGAATCTCAAGAAAAAGTAATTGAACTTAAGTTTGTTCCCTCTTACGATTTGTGTATTATTTGCTATAAGAAAGGTCACACTAAAATATCTTGTCTTTGTAAGTACATAGGCGCACCTAAGAGGGGGTGGATTAGGTGTTTAGAAATTTTATGGTTTTTAGAGACTTGGTGGATTATTTTTCTGATATATGATAAGTGAAGTAGAAAATGTATAGTAAATGTAAATGCAGAAAAATAAAGAACACAAGCAATTTATCCTGGTTCCCCTTATAACCAAGGGTACATTCAGTTCTCTTACACACCACAAGAGATTTTCCACTATGTTAGAATAAGTACAAGTCTAACCTTAAGACTTCTGTTACTAGCTTCTAACATTCTGCCTAAGATAGCACATCACTATCTTAGTTTACAATACTTGAAGAAAGTACACCATTTTCTTCAACAATAACTTGAATGATTTTACAACAATTACTTTGATTGAACTTAAGTGAATATACAATTGATATGCTTTCTTTGTACAATGATAACAATCCAATATAATTAAACTTTAAGTGCAGAGAACCTTTGCAATGATATGACAGTGTAAAATATGCACTTGACAACATGAAAGTTTTACTTTTATTGGATCTTAAGCATTTTCAAAAAGGTTATAAGGTTCTGAAGTTAAATATGAAACTAGGAAGTACTTATACTCCTTAGACATCACTTCAGATAAGTGGCAATTGTTCCTAGAAGATTTGATGAACAAATGCATTGATCTAGATGAGATCTGAACTGAAAAATTGCATTGATTCGAACTTGTATTCAAATACAGATTATGCGTATTCGAATACGCTTCTGTAATGTTCAGTTTTTATTCAAAATTTCAACGTCGTATTCGAATATGAATCAGTGATTTTTGCTACTGACTTGATTTTGTATTCGGCTACGAGATGTTGTAGTCAAATACAGATGTCTAGTTTTTGCTACTGACTTCATCTGTATTCGGCTTCACATATATGTAGTCGAATACAACTTTGATTTTAGTCAAAAACTTGATTTTCAAATATAATTTATGCCTTTTTGACACTTTGAAAATTCTTTTGATGCATATGCTAAAATACAAAGGTTCTCATGTGCATTTGAAATGTAATGATATGATATTGCATCATGTACCTTACAATATAAGACTTCTACTAAATTGACCATAGTTGACTTGATTGTTGACTTTACTTTTGAGCTTGCAACTTGATCATTTTACTTTGGTCTTTGTCTTCATCAAAAGCATGGATAAGCTTGTATATTTATATTTATGCTAACCACATTGAAAGGCACGAAACCTTTAAAGAACTAACAAACTAGGACCCAACCATATTTGGGTATCAAAGAATAAAATTGTTTATGTTGCAGAGGTTCTAATTAACCAAATTGAAACACCAGTCATGGTGCCTGGTCAATGGATGCTTGCAATATATGAAGATAAAAAGGTCTATGTTCCAAAACCTACCGAATATAAGCCAATTGACTCTAGTGGAAGAATGACTGGTCGGGACAATACCTATCAGAACTAGAACCATATGATGAACCAGAAATATTAGAAAAATCTAGAGTATCAACATAATCAAAACTGGCAGAGAAATCACACATATCAATAGAACTGGAACCACCAAAAGAATTAGAATTACCATCAGTTCCAAAATTACCGAAGGAACCTGATACATTAGCAGAAACAGAAGTGTCAGATTAACAATTAGAATCAGGAGACTTCATTGAACACTCCAATCAAATTCATTAAGACTACAAAAATGGATGGGAATTCAAATCCCTTCATCCAGACCCTTTAATAAGATAATATGCAAATTCAGGATCTGAAAACCAGAAAAGAAGAAACAAGAGGGTTTTTAGAGCGAAACTGAAAATGTTGATAGATAAGTTATATTTTTCTTTAAATTTAATTATTGTCTGATATTATGTTTACTATGATAACAAGAAGCTTGATATTAAAAATCAATGCTAGATAAATACTTTGCAGGTTCTAAAAAATTTAGAGGAATTGGGAGATCCACATAATTTGAACACTTCAACAGAAGTAGCATACAAGTCTAGTTTTCAGAAACACAAAAACCACCAAAAACAAAACTGGTGTTTTTGTTGTATTGATTCCATTCTTCAATTATCTGATTTATATTATGTTATATGAAACACAACTTGACCTTAAAAAGTCAAAGCAAGTTGAGGATACTGCAGGTTTATCGGAACTAGAGGAAACAAATGCAGACAAACTAGAATAACCTAAGAAATCAAATGATACAAGTAAATCAGAATAAGATAACAATCTTCAGAGGATAAGTCTGATCAAGTCAGAAATAGTCACGATAAGTCAGAAGGAAGATTTGGATGAAAGTACAAGTCATCTCATCTTGAAACTCTAATCATCGGAAGTGCAAGTGATCCTTTAAGGACCAGATCATCACTAAAAGATATCACTTTGTTTGGCTTACTCTCATCAGTTGAGCCTACTGAAGGTGCAAACACGAAAAGGGGGGAAGTTGAATTGTGTTTGCCAAACTTTGAATCTTTTTGCTGTTTTGTTGAATGTTGATGTGATTTACTTGATGACTAAATAATCAAACTTAGCAGCGGAAAATAACAGCATAAGAACACAACAATTTATCCTAGTTCACCATTAACTTGGCTACATCCACCTTCACTCCGAAGACTTTAGTCCACTAATTCAAAACCTTTGAATTACAACACCTGACCCTCCAAGCCAGTTTTCTCAAATAGCCTGACAACCCCAGACTTTTGAGGAATGAAAACAACACATTGACTCTACAAGTCAAGTCTTCTCCTACCAATCTGACAACCCCAAATTGAAGAAGAAGTCTACACCATTATCGGGTTTGATTACAAGGGTTGGAACTCTGTAAATTTGCTTATGGAAAGCTAATTGCTGCACTGATTCTTGCACACTTTTGTTGCTTCTAGAAAGCTGATTGTTGCCCTGAATTTCTCTCTCGAAAACACTTAGAAAATATTGCTTTTGCACTCAAGTGATTCTCTCTTTTGAACTCTCGGATTATGTTGAATATGAAGCTTGAGTTCTTGTGTTTTTCGATGCTTGATGCTGCTGCCTGAAGCCTCTTTTTATAGCTGTAGATAGGGCTTTGTCCAAGCTTAAATTTGAAATAAATCTTGCTCAGATTTCCTTTGAAAATTCTGTTGGCCAATCTTGTTTCACTTAAATTAAAATCGTATCTTTTTAGCTTCAGATTGCGCTTGAAAATTCTGTTGACCAATCTTGTTTCTTTTAATTTCAAAGCATATCTTTTTAAGCTTCAGATTGCATTCGAATTTCTTCAAGTCTTCAGTGATTTTTGAATCAAATCCCATTAATACTTTGATCAAATTTCTATCAAAATTTAATCAAGTCTTCACTGATTTGCATCATGATTTAAATTCTGGACCGTATGATCTTCCGATCTCGACCAACTCTGGACCATGTAATCTGATATGTACCAATTCTGTGATCATCTGATCTCGACCAACTCTGGACCATGTAATCTGATCTGTACCAATTTTGTGATCCTCTGATCTCGATCAGCTCTGGACCATGTGATCTGATCTGTACCATTTTTGTGATCCTCTGATCTCGACCAATTCTGGGCCATGTGATATGATTTGTACCATTCTGTGATCCTCTGATCTGAACCATTGATCTTCTAATATGGACCATTGATATTTTAATCTGGACCATTGATCTTTTAATCTGGACATTTATCCTCTGATATGGATCAAGTCTGGATAAAATCTAGACTAAGTCTTATGTTATGGACAATTATATCTTCTGACCTGGACCAAGTCTGGATCACATTTTATGTTCTGGACCATGCTATCTTCTGGTCTGGACCAAGTCTGGATCACATTTTATGTTCTTGACCATGCTATCTTCTTGTCTGCACCAAGTCATTTGTTCTGGACCAGTTATCTTCTGGTATGGTCCAAGTCTGGATTAAGTCTGGCCCAAGTATAGATTGAGTTTTATATTCACGACCATGCTATCTTCTGGTCAGGACTAAGTCTGGACCAAGTCTGACTTATGTTTCCTTCTGGTCTGGACCAAGTCTCCATCTGACAAGCTTCCTATTGGTCTGGACCAGGTCTCCTTCTAGACTCTGCTTCCTTCTGATCTGGGCCAAGAAAGATATCATCTGATGATGTTATTTTTCCTTCCCTTTGACAATATCCTCTGTTGTTTGCCTTTGGTGACATCCTCTGATATCCTCTGGAGGTGTATCCTCTGGTGACATCCTCTGGTACCATCTGGATGTTTCCTCTGGCCGAAACTTCTGGTGAGATTTTTATCCTTTGGTTGCTTCCTCTGGATGTATCCTCTGGTGGTGTCATTCTCTGATTTTGCACAACCTCTGATTTGTTCTTCTAAGTCAAAATACGATTTACATAAAATACTTTTGTTAACATCAAAACTTTGATTGAAAGAACTAACTTGGTTCCAACACCTACCTCTATTGATGAAGCATTGGTAGATGATGAATGGATTTTTGCAAAGCACAAAGAGTTAAATGCATTTAAGAGGAATGATGTTTGGGATCTAGTACCTACACCAAAGAACATTCTTGGAACCAAATGGGTTTTCATAAATAAGTTAAATGAAAAAAAGTGAAGTGGTCAGAAACAAGACAAGACTTGTCGCACAAGGCTACATTTAGCAAGAGGGCATTGATTACACTAAGACATTTGCTCTAGTGGCCAAATTAGAAGCTATTCGTATCCTACTTTCTTTTGCTGCAAATAGTCACATTATATTATTTCAAATGGATTTTAAAAATGCTTTTCTAAATGGTTATATAACTGAAGAAGTCTATGTTAAACGACTTTCAAGTTTTGAAAGTTCTGAATTTCCAAATCATGTTTTTAAACTTAGGAAATCTTTGTATGGTCTAAAACAAGCACTTAAGGCATGATATGATAGACTTAGTAACTTCTTGCTGAAAAAAACTTTGAAAGCGGACAAGTAGATAATACACTTTGAGAAAATCAATAGGGGATGACATTCTTATTATTCAAATTTATGTTGATGACATTATTATTGGATCTACCAATGACATTCTTTGCCAAGAATTTTCTAAATTGTGTGAATTTCATATGAGTATAATGGGATAACTTAAGTTCTTCTTAGGGATACAAGTTCAGCAAAGCCAAAAAGGTATATATATTCATTAAACTAAATATACAAAGGAGCTTATCAGGAAGTTTAAGATGAGTGATAGCAAACCTGCGGCTACACCAATGCACCTACTTGTTCACGTGAAAAAGATGATTCAGGCAAAAAAGTTGACCAAAAAACCTATAGAGGAATGATAGGATCCATACTTTACCTTATCGCTTCCATACCCGCCATCATGTTTAGTGTATGTGTATGTGCAAGATTTCAAACTGACCATATGGAATCACATTTAACTGTTGTTAAGAGATTCGTGTTTTTGACTTCAAATAGTATGAAAGAAGATTCGTGTTTTTGAAGAAAATCTAAAATAAGATTTTATTCAAATTTATAATTGAAGAAAATCTTTGGCCAAGTTGAAAAGAAGATACGATAAAGATTTGAAGATGATTCAATCAAGATTTATCTACAACAAAATATGAACATAATCAGTCTGACGAATTTACAAACTTGATCTATACAAAATACAAATAAAATTAATCTGAAGAATTTACAAACTCAATTTGAAGAAGATATAATTCAGAATTAAACAAGGACGAATTTGAAGCCCAAATTTTAACTATAAATAGATACTCAAGGCTGAAGAAGAAGAGCATTGAAAATCAGAAAAGAGTAGAAGAACTCATAAGCTCAAAATTTCAAATTCATCTAGGAGTTCAGAGAGAGAAACACTTGTTGAAGTTACAAATATTTTATGAGTGTTCTGTTTTTTTTAGAGTGTGAGAGTTATTATTATCAGATTTGTTTGAAGCAAACACTTAAAGTTCCCATCTTTTGTGTCCAAACCGATAGTGGTTTAGTTATTTCTTCAATCTGTGGTTGTCAGGTTGTTAGGAGAAGACTTGGCTTGTAGGGTTAAGGTGGTTAGTTTCCTCAAAAGTCTGAGATTGTCAGGCTGTTTAGGAAAACTGGCTTGGAGGGTCAGGTGCTTTGTAATTGAAGGTATTTGAATTAGTGGGTTAAAGCCTTATGAATGAAGGAAATGGATGTAGCCAAGTTAGTGGTGATCCAGGATAAATCTATGTGTCCAATTATTTATGCTTTCATTGTATACTGCCTCTGAACCCGATTGCTTCTTATCTAAGTAATTCATAAAAATCAACCAACCTTCATCAAATTAGCAAAAAGTTATTAACTTTGGCAAACACAATCCAATCCCTTTCTCGTATTTGCACCTTCAAAAGCTTTCAACTTAGCTCTATTTGGTAAATGGTGTTGGAGGTTTAGGGCAGATAAAAGTGTTTTGTGGTTTAAGGTGTTATCCAATAAGTATGGCGTTTATTGTGTAGGTTCATGGTTTGTATTAGCAAGAGATTCTACTTGTGGAAGGACATTAATTGTGTTAAAGAGGGGCAATTGTTATGTCACTTGAGTAGTTTAGAGGTTGACTTCATAAGATATTAGGGAACGATAGATCAACTTCATTTTGGTCAAATCTATGGCATAACAAAGGTATTTTAAGGGTTCATGTTTCTAGGTTATATAACCTTTCAGAGAATTAGGAGATAATAGTTTTTAATTTGATTGAAAAAGATGAAGTCATGAGGTGGCAACGTATATTGTTTCAGTGGGAGGAGGATTTAGTAGTGGAGTGTAGGGAGATTTTGGATAATGTTTTGTTACATGACAATGTTGAAGATTTATGGGCGTGAAATAACATTCGTGGGGCGTACTCAGTTAATGATGCTTACCAAACATTGTGTCGGGATTGTGTGAATAATGTTACTTCACCGCCGTTTGTGGAAATTGTTGGATAAATTTGTCCCGTTGAAGATTTCAACCTTTGCTTGGGGACTGTTAAATGATAGATTGCCAACAAAGGTGAATTTTGGTTAGTCGAGGCATTCTAAATGCCGATGCTCAACTTTGTGTGATGAGACGTCAAGTGACAAAAAATGCGCAACACTTATTTTTCGAATGTTCCTTTTATTGTCAAGTGTGGGAGAGGGTTCTGCGTTGGTTAGATATTTCACGTGTTTTGTCAAATTGTGGAGAGGATCATACAATTCAATTTGGAGGATTGTTTCAGTGTGGTGGAGTGGTTCGGTCATAGTTTTAGTCATTTGGTTGGCCCCTACTTGGTCCATCATGAAATCAAAGAATAAGACAATTTTTGGCAATCAAGTATAGAACATCTTTTACTTTTGAGCATTAAGTTATTATCCTAGGGATGACTTATAACACATATAAAAGGGTTTTGTTTTGAATTTCAGCAACGGTGTGCTCAACCAAATGGTTGTTTGGGGTTGGTGGGTTATTAATAGCGGTTTGATTGTTTTTTAGTTTTATTTTTTATCATTTTGGTTGATGGCTTTTCATGGTTTAGACTATTTTGTATTTATTTTCTACTCTCTTAACACACTTTATGCTATCAGTAGTCTTTTTTGAATAAATTGTATTCGACTTTAAAAAAAAAAATTAAAACTAAGGATTAAAAATGAAAATGAAAATTTTTAAGAGACTAAAAGTTAATGAAATTTTGTATAATAACAAAAAATTAAATTGAAAAATCTTATAGGAACTAAAAACTATCTCAACAAATTATGTGTAAATCCACAATTCAACTACTCATAAAAATGTACATAATTAATGTAATCGGTTATTTTATGGAAAAAAAATGCATGTCCATTAATGTTTGAAAGAGTGAAAATTAGGCAACAATACATCACAAATTAGGGAGAAATGGAAAATAAAAGGAGGAGATTGAGATAGGAAGATACTACACAAATCAATGAAAAGTTGATCCAAAATTAAGAACACAATCCAAAATATTAAAACCGAAAAAAGGAAAATCATACATCTAAATATTATGAAATAATGAGAAAAAATATAGAAATTTGGTAAGGATGATACACCAAAAACTAATTAAATACGTATATGCATAATCAAACCCTAAAATACCTTCATGAACTAAGCTCCCTCAAATACCTTCCATTCCATGCCTTCTAAAACAATAGATGGCTAAAGTAGAGAAACTATTGGAGTTTCATAGGCAAAGGGATACTCACTTTATAAGGAAAAACTAAATAAATAGATAAAGAGTTTGAGAATTTGAAACCCACATCGTGACCATTTTGCACAATCCAAAATTTTAGTACGTGTGCACGAACAAAAATCAATTATGTGAGCTATAAACCATATTACTAAATTCCGTAAAAAAAATCCATATTACTAAAACACAATGGGTTTGTCTAAATAATAATAATTAATAATAGTAACAAATATTAGATAATAATTCGTAACATAACTTTCTTAAACCGATTGCATTAATTATTTTCTATTTCCTATACCGATTGTATACTATTTCTCTTACAATTACATAATTTCAAGGTCATGCATTATATACTTCACTTATCCATGCATGTGTGATCATGCATAGAATTTTCATGTGCCATTTTTTTGTGTGAACTCACACGCCATTTTTTATTAATGATATTAGATTAAATTTTAATTGCATTATAATTAATACGATATTATTATAATTGTGAATGAATTAGATGATATTGCATCTGGTTTAAAGTTACATGCAAAACTACAGGATTTATATTTATTATTATTATTATTAAGATTAAGCAAGTATTTTTGAGTATGGTGTGCATACATTTGTGTCAAAATCAGCCAAAGTCGGGTTTACCCGACCCGACACCCACTCGGTGTATTTTAATAATGAACTTCAATGACATTCACTCCTTCAATGTTCCCAATTTCTGCAACAACACTACAAAGCTAAAACTAAGAAAAAACTCTGAACATTGCGGGACACACCAAATTGAAAGAAACCGTGAAAATGGATCAATCTCAGAATCAGAGAGCAGTTGCATCAACAACAACATCATCGCGTTCTTTTCAATTCCACCCCGCTCGAGTACCAATTCTCGATCTCTTCAACCTCTACTTAGGACTTGGAGTAACTTTCTTTCCTTCCATTTTCTTTCTCCTCATTTTCTTTCCTCGCAATTCTCTTCATCCTCATTTCCTTTTCATTTTTACAGAGAAACAGTCGTAACAAATCCGATGACTCGCTCCGTGAACCACCGTAAGTCCACTCACTGCAACAACTATGTGTTTTGATTTTGCACCGTTCAAATTCGTTAATTGTTTGTTATTTATTTTCGTAATCACTTTAGGTTTTTATAATGTGATATTTTTTTTCTTGATTTAGCTTCTTACTTTTGTGTTTGTTTATGTTGATTTTTTTTTTTAATCTCAGGAACAAAACGCAAAAACGCGTGCTCGCTATTAACAGAGAGGTTCCACCGCCGAACGAGCAGTTCATTACAGATTTTGAGCAACTTCAGACTCAGTTTCCTGTTAGTTTCGAATTACTGATCTTCTTTTTGTTTTTCGATACTTGTTTTTGCTTAAGTGATGTGAAAATATGTCATAGATATTTTATTTCTTTGAGGTAATCACCTATTTTGGTTTTGTTTGGATAAGCAACTTAATTAAGTGTTTATAGCATAAACATTTATTATATAAGTGCTTATGCATAAACTGTTTTCTTAAAGCTATCCCAAACAATTTCACAAATGCTTATGTCAAAGTTTAGATAAGCCAATTCAAACAAAAGTTTACTCTTTGAAATTGTAGTTGTTGATTTAGTTTAGGAAATCATTAGTATTTTTAAATAATAACTGAAATTGAAAATCTTCAATTGTATTTTAGTGATCATGAACAATCAACAATGATTATAATTGATTTCTATTAAAAAACAATGTTTAAACTTTATTGTGTTGTCGTTGTTGTATTTATTTACGTAAATGGTTCATTTTACTTTCAGGACCATGAGCAATTGCGTTCTGTGACAGAAGCTATTCTTATATCACTGGTTGTACAGTGTAGTGGTCATGGACCGCGATCAGACTTTCTTCTTTTTGTTTTACGGAGCTTGTGCGGTATTGGGTGCATTAACTGGGACACCTTTCTTCCGTCCCTTCTTTCTTCAGTTTCTTCGGCTGAATTACCGGTTGGTCAAATGAGTCAAGCAGTGTCAACAGTTACCTCTTCTAGCTTATCACAGTCGGGAATGCTGCCTCCTCCAAACACAATTGCTAATTCTTCTAATTTCCAATCTTCAAATCCTGCATCTCCATTGACTTCTGTTCATACTATTGGGTCCCCTGCACAGTCATCTATTGAGCCGCTGTCTTGTGCAGCTTTATCTCCAGTAAAATCATCTGATATTTCCTCCAATGGACAACAATCTAAACTAAGAGGTAGCCCATCTGTCAGAAATAATGATATCAATAACAGTAGCCTTCGCCAGCTATGTTGCAAGATTATTTTAACTGGTCTTGAGTTCAGTTTAAAACCTGTGACATATGCTGAAATCTTTCACCATATGCTGAATTGGCTGGTGAATTGGGACCAGAGACAACAGGGAGTTGATGAATCTGATATTCTAAAATCATGGAGACCTGGCAGAGCCGTAATTGCATGGCTACATAGTTGTTTGGATGTGATCTGGCTTTTAGTTGACGAGGGAAAATGTCGGGTCCCCTTTTATGAATTATTACGTAGTGATTTGCAATTCATAGAGAATATACCTGATGATGAAGCATTATTTACACTTATCTTGGAGATCCACAGGAGACGAGATATGATGGCTATGCACATGCAAATGTTAGACCAGCATCTTCATTGCCCTACATTTGGCACTCAGCGGATCCTGAATCAGACAACACCTACCGTTTCAGAAAGTGCACATCTGCGACTAGCAGCAATCTCATATTTAAGTGTACTTGGAGAACCATTGCATGGAGAGGTGAAAAATCTCATTTATTTATCAACAGACTCGTTGTAGATGAATGAGACTGTACTTGAATGCTCAGATACTAACATGTTTTTCAGAAAAATTTGCAGAGGACCACTTAACATAAAAATATATGCTATGAGATGGCTGATAAATAATTTTCATAACTTGGTGCTTACTCATGATATCTCATAACACAGAAAAACTAGATAGTTACAATACCCTTTTCTATCTCTTGTTAAAAATAAAAAATAACGACTGTCTTAAAATCAACACTACCTTTGCTAAGATTTTAGCTATGAAAGTGAGGCAAAATGGTTAGCCAAGTAACCACTAGGTTAACCAAATGTTCATGTCACGTCAAATAAAAAGTTGACTGGAAAATCGTTTAAAGTAGCGAATGGTTTTCAATTTCATAATTCTGATAGATTAAGTGAGCTATTAATAGTTTATACTGCTCATTTGATAAATAGGATTCCTGTTTTGTCTTTCCTTATTTTTGCTGATTTTGAGTTGTATACCAGCTAATTTTTCCGGTAACGTTCCCATTTGAAGTTGTTTATTTAAGAAATTCTCTTTAAATCTAGTTTTAGATTTTTCTTAAATCTAGTTTTGTGATTCAAAACTCTGCCAAAATCAAAACTTCAAATCATTTCCTATCTTCTCTTGTGCGCAAGCTAAAGTTAGGAAACTAAGCTTTCGATAGATCCAAATGTTTTTTTTTCAAAATTTCATACACAGTTCAGTTCCGTCATCTAGAGCCAAATTTGTTGCTCGTTGACACTTATAGAAAGAAATGTGCATGTAAAGTTCATGTAGCTATTTAGAACTGTTTATAAAAAGGATTGAGTTAGTAAATCAAGTTACCCTTTTCGCTTCGGTTTTGGACTTTGATAAGTTAAATATGATGGTCATGTTTACATTTTCATTTTTTATAACGTATACGTACCGTGTTTCTGGATTCTTCCTGATCTACATTACAGATAGTATTAAAGGCATGACATTTCGTCATTGTTTATTACATTGTTTTTCATTATATATATATATAGGTGATGTATCAAGTGAGAGGTGTTTTAATATGAGAGGGTGAAAGGATTAAATCTGAACCATACAACCATATATGGATAGTCATATTGAGAGTTATTTAAGTGTGCATGATCACTTAAAAAAGTCACACGACTTTTTGTTCTAATCTTAGCTATTCATGATTTGATCAATGGCTAAGATTCATTCCTCTTACTTTCTCATTATAAAAGTTCTCAAATTTGATATGCTCCCTATAGATATATATGTCTAAAGGTATGTCCATGAGTTTTCTCATATTTGTTGATATCTGCAATTTGACTGGAATCTATTATTTAAGTTTTATATTTTCTCCAATATTCTACAGTTTTATTCTGTTTTGTTGGAATGTATCTTTCTAGTTTGATCATAATTTGTCCCGAGTTGGTGAATTAGTCTCTTAATGCTGTCTGTAGGAAACTGCAATCTCTGTTCAGAAGGGAAGTTTGGACTGGGAGAGAGCCGTCCGTTGCATCAGACATGCTCTCCGTTCTGCACCTTCACCTGATTGGTGGAGGCGGGTACTGGTACTGGCTCCTTGCTACAGGCTTTTATCTCAGGGGACTACGGCTGGTGCTGTTTTTTCTTCAGAGATGATCTGTGAGGCAACTATTGATAGAATCGTCGAACTATTGAAATTAACAAATTCAGGCAATGATCTTCTCTGTGTGTGTGTGTGTGTGTGTGCGCGTGCGTGCGCCCGCGTTCTAACAAAATCCATGTTATTGTCTATGTCGACAATATCATTACCAAATGACACTTTTCTTCTTAGGTTCAGCATCACATTATCCAACTGCATGCTGCCTTTGCTCCCAAATATATAGTCAGGTAGACTATTTTCTTGGAATTCAGATTCTTAATCTACCTAATGGCTCTCTGTTCCAAACTAAGTATATCTTAAACCTCCTTACTAAAGCAAGTATGCAAAATGTCAAAGGCATTTCCTCACCAATGGTTAACTCAGATATTATTGTCTAAATTTGGGCGTAATTATTTTGACGACCCTTCTTTTTAGTGTTCCATTGTTTTAGCCTCTTCAATATGCCACTAACTAGGCCAGATATTTGTCTGTCTACAATATATTTCAGTTTATTGCAACACCCCTGGTGTGTCACTGTGAGGCCGTCATATGGATTGTTTGGTATTTGGATGTAACAGTTTCTTGTGGTCTTCTCATTTGGCCTGTCATACCACATCAACCTTTGGTTTGGGATGCATACAGGGCCTTGGGCCCAGATCTTCGTAGGTCCACATTGGCATTCTTTTGGGTTCCAATCTTATCTCATGGTGGCTCAGAAAGAAAACACTAGTTACACAATCCACCCCAATATTAGAATATTGATGTTTAGTCCACACCACTGCAGAAGTAATGTGGATTTAAATACAGCTCACAAAAGTTCAAATTCCACTTACGATGCAGGTCATATACTGTGACAACCTCAGCACTGTTTTCTGGTCACATAATCTTATGCTTCATAGTAGTATGAAACATATGGAATTGGATCTATTCGCTGTTTATGAGAAGGTCGTTGCCAGGAATGTAACTGTCCATTGAAACATATGGAATTGGATCCCTGCTTCCACGCCCCTAAATCACACTTTCTTTCGAATCCAAATATATGTTCTATGTGCTTATCTATGTTTTTACCATCTCATATGTCTGTTCTGTTCTATGATTGTGTTTATTACCTCTCTTTGGTGCTTTACCATGTCTGCTGCAGGAGATTGGACAGCTACTTTGCATGTTTGTGCTACTTTCTTTCCATCTTTCCTTTTATTCTTTTACTAGTTTGGAGAATTCCTTATGATCTCCTTCTGACATACCTTCTTTCCCTTTTTCTTTTGTAATACAATCTTTTATCCTAATGAAAATGATTGATTCTAGGAAAGTTTGTTTTATCACATCTCAAAAGCTAATTCCTTCTGAATTTTGCAGAGATAAATTGCTGGCAGGACTGGCTCGTCTTCTCCGATATTTTCTATTTTCTTACGAAAAGTGGGTGCATTGATTTTGTTGATTTTGTGGACAAGCTGGTGTCACGTCTTACAGAGGGTGATCATCATATACTTAAGACAAATCACGTGACTTGGCTGCTTGCACAGATAATTCGAATTGAGCTGGTCATGAATGCTTTGAATTCAGATTCTAGAAAGGTGGTTAATTTAATGTAGAACATTGTTATCTTCTTTTGTTTCCGTTGTGGACAAGCAAAATTTGTTATTCTTTTTACTTTCCTTGTGATGCATAGAGAGATTGTTTTTTTGAGGTCTAAAACATATTTTAGTAACAGCACAATGATTTTATTGAATAAATATTATTCATACCTGGACTTTCTAATTTTTCATCTGTTTAATAAATTAATTCATGCTGGGAATACTACTTAAGTTGGTGTATTACATTATTTTCAGGAAATTATTCTTGTTAGTATTGAATGTATAATAATGGTATAGGCACTGCATGGCAGGTGGAGACAACTAGAAAGGTTTTATCATTTCATCGAGAAGACAGAAGTTCGGATCCTAATAGTCCTCAAAGTATCTTGCTTGATTTTGTAAGCAGTTGTCAAAATTTACGTATATGGTCACTGAACACATCAACCAGAGAATATCTGAATAACGAACAGCTTCAAAAAGGAAAGCAAATAGATGAATGGTGGAGACAAGCAAGCAAAGGTAGATTAAATATGATTATTTGATCATGGTTTAATGCATGACAATGTTAAATCACTAGATAATGGTTTGCTGTTTGTTCAATTTAAATATGAGAGATAAATTGTACTGAATAATAATTGTCTTCAATATATAACGAGACTATATATATTTATTTATTTATATAAAAGTTAAAATTTCTCAAAAGAGGGAAAATCAGAAACTGACTAAATGATCCAAGGAAACTTTATCAAGGATAGCAAAGGAGAGGAAGAGGAGTGTGTTATCTTGAGAGATGAGAGGATTAAATAATGACCTTCCAATAAAAAATCGACGGTTGTGATTAAATCCCGTTTTAAAAATATCACGTGCGCTGCCCTTCCCTCTGTTCTGCTTCGTTTCTGTGTGACTCCCGTTTGTCTGAGTTCTGCGATTTTACCTGCATAATCTATTTTTGCGGGTGGTGGTAGTGGATAAAATTTGAGGCATCGTGTGATTGTGGTCCTATCATTTTATTTTGTTTAGTGGATAGAAGAATCATGACACACACGTGCGTTTATCGAATGTAGGAGCATTATTATATGAATGTGATGCCTTTTTGCTTTGTTTTTTTTAATGATTTTATTACACAATTATTTTCTTCCTACCCTTTGGTTGTGTTTTAAGGAGTGTTATAATCCAGATTTCCAAACAAATGCCGGTCCATTACTCCATAAAACCCTCCTTTTAGAGCCACTTCCCACTTGGCGAAATCTCCCTTGAAATGTATCAGAAACATGGACAAGGAGAAATATAGCAAAAATAGAGACAACTAGATTAACAAGATAAAAACATCAATTGGAGAAGGTAGTTTCAAAAATATAAAAACATTGCAATAATTGGCACAAGAAATGGGGATAAAGGCAGGCGCATTTACGGATGAGAAGGGGCACGTGCAGTGTTTCAACTCAAATGTCATCTAAGCTTGATTTTGATTGTAAAGTCATTATTTCATCCTCTTATCTCACCATAACACCCCCCCTCACTTCATATGACTTTTATATATATTTTTATATTTATGTCATGGTGTATCTCTTTTCTCTCTGATTAAAATTTTGTTAATCTCATCTGTATTTGTTTTGCTACACTCTAAGATCCCTACATTTGATACCTTGTCCATCATTTTTGGCAGTTTGCTGAGTGAAATATTGTTAAATTGTAGTTAAACTATTATTCTGGTATCATCTGATTTTATCATTCTAATTAACACTTGAATTTTCAGGAGACCGAATGATGGATTATATGAATATGGATGAACGCTCAGTAGGGATGTTTTGGGTTGTGACCTACACAATGGCACAACCTGCTTGTGAAACAGTAATGAATTGGTTAACTTCTGCTGGAGTTATTGACTTGCTACCAGCAACAAATCTACAACCAGCTGAGAGATTAGTGGCTACACGAGAAGTGAGCCCATTGCCCATGTCATTGTTATCTGGGTTTTCACTGAACTTATGTTTGAAGCTGTCTTATCAAATGGAAGATTCTCTGTTTTCTGGGCAGGTTCTCTCTCTCTCTCTCTCTCTCTCTCTCATATCTTAAGGCTCACTTACCACCATTTTATTTGCTCCATGCTGTCGTAGTATGACTTTTACCTTACTATCATTTAGATTGGAGAGAGACCTGGTAATTACCATTTCAAACAATGATTTCTTCTTCAAAGAATTGGACATGAATAATTATAATTTCCCTTCTTATCAGCCCAAGGAAAAGCTCTTTTGATATTTAACTTGTTTTTATGTGCAGGTTGTACCTAGCATTGCAATGGTTGAAACTTATACTAGATTGCTGCTTATTGCGCCTCATTCACTATTTCGTTCGCATTTCAATGTATTTTTCCTTGCTCTTCAGTGATAACACCGTGTTACTTTTTTATTTTATATTGCAGTATGTAAATAAAAATGTCTTTATGAATCCATTTTCTGCTTAGGTGGAACTACTGCATTTGCTTTTATCTTTTGTTGAAATGTTAAACTGAATACTAAATGTGTGAAGTTCCATGGTGAAACTCCTACATCTAGTGAAAGCTAGCTGGGCAGCTCTGCTTAGTTTTGATATTGTGGAAACTAGTTATATGGACAATTGAAGTTATTGATATAGCTTGTTGTTACAGTCCATGTGAAATGATTAATTATTTGTTTTTGTAGAGTACTGAATATACTAAAAATCTCGTAAAACTTCAATATAGAGTTGTTCTGTCTGTCACCTTTTCTTGGTCATTTCATTACCTAATTCTTGTCCTTTCCATGGTTTCATGAAGCATTTTTGATAAATTCTGTTGCCCATTCATTTTGCTAATATATTTAACTTATTATTTGTTTTCTTGCTGATGTTATAATTACATATCGTGAAAATGTCACTTATAGCATTTGGTGCAAAAAAGTCCTTCTATGTTGAGCAAGCCTGGCGTAACACTTTTGTTGCTTGAGATATTGAACTACCGACTACTTCCACTTTACAGGTGATTGTTTCTTTTTCCTTTTTGGATTGACAGGTGACTGTTTCTGTATAGTTTAAATTTCTTATGTAAAAAATTAAGATATGTTTCAATTGTATGTAATCCCTCTTATCTTTTCCCCATGTCTGTGCCCTTCAGTCCAATAAGTGGTTTTAAATTTTAAAACTACAAGATCCTCTACCATTCCATCCGGATCCTTTCACCCAATTGTATATTTAGTTTTCAGAAATAGATTCAAATTAGGCTATATATATATTCTAGGATTAAATATCTTTTTCATCCATAAATATACCACCTTTTGCTTTTATTTCATGTAATTTTTTTTTGTTCTGAAATGTAGGAAATTGTGCGTTTGGTTCTTGTTTGTTTTAGTCAGCTAATATTTGTTCATATTGGAATCAGTCCTCTCACGGTCCATATTTCAGGGATTAAAATCAATATGATCCCGATGTTACAGGGACTAGAACAATTGTGAACAAATTACATAGACTAAAATCAAAACATCAAGGATCAAAAACAAAATTTCCCATGTTTTAGCACCTAAAACCAACTTTTTTACTGGGAATAAAAGAAAAACTGTGTACTTGCATGGACAAAAAATATTAAACCTATATTCTATTTTGCTGGCAATTAGATATGCTAAAAATGTAAACTGTTCATTTTGTGTAGGTATCAGGGAAAAAGCAAAACCTTGATGTATGACGTTACAAAGATAATTTCTGCTCTAAGAGTAAAGCGAGATCATCGAGTATTTAGATTAGCTGAAAATCTGTGCCTGAATCTTATATTCTCATTGAGAGATTTCTTCTTGGTTAAAAGGGAAGGAAAGGTATTTGCTTTGATATCAAAGCTGGAACTTCTACTTTTTATGTAATTTTTTGAGCTCACTCATCACTCTAAGCAAGACTGATATTTTATTTCTTGTCTAAATATTTTTTAACTATTTGCAGGGCCCAACGGAATTTACTGAAACTTTGAACCGAGTGACTGTTATTACACTTGCTATACTTATCAAGACTCGTGGGATTACAGATGCTGATCACCTGCTTTATCTCCAAAACATGTTGGAACAAATAATGGCAACCAGCCTACATACATGGTCAGAAAAAACACTACGACACTTCCCGTCTGTTCTGCGTGAAGCATTGAGTGGTCGACAAGATAAAAGGAGCCTTGCAATCCAAGCATGGCAGCAGGTTTGTTATACAAGGTGTATTTCAGTAAAGAACAGAAGCGCATAATGCCATTAGATTTTTATTTCATCTCTACATAAATGTTATATTTTGAAAAGTTAATTAAAGGTAGAAGTTATGACTGTAAGTATTCTTAGAATTTGGGTTTTAGGCCTAAATCAACTTCAAAATCTAGCTCAAGATAGCTCATGCATTATAAGGACTAATTTTTCAATCTCTCCAGTGGATGTGGGATCCCAACAAAACCCCCTTATGCCCAGGACTGGACATTAGGAGCGTGCACAAATGTGGGTTTCCCATAAGCTAGATCACGGGGTGATGGTGGCTCCCCACCTATAACTATTGTTCTGACTATATCACTCTTTAATCTGAGACTCTTCACATGCCTTCACACCCAAGTTTAGATGTCTGAAGCGTGAAGTTTACAGGATTGGACATTTGCAGGTGTTCCAATGAATCTTAATGCTATGATACTATGCTTGAATTTGGACTTGGGCCTAACTTATAAACCTTATGCAATCCTCACCTCAAATGGATTGAAAAATGGTTTTAATCGGGAGGCAACCCTCACTCAATGAGCTACCTTTTAAGGACTAATTTGGCTAGATCTCTAATCGAAGTGGAATCTCAAACAATTAATTTGTTGCTTCATAATTTGAAGATGAGAAACTAACAATAAACTGCTAATGTTTTTTGTGACAAAAAAAATTGGGGAAGGGAAAATTGTTATTAATAAAGGTGGCACCAATGGTCATTTTACAACTGCTCTATACGGGATTTGAACTGTATCCCTTGAGGTTAGAGTGTCAAACTCTTACCACTAAGCTGACACCTTGGGGACACATTGATAAGTGATAACATTCAGCAATTAAATGTCCATCCAGTTAAGGGACAAAACACAAAAGAGAAGCAGAAAGAGACAACCTTATATTTTTCCATCCTGCAAAGCTTCTTACAGTTTTTTATCTGCTCCTTATTATAACTAAAAGGAATTTTAGTATTACCAGCTTCCTATATTTTTCCATCCTGCAAAGCTTCTAACCCTTTTTTTCTGAGCTCCTTATTATAACTAGTATTACCACCTTGTGTTCTCACACTAGTCATTCTCTCACATATATCTTCGATTGATCGATTATAAATAATCTGAATTGTTTTCTTCTCTAGATCCTTCTAGAAAACATCTCTAGGTACCCAACCTTATGCCTTTTTCCAAATTAATGAAAACCATATAGCTCTTTTAATTCCTTCAATATCTCTGTCATTCTGTAAAGGACGTATATAGCTTTCGTGCGTGATCTCCCGTGTCTCTTGTCTTAATCCCTGCTTAGTTAATCTGCTGAGTTACTATGCCTCTATAATCTGTGTATTTTTACAAATCTCCGTTGTTCCTAAAGATAAGGTTTAAAGTACTTTGTTTCCATTCATTTTAGACCTCATAATCTCAGAGATCAACCTTGTGAACCATCTTGTGTCTCTCTCTCTCCTACCCCCTTCTGTACCTGCCTTACAATTAGCCATCCTCTTTAATTTTTCTTCACCTCAAATTCTTAGATTCCTCGGTAGTAGTTCTTGTCAAGTGTCAAGTCTATTTGAGTTCAAAGAATACACGTGTACTTCATTAAAAAGTTTAAAAAAGTAGCTCTTCCACCATTAGGATTTTTTACGTGTTGCCCCAAAACCCCCTTACTTTTCCTAGTTTCTTTTTTGTTACCTTTGTGATTATATATCAATATAGTATGTTAGTAACAACTAACAATGGTCCATAAGTCCTGGTTAAGAGTTACAGAATCTGGTGAATATGTTTTGTTATAATTTTTTTATATGTTGATATTATTCCTAAATATGAAAATTAATATTTGAGACATTTGTGCAGGCAGAAACAACTGTTATACACCAGTGCACCCAGCTTCTTTCACCTTCGGCAGATCCTAGTTATGTTATGACCTATATCAACCATAGTTTCCCTCAGCATAGACAGTATTTGTGTGCCGGTGCATTGATATTAATGCATGGGCATGCGGAAAACATTAACAGTGGAAACCTGGTATATATCTTTAACTGTTATCTTAATGCTTGTCATTGTACTGGTACCTTTTAAAACTTCCTGCTTTGAAATAAATTCATCTGTTACTAGGAAACTAGGAAATTTTCCCCCATGCATTTTGATGGGATTTTATATTCTTTCTTTGTATAAATCATTCCTTTTTATTTCCAAAACACTTCAAAGTCACTCAAAATGCATAACACATTTTCCATATTTGTCCAGGGACGTGTGCTGCGGGAGTTTTTTCCAGAAGAAGTGACATCTAACATTTACACAATGGTCGATGTTATGCTTCATCATATGCAAATAGAGCTTCAACAAGGACACTTGATACAGGTTAACAGCTGTGATGAGGCTTGTTATTTTTTAATTCTGTAGATCAGTATCTTTTTTTCAT
Source organism: Cicer cuneatum (assembly GCA_037974295.1). NCBI lineage: Eukaryota > Viridiplantae > Streptophyta > Magnoliopsida > Fabales > Fabaceae > Cicer > Cicer cuneatum. The sequence goes on along the minus strand of JBBPBO010000001.1, from coordinate 68,531,991 downwards.
TTTTCATATAGTTTTCTTTTGTAGGACCTTATGTTAAAAGCCTGTGCAAGCCTTGCCTTTTTTGTTTGGACAAATGAGTTACTTCCTTTGGATATCTTGCTTCTTGCACTTATTGATCGAGATGATGATCCACATGCTTTGCGTATTGTGGTATGTACATTCTAATTTCTAATTCTCTTTGATTTTATTTTTTCATCTCTACTCCATCATGACCTCTCTTTCTATAATAAATGAAAAGTAATAAATGAAAAGTAAGTAAAAAGAATGAGATTGAAAATTTGAGAAAAATAAACTTGCTTATAGTTAGTGGAGTTTGTCCTATTGCTATGTAGTCGATTTTATCCTTTGCATCCTGCTTAGTCTATTTCTTACATTTTCCTCATATAGTAGCATTGTTTAAGTCAGGTGATTATGAAGATAAATTTTTCTCAAGAATTAGGGGAGAATGAAAATTGAATTCATTGACTTGTTCTGAGAATCCCTCAGTCAAATATAATTATACACAGTTTTGACAGCTATATTAGGAAAGATAAATCACAGCATCTATACAATCAAATATCAATGATTCAGGGAAATTCTCTATGATACTAAAAAGGCTAATTGTAGAAACTAAATATTGAGAACAAATATACAAGGGTTTCTGACAATTTTAGAAGTTTCTCAAATTCTTTTCTTTTACTGAACACATTAGAATCTAGTGGTGAGATTTCACATTTTGGGTTTATTTTTCCTCTTGCTCTTCTTCTTCACAAACCATGAGATTGGGTGCTATTTCTCCTCCCAAACACAGAACACCCAATAGTGGATTCATCATAGAAAGAAACACAATTATTGAGAGAAATCACCGGTATATTAAAAGTCATCAATCCCTTTGCATGTCTCGTTTAAATATATCAGGATCTGAACATTAAAGAAAGGCCAAGTAAACATATTTATTATAATTATAAACCAGGGGCATTTAAGCTTCTGTGTCTTTCATATACGAAGATTAATAATATTTTGGATATAATTGCAGATTAGTTTGCTTGATAGGCAAGAGCTTCAGCAGAGAGTAAAACTCTTTTGTTTAACTCGTGGACACCCTGAACATTGGCTTTACACAGGAGTATTCAAGCGGGTTGAATTACAAAAAGCTCTTGGAAATCACCTTTCAGGGAAGGAGAGGTACATTCCATTAAAACAAGTTACAGCATTTTTTTTTGGCTGAGATCAAGCATCTATATGTGGCTCAGCGGTCGAGAAAGTAATTCTTAAAATGGAACTTTAAAGCAGTATTTTTGTGTTATTTGATGGAGATCTGTAAATGTTCTTGTTGTGACTGAAACCATAAGAAAAGATTGAGACAAATAATAATAGATTGATTAATAAAAATAACTAGAAAATTATTTCTTTCTAATATTTATCAGTTGTTTGTTCTTGTGTCTTATACTTCATAATTTTTTAAATGAAAGAAAAAAATTTGAAAATAAAACAAGTGAAGTTCAAAGTCATAGGACAAGACATCCCATTAATTCATAAAATAACAAGAGAAATTGAAACCAAAGGGAAAAAAATGTAAATACATATTAAAAAGACAACGTTAAAAATATAAATAACTTTTTATTTGAAATATCAGAACAAGAAGTTATAGATAAACATCCATCCTCGAAAGTCTGGTGTTTCTCCAACTTTATACATAAAAAAAAATGGTACAAAAACTGTATATCTTTGTAGTTGTAAAGCCTTGTCCTATCTCTTCTATGATACTCTCGACTACTAATTTGCAGAAAATGCTTCAACCCTTCAGAACAGATTCAACATTCTCCAGAAGTATCCAAAGCTTTACAGTACAATATAACACATGTTAGAATGGATTGTAAACAGGATAGTTATGGTTATATTTTATGCAATTACAGTAATTAGGGTAACTGTAAATTGATGTATTAATGACTATATTTAGGGAGATATTTCAGAGAAAATGGAATTTGTATTTCTGAAAATAGGAACTACAATCAACTTAATACACTGTTTCAGTTATCAGCTTTACATAGTTGACCTTAAACTACAGTCCCTGCTTTCTGAGATTTAGGCCACTCAACAATGTGAATATTAATTATTCAACACATACACCAGGGGTGCAAACTGAAAACAGGGAAATTCAAAATACACAGAATTTAACACGATTCAAGAAGTGACTTGGCATGATGATACTAAAGAACTCTGTAAATAGATTGAATATAAAATTGTTCAGAAATTGTTGAGAAAGCATTCCCAGTTGTTTTAAATGGACAATGGAATTATTGTATAAGCTTTAGCAAATACTTACTAGGTTTAATTCTTGTTAATGTATCTAACTTTTCTGCTTGGAACGAGAGAAATGAAGCCGCCTTAATCAATTTTCTATTTAGTGAGCTTTTGTATTTACATTTTTTTTGGTATTTAAGTATTTAATGCACTGTTCTGTGCCATTACTGTGAAAATTGCATGGACTGATGCTGCCTGCTACTAACTTTCCAGGTATCCCGTGTTCTTTGATGATATTGCAGCACGTTTGCTTCCAATCATCCCCTTAATTATTTACAGACTTATTGAAAATGATGCAATGGACACAGCAGAAAGACTACTGGCCCTATATTCTCCATTTCTTGCTTATTACCCTCTAAGATTTACATTTGTTCGTGATATACTTGCATATTTCTATGGTCATCTTCCTCCAAAGCTCATTGTTCGAATACTCAATGTACTTGACTTCAGTAAGGTAATAAACTTTATTTTATTTTGTCATCAGTTGTCATTCCTTAAAGTTGTTTAACTTAATAACAGTATTACTCTGATCAATTATTGGGCTTGTATTTCTTTCAGATTCCCTTTTTAGAGTCATTCCCACAGCAAATGAGTTCGTCAAATCCTGCCATGTGCCCTCCTCTGGACTATTTTACGACTCTATTATTGGGAATAGTAAATAATGTAATTCCTCCATTACACAACAATTCAAAATCTGGATGCATAGGAGATGCATCAAATAACACACGGACTGCGCAGAACAAGCCACCAATAGTATCTCAGTCTGGACCAGCAAATGCTTCTGAGGGCCAAAAGGCATTCTACCAAATTCAGGATCCTGGCACATATACTCAGCTAGTTCTTGAGACAGCTGTCATTGAAATACTTTCCCTTCCTGTATCTGCCTCTCAGATAGTACAATCACTTGTTCAAATTGTTGTTAACATACAACCAACATTGATCCAGTCCAGCAATTCTCTCCACGGCTCCTCAAATGGTGTTGGGCAAAGTTCAGTATTACCAACATCCCCTTCAGGGGGAAGCACAGATTCCTTAGGTGCAAGTAGATCAACTCCTTCAGTTTCTGGAGTAAATACCACTAACTTTGCTTCGCGAAGTGGTTATACATCTCAACAACTGTCTTGCTTGTTGATCCAAGCTTGTGGTCTCCTTCTGGCTCAGCTTCCTTCTGATTTTCATGTGCAACTTTACTTGGAGACGACACGTATAATAAAAGAGAACTGGTGGCTTACAGATGTGAAAAGGTCACTTGCGGAAATAGACTCTGCTGTTGGCTATGCTTTGTTAGATCCGACATGGGCTGCACAGGACAATACCTCCACAGCCATAGGTATGGATTGACAAAATTGTTGATTATTGAAAAATTCCTTGCTTAATTTGTAGCATTAGAATTTAAGTTCTCTATATCACTTATCTTCCTTGAGATTTAAAATTGGGAGTTATGTTTGACATATTTGCCTATCTGAAATAGTGTCTAGCTAAAAGGATCTGCTATACAAAGCAGGGGTAAGCTGCAATTTTTGCATGTCAAAGTTTACATACTCCTAATTTTATCTTGAGGTAGACATGGCTCAGAATTTGTATGTATATTGCAAGCTATATTGTATGAGGTTGGGGAAATACAGGAAGACACAAAACAGGATAAAAATAACTGGACAATACATTATTTTGAAAATATGTTAATATCCCAAAAGTAAGTTTATGGCTAGTAGTGTTACCAACCAACAGATAGATATTCTAGAAGAGACCTGAGAAAGTGAAGCATTAAAAGAAGATACGACTTTCCTGCAAAAAAGTGATTGTTTGTTCATATTATAATTTTGAATAATACAAGAGAGAAATATATAGAAGAATTTCTGATCCTAATAATTAATTCTAGGCTTAAGGATCAGGAGGAGATACTGTCCTCATTAACAATGTCTAATAAAGGAAATAACATACAATTCTGGCTGTACGAATCAACTAATTAAATACAAATCAGAATCATATCAAATCTGAAAGATTCTCATAATTATCTACACTCCCCCTCAATCTGGATGATAGATGTCTATCATTCCCAGATTGGTTATGAGATGTTCATATGTGTGCCTTGGAAGAGCCTTGGTTAATATATCTGCAGTTAGGTGGCATGATGGTACGTGGTGGACCATAATGATGTCATGATCAGTCTTCTCTTTTATGAAATGTCTGTCAATCTCCACATGTTTTGTTCTATCACGTTGAATAGGGTTCTTTGCCATGCTAATTGCAGACTTATTGTCACGCAGAATTCTCACCTCGCAGTTGTTAGAAATTTTTAACTCTTCAATCATCCTTTTTAGCCACATTCCCTCACATATTCCTTAAGCTATGGCTCTAAGTTCTGCTTGTGCACTACTTATTGCCACCACAAATTGTTTCTTGCTTCTCCATGTAACCATATTTCCCCATACAAATGAACAATAACCTGATGTAGATTTTCGGTCCACAGCACAACCTGCCCAATCTGAGTCTGTGTAGACTTCAATACCTTTATTTGAATTTTTCTTGAAGTAAAGACCTTTGCCTGGAGTGCCTTTGAGATATTGCAAGATCCTTCTTATTGCAGCCATATTTGCATCAGTAGGATTTGACATATGGCGACTTGCTATACTTACAGCAAACCCAATATCTAGTCTTGTGTGTGCCAAATAGATTAGTTTTCCCACTAAGCGTTGATAGCTGTCCTCCTCAGTTGGAATGCTTTCTTCTTGAGATTTTGTTCCTTTGGTTACTTGTACGGGTGTGGGGGCTGCCTTACACCCAAGCATCCCAGTCTCTTGTAATAAATCCAAGGTATACTTCCTTTGGGACACATAGATTCCATCCCTTGTTCGAGCCACTTCCATTCCCAAGAAGTACTCGAGCTTTCCCAAATCTTTGACTTCAAATTCTCTTGCCAAGAACCCTTTTAGGTGCTCAATCTGCTCGTTATCATCTCCAGTTATGACAATGTCATCAACATACACAATAAACAAGGTTATCTTACCTTCCGGTGAATGTTTGACAAACATAGTATGATCAGTTTGACATTGAGTGAACCCATTTTTCTTAACAACATGGGTCAATCTATCAAACCAAGCTCTTGAGGATTGTTTGAGGCCATACAACGATTTCCAGAGCTTGCACACTTTGTTTATGGTGTTGGGTGATTCTAGTCCTGGTGGGATCTGCATATATATTTCCTCTTCTAGTTCACCATTCAAGAATGCATTTTTTATGTCCAACTGATGTAGTGTCCAATCCAAGTTTGCAGGCAAAGATAAGATCACTCAGAATGAATTGCGTTTAGTCACTGGAGCAAATGTTTCTTCATAATCCACACTATATGATTGCGTGAACCCTTTTGCAACCAGCGCCTACCTTTGGACTTGTTTATAATGCCATTAGCATTGTATTTGATAGAGAATATCCATTTACATCCAATCGGTTTCTTCACCTTTGGTAGAGCAGTAATCTCCCATGTTCCATTCTTTGCCACAGCTTGAGTTTCTTCATTCACTGCTTTGGACCATTCCGGATGTTGGAAAGCCTCTTGAACGTTCCTTGGTACAGTGGTGCTGTCCAAAGATGCTGCAAATGACTTGTATTCTTTTGACAACTTTCCAAACGTAACATATCTTTCAATAGGGTGGTTAGTGCATGTTCTCACCCCCTTACGTAAGGCAATAGGAATTTCAAGGTCTGTAGTGCTACCAAGAACAGATTCAGAATTGAGCAGGGAATTACCTGAGGGGATTTCATCTTCTAGAGTTTGGTTGGATTCATGGTGCTGTGTTGGAGAAGTGATAGGCTCTATCTCCTTCTCGATTTTTCTCTTTCTCGTGTAAACCTTATAGGTTTTCTCTTTCTGTTGAGATTCACCAGGTGTTGCACCTCTTGTTATGACAAATTCTGGTTCAGCCAGGACTGCGGGGTTAGGTTCAGCCAGTACAGATTCTGGTTCAGCCAGGACAGCAAGGTTAGGTTCAATCTGGACAGGTTCTGGTTCAGCCTGGACTGCATGATTAGGTTCGATTTGGACAGGTTCTCGTTCGGCCAAAACAGCAGGGTTAAAATCAATGTGGGCAGGTTTAATTTCTGTCAAAAGTTGGGATTCTGTTGACATTGGTGGCTGCTCCCCCTGAAGACCAAATTTGGGGTAATAAGGTTTATGTTCAAGAAATGTCACATCTATGGTGTGAGAATTTTCTGGTTAGGGGAGAATAACACTTGTACCCCTTTTGATGAGGAGAGTAACCTAGGAAGATACATTTAATGACTTTAGGATCAAGTTCGCTGCGATGTGGGTCAAGGTTGTGTACGAAGACTAAACATCCAAAGAGTTTGAGGTATTGAGGTTAGGATTTTACTATTTGGGTAGGCTTTTTGGAGAGTTGAGTGAGGAGTGTCAAAAGAGAGGATGCGGGAAGGCATCCTGTTAATGAGATAGGTGGCAGATAGAACAACTTCTCCCCAATATTGTTTTGGCATATTTGAGGCCATCATGAGGGATCTTGTCACTTCTCGTAAGTGACGGTTTTTTTGTTTTGCTATCCCATTTTGTTGAGGAGTGTCCACACATGAACTTTGGTGGACAATTCCATGGTCTTGAAGGTAGGAATTTAGGATGGATTGATGGTATTCACGACCATTGTCTGATCTAAGCACCTCAATGTTAGTTTGGAATTGAGTTTTTATCATTTTATGGAAAGCTTGGAATATTCTGCCAACCTCTGATTTTTCTTTCATAAGATATATCCATGTGACTTGTGTGGTCATCAATAAAAGTATTAAACCATCTATGCCAAGTAATAGTGTTGATCCTAGATGGACCCCACACATCACTATGAATTAAGGAAAACGGTTTGGATGGCTTGTAAGGGCGAGGAGGGTGAGGGTTGCGAGTGTGTTTAGATAATTGACAGATTTCACAAGTTAAATTCCTTGGCTTTTTATTGAATATTGACGGAAGCAATTTTTCCAAGTACACAAAGTTGGGGTGACCCAATTGAAAATGCCATAACATAATTAAATTCTCATTGCTTGAGGGAGCAACACTACTTTTATTTCCTGCTGCTGTTGTCCTACTTTTGAAATCTTCAACTTGAAGGAGATAGAGTCTAGCACTTTCCTTAGCATTGCCAATAATCCTCCCTGACTCCAAAATCTGAAATTCACAAAGGTTTGTGTAAACAACAAGCTTTCCTGTTTCTTCATTGAATTCATAGTTAGTTGCATCGCGAGGGAAGAGTCCTATCGGTAGATCATACTCCTTCAGCAACTCCGTTAACGGCTTTTGCATCTTTCCTTTTAATTTGTTGACCAACCATTTGGTTCCTCCTTCAATGCTGCTTGACAGTGAGTTGATATCATTACCGACAGAGTTAAGCTCCTTGTTGGCCTTCTTGCTGAACCAGTAAGACCCCACCTTGTTCAATATCTGATCCATTTCCCCCTTGAGTTGTTTCCATGCCCAGATTGCATGTGCCATGCAAATAGAACTGACGACTCTAAATCTTCATCAGCAACTTGATATACTTGCAGAGTTTTATGGGTGTTTCAGTTTCTTTTGGCTTTAAGAGTGTGTCTAGCTGCATTTTACTGACGTGACTATTTCATTTTTTCCCCCTTTTGATCTAATGAGAGGGAACACAACCCAAAATTCGGAGGTTAACAAGATTTGTTTGGAGGTCTTAGTTCTGATTATATCTTGTGACTGGATTTCAAGGAAGTGGCACATTTTTTTCACATGATGCAAGTTGAGAACAGAATCGAATTGTGCAATTGCAGGATTCTCTCCCAGAACATTGACCAAGCTTTGTTTAATATATTGATATTGAATATTGAATTAGCAGCTGCTGTGTCTAACAAGATATGGAAAGACGAATTAACATTTCATCAAACCCTTCTTGTACATTATTTGGAGATTGTTCTTCGTGGGTTTAAGGCTGTAGCAACAGATTGTTTTGTGTACATTAATAAATTAAGTTTGAGGGGGAGTGTTAAAATTCAGTGTATATTTTTATTATTCTTTGATTGTGCAACATCCTAGACTAATTGTTAGTAGTCCTAGTCAACACAACTTCCTAGACATTGAATGTAATTATTGCAACATCATTATAAATAGAAGGTGTGATCTCACAAGAAACACACATAAATTACTCATATTTTTTCAGTTTATTCACATTATAATTTCGAATAATACAAGAGGGAAATATATAGAAGAATTTCTGATCCTAATAATTAATTCTAGGGCTAAGGATCAGGAGGAGATATTGTCCTCATTAGGACTATGTCTAATAAAGGAAAAAACATACAATTCTAGCTGTACAAATCAACTAATTAAATACAAATCAGAATCATATAAAAGCTGAATGATTCCCATAGTTACACTTCCATTCTAAAACTCCTCTTCGTTATTGTTTTTATCGTGTATGAGAACAGTTTAATCATTTTTATGGCGACGAGCCTAATTACTTATATCCTCAGCAAGCATCTGAATGGAAATTGGAGTGTTATTACATTGATTTAAGGTCACTAGGATATGCTGCTGCCATTGAAGCTAGGTGAATTTCGTTCTGTTTTTTAGTGATTAATTGTGCCTAATATCCTGGCTTTTTCGTATCACAGGGAATGTGGTTGCCTTGCTTCATTCTTTCTTCAGTAACCTCCCTCAAGATTGGCTTGAAGGGAGTAATGTTATCATCAAGCAACTTCGGCCAGTAACATCAGTTGCAATGTTGAGGATAGCATTCCGTATAATGGGCCCCCTCCTTCCAAAACTTGCTAATGCTCATGCACTTTTCAACAAGGTACAGAAAGTTATCAATTCTACCGTTTTAATACAACTTTCATGTGTGGGTGTCTGCGCATTCATCTCTTTATGCTTGTGTCTGCGCATTCATCTCTTTATGCTTGTGTCTGCTAGGTTCAATACTTTGAGGTTGAGAAGAAAGCTATATATGAACAATCTGAATCCTTGATGCATGCAGGAGTAGTTTATTTTGAAGTCATGAATAGAAAACTTATAAATACTTGCCACTGGATAATTGCTAGTCTATGTTGTGTATACATTGTCTACCACCGATAGTATTATGATAGAACTCGAACAAATATGAGGGAACTTGTATATAGATTGGTGTGAAAATGAATTCTTATCAGAGGTACGATTCCTCTGTAACGGATGATACAGGCATACTATAAAGGAAAATCAGGTTCAACAGTTAATTGGAGAAAAGCTCCTTACAAGATGGATAGAAATGAAAGAAACTAAAGAAAGAAATCCTGGATTGAGAGAGTGCCAACCTTCCTGCTCAGAGCATTACCTCCAATACCAATTTTCACAATTCTCATATGCCCTCCCCAATACTGCTGCGCCTCCTCATAAACCTCCTGATTCCTGAATCATTTCCCCTTTACTTCTCCTTTCATAATTATTGGGCCCTTCTCCTCGGGCTCATTTTCCTTTCTTTTCCCACTTTTTCCTCTCCTCTTATATAAGTGCTTAATTATGGGCCTATCATATTATCACTTATTAGATTTGACATTTCTATGATATCCCCCTTAAGAAAATTATATACAATATAAAAATGAGACTTCGCTGATAGTTTGAGATATGTTTACCTCATGATATACAATTTTACCACCCCTATGAGTTGGCTTGTTTCTGTTACTCATAGTTTATCATCATGTATAAATAACAAGTTTTTTAATTTCTAAGTAGGATTTTCAAAGGATATAACAGTTACGTCAGGATTTTTCAGGTCTTGTCTAAGTGGGTTCTCCCCTTTTTATCCACCCCTTAATGAATTATGCAGAATGTGAATTTCAGAATGCTAAAGCTGTTGTCACCGCTCAGTCCTAATTGATTTATTTTTCAGCTCTAGTTTACCTTTATTCATAGCTCATGGTCTTCTTTACTGTTTGGATCATGTTATTGTTTAAGCATATAATTGATGGAACTTTGATGTGCTGAAGCTATTGTCATGATATACTAAAGCCTAAAGCTATTGTAACCGCTCAGTCCTAGTTGATTTATTTTTCTGCTCTAGTTTATCTTTACTCATAGCCCATGGTCTTCTTTTCTGTTTGGATCTTGTTATGCATTTTTGTATAATTTATTGGAACTTTGATATGTCTCGTTAAATTTTTGGGTAGTAACAGTGTTTCTCACATCTTCTGAAAAATATCACAGACCCTATCTATGCTGTTAAGTATATTAGTGGATGTATTTGGAAAGAACTCCCAGACATCAATTGCTGTTGATGCATCAGAGATAGCAGACATCACTGACTTCCTGTAAGTGTTAACAATTTGTTTTAAATTGTCTTACCTTAAGTTATAACAAGTTTTGAAATCGTGATTTTCTGCCTTGCCGCTAATTTTTACCACTTGGTGTTCAGTCATCATATCATTCACTATGAAGGGCAGGGAGGGCCTGTGCAGGCTAGCAGCAAACCTCGACCAGATGTTTTGGCACTCATTGCTAGGGCGGCGGAGAGTTTACGTCCAGACATTCAACATCTGCTCTCACACTTGACTACTGATGTGAATTCTTCGGTTTACGCGGCTTCTCATTCGAAGTTAGTCCCAAATCCAACTTAGGTGCATCAGTATACTACTAACATAGCACATGCAAATTCTCAGTCTTCCAGAAGTATATCCAACTTTGGTTTAGAATAGAGAGAAAAGTTGAAGAAAATTGTCAAATACTCAAATTAGTAATAGTTGTGTGACTAGCTATTTATAGGAGTAATGAAAATAATTTTTTAGAGTTAGAAAATGGTAGAGAAACAACGTAATTGTCGATTCGTGTGTCGCAGGTGCATCACAGAATCTAGATATTCCAAGAGTCATGAGCTGTATATAAATTGTAATAGTAATACTATACATTTCTCCCCAACTTTGTATCAGAAAAGCATATTTATGTATTCAATATCAGTTGAGCTTCAGCATTTCAACGATGATTATGTGTTAGTTTTTGTTTGGTTTTAACAGTCCAGTTATCAGAAATAGGGGATTTCGGTAATCCGGAGTTCAGTTGAAAAGTAAGTAAATTATGACAAATTATTATTTTAATAAGGATTTGAACTCTGTTCTATTGAGTTTAATTTGGAGCATTTGTGATGTTGAAAATGTGGAAATGCTGATAGAAACCTGTTTCGCTTGGCAATTCCTCATACCGTTTATATCACCAATCTGTTTGCATAAAGCCTCACAATCAATACAAGATAGGAATGGTTATGGTGTAGTTGCATTTTTATATGAATGTAGTGAATTTTTGTATGTTACGTTAATAAATTTACATCGTGCACGGGTCACTGGATCGAGAAATTTACAAAAAATAATGAAAAATAGATGACATAAAAATAATGTGCAACTAGTCTTTACTTTTATAATGAATTTATCTCCTGGTTAGATTTTGAATTATTAGGCCCCATTTTTTCAAGGGTTAAAAACAAAAAGGTAATTGCTCACTAGTTATTTTTTGTAATTATATAGAATTTTTCTTCTTATTTAGTCATACAAAAAAATAGTAATATATTAGCACATAAACAAAATACTCCATCCGTCTAACAATAAATATAACTTTAGCTAAAAAAATTGTCTCAAAAGAAATCATTTTCACTTTTCAATGTAAGATTCATTATATGTTGGTAAAATTATTATTATTCTCTTTTATTTATTGTTAGATAATGAAAAATACATTAATTATTAATAAAGATAACTTGATAAATTTATTATTATTCTCTTTATTTATTTTCTGTCATTTTTTAATAAATATACAATAAATAAAAATGACATTTATCGTGAGACGAGAGGATTATAATTATATCATAATTCCACCACAAAAGTATTAAAACATTAACAAATGAACACAATACATTACAAAATAATAATTTTCTTAATTTAGTAATGGATACAGATGTCTATGGGTGCATTTGCCTCTATATTCATTAATTAATGAGTAGTTAAAATTTTATTTATTTTAATAAAATAATATCAGTTAAGCTACTCCCTATGTGCTTCTCATGAGTGCAATTTTTTGTTTTCCATCCTTCAGCGTAAGAATCAAAACTGAAAAACATGAATTTTCTATATAAAAAGTGGATTAATCATTTTCTAATGTCCTCGAATAAATTTATTTTTAACAAATATATACTTTTGTAATGACATATAAATAAAAATAACCGTTAAAAGATTAATATATTTAATTAAAAATTTAATTTAAATATATTTATTTTTTAATTATTATTTTTACTTATATTTCATTTAAAAATAAGTAATAAATAATAAAATCGAACGTGTAAAAGCCAAACATTATCACAGGCCCTGATATATTTAAATCGGAAATGAATAGTAAACTAAGAACTAAAATACGGCCTCAAAAGCTAAAAACTTTCACGATTGGGTTGAAGCTTCAACACAAATGCACGCCATGTCTAATTGTCTATTACTAATATTCTTCCATCTTTGAAACAGTGACTGATGGTTACACCATACCATATGATTGGTAGTGTCTCTCATTTATTATCTTTGATTTGAAGTGTCTCTAATTTCTTTGCTACCATAAAAAAATATCATCTTTACATGTAACAATTTTTATGTTAAAAATAGGCAATTTACAAATAGAAATGATGTCATTATACAATTTTCGGGACCATTGTAGTCCCACCTGATTCGAAATAAAAAAAAAATGTTACAATTTTGGCGGGAATGATGATGTTTTTATTTAATTTTATTTTTTGATTATTATTTTTTTTACAACAATATATGAGATAATATATGTCGGAAACCTTAAATCTAAATTTTATTTCATTGTTCTCTATATAGAATTAAATTGTAATTTAAAAATATATCAAATTCTTAAAATAAAAAATAAATCTAACAAATTAAAATTCTAAAAATATTCAAAACATAATTAGAAATATATATCATATCCTTTTTTGTTTGTGGAACATGTATCATATTCTAATAATATCTTATTTTGAATTCTAAATATATTTAAATCTAAAACTTAGATTTTTAATGTCTAAAAGATATTTAGACATATTATTTTCAACACTCCTTTTTGATTGAATATATATTTTGTATCTAATTTGATTTTTAATTTTGATTTCTTGCTTTTGTTTTTGGTGTAATTCTTATCATTATTTCTTGGCCGAGAGTAAATCTACCATTGACTTGAATTTTTAATTTTTTGAATTTATCCATGGTAGAAACATCACATTTTTTTATACATGTTAGGTGATTTTTCGCCTACATCTTTATTCTCCTCCTTAACATGAAATTTCTTCAAAACACAATAATTTTCATGGTACTCTTTGAATTTTGATCCTTCATTTTTCTCTTCTTCATCCGCATTATGCTCATTCTTCATCATTTCTAAAGCAAAACTTTTGCGTTTCATCTTAAAGGTGATCACTTTTTCGTTGTTTGGATCTTTAATCATACAATTTTTATGTTCAAATAACACTTTGTAACCTTTTTTTTCCAACAATTGAGCAACACTTAAAAATATTTTTATCAATTCTAGGCATATAAAATATTGGAAATTAATTTCAAACCCTAGTGACATTTAATTGCAATTGTATCAATGCCTACTACTACAATGCGCGCTCCATTCTCAATTTCGACTTTAACAATAGCAGTTTTGTTGAACTATTTAAAATAATCTCAATCATAAGTCATATGGTTTGTGCAATCAGTATCGATAATCCAAACTTTAGAGGGTTTGATGGTCGTATAACATGACATTGCAATTAGTTGTTCCTATTCGTCTCCATCCTCAACAAAGTTAATGTCTCCTTTCTTCTTCTTGTTGTTGAGACATGCATACTTTCTTCATATGTCTTAATTGACCACACTTGTAGCATTTTGTGTCACGCCTCCATCAACATCTCTTTTGTGGGTGATTAGTCTTCTTGCAATAAGGACATGATAAAAAAGATTGAAGTTTTTTGTTTTGGTTTTTGTATTCGAATCTTATAATAGTTCTTTTTTCTTACTTTTTTCCCCATTGTTGTTTTTCTATTTGGCTACATATATACCTTATGTAGTTCTTTCTTCTATCATAAGTCTTCTTTGCATTAGGATCTGCAATTCATGTTACACTTCTACCAAAGTGATCTTACTGAAATCATTTGTATTCTCCAATGTGACTATAGAAGCATCATATCTTTCAACATTGTTACAAGAGTTTTTTCTTCGATTTTGGAATAAAAAATTTGAGTGCTTATAATCATACCTTATTAGCAATACTCAATAATTTATTCGAGTATTATTTTATTGTCTTATTCTCTTTCATTCTTTGTAACTTAAACTCTCTCGTTAAATTCAACACGTGCATACTTTTGATTCTTTCATCTCCTTCATATTATTCCCATAGGTAATCCAAAATTTTGTTGTTGTTGTTTTTTATAAATCATGATTCTGGTGAAGACAATTAGTGAGATGACGATAAACAAACATGACTTTATCTTTTTATTTTATTTTAATTTCTTTATGAATTTTTATCTAGCCCGCTATGGAGCTTTTTTATAACGAAAAAAATATCGTAATCATTTTTTACAAAGGTCATAGTTTATAGGTATGACTTCATTTTGACTGTCCAAAGATCATATCCATTCTCATGGTGGGATCTAGAGCCTTTAGGTATACCTCCAATTTTCTCCATGAAAGGTAGGAGGAGCAATTAAAAACGTGATTCAACTTCCATGACTTCATTTTGACTGTCCAAATATCACACCCTCCATTCTCATTGTGGGATCTAGAGCCTTTAGGTATACCTCCATTTTTCTCCATGAAAGATAAGAGGAGCAATTTTTGAAAAACGTAATTCGACTTCCATCTTCACAAATCCATCTATATGAACTAAACTCTGAAACCACTTATAGAATTTTTTGTATATTTATTTATGGAAATATATAAGATATATTAACACAGAAAAATATCCTTAATCTTAAATTTATTCATCAATAATAATATCTAATTTAAAATTTTAAATATATTTAAATCTAAAATTTAAATTTATAATATATAAAAAAATATTCAGAAATTGTTCAAATTTGATCAATATAACTCATAACCAGAGATATTTATATGTGACATTGCCTAATAATTTCAAAAATTCATATTGATTGATGTTCCCGAGCCAACAAATAAAAAGAAAGAATCGTGAGTATATAGACACTCATTATTCAGATCTATACATATGAAATGATTTTACATTTTGCAAACAAATTAAGAGCTTAGAGTGAATACTGTCTAGCTGCTGTAGCCAGTAGCAGCTAGAAAAACAATTATGGCAAATCCAACTGTTGCCCATATATTTCTCCCTTGACGATGCTTTGATGCTGCACCATTCTGTACAGTAAACATAGGATATCATCACAAACAAAAATTAATAGGTTTGTCTTATATTTAATCTAAAATAGTAGAGCATAAATTTTATTATAATTTATTGATTAAATATAAACTTATTTTTCTAAAATTCAATGTTTTTTGTCCAAATCAACTAATATGACATCATTGAATTAAATATAATTCTATATCATAAAACAGTACGACACATCATAAAAAATAAGCTCTAAATTGAATTAAAATCTTAAATTTAGGAATGGAGGACTAAAATTCGACTTTAATTAAAATAAGGGGATGAAAAATACATTTAAATCACTTGTACAATAATTGTAATTTTGATAGGATTTCAATGGTTTATGTCCTCTAAGTTTTAATTTTCGTATTATTTCTAATAAATTTTTAGCTTAAAAAAATGGTTTGAGATATTACCAAATTAAGACTGGGTGCTGGTGCCGGTGTTGTGTCGGCATCAGCATCAGTTGGTGGTGCCGGTGGACTCTTGTGAGTGACAGTCGGTGCTGGAGCTGGTGAGTGATGTTTCAGGTGTTTGTGTTTGTGTCTTCTTCTCTTGTGTCTAGGGGGTTCAGGTGCGGGTGCGGGTACCTCAATTGTTGGGGTTGGTGCCGGTATTGGTGGTGAAGGAACAGGTGTAGGAGAAGGTGATTGCTTTGTGGGTGCAGGTGCTGGGACCGGTGTTGCCTTCACCGGTGCAGGGGCTGGTGGTGTTTGAACCGGTGTTGGTGCTATTTTTGGTGGTGGTGGTAAAGGTGGTGGCAATGTAGGAGTTGAGACAGGTGAACTTTTTGGTGGCTGTGGTGGCGGAGTTTGTGGACTTGAAATTGGTGCAACCTTGGGTGCCGGCGATGTGACCGGAGAAGATTTAGGAGCTACATTTGCAGGTGGTTGGGTTATGATGGGAGGAGACGGCGCCACAACTGTTGGTGGTTGTGTTGTGACCGGCGGCGTTGCCGTGGGGATTGTAGGTGGCAACTTTGATGGTGTAGGTGCTTGTGCATTGAATCCTAGCAAGCAACTTAGGCTTAGTAAAATGAGAATCCAAAACATTGTAGTCATTTATTTTGTTGTTTGTGAAATTGTTAAGAGATAAAAGAGAGTTTGTTTCTTATTTATTTATGAACTATGAATGATCAAATGTGGAAGGAGGAAAGTAGCATTCATGTGATTGTGATATTTATTCATTGATCATTTAATAAGGAACGTTAGTTAACAATAACAATGGAAAAGTTGTAAGTAACCTAGCTAGCTTCATAAAATCATTGGTCTTTATACTCAAACTCACCTATTACAAATTAAATTGATAGTTATGGCCTAACTTGTCTTTCATAATTTAGTAGTTTTTTTTGTTGTTTAGGGGATTGAATTTGTACTAATTTTGTTTGAATGTAATTGAGTAGAATAGAATTAATATATCAATTGTGATTGATTATTTGTTAATGTATTTCTCTCTCTCACACACACTAACTAACTATAATAGTATATGGGAGGATTTGGTGTGAACAACAATAGTTGCTTATTTTGGATTGCTTATCCTTCACTTCACTTCACACATGTCATGGTGAGATGAGTCACACATGTGTTCAATGATGTGTGAGTGGGTAATTTGGCTCAAATTGGTGGGTGTTGTTGGATGGTGTAGTAAATCTATTTGTTGATAAATGCAACCCAACCCCATCAATAAAATCAGTGGTCTTTATACTCAACTCACTTAAGGGCATTTCTCAAGGAACTCAAAGTATGAAATATTTTTTTAAAGTTGTGTATTGAATAATACCATCTTTTTTTTACCAACCTTAAAAAATTATATGAATAATTAGCTTTGATGACTAGTGTAAGATTTTTCTACTCCTTCCTAAGACATCGAGTGAAATGGAACATAATGGAACCAGTTCCATCCTATACCACCCAATCCTTCCTTCAAGTTTGAAAGTGTATCAAAGAATTATGATATTACTATTTTACCCTTATTTCTACTTGTAATTGATCTACTCATTACTTAAAAAACCTGCACATCACGTTTCTTCTTCACTGCTAATCTCTAATACAATACAAGGTATGCTGCCGTAGCTACTCACAGTCGTATATGTATAAGAATTGCTAAAATTAATTATTCATATTTGATATTTGATTGTGAGTTACTCAACTATTGGAATTTTATCAAATAGAAACAGTGGAATTGCTTTTTAATGTTTGCATTATGTTAAAAATATTACAACTCATTCCATTCGAGTGAGAATTTTGTTTTGTTATATTATAAAATACTCAAATAACAAAATGAAATTTATATTCCATTTCATTTCATTTCTTTATGAGATTTTAAGTTATGCTCATTTTAAAATATTCAAAAAGAACATAAACACTCGATATCAAAACACTTTGAAAGAACATGACTGAAACCTACAAAATATATAATGTTAATGAATATGATGCTTTTAATTCTGAAATAATCAAAAATAATTTTCAACTACCGAAGATATTACTTGTTGAATCGCGGACTAGGTTGTTTTCGTTAAAACGTTTTGCGACATTGCCCAAGATAAAACAACTCAGTTAACATTGTATTAGTAGTTAAAACTGAATTGGTATTCTATTGCACCGTAGAAAATCATTCTAAAATTACACCCTCAATATGATTATAATGGCCACTCTGAAATATGGTACTTAAGACCACACATAAATCGAAGGAACTACGACACAAAAATCGCTCTAAATGAACATTAATATTAGGACCACTAAAAAAATGAAGAGGCTATGACACAAAAATCGTTCCAAAAGGATAGTGGTATTAGGACCACCTAAAAATTGAAGAGACTATGACACAAAAACTGCTCTAAAAGGACTATAGTATTAGGACCACTCAAAAATCGAAGGGACATAAAGAAATGGGAGAAGTAGCTCGAGAGTGCATCCAACTTTGGTGTACTTTTCACAAGAGTTTAACATTCTTTATATAGTGATGGAAACAATCTCACCTATGTTAACTATTCAATGTGAGACATTAATTTTTATAGAGTTGAAAACTACTCAATATATGAGAGCTTTTCAATGTGGTACTTCAACAATTTTTAAATTCACACACTAACATACTCTATATGTTCTAACAATCTCCCACTTGAATTAAAAATATATTTATGAAGTAGCGTCAAACGCTTCTATAAGATTGTGGATAAGCAGATGTGTCTTTCGACTTAAGCCTTTGCATAGTAAGTAAGATTCAGATTCAACAAGAGTGATTTGTAGTCTTGAGCTCTATCTATAACATCAAACCCACTCACAACCTTTTCATAGTGATATGATCCTGGTTGTCATGAATCACTTTAAGGATCGTTCTAGGTAGGAAACTTATAGATTTGAGCCAACAACACGTTCTGTTGGAGAACGCAATAACCGGGACTTCGAAAGTCAGAATCAGACGATTCCGAAACGAGGTGAAAGATGACGTTCCGACACGCAAGTTAGGCTGTTGAATCACCGAAAACAAGTACGTAGAACTCAAAATATGATCGCAGGTTACTAAACACGAAAATTGGTAGAATTTGAGTAATAGGGTTTGATCTAAAGGAAATTCAAATTACTATTTAACAACGAACCAAGAAAAGAATGGCGCCACAATCTAAGGATTGATAAGCCAAAAGAACGCCACAAGGATTAACAACCTTGATAAGTTCAAAGTGAATTCTTTCAAGAACTCTAGAGAGCAAAGCCTCACAAAAATAATGTTCAAAAAATCTCCCGATAAAAAAATAAGGGTTTGCCTTTTATAATGGCAACTCCTTACAAGTTCTGTAAATTTGGCCCAATTCATGTTTCTACAATTAGACCCAAATTTTCTTATTAATTCAGTATGCTAATTAATTAAAACTAATATTAAAATCTGATAACACATAGATGCCGCCTTCATTCCTCAACTCCTTCAATTTGAATTAAACAATTTATTATCTTGGGCTTCAATTCTTCATGACTTGTACTTGCTTCAAATAACGTGGTTATCAAGCTATTTAAAACCTCTTTTGCTTTCTTTGACCTTGCTCTTGTCATTGGAGTTCCAAGACCTTGAATATCCTCTATGTTTCCTTCCTTGGTTCTGCATTCTATGTCTTCATCATTCCCTCCTTCTTGAACTGAATTTGCCCTCAAATTGCAATTTGCTTCAACTGCATCATAAGGAGACAAGTCAGCCACATTAAAAGTAGGACTAACACCATACTCACCTGGAGGATCTATTTTGTACGCATTATCATTAATTTTGGACAGCACTTGAAAAGGTCCATCTCCCCTTGGTTGAAGCTTAGATTTTCTTTGAGAAGGAAATCTTTCCTTCCTGAAATGAACCCAAACCCAATCACCTGGTTCAAACACAACGTTTTTCCTTCCTTTATTAGCTTATCGAGCCTAACTATCCACTTTCTTTTCAATTTGTGCCTTTACCTTCTCATGTAATTTCGAACATATTCAGCCTTAGCGTTCCTATCCTTATGAATTAGAATAGAACTACTTGGCAAAGACATTAAATCAAGAGGAGTGAGAGGGTTAAAACCATAAACAATTTCAAAGGGAGAATAACGAGTAGTGCTATGAACAACCCTATTATATGCAAACTCAACGTGGGGCAAACATTCTTCCCATGTCTTAATATTCTTTTGGATTACAGCCCTTAGAAGAGAAGAAGGAGTTCGATTCACTACCTCAGTTTGGCCATCAGTTTGTGGGTGGTAAGTAGTCGAAAAGAGAAGTTTAGTTCCAAGCTTACCCCAAAGTGTCCTCCAAAAGTGACTAATGAATTTATTGTCTCGATCACTCACAATGCTTCTAGGTATACCATGAAGTCTAACTACTTCTTTAAAGAACAAATCTGCCACGTGACAAGCATCATCCACTTTTCTGCAAGGTATGAAGTGAGCCATCTTTAAGAATCTGTCCACCACTACAAAAATTGAATCTTTTCCGCTTTTAGACCGAGGAAGACCTAAAAAAAAATACATGGAAATATCAATCCAAGGGGAGTTAGGTATTGGTAACGGAGTATACAAACCATGAGGCATAACTTTAGACTTAGATTTCTTACAAACAATGCATCTGTCACAAACTTTGTGTACATCACGTTTCATGTGTGGCCAATAAAAATGTTCATGCAGCATGTCTAAAGTCTTTTGTACCCCAAAATGTCCCATTAATCCCCCCTCATGTGCTTCCTTCACAAGTAAATCCCTAATGGAACTTTTCGGCACACATAACCTCTTTTCTTTAAACAAATAGTCATGATGCTTAAAATACCCATTTTGGGCCGCATGTACACAAGATTTATATATTTGAGAAAATTCGGGATCATGTTCATACAATTCCTTAATTACCTCAAAACCAATAGACTTAGTTTCAAGAGTAGAGAACAAAACATACCTTCGTAAAAGTGCATCAGCAACAACATTTGACTTACCTTTTTTATGCTTGATCACGTACTGAAATTGCTCAAGAAATTCAACCCACTTGGCATGTCTCTTGTTGAGCTTACCTTGGCACTTTAAATACTTCAATGATTCGTGATCACTATGTATTACGAATTCCTTTGGTAAAAGGTAGTGCTGCCATGTTTATAATGCTAGCTAAGCCATGAAAGCTTCTTACCTCGTGAACATTGTTAGGAGTTGGCCACTCCTGAATAGCTTTCACCTTCTCTTGATCAACCTGCACTCCCTGTGAGCTAATAAAAAAACCAAGAAAAACAACATGATTTGTATATAAAACACATTTTTCCATGTTTGCATACAATTTCTCACGCCTAAGAGCTTCCAACACACTTCTCAAGTGCAAAAGATGATCATCATAAGATTTGCTATAAATCAAAATGTCATCAAAGTAGACCACAACAAATTTCCCTAGAAACTCCCTTAACACATGGTTCATTAACCTCATGAAAGTGCTAGGTGCATTTGTTAATCCAAAGGGCATGACTAACCATTCATACAAGCCATATTTTGTTTTAAAGGCTGTTTTCCATTCATCTCCTTCTCTAATCCTAATTTGATGATATCCACTTTTAAGATCAATTTTGGAAAACACACAAGCACCATGCAATTCATCCAACAAATCATCTAGCCTAGGAATGGGATGTCGATACTTTACCGTGATATTATTGATGGCTCTACAATCAGTGCACATCCTCCAAGTCCCATCTTTCTTAGGCACAAGAATAACAAGGACTGCACATGGACTTAGGCTCTCTTGCACCCATCCTTTTTGCATCAAGTCTTCAACTTGCCTTTGGATTTCTTTGGTCTCTTGGGGGTTAACCCTATATGCTGGCCTGTTGGGCAATGAAACACCTGGAATGAGATCAATTTGATGTTCTATACCTCTTATAGGTGGTAGGCCTCGAGGAGCCTCTTTCGGAATTACGTATTCAAAATCCTGCAACAAAGAAACAATTTCACTAGGAAAAGAATTAATAAGACCTGCAACCTTTGAGTCACCCTCCTTGCTCAAAATCAATAACATTGGTTTTTTTAATTGCATAGCTTTTTTTTACCTCTTTTTCTCTTATGAACAAATTTTGTGTTTTTCTCTCTTTCTTTTCACTCTCTTGTTCTTTTCCCTCTTTCTTTTGACTCTTTTTTTCTTTTCTCTCTCATTTTGGATTCATCCTCACCAACCTCTCTTGGAGACAAAGGAGCAAGAGTAATTTTGCGTTCTTTATGTACAAAAGAGAACTTATTTGTATAACCATCATGATTGCTTTTCTTATCATACTGCCATGGTCTTCCGAGAAGTAAATGACAAGCTTCCATTGGAACTACATCACATATAACTGTATCCTCATACTTCCCAATAGAAAAATTCACCTCTACTTGCTCACTCACAACCTGCTCGCCTTCCTCACTAAGCCATTGAAGTTTGTATGGTTCTGGATGGGGTTTAGTCACCAGGTTCAGTTTTGACACCATTCTTGCACTTGCAACATTAATGCAACTTCCTCCATCTATAATTAAAGAGCATAACTTACCTTGGATGAGACATCGAGTATGAAAAATATTCTTCCTTTGCGTGTCATCCAAGTCTCTTGATTGACTGCCCAACATTCTTCTAACCATGAACAAGTCTCCTCCCTCAGCAACTTCATCCTCATTCTCTTCATCACTAGATGTAGCAGATTCAGAAGATGATCCACTAGAAATATCTCCATTCTCCTTAAGCAACATGGTCTTCTTAGTTGGACATTTAGAAGCTATGTGACCTCTTCCCAAGCATTTGAAACATTTAATTTCACTACTTTTTGTTTTCTTATGAGCATCATTGGATTTATTTTGAATTCTCTGAGGTGCAACCGTGGAGGTGTTTGATGAAGTACTTCCCTCCTTCTTATTTCTATCCCTCCAACTAGAGGAATTAAAGTTGGAAGAATTCTTTCTGATACCTTTTCTCTTTAGTTGTTGTTCTACCTTAGTAGCTTGATGCACTAAGTCCTCCAACTCCACATAATTTTGTAATTCCACAACATCATTTATATCACTATTCAGTCCTTGTAAGAAACGTGCCATAGTAGCTTCCCTATCTTCACTAATATTGGCTCTAATCAAGCACACCTCCATCTCCTTATAATAATCATCCACACTTTTGCTACCTTGTGTGAGCCTTTGAAGCTTGTTGTGAAGGTCTCTATGATAGTAAGAAGGAACAAATCTCTTCCGCATTAACCTCTTCATCTCCACCCAGCTATCCACCATTGGTTCTTCATACCTCACTCTTTCTTTTTGTAATTGGTCCCACCAAATGAGTGCATAATCAGTAAATTCCATGGTTGGCACCTTTACCTTCTTCTCTTCCGTGTAATTATTGCAAGAACAAAGTTGTTCAATTTTCATCTCCCACTCAAGGTAAGCCTCCGGATCACTTTTCCCCTGAAACGATGGTATTTTAAGCTTCACTCCCTCTATTCTATCTCCTCTACCACCATCTTCAGTTTCTCTTCTCCTTCTTCTACCTCTTTCATTACCATGATTTTCGTGATTTTCTAACTGTTCAATTCTAGCATGTAAATCTTCAATATGTTCTCTCAGCATTCTTTGCATTTGAGCAGTTATAGCTTCTACTAACAATCTGTTGTTTCCCCCTTGAGGAGGGGTATCATCACCACTTATTCCTGCCATATCTTAAACAAAAAGAAAACAAACAAAAGTGAAAGAACAGGACCTCACCACACAGCTCACGTGTTTACACTCTTGAATTTATCACTCGTGTTTCACTCAATTTCGGCTTTTTCAATAATAAATCTCTCTTGCCTTTTTCCACTCAATTGCTCTGTTCAAGTTCTTAATTGAATCAGCAAGAACCTCAATATTTTGAGCCAAAAAAATTGGTACGAAGATTTAACGTAACACAAAGCAATAGTAATGTGATTGAAAAAAAAATTATTTTTAGGAATTTTGTCAAACAAGTAGTGTGCAATACTTTTTTTTTTGTATATATATATATATATTTTTTTTTTTTTGGTATCTCTTTTTTTTTTCAGTAGCAGCAACACACAAACAATTCAAACAAAAGGAACACAACTAACAATTTATGTTTCACAAAAAAAATAAAAATGCATAAACAGAATTTTACTCAATTCCAAACCTAGAGACAAGCTCTGATACCAAATGATATGATCCTGGTTGTCATGAATCACTTTAAGGATCGTGCTAGGTAGGAAACTTATAGATTTGAGCCAACAACACGTTCTGTTGGAGAACGCAATAACCGGGACTTCGAAAGTCAGAATCAGACAATTCCAAAACGAGGTGAAAGATGACGTTCCGACACGCAAGTTAGGCTGTTGAATCACCGAAAACAAGTACGTAGAACTCAAAATATGATCGCAGGTTACTAAACACGAAAATTGATAGAATTTGAGTAATAGGGTTTGATCTAAAGGAAATTCAAATTACTATTTAACAACGAACCAAGAAAAGAATGGCGCCACAATCTAAGGATTGATAAGCCAAAAGAACGCCACAAGGATTAACAACCTTGATAAGTTCAAAGTGAATTCTTTCAAGAACTCTAGAGAGCAAAGCCTCACAAAAATAATGTTCAAAAAATCTCCCGATAAAAAAATAAGGGTTTGCCTTTTATAGTGGCAACTCCTTACAAGTTCTGTAAATTTGGCCCAATTCATGTTGCTACAATTAGACCCAAATTTTCTTATTAATTCAGTCTACTAATTAATTAAAACTAATATTAAAATCTGATAACACATAGATGCCGCCTTCATTCCTTAACTCCTTCAATTTGAATTAAACAATTTATTATCTTGGGCTTCAATTCTTCATTACTTGTACTTGCTTCAAATAACGTGGTTATCAAGCTATTTAAAACCTTTTTTGCTTTGTTTGACCTTGCTCTTGTCATTGGAGTTCCAAGACCTTGAATATCCTCTATGTTTCCTTCCTTGGTTCTGCATTCTATGTCTTCATCACATAGGGTGTATTCTCAAAATCTCGTGCATTATTGACATTGGACGTCTATCCCAGTATAGTGAACACTCTAGGAATTTTGCCTCAAATTTTCATAGGAAATGGCCCCACTTCCACATTCACACAGATGAGTCTATCAAGTGTACTCTTTTAGCTAGGTAATGCACTCTACATAGAGTATAGATCTCATTAAGATTTTCTATTACCTCATCCTTTCATCACTTCAGGGATCATGCTTCTTTGATTTATAATAGCATGTTCATCTTATATCATTTCACGACTTGTTATTACCTATTGAACCTAATTCTTGGGATCTCTAGTCTTTTAGGTCTGGTTACCATCGTGAGTGACTCATTGATCTAAAGGCAATAGTCTCATCCTTTTGGATGTGTGTAGGACTTTCTCTCTAACTAATCATTTCCTCAAATGATCTGCTAAATTTTCATCAGTGCATACATGATCCAATCTAACAGCTCATTTAGAAAGTAACTTCTAATCATGATGTGTTTACGGCGTATTTGTCATCTCTTACCGTTGTAATAACATTTCTCAATCTTTGGAACAGACATGATACTATCGCAGTGGATCAAAACAGCTTACATTGGTTTTTCTTATAAAGGGATCTCAGCTAGCAAGCATCTCAACCAACTCGCTTCTTAACTAGCGGTTGCTTGTGCTATCATTTGAGACTCCATAGTAGATTGAGCTAATATCGTTTGTTTCTTCAATTGCCAAGATATAGCTCCACTAACTATGCTAAATATATAGCCATTGATTGATTTGCAGTCTTCTGATAAAGTGTTCCAATCAACATTATTGTATCCTTTAACTATGATAGGAAATCTTTGATAGTGTAATCCAAGACTCATGGTCATTTTAAGGTATCTCATAACTCTTTCGATAGCGTGTCAATGCTCCATACTAGGTCTATTGGTAAACTTGCACAATAGTCCCATGACGTAAGCAATGTCGGATCCAGTACAATCCGTGGCATACCTGAGGCTGCCAATGATGCTCACATATTTAGTTTGTCGAACATTTTCACTAGTGTTTTTGAAAAGCTTCACACTTGGATCATATGGTGTGCAAACAGGTTTACATTCAAAGTATTTGCATTTCTTTAAAATATTTTCAACATAGTAAGAATGATCCAAAGAAACTCTCTTTTCTAACCTAGTAATCTTGCTTCTCCGAGGTCTTTCATATCAAAGTTGTTACACAACAATGATTTCACAGTATTTACAACATGAATGTTTGAACTAAATATGAGTAAGTTGTCTACATAGAGACATATGATAGTGCAAATGTCATTTTCAGATTTGTAATGAAAATATTTGTCACTTTCATTCACTTTAAACTCATTCGATATGATCAAGTTATCAAACTTTTTATGTCATTGTTTAGGAGCTTGTTTAATACCATATAGAGACTTATCTAACTTACAAGTCTTGTTTTCTTGTCCATAAATCAGAAAACCTTCATATTGTTCCATATAGATTTCTTCTTCCAAGTCACCATTTAAAGTAGTCTCGACATCCATTTGGTGTATGAGCAAGTAATGAATAGCAGCAAGTGAAATTAGTACCCTAATGGACGTAGTTCTAGTGACCGGTGAAAAAGTGTCAAAGAAATCTATATTTTCTCTTTGTCTAAAACATTTGACTACAATGTGAGCCTTGTATTTATCAACAGTTCTATTGAATTTTAGTTTCTTTTTCAAATCCATTTACAACCTACCTGTAACACCCCGAGTTTAAAACATAGTGCGGATATATTTTTTTTATTTTTTTAAAATCAACAATAAAAATGATTTTCCAGATTTAATTCGAAAGGAATTAAAATAAAGTGTTTCGTAAAATAGTACGCCGTGGATTAATCGATGAACGTAACAAAATAAATTCATCGTAATCTCAATAAATACTTAATTCTGGAAATTTAATAATAAACAATAAGACATTTTCAAAAGATAACAATGTCATAGCATTCCCAAAAGACAATATCAGAGTGCGGAATAAGTAGTACAACAATTTTCCCAAAATAAAAACAAAATACATTTCCAGCTCAAATCCTATACATCAAGTCTAACTCATCATGCGCTAAAGCTGCAGTAGCACGGATTTCCTCCGTATCCCACACAAGTCTCCTCCGACTCTGCCGCTCGCCTCGACGTAACCTCCTCTTCCTCAGAAGTCAGATCAATACACAGTCTCGGTCGCTTCGACGATGCCGAAATCTCTTAACAATCATCGGAAATCCTGGACGGACCCGAAATCTCAGCTGCTACTGGCTTCGGCTCTTCATTCTTCCATTCTGCCTCAAACTCATGTACATCTCCTCCAATCACCGGGTTGGGAGTCACCACTCCTACGGTGGCCTCTGTCTCAATTCCTCTAGCGGGCTCCTCCGCATCATCAAAAATTTCGTGCGCCTCCAATACCAGACGGGAAGGCACAGGAAAATCCATACTCGCATACGTGCACTCCACGAAATCCTCTACTCCGTCGGTTCTGCTCGTCCTCTCCAACCATCCCGTGTAAGTCGCCCTGCTTGAGATGGGGTCAAATACCCAAGCAGTACGCGAATATCGATCAAGGAAGTCTAACGACGTTTCCGTCATCCGGGTACCCACGGGTGGCATGGGTTTGGAGGGCATCTGAGGGCAAAGCCCAATTTCCACAATATAATAGCAAGGGTCACCGACCGAAATTAACAAATAATCACATAGCATGCATCTGACAGCAAGAATTATATCCATGGTATAACATATGACGATGAGGAAAATAATAATGCTCATTTGAAATTTAATGACATATAGGCCTTTTCAGAAACAACAACCAATTATTATGAAATATGTGGTAAGTACAAACAACACCTCAGCAAATCACAATCATTAAATCAGAAATTCATATTCTGTACAGTACTCACACACATCAATTTCCAACCATTCATCATATAATCAATTGTGACCCACCGGTCAATCCCTCAATGCGATATGTATATGCTCATGTATACAATTTTCTTGGAATCACCAAGGTGCAGTCGCTCAACAGACCAGCACAAAATGTTTGACTTTAACGGCCCTCAAGACCAAGGTGCAATCGCTCAACAGATCAACACCTAGTGCAGTCGCTCAACAGACCAGCACTCGTGTAGTCGCTCAACAGACACGCTCTCGTGCAATCGCTTAACAGATCAGCACGTGGTTGCGCATTTCAGGGTACAGACGCTCAACAGTCCAGTACCAGTGCAGTCGCTCAACAGACCAGCACCTATATACCAAAGTACAATCGCTCAACAGATCAGTACTTAGTGCAGTCGCTCAATAGACCAACACTCGTGCAATCGCTCAACAGATCAGCACGTGGTTGCGCATTTCAGGGTACAGACGCTCAACAGTCCAGTACTAGTGTAGTCGCTCAACAGACCAGCACCTATATACCAAAGTACAATCGCTCAACAGATCAGTACTTAGTGCAGTCGCTCAACAGATCAGCACGTGGTTGCGCATTACTCTGTGGCCCATCGTGGGTACCACTTGACTATGCAATGCATGAATATGCAGTTTTTCACTTATCTGGAAACAATATGCAAAATCAGAAAATTCATGCCTTTCCATCATATTTAAAAATATCTCAGCACAATCAAGAGTATCATCATCACAAACATGACTAAACAGCCAAGTAACCATTAACACTTTGCAATGGTTTCCCAAACTTTTAAAATTCATAACACAGTGTTTAAAACTGGGATTTCTGGAAATTACGAATCTGTATTCGAATACAGCTTATCTGTATTCGAATACAGAAGCCAAAAATAATGCAGAATTACACTCTGTATTCGAATACAGCCCTCTGGTATTCGAATACAGAGGCAGTCTCAGTGCACAAATCAACATCTTTCACTACATCAGTAAAGTCTCAAAAACTTCATCACCACTACTTCAAAATATCACCAAAAGTTCTATTTTAATTCACCACAACATTCCCAGTATTCCCCAAACACTCAGGGTTTACAAAACACTGTTGAAAACTTGGAATTTCTGAAATCACATTTTTCAAAATCATTTAAAGATATTATTGATTTATGTCAACTCTTTGTTATTTTAGTTTGACTACAAAAATCACATTTTTCAAAATCATTTAAAGATAACTTTTTAATTAAACCTAAGTTACTTAAGTTTGAAGCCATATGTTTGTTCACATGACAAAGTCTAGCATGCCAAACATTAAAATGACACAACATGTAAGCAGAAGGAGACATTTTATTGATTTCAACATTTATTTTAAACATATCATAAATGGCATATCATTTGCCACAAAAATACCATATTTATAAATGGTGTATAAATCTACTTCTATAGAGTGAGTAAACCCTGCCTTACTTAGAAGAAAACCATAAACAATATTTTTTCTTATCTCTAGAGACGAATTATCAGATTCTCTAGAGAAAATCCTTTTGTTTTATGGTTGAGATAATTTTTGAAATTCTTCCAAGCAGTGGCAATTTGTCAATAATAATAGCAATTTGAAATTGTTCATCTAAAGTCATACTTTCATAGGTGATCTCACGAGCTATATTGCTGCTCTAGCAGTATTGTTGGAACTGTAGTAATCTTACATTTCATCAACAAGTCTAATAAGAATATCTTTCTTATCATTTTCCGTTGTTTCTGTGACCAATGGAATGTCGTATTTCAGAACGTTGGCAACATTTTTCATAGTTAAGAAACATAACATCTTTTGTTGCCATCGTTTGAAGTGGCATCCCTCAAACCGAAATAGTTTATTGAAAACATAAGCAACGAAATCAAATCCATTAATTTCTTCGATTGATATGGCAGAAAGAAACATCTTAAAATTATTGTTTTTGAGTTGAGTTTCGAAAAACCGTTTTTAAAATAATTTTCAACCACCGAAGATATTATTGGATTGAGTAGCGGACTATGTCGCTCTCTTTAAAATATTTCGCAGCACTAGTCAAAATTGTGCAAGGTAGACTATCAACCACCCATTTAAAATTATATTGGTACACTACTGCGCCGTAGAAAACTATTCTAGAATTACACCCTCATTATGACTATAATGACCTTTTAAAAATATGGTACTTAAGACCACTCAAAAATCGAAGGGATAAAAAGAAAAGAGAGAAGTGACGAGAGTTGGGAATTGCATCCAACTTTGGTCTACTTTTCACAAGAGTTTGACACTCTTTGTATAATGATGGAAACAATTTCACATATGTTAAGTATCCAATGTGAGACTTTAATATTTATAGAGTTGAAAACTACTCAATATATGAGAGCTTTCCAGTGTGGTCTTCAACAATATTTAAATTCACACACTAATATACTCTCTATCAGTTGAAGACACTCTCTTTTATTTGAAGTGATAAATTCTTTCCAAAAAAAAATTCTTAGAAGGAGTAGAAAAACTTTATAATAGGAATCATTAGTAATTAATCATAGCCGTTAATTAATTTTCAAACGGAGGGTCTTGATTTAGAATAAATTAAATCTAATGAGTTACTCTTAAAGTAAAAGGTTCCATATTAAATATATTAAATGAGCATACCAACTATTTTCCTTCACAATGAACCTACATGAGGTCTCCATCACTTTTTGTTAGTATTTGATGGTTCAACATACCAATATGATTGCAATGTTTTATCTTTGTATTTAATGGTTGCACATACTCTTTGATTTCTCACCCTTTTCAAATAATTGAAGTTTATGTTTTTATTATGATAGCATTCAAAGAAATGAAAGTTGCAATCAATGGTTAATTTTTATTATTTAATGTTTTTATTATGATAGCATTCAATGATTTCTCACATCTAATTAATCTAACATTTAAAAAAGTTAATTTTAAATTCATTTATTTTTTTTTTTAAAAAATAATTTTTTAAAACTATCCGATTGTATAATTCGTA
This sequence comes from Cicer cuneatum, assembly GCA_037974295.1. Lineage (NCBI taxonomy): Eukaryota > Viridiplantae > Streptophyta > Magnoliopsida > Fabales > Fabaceae > Cicer > Cicer cuneatum. The sequence continues at coordinate 68,500,954 of JBBPBO010000001.1, read as the reverse complement.
TTCTATTACTCATGGATTAAAGGATGTCATTTTTAGTTAACATTTACTAATGATTTTTATTTATTAATTCATTTATTTAATTTTTAAGACAATATTTATTTGTTTGTTTTTTTTTTATAGAATTTGACATTGAGTTATAAATCAAAAACAGTTTTTTTTTTTTTAAATTTGAATGGGCTAGGCCCATCTTGGCTAAAGAAAGAGAAGAAGAATAGAAGGAAAGGAAGATGAAGAGGGAATCCGACGGTGGTGACAGATGATTACCATGACCTTCATCGTCCTGGCGAAGACGGTGATTTAAGTTCCAACTACTCTATTCAATTTGTTTGGCTTTTCGTTTGTTTCCCTTATAGTTTATTGCTAATTTTCTACAATATTTCATTTTTATTCATTTGTTAACAACAACAACATACTGTAATAATGTAATAACAACAATATTTTAACAAGATTTTTTATTTGTACACATATTGTAATAATAAAACCAAATTATACATGTATATATAGAATACTTTATCTCTTGATTTCTTTTTCTTCCTCTGATTTATTGTTTCTCTTCTACCCCTTACTCTATCTAGTTTTTTTTTAGGATTCATAAAACTTTCTCCCCTTGTTTTAGTGATTTTTGTTCTCAATTTATAGCATTAAGTGATGAATATGAGTGTTTATGAGATAAAACTGAAATTTTTTTAAAATCTGAGTGTTTATGAGATAAAATTAAGTTCTGGATTTTTCAATGTTTTTAGAGTAAAAATTAAGCAACTTAAAACAATTTAGGAAATAGGTGGTGAGCCTTTTTGATTAAGTGTTCAAATGATGAAAATAATACTTTTATTAAGATAAAAACAAATGGCAAACTGACTAAGGATGACTGAGGGATGGCAAGGCAGCAACACTTGCAAACTGGCAGACAGCAGAGCAAGCTGTCAAGTACGCAGAGGAAGAGAGTAAGCTGACAAGTACGCAGAGCAAGGCAGAGCAAGTACACGGAGCAAGTACGCAAGCTGCTGACAAAGCAAGCTGGCAAGTACGCAAGTTGGCAAGTACACAGAGCAAGGTAGAGCAAGCTGGCAGCCAGAGCAAATATTGGATCAGATTATTTTATTTTAATTAATTATATTGGACCAGATTATGCCTTTTTACTTTTTTTTTATAATTATTTTAATTAATTATTTTATTTTATGTATTAAATGTAATATAAACACATATAAATTTAAAATTGGACCAGATTTAAAACTTTTTTATTAATAATAATAAGTGCAAACTTTTTATTAAATATATTTTTATATTTTTTTTAAAAATAAAATAGTTTAATTGGTTGGACAAAATTGAGATACTAACACATTAAAGTTACTTTGATTGGTTCTATAAAAAAGTAATATGTGAAAGAGATTTGTTTATTATGAAACAAAAAAGAAGGTTTAAAGTTCTCATGCAAACACTTGATGAACAAAGGCAAAAACTCAATGACCAAAAGCTGAAAGTTATTGTACAAAGTCAAAATATTGTTGATCAAACCAAAAAAATTGATGAGCATGTCCAAAACTTTGTTTAACAAGTCATAAAATATTTAGTCAAAATCATAACAATGTTGTATTTGAAATGAGACTAAAAATTCGCATTAAATGGATCAAAATTTGGAAGATTTGAAGTTTGGTTTTTTAATGACAATGTTGTATTATGTGCTTTTCATTTTATGAAAGTGTTGTATTATGTGTTGGTGTGATTTGTATTTTGATTTGGAATAATGTGTCTTAAGTTATTTTTAATGTAATGTTTAGTTTGAGTTGAATGATATAGCTAGTTGTTTTATGTCTTGATGTAAGAAGAAAATGTCACTAGTGTATTATGTGTCTTATGTAATATTGAATTTGAAGAATGAAAATCGATGTTGTTCAATTTGATCGAAATGGTTTATGTTCAATTTTATGTTGATTTTGGTTCCTTAACTTCAAATTCATGTTCAATTTGGTCTGAATCCATAACAGAACCAAATCAGAGCATAACCTTGCAAAACAGTACAATTTGTACAGGTTCATTAATACGAATCAGATCATATAATAACCTTACAAGATTGAAAACAAAATAGATTCATAATCTAACATAACCAATTTAGAATCTATCATAACCAAAATATTTCAGAATCTTAATAACCATAAACCCAAACAGATTCATACATAACCTTGCATAAACCAAAACTAAACCATAGAACAAAACATTCACTAACCTCATACTAGTACTTTTTTTAGTAACTCCATCGATAAGTGTGTCACACTCTTCTTCTTCTTCATCAATTAAATGAGGTTACTATGCTTGTTGTATGTTGGAAGCAAAGCACCTGACATCTTTTCTTCGTCTTTCGATCTTCCTTTTCATCTTCTATGTTGCAATTGATTTCCCTTATCAACAACTTCATTGTTTGGTTGATCAACTACAAAACCTTCTTCACTTGCAAAACTTTCAACATCACTGTTATCAAAACTAATTTTCATTACATTTTCCTCTTTATAGCTTTCATCATCATCGCTATCATAATATATACATCTAGGTACCACGTCTAATCCAAGTAATCTCTTAATTTGACTTTGATTAATAGAGTAAACAGAAGTTAACCACCATGTTTTAGCCAACCCTCGAATGGCATTTGCTAATGCGCTTTTTCCTAATGTTTTTGACTCTTCCTAGAGTTTTTGGTCCTCACAAATTTTAGTATTTCTTGTAGTGTTAGAGTGGTGATCGACGATGATCAAAGTGATGGTTGGAGTGGTAGCCGACAATGGTTGAAGTGGTGGTTGACAGTCATTGGTGGTGACATGTTAGAGTTAAAATCAAAACAAGAATTTTAAAATATATTTTGCAGTTTTGAATTTTAGATAAAAATTATTTTCAAAATAAGTAAAAAATTTTTTTTACCTTATTCTACTCTAACGTATTTTGTTTTAAAAATAAAAATTAAAAACTCAAAACTAACTAGAGGACCTTTTAGAAATGATTGTGATTGGCTTTTGTTATTTATTTATTTATTTATGTGTAGTATATGTAGTTGTGCTAATTTGAGAGGTCTTTTTTAAAATAAAAAAAATAACTCAATTTTCAAATTTTTTTAATCAATATACTCCATTTTGAAAACTATATATCATATTATTCTATTTTTTTGTCATAGATAAAGATCGTCATTTGTAAAGGCAACTTCCTAAAGAAAATCTAGATTTGCAACGACGACTTAATGTTGAGTTTGATTTTGATTTTAAATAAAAAGAGAAGTCGCGAAAAAGAAACTTCTTACTTCCAATTTTTTTTTAAGTTAACTGAAATATATATATATATATATATATATATATATATATATAATTTATTCATGAAAAAAGAACACAAAACATTTTACAAAAATTAAATAGATTAACTAAGATTACTCGTAACATTTGAACAATATTTTTGAATATAATCAATTAATCAACGTAATCTATATTTAACTAGCAAAAAAGATGGTTATGTTATATTTGCAAGGGTTATATTATATTCACTACTATGTAAATAGTATTTTTCAAATCACCAATGAATCAAACAATCATGAACTTAATATAAATTTAGATGAAAAGGCTTTTTACAAAAACATTCATGAACTTTTAATATCAATTGACCTTAGATGAGTAGATACATAGAAATACATTATTTAACAAATAATGAAAATATAAAAATGAAATTAAAAAACAAATTGAGATATTGTGTAAAGGATCTTCTCTACTACAAATATATAGTACAATAGACTATTAAATTAAAAGAAAATAAGTAAATTTCTTTCTAAATCTAATAATCTTCACGTATGCTGGACCATATATTAGTAACTATAGAGAATCTAAATATGGATGTAAATCATGTACCAATAACTTGCACTGTTTGCTTATTGTCGATATCAATAATGCTAAACAGTACAAAAGCATAAAACACATAATGTCACAATAGTGTTACAAACTGACCATAAAGGATAAACTGGTCAAATGAAAAATTAGTGAGTGATAAAAAAATAATAACCAACTAAAAGTACATCTTCATTAAATTTTTATAGGAATTGTTTTTGCACCTGTCGATATAGATAATTAAGACAAATTCTATTTTTTCGTATGTTCCTTTTTGAGGACTTCAAACAAGCTTCCATCATAAACACTTCGGATTGTTTCTTTTTGTAGTAAACCATTCTTGTCTTTTGCAAGTTTGTAAAGAACTTCCCATTCAACCAAACCACCAATCCTGCATGAGCATATCAAATGATTGCAACATAGTAATGTTATTATTTTTTGGTAAATTCTTTGTTACTACTACTTTTTTATGGGATTCAAAGATAAAATCAATTCAAATTTTTCATTTAATTTAAAATAATTAAAATATTAATAAATGACATGACAAGTACCATTGGCCACCTTTTTTATAGGGAAAATAAATTAAATTAAATTAAATTAATATTGAAAAATGTGATTAATGCATCCATAATGTTTCTTTTTTAATTAATTATCATAGAAAACTATGTTTAAATTAATTAAATATTAATGATATCATATCACAAACCAACCTTCCTTTGAAATCTTTAGGCTCTCTGTTTGACTTTATCATTTCCTTTAGCTCATCATGTGTTAAAGCATTTGGATATGTATGTGCATGTTTGATGAAAATTTCTTCAAATTTCGATGCAACAAACCTAAAAAATTATAATAAGCTTTTTTAGTAAATAAATAAACCCAAAAGTTTTAATTCGAATATATAGATATATAATTTTGTGTGAACAACAACCTTCCTTCAGAATCATAAACTCCACTGTCACTGCCATGTTTGCCAAATTTAATATTCTTAACTTCAATTGGAAAAAGTAGAGATGGAAATTTTCCCTACACAACAAGAACCATTTAAAAAGTGTGCTAGATGTGAGAATAAGTTCATCAATTAAAAATATGAAAAGAAACAAAAAACACTTATAAATGTTGATTAGAATTTTAGAACACCTTTTAAATATTATAAGCATAGAAAATATGACAAGTAAATGTTACCACACCTTTTAAATGTTACCAACCTCTCACTTAGCACACCTTTTAAATATTACAAAGAATAGAAAATATAACAATACACATTTTAACTGATTTTAAATGAAAGTGAAAGGTAAGTAAAATATGACAAATGATTACCTAATATTACCTAAATGACTCAACATTATCTTTAGTTTATTTTTTGATGAGTAGAAATTAAATTTAGCATCTAAAATTTATAAGATTCACATCTACTACATCAACTTTACACAATAATTCTCATGCTAAATTTTGTTCATATAAAAAAAAAATTCGATAATATAATTTGTTTTTTTCTTGAAGTGATATAATTTCTAGTATAATTTGTTTTATATAAAACACATCACAATCATAAACTCATTTTAAAAATAATTATAAAAAAAAAGTTAAACATATTCAATAATGTAACGCTAGTGTAAAAAAAAAAACTGTTCACACCAATAAGTCAATTAAATCCATTTTCCTAACGTAGCAAAATATAAGATAAATCTTGTGGCAATTATTTGTCACCGACTCAACATCAAGATTATCCTTATTCGTGGTGGCATTTGCACTTCCTTTCACTTCACCGCTCAAATATCTTTTTTCTTATGATCGAATCAATCTTTATTCAAAAGTTAAATATATATAAAAAAAGAATAATTAGGAGAATAAATAAATTACTTAAACATAATAAATATATCTTTTTCAAAAACAAAAAATCTCCAAAATAATGTTTCACATATATTTTCTAATAAGCACCAAAATATATATTTTTTATAAAAAATTATGTTTAACATTTAAATTTTCCTGAATATGTACTCATGTACCAAATAAATAAAAACACAAAGGAAAAGAGATTAAAGAAGAAAAAAAAAAAAGATGTAATTAATGATAAAGAGATATAGAACATACAGGGCGAGTACTCTGACTGAGGGACACATTGATGAAAACAGCAGCTGCAGTTGATAATAAGATTCCACTCCCAATTTCACGCATTGCTGTTGTTCATTTTGGAAAATATAATATAAGTAAAGTTTAATTAAGAATACCGAATTTGGGTACTACTTAAATTTTCCTTTAGATAAAGTTTATTTACATTTTGAGTTATACTATATGGTTAATAAAAATTAATTTCAAGCATTTATGTAAAAAAAAAAAAACCTTGGAAAGTCTCCCATGGGTAAATAACACCATCTTTATTCAAATCAAAGAAACCAGCATGTTTCTGAAGAACATTTTCATGATTTAGAATGGGTTTCTTCACCTCAATACCACCAACAAATCCTACATAAGAAATTAAATTTTTAAAAAATTAACAAAAAAAGAACCATGGAAAATAAGACAAAAATAATTTTATGGCATAATAATACCTTCCTCTTTTCTTTTGCTATCTAATGAGGTAGGAGAAGAAGATGTCATATTGATATATAAAAAGCTTAAGCAAAAGAAAATGAATTTGAGAATAAGAGCTTTTTTTTAGTGTTACTTTTTAGTTTAGTTTGTGTTTGTGTATAAATAGGCTATAGTAATAGTTGTAGAAAAAGTGTGACGTGTAAGTTATTGTTTTCTTGTTAATTTGGATACGCCAACTTGCCGTAATGTTTCATCTTATCTTTCATTTTTGGAATTGTTACAAATGATATTATTTGAAAAATTGTCATTTTTGGTATTGTATGGTAGATTTTTTTAATTACATCTTCTTTTTGATTTTTTTTATAAATATTTTATTTTGAAATCAATATATCATGTCTTATTTTTTTTTTTTTGGTACTTTCGGTAAATTGCAGGGCGAGGAAGCAAACTATGCTGAAAATTTAAAGTAGAATATTTTATAAAAAAATTTCCAAAAAGAAGATATGGTTAAAAAAAATCCATTATATGGTTGAATTGAAATTATTGAAGAAAACAATGTTTTTTCTTGTGAAAGCAACAATCGTTGGATGCACATGTGGGTACGTATAAAATGGACCCCATGAATTGACGGTGGACCACTTTTTCCATCCTTTGTTAAGAAATTTAATTATTCATTCCACTTTACAATCAATCTCATTTTAGTAAAAAAAATTATAATAAAATAAATGTTATTCATAATTTTTTTAATGTAATGTTAATTATTTTTTTATAATATCTTTTAATAATTATTATATATACAATTTTTAATATATTATTGTATTTTGTATTAATAATAGTAAAAAATTTATTAATAATTAAAATAAGTAGTTTGATAAAAAAAAATTTCTTATTTATTTCAAAATATGTGTACAAATGCATTAAACAACACTCGTTGTGAGACGAAAGAGTATTTTGTTAGGGATGTTAGATGAAAGATGCCAATAAAATTATGGGAGTTGTAAGGTAGCAGCTCTATTAAACACATGGGACAACTATATTTGCTTGTTTTGGGATTAATCAAACACAATGGTCAACCATAGATTATTACTTGAAAAATATATAAAACTTTAACAATTATAAATATTTTTTTTTAAATATTAATGATCATCTTTATTTTTATGATCGAGATATTGACTTAAATAATAATAATTCGATAAAAATAAAAAAACAAATATGTATTTTATATTTATTCGACATCAATCAAATCAATTTCTTATCCATAAAGATGCATATGGCTATGAACTATCACTTCTCTAAAGTTTCGTCGGTCATCATTAAAATTTCAGTGAAATTTTAAGTATTAGTTCATAGTGCAACACTTATGAAGGCGACTCACTATAGAACTCACCTATAATTTGGTCATGATGAAAGAAGTTTTCTACAATAAGATAGGACGATTAACAATATGAACCCATAAAAACAAGAAAATGAGAGAAAAAAGGAACAGCAAAGGGAGGATAGAGTTTTAATAGAATGTAAAGCCATAACAATATAAATCAATAAAAATATATAAATACTAACTATTGGAACATAGAGAATATGTTAGTATGTGAATTTAAAAATTGTTGAAGTTTCACATTGGATAGAAAACATATGTAAGTTTGCTTCCATCACTATATAAAGAGTGTCAAACTTTTGTGAAAAACACACAAAAATTGGATGCATTTCCCAACTTTCTCTTTTCTTTCTTTTATATTATGCTCGATATATTTCTGAACCACTTTTTCCTTTTCTTTCCGTCCCTTCGATTTTTGAGTGGTTCTAATGCCACTGTTGTTTTAGAGTGGTTTATACTGTAGACCCTTCGTTGTTTGAGAGCGGTTTTTGTACCGTAGACTTTCGATTTTGAGTGGCCCTAATACCATAGTCTTTTTTGGGCAGTTTTTATGTCGTAGTCTCTTCGATATTGAATGATCCTAATACCACAATCATTTTTTAGCAATTTTTTTGTGTTGTAGTTCTTTTAATCTATGAGAGATCATGATACCATATTGTGAATGACTTTGACCACCATATTGAGAGTGACTCTAACCATCATATTGAGAGTGACTTTAACCGTCATATTGAGAGTGACTTTAATCGTTATATTGAGAGTGTCGCCATATTGAGACTGTAATTCTAAAACGATTTTCTACAGTGCAGTGGAACTCTGATATAGTGTATCTAAGCTGTTTTATTCTGGGGACTTCGTGTTTGATAGTTTGCCTTGCACAATTTGGGTAGTCCCGCGAAACGTATTAAAGAGAGCGACCTAGTCCGCGACCCAACCCAGTAATATCTTCGGTGACATAAATTGATTTTCAAACAGTTTTCAAAATTCAAAAACAACAACTTTAAGACGTTTCTTTCTGTCATGTCAACCGAAGAGATTACTGGATTTGGTTCTGGTGCTTCTGATTTCAATAAATTGTTTAGGCAAACAGAAAAAGATAAGAAAGCTGAAGAATTAACCCATGGGAGGGTAATGATTACTTCTATAAGAATTATATTCGTAATGGACTTGTTGATTATCTGTATGAATACTATAGTTCCAGCAATAGTGCTAGACAGGTTTGGGATGCTATAAAGAAGAAATATGCTACCGAGGAAGTTAGATGACCGATGACATATCCGTGGAGGTTCACTCTTGTGAAATTCAGAAGATAGCTCATGAGACCATCTCTTAAGGTATGACTTTAGATGAATTTCAAATTGATTGTTATTATTGACAAATTGCCCCTGTTTGGAAGGATTTCAAACAAAATTCTCTCACGTATAAAACAAAATAATTTTCTCTAAAGAGTATGATAACTCGTCTCTCGAGATAAGAAAAAAAATCTTGTTTATAATTTTTTTCTGGATAAGGCAGAGTTTACTTACTCTATAGGAGCAGATTTATACACCAATTTCAAATATGATATTTTTGTTGGCAAATGGTACACATGAGACATATTTAAATTAATTGTTGAAATTAAGAATGTCTCCTTCTGTTTACATATTGTGTTTACATGTTGCGTGAGTTTAATATTTCACATGCTAGATTTTGTCATGTGAACACATGTGATTTCAAACATAAGTAACTTAGGTTTAATTCCAAAGTTAGAGAATCTGAGTCTTTAGATTTATTACACTCCGATATATGTGAACTTGATGATGTGTTAACAAAAAATGAAAAACGTTCTTTTATCACTTTTGTTGACGATAGCTCTGATTATACTCACTACAAGAAATTTCAGATTTTACGACATAAATTCTGCGACGGTTGATCAACAACCGCCTTCGTTGTATTTTCGCAACGGGTGCTGCGACGGTTTTGCCTAACCGCCCGCACATTTCTTCGTAGGGGAAACTTTTCACTTGCCCGCATTCCCAATTTTTTTATTAACGCGCTCTCTAAATTCATTTTCTGAATCCCTTCAAAATCTATCAATTCCCCCAAATTGCTTCCTCCCTCAGAATCTATCAAATCCCCCAAATCTCAATCTCTCACATCCCCCATATCTCAATCTCTGCGAACAGTTCAAGAACACAATTGTCATCTACCCACAATTTTCATTGCAAACAGTGATCCTGGTCACGCGTTCGCCAAGCACAAGTCATCTTCTTCGCACAAGGTTATTTCATACCCTTTCCTCTTTCTACTCCCAACTCATTTTCATTTTATTTTTGTATTGAATATATCAGTTTTTCCATTAAATATTGTGTGTTGTTGGAATTGAAATTGGTATGCTTTTAAGGGGTCCTTTTGTTTAGTGAGTTTTGAAATTGGTTTTGTTTTGAAGGGCAACAATGCAACATGCTTGTCTTTATTTGCTCTTGACAATGCCCTAGTTCTCTCTTTAGAAAATGGCGTTGAAACATTGATTCTGATTTCTCGTGGAGCTTGACTTGTGCATCTACTTTGTTGTCTTTTATAACAGAAAATATAGGCTTAGTATGCAGCAAAAATCGCCGTCATCGTGATTCTAATACTGAAGAAAATGCACAGGTTTGTTTGACTTGATAAATTGCATACTTATTCAATTACAAATATTCATATACTAAAAATAGGCCTTAACTTGATAAATGGGGCGTGGATTTGCAGGCAGCAGAAATTGAAAGAAGAATAGAGTCAGAAACAAAGGCTGAAAAATACATTCAGAAACTTCTACTACTAGGTCTGTTTTCCCTTTTCATCTTAGTTGCATATATACTTCACATATAGTTTTTAAAAAAATTAATGCTCATCAATTTAGAGCAACTTACTGAAGTTCTTGAAATTTTATAGTCTCTTTATAGTCTGTTTCTTCCTATATAATTACTTTTATCAAAGTGTCAATGTCTCTATTGTTTAGGTGCAGGAGAGTCGGGGAAGTCTACAATCTTTAAGCAGGCAAGAAGTTGCATTATCTCAACTTTTTATGATAGCATATGATTGCAAGATTATTAATATTCATTTGTTTGTTTATGCAGATAAAACTTTTGTTTCAAGCTGGCTTTGATGAGACTGAGCTAAGAAGCTACACACCAGTCATTTATGCTAATATGTATCAGACTATAAAAGTACGCAATACCTGAAAGGGTGTGTTGATATTTATTTTTTCCTCTTAAAATTAGATAGAGTTCATTGTTCATATTCTGAAGATTGTTTTTTTTACGTGAGTTGAGTTTAATGGAGCTAGTTGAGAAAACTGTAGTCCTTAGTTTTTACTTGACGTGTTTAAACAGATATTGCATGATGGGTCAAAGGAGTTGGCTCAAAATGATCTTAATTCTTCAAAGTTTGCTATATCCAATGAAAACAAGGTAGTTCACTACTAACCTCTCCTTAATTCCCTATTATGGTTTGTCAATAAGGGTGGTTTATACCTTGAATATCACTTTTTAATTTTTCCAAATTCATAGAGTACAACTGATTTTATAATTTGCTATAGTATTTTATTTGTCCTAGAGGGAAATGGCTTAGCTTCACAAGTTGTGCGTGCATGCTTTCCTTTCATTAGTGATAACTAGAAGTTAGTTAAGAAAATACATGGTTTTTCGAATACAATTTAACTCCTGGTAATGAATCTGGCCTTTAAGTAATTGGTACTACATCATCTATCTTTTTTTGTCAAACTGTTGTCTTCGTTGTTTCCGATTGTTTATTGTTTATTTTGCACCTTCTCATCATTTTACTTCCTTAAATATCTTATGGCAATTTAACTATCTCTTAGCATCATGTCCCTCTTCATTTAAGTTAATGAATACATTAAAGTTTGTTGTGTTTATATTAATTAAACATTATGCTCTTGAACCTTTAAAATAACAAACATTATGTCCCTGAAGCATCACCCTCCCAACCCTGCTTTTATTTATTTACATGCTTAAATAAATTTAGTTATGCATATAATCCCAGCCTTGCTTTTATTCATATACAAGCTTAAATAAACTTAATTATGCATTTCCACACCATCCTCTTTTGCGGTTCTCCAGGGCATTGCTAAATCATAAAATCAGTGAAATAAGGTTGATTGTATTGACTATTGAATTTTGCAATGTATTGTCTATTTGATTGTATTGACTATTGAAATTTACAAACTTTAATTCGTTGAAATATTTTACAGGAATTTGTTGTAACAAGTAATGAAACTAGTTGAGCTTGATTCTTTGAGACACGCTTTGGTTGGAATGTCGGGTAGTTCTGGCTTATCAACAGAGCAAAGAAAGAGATTAACAATTGCTGTGGAGCTTGTAGCAAACCCTTCCATTATTTTTTGGGGCCCTTTGTTTGGGATGACTTCTGCTGGATAGTTGATATCCAAATGGATTATCTTTATATTGTAGTTTTTCATTTTTAAGCATGAGCACACTTGTTTTTCTATTCACCATGCATGTATTTACTTCATTTTTTATTACTAAGCTGCAGGCAGAAAGCATTTCATAAGTGTCACGTGACTTACCCATCTATATATATTAACTACTATTTGCAGTCTGAGTGTATCAAAATGGATACATCTAAATTGGGGGGATGACGACTTACTTACATTATTTTCAGAGACTTGGAAGCTGCTTGATAAATTGTTTGTTGGTCATATATGTCTTCTGTGAGAATCTATTGATTAACATTAACATTATATTTATGTTCTATATTTTTGAATTGAAAGAATCTGTGTGTTGAATTTAGCTCTTGAAACTTGATATTGTCGCTGTTAATGTCAAGAGTTCAAATGAATTTGAAACTATGAAATTTGATAAGATCATAGTCTTTGGTAACTTTCCATTAAAATATGGAAGAACTTATAGATCATCGCCTTCAACTTGCATAGGTATGCAAACTTCTAACTGCTCCATATTTACATATTATGTTTGTTGATTGCTTCAGCCATATATATAGATACCTGATGAGGTTAAGTCTTGTGGCAGATTGTGAAGCAGAAGTGATGGATTCTAGTGATATTGAAAAGGAGCTATTCAGCAAAGTAGAAGTAAATGACTACTACACCACTGCTTTCAAGATCAAATGGCTGGATCATATGCCAGTTGGATTTTATTATTTTAATGAATATATGGAAGATCCAAGTACGATTGAATTTTATTATTTTAGTTAAGTTCAGTGTATGAATTGGTGTTATTTATTTTGAAAAAAATTATATAAGTTGAATTTAGCTACAATAGTTATTTAATTGTGTATTTAAATTATGTGAATGATATTAATTTATAAATATTTTTTATTTTATTCAATAAAAAATCAGAAAATATTGTATAATAATTTTTTAATTTAAATTATTAGTATTGCGACGGTTGATAATTGTCGCAATGTTTTGGATCAAATTGTTCAAAATGAATATAGCGACAGTTGATAACTGTCGCAAAATTTAAAAAAAAAATTAACGTGTTTTGCGACGGTTTGAACCGTCGCAAAAAAAGGAATATTGAGGCGGTTGAAACGACGGTTTTCAGAACCGTCGCAAAAACGCCTCGCGACGCACGAATCTGCGACAGTTGACAAACCGTCGCAAACTCACATTGGAGGCGGTTGTAACCGCCGCAAAGGCCATCAAAAACCGTCGCAATTTATTTATTTTTTTTGTAGTGACTTTTGTATATCTAATGAAAATAAAAGTGAAATGCTTGACATGTTTAGGATCTTTGTAATTAAAATTGAAAATCAATTTAGTAGAAAAATTAAGAGATTTTATAGTGATAAATGAACTAAATATGATTCTAGTTCATTTATTGAGTTTTATAAATTTCATAGAATTATACATGAAACAACTGCACCATATTCACCTGAAATGAATGGTAAAGTTGAAAGAAAGAATAAAACTCTTACTAAACTAGTTGCTGCTATTATGCTTAACTCTAGTGTTGCATCTCACTAGTAGGAGAAATTATTTTGATTGTTTTCTTTGTTTTGAATAGAGTTCCTAAATCTAAAAATAAAACATATCCTTATGAGATATCATGCTGAAGGTGATAACGCGTGAGGTGACAACCAATATCAATATGAGAGATAAACATATAAATTATGGTTGCTTTGTTTGCTTTGTACTTGTTAATTGTACTATTAACATATACTTTACAATTTCATTCCCATTTTAGGGTGCTATTTGATTCTTAGTTTGATAAGTGCCAAATTTACCTAATTTTCCATAATCTTTTGGACACTTATACGTTTGAAATGTTTACGATATATGTTAAATTATCCATCAATAGGTTATTTTAGTAAGTAGTTAGTTTTTATATAAATATTATGTTAAATATGTTAATTACAAGTATTAATTATTTTGTGTTTAATTGTAGGAGAAATATCAAAGTGGTCCAAGCAAAGGAAAAGCAAAAAGCCAAAGTTGAAGAACTTGACTTAAGCCAAAACAAGCTGGCTTAAGCCAGAATGATGCTGAAAGCAAAACCAGAAGGACCGCTTAAGTCAAAGCTTAGCTGGCTTAAGCGAAAATGAGGCAGAGACATGGATTTTGAAGAACCCAGTTGGCTTAAGCCATATATTTTCTGGCTTAAGTAGGCAACATTTCCTATGCATGAAGAAACCTGTTGGCTTAAGCAAGATTGGTCTGGCTTAAGTAAGACCATTAACTCATTTCCTTTAAAAACGCACAGTCAAATTTCCAAAAGAAGGGACTTACTGAGTTGGAAAAAAGGAATCAAGAGAAAATACAGAGAAAAAAACTGGTTGCTTGATTGGGGATCAACCGAAGAGCTGGAATCGTTCCCGGGACATCACGAAGCCGTCGTTTCTTCTTAGATCTTCGCTTTGAGCTTGAAAGCATCCATGACTATGGATTGCTAACTTTCTTTTGTTGGGATTGGATGTAATTATTAAACTTTGATGTATCTAATTTGATTTCTATATACAGATATTCGTTTCTATGCGATGATTTCAATGATTTAATCTTATTCTTCATACTGTTAAGACAAACTCTCATTTTTAAAATTTTGATGAAAATAAACAAAAGTTAATTAAGAACGTTAATTATGATTCTAAAATGTTATGTTAATTTAACTTGTGCTTTTGAGTGTATTAATTCAAAGATAGGATTCAAGCAAAGTCAAGAAATCAGCATAATAAAGAACATAGATCATTCTTGACACAATCTAGAAAACGGAGAATGTTCTCCAGGTTCAAATATGGCCAAGATAACATAAAGATCAATCAATCTCTATTACTTAATTGAAGTTATTGCCTATGGAATTTACATCAGTATTAAAAGTACTTGACAAGGAACATATATGATCAATTACAATCAAAATAAGTTATTCGAATCACAAAGAAAAAAAGGCCATGAATCAAGCTGTCCAAGCAAGACTAAAAAGTCTCTAGTTTGGCTGTCAAGACTGATAAACGATCTTCAAAATGTAAAAGGCATCAGGACAACTTCCAATATGTTCAGAAATTTGTCCATATTGATTATCAATCTCCAGGAAACTCAAAAGCTAAAAGACCAGATTGATTATCAATCTCCATCAACTTCATTACAGTTTTCTGCAACAACCTTCCATGATCTTTTCAAATATGTTTCAATCAAGTTCAAGACTCCAATTCAAGCATCATCACATATCTGCAATATTAAATGATCATTAAGCTTAAAAGAATTTGATCAAGAACAAAGGATTCAGCCCAGTCAAAATAGAAATTAAAAATAGTTAAAAGCTAGATTGTTTTTAATAAAAAAATATTGGCTCTAGTCAAGCCTGACAAGAGCACTTCCAAAGGCTCTATTGACCTCCATTTACTGCTCTCAAGCCTATAAAAGGAAGACCAATGCTCAAGGAAATAGCAGAAGTTCAAGTGCTAACAAATCTCATAAAATCATTCACAATCACATACTTGAGACTCTCTCATCACTCAAAAGAATCAGTCTGATCAATCCTTATTTACTCTGATATATTTGTACTAAATTCTTTGTAAAGAATCGAATCTCAAACAAGAGTTGAGACATCTCATATTCTAACAAAACAATCTCATCATTATTGTAAAACTCAAACTATAAGAGTTTAGTATAGTTTGGGGTAGATTGTAAGAAATCTTATCAAGGTTGGTAGGTGTTTTGATTAATCTCTTTCTGAGTGGAATTTGATTAGAGTCTATTACAAGATCAATGTTGATCTAAGCTAGGTGTTGTAAAACCAAGAAGGTTCTTGTTTTAAACACTTAGTGGAAAATCTTACAATTGTGAAGACTGGACGTAGCCCAAGTTGGGTGAACCAGGATATATTCTTGTGTGGTATCTCTTATCCCTTAGATCTTTATTAAATTTGATTGATTTTCAAAACTAAAAACACAAACTATTTTTCTGTTTTTTACTAACCAAGAACGTTGTCCGTTTTTCTGATAAAACCAATAACGTTATCCGTTTTCTGCTTTCTTAACCAAGAATATTCTTGAGTTCAAATCTTAAATTTTTTAGGAAATTTTAAAAAGGAGATTTACAATTCAAACCCACATTCCTTGTAAATCAATTTTGCTACTTCACATACATGTTTTAGCTTGATCACCTAAGGCATGAATTTAGATTTGATATGTGAGTGAGAACTACATGTTTAAGTCGGACTTAGATTATCTCATCTAACAAGCTTGATTGCTAGGGATAGAATTAATTCTGTTTGTCAATTTACATCTGAACTCATTACGGTTATCCTTTTTAATTATGCGAGAAATCGGTAATTAGATTAGGGAATTGTTAATCTTCTCATATAAGAGATTAATGAGATAGATAAGAACTGATGTGATAAAATTAAGCATAGAACATGATTTGTATGTTGAATCAATAGGATACTAAATAGTTAATAGATGAAATCCAATTCCAACAATTTTCTCATAGTTTTTTAAATCCTTTTTTATTATTGCTTATTTTACATTTCAATCTGGTTACCAAAACAATCATCCAAATACTTGAAAACTTATTGCTCGAGTGATTCATTAAAGAACGACATTGTATTTTTGATTCCCTGTGGATACAATACAACCCTTTTGCTATACTATAATTGAATCATAAGGGATTTGAAAGTAGATTGGTAAAAACACTTTCACCATTAGCCCCTTTGTATTTTTGTCTTGTATTTTCTGGTATTTGATTTTAGATTTTTGCAAAGAGAAGCCCATAACTTAAGATGTTGTTCCTTTTTCTGCCCCTGATACAATATACAAAGGAGACGTTAGTATCGCATGAAGAGGAGCATCGTCTTGTTTGATATCCATAGTGTCTTTTGTAAAATGTATTTGTATATTTGGTCTCTTGTGTATCACGTGGTATCCTATGAATTCACAAACACTTTGTACTCTGATATTTGTATATATAAATAATTGCTTTTAATTGTATATGTAATTGTATTTAAATTCCTCCATATTTCAACGAAGAGTGTTTATATGCATATACAAGATATGTTAATTACTTAGGTTTCACTAATGGAACGTTAGGTGTCTCATAATTCATTCTTCTTAATGCTCGTTTGTGCCTCTCTCTGCATTTAAATTCCTCCAAATGTTAAAAAAATAAGGCTAAAATCTATCTTTAATTCCAACAACATTAAAGAGAGAAATTGCACAAAACAAATAGTAAGAACATATGGCAAAACAAGATTAAAGTCTATATACACCAGTGAATTCACACCAAAAGTAGCACAAAAATAAGATAATTTAAGGATTCATCACAAGTTAATAGTGAAAGTGGAAGCGACAATATCTAAAACTCTTAGTTCGTCCAAAACACAAAGTCCTCATGTCTACGATATGTCCTAATCATTCGTCCAGAATACGGATCCTACACATAACAATGAGTAGAAGAAAACAAAATTGAGTAGCATGAATCACATTAATGACTAACAAAAACAAGGCTCAAAGTGAGAGTTGGAATATAGTAAACCCAATGCATGTTCATGCCATCAACTTTCATGAGTTACACAAATTAAATAGGATGTAAAGACTCAAGATATTTAATATTAGATAATGTGTAATGAGAGGCTCTAGAGTTAAGAATCCATACAAGTGAGGGAGTTAAAGGAAGTCAAACCGAAGAGGCAAACACGGCATATAATTGGATGGCTAGAAATTTCTAAAATTGATCATTTTGCTGCATACTAGTAAATTGAAAAGAATCACATTTTTCAACCATCATTGCAACTATTATAAGTACTCAAGATACAAGCTATTGAGACAACTATATGCTCATAAATAAGCCTCAAATTGCATAAGAGACTTAACACACAAAAGTGATGTTAACCTCCATGAGCCAAATTCCTAACATCATTATATGGACTTGGAGAAAAGGATAAATTGTAGGTTGAACATATTAGCAACTATAATTGTCATGCTTCCATATTTGGCATAAACATTAACGGAATAAAAGAGGAATAGAAATATATGTGTGCTGCCCTACTAAGATGAATCAATGGGATTCAAAGTTAATATTCAAAAATTTGAATACAAATGATGTAATTTGAATTTCTCAACTCTTTGGTGAGAATTCTACAAGTTTCCTCTGTGAAGGTACCTACATAGTACAATTCAATCTAGAGTCAGAATTTTTCTTTGATAGCATATATGTCCATCTTAATGTGTTTTGTTGAATAGGATTGTAACCAATTTAATTTTAATTGTTAGACTTATTATCATTTCATCTTTAAATATTCTAAAATAAATTTGAGTCAGAGTATCTTGTGTTCTGGCTCATGACTCAACTTTAACACTAAAATGATCGTGTTTTTACACTGAATTCAACCTAAGTTACACAATGCACCACTTCTGTGAATCAAAATAATTTAAGTATATATTTGAGATTAATCTGCATACAATGATACCAATTAGGAGAATAAAAGAAAAAGGTACAATTTACAAGATCAAATAGAAATTACACAAACAAGCATGCTCCCAATTAACATAATGTGAATCACATTTATTTATCTATTCTTCTTTTGTGAGTATTCTTTTTCCATAAGTTCAAACAAGCTTCCATCATAAACAGCACGAATGGTTTCTTTGTGAAGTAAACCATCCTTATCTTTGCAAAGAACATATAAGATCTTCCATTCTGTGTAGCTAGCAAGCCTGAGGATCAAATTCCATTTATTATAATATATAATAGAATTAGCATTCAAAATTATATAAGTACAAAATAAATTATGTCTCTAATTTCTTTGTCACCGTAGAGTGTTTTTGGATGGTGGAATTTTTTTTGAGATAAAGAAACTTTAGAGGGTAATTCAAATTCATAAAAAATGAAGGAATTTGTATAAGTTAAATTTAGAGTGTGTTTCGACGAGGCAATTGAAAATTATAGGAAAATTAGAATTTTAGATAATTTAAATGGTTCAATTGAATTCATTTCATTTCTAATATTATTTTGAGAAAAATTGTAATATATTGTTTGTGTAAATCGATTTTATTTAATCATTATAACTTCAAGTTATTAAAAATCATAAAATCAATTACTTGAATTCTATTTGAATTACAATTTAAACCCAATCGAAGCATTTGAATCACAATTCTTTCATGTAAATTTCATTATACGAATCCATTGTTCTAAGTTTTAAAAATTACAATTTAAACCCTATTTTACAAATTGGTCTCTCAATTTGTTGAAATTTCAAAGTTGAGCTAACTTCTTATATTCTCATTTTGGATCAATGTTCATTATATATTTATACTTGTATCCCAAAACTTTTAAATTTATCAAAATAGTCCAACAATAAAATTTAAAAAAAAAAAGATAATTCAATTGAAGCATTTGAATTGTCTAGAATTTATTTTCTCTTACAATTTCTAATAACCTCGTTTAAATACACTTCTAGAAAATATTTCATATTTCTCATTTAAATTTTTTATCACTAATTTAATATTTTTCTTGTATATGTAAGAACTTACCATCCTTTGTAATCCTTAGGCTCTCTATTTGCCTTTAACATCCCCATCACTTCATCAGACGTTAAAGCATTTGGGTGTGTTTTTGCATGCTTTTTGAAAATGTCTTCAAATTTTGAAGGAACAAACCTAAAATTCACAGGCTAATTATGTAAGTAATAGATCATGAATGCATTGACACCATATTCTAAAATTATTATGTACTCAAACAATTATCCAACATTCATAATTGTAAGACTTTGTCAAAAGAAAATACTAATAAAAATCATTATTTATCAACCGGTTTAGAGACTAAAAATTTCAAATCGGTCGCAAATTCACTAAGGGCTTGTTTAATTCTCTTATCAAAAACTCTATTTTAGTTTTTTTAAATTTAAAAACTAAAAGACTTGTTTTGATTACTTGTTTTTAAAAACTGTTTTGTAAAACTATTTTTAATATTATACTTTTTAAAACTAAAAAAACAAAACTGATAAATGATGTTTTACTTTTTAATTTTCAGTTTTTTAAATTTTCTAGTCAAAAACTATTTTAAAAATTTAGATTACCATCATCTCTAAAACTGTTTTTAAAACAAGTATCTCAAACAAGTTTTTTCTTTAATTCTATTCTTTAAAACAATTTTTAAAATCAAATTTATAAAACAATTTTTAAAAACTAAAATACAAAAGTGATTTAAATAGGCCTAAATGATTATTTTGACAATGATTGCTATCGTGACCTATATTCTTTAATTAGTCTTAAATCAGTTTTTAAATATCATTCACAATCATAAGGTCGATCATAAAGAAGTGCTGTGAATATTAAAGAGAAAGAGAGAATAATTAGTTTTTTCTTACAATAAAAATAGAATGTTTAGTTAAATACATAATGTGACATTTAAAAAAAAAAAAAAAGAAACTTAAATGTGGCAGATTATAAAGTGAAACAAATAACACATACGATAAATTGGCTTTAAATTTAATTATTTTCCTTCAAGAATATATAAAATAATTATATTCAGATTATGGTATGTACTAATAATAATTTTACCTTCCTTCACTATCATAGACACCAGAGTCACTTCCATGTTTTGCTTTTTGAATGTTTTTAACTTCTATTGGTAGAAAAATAGAAGGAAACTTTCCCTACACCATCAGAAAAACTAAATCAAATGCAAATTTTCGTATGGAACAAGTGCATTAAATATTTTCAAGAATAAAAATATTCTATCTTATTAAAATGGTTAACTTTCTCCCAAAATATAGTAGTTTAATATATAAAGAGAAATAGATTGTAACAATTAGTCTAAAATACAAGACTAATTTTTCTTCTTTTATTCATTTTTCTTAAAAGCATTGACCATAAAAAAATTATGATTGTAAAAGATTGTAAATGCAAATCTACTTAATACTTTATCAGTATACAAAACTATTATAAAATTTTTTTTTTACATTCGTCCAATTAAATCATACCGAATAGCTATATATCTGTTTGTATAACCTAAAAAAATATATTTGGTGATTTTATTTGATACGTATGTAAAAAGAAGTTTACATTATCAGAAAATTTTACATTATGAGTGCATAGAAAATAAATTTATTGAGTAAATACATGACACGTATCTTCCATCTCATATTATTATTATTATTATTATTATTATTATTTTAAACAAGTACATTTATTAAAAAAAGTAATTATTTACTTAATTTTCAAGGCAAAATAGTATGTTAAGACTAAAATATAATTTATGGGTTAAATCAGTTTTTAATCCTTTTAAAATCTCACTATTTTATTTTAGTTTTTATAAAACATTTCATCAACTTTTAGTTTTCTAAAATTTTTCGTTTTTATTTTTGTTCCTTGATTTAAATAAAGTCTTATGTATCTTTCGATTTTTTAATGATTTTTTGCAATAATGTGTAGAACATGTTTAACAATTTCTTTGCAAAATTTTTTTTAATAAATAATGAATTAAATAAGAATTTTTAAGCTTTTGACACATAAACATTTGTATTTAATTTTTCACTTGTTAAAAAATTCTAATTTTTTGTGGAATTTTTTTTATAATATCATTAACATTACTGCAAAAAAATTATTCAAAAATTCGAAGGATACACAATAATATTTCGAGGACTAAAAGTTTATGAAATTGTGTTATAAGGACTAAAAATAAAATAGGGAAATTTTATAATGACTAAAAACTTATTTAATTCTTTTATTTATTATTTATCCACCTTATATTTTTGCATGCACTTTAATAAATAAGGATAACATTGGAAAAAAAAAAGTTGTAATCTATATCTATATTTATATAATATATATTTACAACTCTTTTTTACTAAACTAATAAACTGCTCTCTATATGAAACACTCTCCAATTAACCTTTCGCAAAAATGGAAGAAAGTTTGCTTATATAGAGAGAAAGGAGGGTTGGGTGTTATGAAGGTAATTAGAGATTTTAATTATGTGTAATCTAGGAGATCCAAATGAGATTTTTGTTGATGGAAGAATTTAAATTCTATTTTTTATGGAAGCTTGGGTTCTTTTTGGCATGATTCATGGTTGGAAGGAGGCGTTGTGTATATTAGATTTAGTCAGTTGTGTTGACTTGGTGGTTTAGTCGAAGGTAAATTTATTTATTTTGGAAGATAACTTAGTTTTGGAATTAATGTATTTTTTTTGTTGCCTCAATGGTGGAGTATGTGAAATTGATACCTTGGTCCTGACTCATAACAAACTAAAAAAAAAAAAAAGTTTGTAATTGATTTAATTCATTTGTGGAATAATCTATTAGCTTCTTTAAGTATGATTGATACTTGTTGTCGTATTTTATTTAAGCGTTTTTATATTTATTTTATTGTTGGACATTAATGTCTGATGCTAGCATTGTAAAATATATTATTGATTATTTTTGTCAATAATTTTTTATTTTTTTTTTAAAAAGCCCTATTTTTCTTTTTTTTTACTTTAGTAATATTTCTTGTTTTTTATTTTATGCTGATGATCGTCCAATAATGGCATGTATCTTTTTCTGTTTCCATGTGCTTTAGCTTTACTTTAGCTTGGCATCTTTTTTATTTTTAATTCTTATTAATGTACCAAAAGAAAAAAGCAAAAAAAAAATAATGATAAATAAAACTGAGGAAAGATAATCTGATTAGATTCCTATTCCACTTTACTAATCATGTTTCTTAAATGTTGATTTGTTACGTATATGCAACAAATATTATGAAATAAAGAAGTGTTGTAATTACGTATATGTAACAAATATTATGAAAAGAGAAATTAAAAATACCGGACGAGTTTTCTGACTGAGACCCAAATTAATAAAAATAGCAGCAACAGTCGATAACGGGAATCCACAACCTATTGCCCGAAATCCTGTAATCAATACACCATGTATTCACATATTAAAATTTAAATGTTTCACTATTTTGTTTTTTAAATTAATAAATTAATCAATATTTTTATAAATCAAAGAAGTATTTATCCACTTTTGTATATTAGGAAAATACATCATTTAATTGTTTATATATAATATACTAATTTTTTACATTATATTGTAAAAAATATTCAATATTTACTATTATGAGTACTACAAATTCAGAAATTTCTTTTATTTTGTTGATATTTTTGATAGAAAATAATTTTTTTAAAAAATATTT
The DNA here is from genome assembly GCA_037974295.1 of Cicer cuneatum. Taxonomy (NCBI): domain Eukaryota; kingdom Viridiplantae; phylum Streptophyta; class Magnoliopsida; order Fabales; family Fabaceae; genus Cicer; species Cicer cuneatum. The sequence continues at coordinate 68,477,566 of JBBPBO010000001.1, read as the reverse complement.
ATTTAACTATTAATTTAAAAAACTTGTTGGTATATATTAAATTGACGGATGTATTGTATAATTTATATTTAAATAGTGTAATGACGTGGTAAAATATTAAGAGTTTGAGAGTGTAAAAAATTGTAGATTCTAGATTTAAAGATTCTGAGTTTAAATTTTGCTAGTACAAATAGAAAAATTTAAATATAAATATTTTTATAATTGTTTTTGAGTTTATGGTATTTTTTACTTTAAACTGAAACCATCACTAAAAAAAATTTATAATAAAAAAAAATATATACCGCGGTGCATCTCCTTTTTAACTCTTATAAAAAGTGAAAGTTTGAGTATACTTTGCTAATTAAAAATATAAAACTAAAGAAATATGGTTAAGATTGTAGATCAACATATTAAGTTATTTATTTATTATGGACAAAATCTTCAATATTTTAATTGAGAAATAGTTTTCTTTAACAGAAATTGAGAGGAATTAAAATATAGAAATTGAAGCAAATAAAAAACTAACCTTGGAATGTTTCCCATGGGTAAACGATGTTATCATTGTTCCTGTCGAAGAATGCAACGTGTTTTTGCAGAAAATTTTGATCATGTTCTGTTGTGCAAATTAACATAAGAACAAAAAAAATATGTATCAAATTAATATAACACAAGAAATTAAATACATGGTACGTAGGGGGGTTCTATAAAAACAGAAAATAAAGAAATATCAATAAAAAACACAAAAAAGGTTAAGATTTTCACATACCCTCTTGTTCGTTTTTTCTAGAAGATGAGGATGCCATAGATATTTGATAGCAAATGTAGAATGATGAAAAAGAAGTAGTTAGGAGATAATTTTTTGACAAAGTGGGAGGCAAAGTAGATAAAGAATTGTTATTATTATGATGGTGTCGATGATATATATAGAGATGGAGGAAATCAACTATTATTAATGATGATAATTAAGATTATGGTGAGAACCGTTTCTAGAAGATTAATGCGATATTTATTATATTAGAAAGCTTGCGTTTGATAATATTCTTTGTTTTACTTTTTTTTTTCCTAAACCAAATTCTTTCTTTATTAAAAAGCATTCATTCTTGTTAATAAAAATGGGACGAGATTAGAGAAGATTTTAAAATTAATTGAACATTTAAAAAATATATTTATATTTATTTTTCTTTAATTAAATTTAATCTGTAATTAAGCATGACAACGAAACACTGATATAATATATTTTACATCTTCAATACTTCGACTTTCTGCATCCACATTTGCCCAATTTACTATCAGAAAAATTAAATCATTATTTCCGCTATTGCAGATGTCGGGTTCCTCACCCCACCCTCGTTCATATATATAAAATAAAATAAAAATATATTATTATAATTAATATAATAAAATATTAATTTTTACATGATGATAAATAAAATCATATATTTTTAAAATAAATTAAATTAATATTATATTTTTTATTGAAAAAAGATTAACATTTATAATATATATACATGTATAATTAAATAATAAATAAAATGAAAATTGTATGTATACGTAAAAACATCGTAAAAATACTTCGTTTATTAATGGGACTTCAAGTGTGGAGCAAATATTAACACTACATTTCTGAGTCATCCCCAAGTTAAAACATTGGATGGATACTTGTAGACCTAAGGTATGTTGTCATGCAAAGGGAGTCTGAGGGTGTTGGAAAGGTATGATTGAATAAGATTTTAAATTTTTAGTGGCATCAAATTTTTTTCTCCCTAAATATATAACAAATTCACTTTTTAAACAAAAGTATTTTTTAAAGAATTATATTATCATTTTAAAATAATTTTAAATAAAAATTTACCCTCTTAAAATATTTTATTATATTATAATATAATATTCTTTCATATTCATAAATTAAATATTTAACATATTTTATCTAATAAAAAGTTTCAATCCAAAATTCATTCCAAAAAACAAAGTATATATCTTTCACCATTAAAAAACATTAGTTTGCCTCGGCTTTTTTTTTTTTTACTAATTTCTGTCTGCTTTAAAGAGAAACTGATCAGAAAGTTGACATTGGTGAAATATAGTTATTGCTATTTTTATTGTATGCCACGCGTGCTTTAAAGGTATAAAATTATTTTCTTATTATTTTTTATTTTCATCCACTTTATTAAATATTTTCCTTGTATTATAATAAATAATCTTTTTCAGAAACCAACAATCAAAATTAATCTCATGAAATTACAAAATATAAAAAAAAATTATATATTATATAAGTTGCTCAAAAAAATATTTCTGAAAACCGTTATAAAGTTATTTTGCATCGACAAACAATCATGACTTACTAACGTATTGTTTAAACAATAACATAACTTCTATTACTCGAAGTCAATGAATGTTCATCGTGTGTGTATATATATATAATAACTTAATTTGAAAGGATATTATAAATAATTATTCATAATGATAATTTTATTATTTAAATATAATGTACATTATATTATGTCGTGATGAGATTTCTACCAAATACTGATAGTGCATACTCATTAAACTCTTAAAGTTTTATATACAATTAAGTTTGATGAGAAAAAGGAAATGCATTGTAACGTTTAATAAAAATGAAGGATGTAGTAGTTATTTTTAAATAGTTACAAAATAATTCTACTTGACAAGATGATAAGTTGTGATTGAGTGATAGTGTGAAATTATTTTACACCATTCATGTATAACCATTAAACTCTAAACTTGATATATTTTAGTTTTTAAATTTTTTATTTATGAAATTCTATAATTTTATTTGACCCTATTTCAAAAACATCTAATAAATAAAAATTGATTCTATTATATTTTTTCAATTTTTGATATTATTAAATCTGTAAGTATATATTATATCATGTCATATTACATTATATTGACTTCTTATTAAATCTCTTGGGCAATTTTTTTGTTTAGGGAAAAAAGGGGTGTTGGTATGACATGGTCTTAACACATTTAGAACAATTGGTTTTTCAGTTTTTTTTGCCGTAGTTTTTTTATTTATCTGTGACTATAGTACTATATTGCGAGTGAATTTAACTTTCATATTGAAAGTGATTTTAACCGTCATATTGAAAGTGACTTTAACCGCCATATTGAATGCGTAATTCTAAAACGATTTCAACTGTGCAGTAGAACTCCGATACAATTTGTCTGCAGTGTTGTGAAACGTCTTAAAGAGAACGACTCAGTCTGCGACTCAACCCAATAATATTTGATGACATAAATTTAATTTGAAATAGTTTTTTGAAACTCAAAATACAACAGTTTTTATTCATTAAATCAGAAAAACAAAATTAATATTAATTGCTAACTTAATTTTTTAGTGTAATTGTAATTTAGATAAAAATAAGGGACTAAATTTACAAATTAACTTAATTTTTATTATAGAAAATATTTAGAGTGGAGAGATTCTGCTCCTTTAAGATAGAGTGGACTTTAAGACTGACTAAATATTTATAAAGACATTTATATGTGTCTCTTGCCAATAATACTTACGGAGTTCAACCTGTAAATTTATCATATTTACGTTTACTATTTTATTAAGTTAAATAAATATATTTTTTTAAAAGCTTGCATTTGATTGTTTCTTTCTTTGTTTTTTTTTTCCTCAAGCAATTCTTTTTTTTTTTATTAATTAGAAAGCATTAATTTGTATAAAAAACATTATTTTGCCTCTATTTTTTTTTACTAATTTCTGCCTCTGCTTTAATGAGAAACTGATTAGAAAAAATTAATAACATTGGAGAAACATAACTATTGCTATTTTTTGTTGTAAACCACGGGTGCTTTAATTGTAAAAAATATTTTTCGTTTTCAAGCACATTTGTTAAAAAAAATTCTTGTATTTAAATAAATAAATTCTTTAGGAAACCAACAATCAAAATTAGTGCAATCGGAATTACAAAGTTAAGAGTGTATAACTACAAATTATAGATATGAGTGTCTGCTGTAAATCAGTTTTCACTACAAGAAAAAAAAATTGCGGCGGTTTTTCATGTCTTTTGCGGCAGTTACAACCACCTCCAATGTTAGTTTGCGACAGTTAATCAACTGTCGCAGATTCGTGCGTCGTGAGACGTTTTTGCGACGGTTTTAAAAACCGTCGTTTCAACCGTTGCAAACTTTGCGACGGTCTGAAAACCGTCGTTTCAACCACCTCAATATTCCTTTTTTGGCGACGGTTCAAACCGTCGCAAAATGCGTTAAAAAAATTATTATATTATTTCCAAGATTATGCTAGTGCTCAAACTGAAGATATCTTCATTTGACAATCAAGACATCATTGATCAATCAGGTGAACAATTTTATATTATAATAATATGCCAGTGAATTATTACATAAAAAAGTATATCACGATGGAATTAATTTTGCTTGGGGAACTTCATTTCAGCAACATTTTAGCATTGTAATTACAATTCTAATTATGCATCTAAGAAATTCCAAAAATGTAAAAAGCTATGTGTTTTCAAAAGGATAAAAAAAATGATCCAAGACATACATTTGTGGGTCAAAATGCTCAACTGGTAACTTTCCAGTAGTGTCAACCTCTAGCGCTGCAGGAGTCCCATGATCATGCTCGGATATTGGTGGGACACAATCTGGAATGGAATTGGATACAATAGTTGCCTTTGCAACCCCTGCAATATCATAGCAGTATGTGACAGACACAGTGATCAGAAAGAGTATTTGGAACAAGAAATCATGCTCAACGCAACAATTAGATCATAAGAGAAAAAGGATAAACAAACTTCTATGAAGGGGAAATATATTCCAACTAACCTCTAAAGCATAAGAGAAAAAGGATCAACAAACAAGTTATCAAATGTCAACCACAAGATTCACAACAACCATACTTAAATTAACCTCTAAAGCACTAACAATGTACCATAATCATAACCAGAAACCTTAGGAGCTGCAAACACCAAACAAACAGCAAGTATGCCCTACCACAACAATGAATGCATATGAAATCAAAGCAATAGGGTTCGAGCTGGGGTTCGAGCTAGGGTTCGAACTCAAGTGAAGGGACAAATAGTTAAAGGAAGCGTCAACAACAAAGAAGATGTGAGTTTTACCTTATATAGCACAGCAAGATAAGAGACGAAGGGAGGCCACAAACAGAGACGAAGGGAGGACGGAGCAAACAGAGATGGAAGTTAGTGTCGCGTCTTTGGGGAAAACGAAATGGAGGAAGGAAGGTTTAGTGTCGCGTTTCTGGGGAAAATGAAATGGAGGAGGGAAAACGCAGCCTGAAACACATTTTGGAGGGATAAGGTGTTTTAGGGCGGCGGTGGTTGACAAAAACCGCCGCAAGAACCGTCGCAATTTCTTGATTAGGGCGGTTGTCCACGAACCGTCGCAAGCCAAGTGTCGCAAATCTGAAATTTTCTTGTAGTGTTTAAGGTACAAAATTATCCAATCCAACAAAATATTTATGGTTGGGTTTGGTTTGGATAACAAGTCCAAAAAAATTGATATGATATTATTTTAATGTTTACATTAAAGTAATAAATTTGAAGTAAAATATTATTTATAATATACGAAAAATTAATATTACACAATAACATTGATCAATTATGTTTAAAATATATGAAATTGTAATAAAAATATATCAATTTAATCAAATAAATATTATTAAAAAAAATAATTAAAAGTTTAATATAATATCTCATACAAATAAAAAATAAATAAGTATTAAAATTTATATATACAATTTAATTCGGTTTTTAAAAATGAATTTGAAATTCAATCTGAATTATTTTCACAAAAAAGACCCAAATCTAATGATATTTAATTTTGTGTGATTTTTATATTTTTTTATCCTTAACACACTCCTAATTATGGATACCCTCTGGAAGGGGAATGGCACAAATTATGGTCTTTGCATGTTGCCCCAAAGATACACAATTTCATTGGTGTTTGCGAAACAAATAAATTGGTAATTTATCTCTTTGTGTTGTGTGTTAAACCGATATTAAATATTTGTTTAATAAAATTAGTCCATAGTTTATAATTTATAATTTATAATTGATGGTTATTTGGTAAAATTAATTGATAATTTAGATGTATTTGGTAAATAAATTTCTCTCACTGAGTTTATAATTTATTTTAAAAAGTTATTTCAAATAGTATTTGAATTTATAACTTCTAACTTTTTATATTTTCATCTATTTATAACTATATTATTTTAATTAGTTATTTTGTAATTTTATTATAACCAAATAAATACCCCATTTACTCACCACTCGTTCACTCTTTCGCTGATATGTTTTTGTACGTAGCTGATCCATTAGTTTTATTTTAATCCTCGCCAAAAACTGTCAAAAAGATGAACTCTCACACTATCTGCTATTTCATTGAAGGAAGACCATACATACCTATATTAGTCACTTTCTTCTCTTACATATTATTTGGATGTATTAAAATATTGGATATAATTTATGACTATTTTCGGCTGAACACTAAAAATTGTGCAACATAATTGTTATGTTATATAGTTTTTTTTTTTCGTGACATGGTTGAACAAATATGTTTAATAGGGATGAATTAAGAACAATTGCAATAAGTCAAGAAGAAAGGCAGGAGATTGGGATCAATATTAGCTCTCAACAAGTTTATAGTTTAATTTAAGTCTAAAAGGTCTGTTTGACAAGACAAAGAAACGAGCATACAAATTATAGTTTGTAACTTATAAGATATAAGATTTGTTTGGTAATAGTCGTTTAAAAATTTATAGTTTATAATTTATACATTTTTTGATAAGCTACTTTAAATAGCTTTTGAACTTATAACTTATAGTTTATTATTTTTTTTCACTAATTTTACTTTTATTATTGTAACTAAATTTTTTTACCTTTAAATTCTTACCGGGGCCTCTGGTATGTGGGTGGTGACTTCAACTTCGTTATCTCCTCAGATGAAAAGTGTGGTGGTGCTCTTGTTAATCAAACCTTGTGTGAGGCATTTTTTATGGCATTAATAATTGTCAACTCATCGACCTTAGTTTTTCGGGCTCTCCTTTCACTTGGACAAGAGGCCAACTAAATGAACGACTTAACATATTTTTGTTCAATGCAGGTTGGTACGAGTTATTCCTGACTACTAATGTGACACACTTGCCCATACCTTTGTCAGATCATGGTGTCTTGTGGCTTCGCACTCAATTGTGTAGAAAAGGCAATGGTACATGCTACTTTAAGTTCATTGGGTATTGGATAGATCACCCATATTTCAAAATTGAGTTTTCAAGGTCTTGGAAAGAAGAGTCTAACTAGAGTCAAAATATCGATAGTACTACGGTGAGCCTTAAGATTTAGAATAAAGACGTTTTTGGTAATATTTTCAAAAGAAAATAGAGGATCTTTATTAGACATTAATCGAGTTCTTCAAACCAATCTGAATAATAAACTTAATATTTCGAGGAACATGCTTTGGGAAGAGTACAACACAATTGTTCACTATTAAGAGTTTTATTGGTACCAACAGACTCATAGTAAGTGGATTGCTCTTGATGACCAGAAATCTAGATACTTTCATATGTCAACATTGAAATGCAGAAGATGCAATAATTTTGTCGCCCTCGAAGATCAAAATGATGAGTGGGTTTATGATGAGGATCAATTAAAACATCATGTCATGGAGTTCTACAATACACTCTACTCTTCTAACAGGTACTTGGAGTGCCCTTTTCACACACAAAATAACTTCCCCATGATAAAGCTCAGTGACCAAGCCCAACTCGCGAGGCAAGTGACAATGGAGGAAACTAAAAGTGCTTTGTTTAGTATGAAGAGTTTCAAATCTCCATTTTCTTTAAAAGCCAGTGCGATTTGGTTGGTGTATATCTCCATAGACCTATCTTGAAGTGCTTTAATGATCCAACGAAGATAAGGATGGTGAACCAAATCCTCATTACTCTTATTCCTAAGGGTGAGGATCATGCGAAGATGTCTCGGTTTTGTTTGCTTTGTTTAATGTGGCCTATAAGGCACTTACTAAGATGACGGCTCAAAAATTGAGGAACATCTCTCCCTATGTGGTGGACCATACTCAAAGTAGTTTCATTCCTAGGCAATCTACAATGGAAATGTCCTGGTGCTTCAAGAATACATCCACTCTATGAACAATATGAAATGAAATATTGGCTATATGATAATAAATCTTGACTTGAATAAGGCTTATGATAGATTGGAGTGGAACTTTATCTCTGACACTGTGAATCATTGTCATTCCTCTTACTTTAAATACTTTGATTGAACATTGTATCTCTTTTTCTTCCATGTGCATACATTGGAATGGAGGTCAAACAAATGCTTTTGTCTCATCCCTTGGACTTATACAAGAAGATATGATTTCCTATTATCTCTTTGTGCTTGCCTTAGAAATATTAGGAGATAAATTTTTTGATTTAGTTAACTCTAATGTTTGAAAACCTCTCAGCGTTGGTCGCAGAAGTGCTCCAAAAATTTCTCATGTTTGTTTTGCAGATGATATTGTCTTAATTGCCGAAGCTTTTATGGATCAAGCTTATCTTATACGTGAGACCTTACAAGAATTTTGGTTGAAGTCTGACCAAATGTCGGTGTAAGCCTTAAAGCCAATCTATTTTATATAGATTAATTATTATTCATATCATGGATTTAAATCATATATCTTTTTTTTATATACGTATAAGACACCATTTATTATGTTGTTAACCGTATAATATAATAAAGTCTTTAGAATAGATAGTTCGTTTAATAGAACATCAAATGTGACTTAATCATGAGATCATATTGAACATTAGAACACTATTCTTAAAGTATTCATACTCAAAGTATTATTGTTAATTAGGACAACAATAATACATCGAGACTATTATGTGAGTAGACTGATGACCACATCTCACGAGTCATGGATATCAGATATCAAGTCGCCACCTATGTATACATATTAGGTGTAATATTTATATTAGATTGATCCGCTATGAGAATGCTACATAATTGTTATGTAAGTGTAATTAGTGATTCCCATGCGATCATAGTAAGTAGTCCTTTGACTTGAAGTCGCTATGATCTTTACATGGGGAGTTGTAGGCTTTAAGACCATCAAACGTTGTCTGTAACATGACAATCATAAAAGTGGTTATTGGGCCTACAATATAACATATGGATGGGTGTGAGTCATGTAGATAAAATTTGTCAATCCTACATAACATAAGTCATGTCTTGGGCCATTCGATTGAGTGAAACTGTGGAAATGCATAACCATGTTAGAATGGACCAATATTTGATATTGGGTCCAATGGTTTTACTTGACTACTCTGGATCGAGAAATAAATAATTGAACATTACAAGAATGACACATATTGTGACTTACGTTCCATTAGACATTTGAACGAATGGACAATTATTGCACAATAAATAATGGTCGCCGATTTTCTCATGATATGAGTAGCAATGATGCATTGCTAGGTGTCAATCATTGTTTATAATATTTATATTATATAAACTATATATAATATTTAATATCATTACAATTTCAGTGAAAACTTATAAGAGTCACGCACATAGAGTATTAACAGTGGAATAAAAGATTAAATTAAATAAGATTTGATTTAATTTCATGTTAATAATATTAAATATGATTAATACATTAACATATTATAATTTATTTAATTGAATATGATTCGATTAAATAAACAATCATTGACAATTAATTTAATTAAATATTATTTAATTTAATTAATTAATAGTTTATATTTAATTAAAAGAGTTTAATTAAATATAATTATTTAGGATTTATTTTTGGGTTAGACCCAAAATAAAAATAGTAGAAAAGCACATTCCCAAGCAACCTTGATTACCGCTATACTCATAGAATAGCTAGCACCATGTTTCGTTTTGTGCTCGCGTAGACTATATTGAGACGTCGGTAAATTTTGCGTTGATGATCACAGTAAAAGCACTCTTTGAGAGAGATGCTTCGTGTTGGTGATTTGCATCCTCCTCGATGCTTTAAGAGGTAAAAACATAAATTCATCCATGAAATTTTTGTGCTTATGTGGTCATTGGCTATGGGATTGTTCCGCTCATGAGAATAATTTTAAAAGAGTTTTAAAAGTCTATCTCTTGATTTCTGAACACCAAAAGATCAATCTTAATAAATCCAAAGTATTCATGTCTAAGAATATCGGGGGATAGAAAGACGATTGAGATCATTGTTGCTTTGGAGATTGAAGCCACCAATGTTCTTGGAAATTACTTGGGGGTCCCTCTTTTTCATTAGAAGATTTCTGTAACATCCTCTAAATTTATTATTTAAAATAATTAAGACTTATAAATATATATATATATATATATATATATTTCATTATTAATTTAGGTGTGATAATTATTTGTCTTGTTCGACTTATTGTAGTTGATAAAATTATTAGTAAGAATTATTTAATCAATGGAGAAGTTTTATATAATTATATATATATATATATATATATATATATATATATATATATATGTTTTTTTAGTACAAGAAGAATTTGAGCTAAGGGTTTGTGGCTAGGTGTGACCCAACCCATAATAGAAATTTGGGCTTGGAGTTGGTGGCTTAGTTTTTGTATGATCAAGGTTAAGAAAAAAAAAGAAATAATAAATAAATAAAATAATATTTTCTCCCTTCTTTTCTTTATTTGGGCCCAACACTATCTACCCAATAATCTCCACTTTAAATTTTTCCTAAAGTCCACAATATTTCGATACTAAGTAATAGTAAGTAGAAAAAAAATACCGAAACCCTAGCCGTCATCTCCTTCACACCTCATCTCTTTCGTGCGGCAAGCTTTTCGTGTGAACAACTTCGTGGGGGCTTAGAGTTTCGTACTAGGAAGAAAAGCGGCCAAGGTAAGGGCTTTTCCCCACACAAATTTGAGTTAGACCGTTAGTTGGATGACACAGAACTAATAATTGTAATTGCTTGCTTTTGAAAGAAATAAATGTAGACTAATAAAATAAAATAATGGAATATGAAATCCTTTACGTTGAGTTCGATATGTAATGTATGTCTTTTTAAGAAATAAAATATGAATTTTTATATTATACATGATAGAGTTTTAATTTTTATGATGGATATGAAGCCAAATATGATTTTTCTTATGTTATATATATGATAAAGTTTTGATTTTGATGATGTATTATGAGTTGGAGTTTGAAGTTTCTTGTTATATATAAAGTTTTAATCTTTATGGTGTAAATGAAGTCAAGTCCCGATTTTTATGCGTACGTGGTGAAAATTATTATTGAATGATTATTTGTCTATGAATATATGATTCTCATGATAAGGATGTGTGATATGTGATCTTTGTGATGTGAATAAGATGATGGTTTTAAAAAAGTGATTTTTTGAATGTATATGACATGATTCTTAGTGGGTTGTGTGCGAGTATAATTGTGATAATATATGGTCATATCATGGCATATGCATCTTCGTGGGAGTTGCCTTAGTGGCAGGTTTATTTTCCCCATTGGTATGAGTGATCTTTCTGTGTGGAAGTTGCCTTAGTGGCAGGTTTATATCCGGATCATATAGTTTTAGGAGCATGCATTATGCATATTTTTTATATACGATTTACTGATTGCGCATTTTTTTCTTTTAAATTACAAGTTTTTACCTTTATATGTTTTGTGTTATTCTTCTATATGTTTAGCTTTGGTTTGATGTGGATGATGGAAAAAATTGACCCTTACAACAATATTTTAGGTACTAATGAGTTCGAGGAGATTCAAGAGTAATTGATGAGTATTAACGTGCGGTGAACGTGGGGTAAAAATGGGGTTTTCAAGACAATTTTGTAATAATAAGTATTGCTGCAAAATTTCTATGTTTATTTATTTTTTTTAATTTTTGTCACTAAACTTTTAAATGCATTCGAATTCTATAAATGCGGAAGTGGATTTTTGCTTCCGTTAGGAATAATTGATTTTTCCTTTATTTTAGCTTGAATAAACCTTTTTTTATAATATTAAACAAATGTGATTGTTACTAATTATTTAAAAGCATAAATGTGATTGTTACTAATTATTTAAAAGTATAAATGTAGATATTCTTACCAAAAAAAACTTATTGTAAATTTTTCTAAAAGTATTTTTTTTTAGTAATGTTTTGGACCAAAAATCGGGGGCGTTACAATTTCAAAAGACACATACTCTTTTATCTTATAGCGTGTGAGAAAGAAACTTACTGGGTGAAAAACTAATAATTTGTCTTTTACAGATAGGATCACTCTTGCACAAGCATCCCTCTCTTTTATCTTGGGACACACGATGCAGAGCTACTTGATCTCGACTTTTTATTTGGGGAACCGAGAAGATATGTTGAAATTTTATTTGGGGAAGCACTGAGGACCATCACAAATGCTATTTGATATCTTAGGACAAGAAGTGCTCTCCAAAGAAGGAAGGTGGACTTGGATTCAAAAACATGAGATTTTTTAACAAAGCTCATATGTTGAAGTTAGCTTGGCAACTTGTAGTGTGTCCAAATAAGCTTTGGGTTGGAGTGATGCGAGCCAAATATGGATGTGGTGTTGACGTCATGCCTAAGATAACTCCTCACAACAATGCATCTTATATTTGGCAAGCTATCGCTCAAGTTTGGCCGAAGGTGGAATGCAATATAACTTGGACAATGTGTAATGGTCAAGATACTAGGTTTTGGAAAGACATTTGGATCGTTGGTTGTGGCCCTATCTAGGATCAATGAAATGGTCAGATCCCTACAGGTCAAGCTAAGTACCCGATATCCTTTTATGCAGATAATAATAGTTGGCACATGGATATGTTTGAGCGCCTCCTTTTGGATGATATTTGTGCTAAGACTGAAGCTACTAAACCTCCCATCAAGAATGCAGAAGCGAACTTCCCAAATTAGACTCCTACTCCTGACGGTCAATTCTCTCTTAAGTCGGCCTATGACATCTTAGCTAACCAGGAAGAGGATAGTGAGAACGAGCATGATTCTATGTTCCTTAAAGATTAAGAATGGCTCGATCCTAATAACTTCAGGCCTTTCATTTGGAAATTAGCCCATGTAAAAATCTTGACTAATAAGGAGCAGAAGAGACACAACATGACATCAAACGATACTTGCAATTCTAGTCGTGAATCCATAATGCATATACTTCATGATTGTGAGTCGGTGTCATAATTTTGGAATAACATCATAAATCCAACTCAGTTGAGTTGTTTCTTCCGCTTGTGTATGAACTCTTGGCTGAATTGGAATCTATCTACTAACATTATTAGTTGTGTTCTTTGATCTTGGTCTACTTGTTTTGGTGTCATAGTTTTGAGGCTTTGGAAAGATACGAATAAACTTGTGTTGTCAAATTCCTCTAATTTATACATGGTTTTTGGATTCAAACCCAACATCATGTTCATCTAGTTGTTAAATAGAGTAGTAAACCCCTTGGGTTTTGGGAACACAAGAATACTAGTATTGAGACTACTTGAAAATCACCTCATCTAAATATTATAAGGTGAATGTAGATGGTGCCTTCTAAAGTGGCTAAAATATCACTAGAAGGGGGGGTTGAATAGAGATATTTTCAGTTTTAATAATTTTTTAAGTGTTTAAAATAGTATCCTCTTTGAGAGGATGAAAGTCAGAGGATGAAAATTTTAAACTTTAAGTAAGAACTGAATAAATAAAAGATCGAGAGAGTATGGAAGATGACACACACAACTTTTATACTTGTTCACCCAAAGATGACTACGTCTAGTCCGCACACCCTTGTGAGTTTTTTACTATGAATCAAACTTATCAACATCTCACAGAGGCTAGTTACATTTCGTGCGTTTTTTGGCCTCACCAAGCTTACAATTTTTTCTTACATACCTCAACTATTTCCAAGTGTAACTCACTTGGAAATTATACAATTATATGAGATGAGTATTTTGATGTTTCTCTTTTACTAACACTTTCTAAATGGATATTTCAAACATATAGTGTAAAACTAGATAAAGTATTAAGAGAGGATGAGTTTACTTTTGATAGCTCTTATAAGTGTTCTTTTTATGCTTTGTAGTTGTGTATTGAATGATGAAGAGCTCCCTTCCTTTTATAGAGTTTTGTGATACTCTATCCATGTGTTAAAACACTTTATGACCGTTGGGGACATAATCAAAAGTCCAAGGTCTGTTATCTTAATTATAGAAATGTCATCCAACTGTCCTTTGTATTGTTTGAGCGTAGGAGGATGGGAATTCAACTTATCGTCGTATAGGAGGTTCAATCATCTTAGATGTTTGGATATGAGCTGTCCTTTTCATTTTTCCATTCTCCAAGACATGTAAGACTCTACTTTTGTCTTGTTCAGTACAACCTTTTTGTACTTTGATGTGTTGGGTCATTTTCAACATATGAGGATGAAGTGAGCTGGAGGTTCATCCTCTTATAGTTCATCCTTTTTCATTTATCCTCTGGCCTTTGACCTCTTCATTTAAATTTCTTTTTCTTTCAATCTTTAACACTGATTTAACTTCTCCTTTGTGATAAGAAATCATTGTTATAGTGACATTGAATATTTTGCATATTTGATAGTTCATTCTTTTGAGGGTTCATCCTCTTGTGTGTCTATCCTCCAGTTTTGAAAACTTGTTGAATTGACTTAGATTTTTCTCTTTTGCATCTTAATGAAGAGTAACCTGTTTTCTAATATAAATTCACTCAAAAGCACATGTTAGATAACACACATATTAATAATCTTTGAAATAATTTTGTTATCATTAAAACATTTGAGAGAGATTTTGTCTCAACACCTTCCAACATACTACACGCAATTTGTCCTTTGGTAGACTCATTCGCGATGAGAATGACAATTATTATATTGGTAACTATGGGAATCTAGGTGCTGAAAATGTTCTTTTTATTGAAGTTTTGGCTCTTCTTCCAGGTGTTAGAGTGACTCGTGATATAGACTTAAAAAAAATTGTTTTTTGAAAGCGACTCTAAACCTCTTATTCACATGGTCAAAGGTGTGTCTCTTACCCCATTATCGGGTCTCTAACTTGTCTTGAAAGAGGTCAATTATCTCCTCCATCTTCCTGATATGAGTATTTCTCTTCATCATATCTTATGTGAAGTTAATCGTTGTGCAAATTTTCTAGGAAAATAAGGTCTGCACGCCTATATGAATTTACGTTTCCTTATTGAATTTTCTACTTTATTTAATAACATTCTGCATATTGATTTTAAAGGGGCAAATCTCTCTTATTCTAATTAATAAACTAGCTCTTTTTACATAAAAAAAAAAAGAATAATAATAAATTGAGCACATGTTTAAATGTTTATATCTGATATGCTATTATAACTTTTAAAAAGTCCACCCAATATTAAATTATACACTAATGTGATGAGTAGCTTGTTTTCTTTTTTCACTCAAGTAATTTAGTGTCAGTTTATTTTACGAATTTTTTTTTTAAATTTTATGTTAATTTTATTCATTAATAAGATAAAAGACTTTGTAAAGTAGACAATTGTTTAAATTTCTAGAAATAATAAATAATTTAAAAAAAATATTTCTTTATTTTTAAAAATACGTCTTTATTATCTAGTATTTTATCTTTTTTCTATGACAATATTTCACTTAAAAAGTCTCACATCAAAATAAAATAAACACATATTTTAAAAAAATAAAAACACAATATTTTCACAAAATAAATGATGATTTATTTTTTAAAAGATGAAGACAAATCAAATCAATCAAATTTAATTGATTTGAATCATTTCCTCTTCAAAACATGAGTCGATTTATTGCATATATCTGCCTCTCTAGCAATTTAAGAGTTTTTATTATTTTCTTTAAAAAAAAAAGAGCTTATATTATTTGCTTAAATATATAATTAGTTCGTATGAAGGTAAGAAATTTGATTATAGATCTTATAAAATAAAATAAAAATTCTTTTAAGATTTTGTAAAATGTAAATATATTCGTTTTATTTCTTGCAAAAAGAAGAAATTTGATTTTAAATTCTACAAAAAGTTCATGTTGTCAGAGTTTTTTTATAATTAAATCAACTAATAATTGAACTAAATCAATCAATAGAAATATATATTTTTGAATCATTACAAAATAGGATTAAATATATTTTCCTATAAAATTTCAACTTTTCAATTTTAATCTTTATAAACAATAAATTCAACTTTTAGTTCTACAATTTTATTATGTATGCACTTTAAGTCCTTACAATTAAACCTACATATGTTTTTAAATGAATTTATCCAATCATGGTTACAACATTATAATAACTTTATCTACAAAAAATAATGGGCTCACAATTTGATATATAGGTCATATACTTGTTGTTTTTATTTTGAATTTTATATATTTAAAAAAATTATATTTACTTCATCTAAAGTTTAACAATTTTAAATTTTTATGGAAGAACTTCTTATAATGTTCTTAACATGCTTTAAAAAAATTTAAAATTAAATAATAATTAAATATATTTCATTTTTTTAGGGACAAAATCTATGTGCTGGATATTTTTGCAAGAACTGAAAATTTTATTTTTTTGCAAAGACTAAAATTAAAAGAATGAAATTTTAATTTATAGAAACTAAATACATATTTTATCCTACGAAATATAAAGAAAACCATAGTTTTGCACCTAAATAAAACAGAAAGTGGCATCAAAAAATTTGTTTAGATGCAAGAATATGGTCATATATGTTTATATTTGTAATAGTGCAACTTTTTGTTTATAATAAAACTTATTTCAACTAGTTAATGATATATTTTCTTTTAACTCGTTGTGCAAAGTGGTTTCATTATTAGTTGATTTAATTGAGAGAAAAAAAATATATAAATTTTCTGTAAGGATTAAAATTAAATTTCTTGCATTTTGCAAGAACTAATTATATATTTATATCTTAAGCAATTAATTACTCAAATGTTAAAAAACTAACGGTATAGATTAAAACGAAAAATATTTGCATTTTGCAAAAAGGTAAACAGAATTTTTTATTTTACATGAACGAAAATCAAATTTTTTATATTTTATAATGACTAATTACATATTTAATTTTTTTATTGAGACATTTAAATATTTTTTTAAACAACAGAAATTCAAGAGTCAACATTTATAATTTTCGTCTCAATTACAAACTACAAATCTTCTTTTAGTCAAAAAGAAGATTGGGTTAGGTATCAATTTGCCGTCCAAAATCTTCTACATTATTCACACTTTTTCCTTTGTAATAAAAATAGGATCCTAATTCATCCCATTAATTGCATCGCATGCATGATACGCAATCACAAACTAACAAGCAATCTATTTCTATTCTAGGAACATTCGGTTCAGGCTCTGTGATACGCAATCACAAACTAACAGGCGTTATGCTCATCTTGTTGCACAGCTTTAAGTAAGAGAAAGAATAGATTGGACTCTCTTAGACTTCGTAAGATTTAAGTGTTAAAAAAATTTAAAGTTTAAGTTTAGTTTGCTGTAGGTATGTCGTAAGTTTAGTTTTTAGATTTGAGAGATGAAAGTTTAAAATGACTTGTTAACTTATTTAAAAGTCTATTACATTTTAATATATTTAAATAAGTAATTAAATATATAGATAAACGAGTTAACGTATCAATAAAATTAAGTAAAATTTTGATATTTAATTTGATATTTTGAAATTTTTGACTTTATACGTCATCTTATTTTAATTGTATTCTATAATAATACATTGAATAAATTGCACTAATCTCCCTTAAGGTTTACTTAAAAAATAAAAACACCCCATTTAGTTTTAAAGTAAATATTAATTTTTTTAAAATTTCTCTCAAAGTGACAAACAACATTTTATACTTTAAGATCGTTAATCCACGGTTAACAGATTTATTTTCATCAATAATTCATTTGAGAGTGAAAAATATGAGAGAGTAGAGAGAAATAAAAAAAATATTTTAATATTTTTAATAGCTTATACTTTGAACAAAAAGTTATTCCATATTTTAGGGAGGGACAACAATTCTAATTTTTGTCTAGTCCCTGTAAATCAAATAAGGTACACTAATAATTATTTTGTCAAGTCCCCTATTGTTTAGCAAATCAAAGACACTCGTGTTGTCGTTGCGTCAAAAGTCCAACTTTTTTTGTGGTGGATTGACTAAGTTGTTTGCAAAATTTAGAGGTAGTTCACAAAATCCTTTAATAATAAAGTCACGTTGATATAAATATTATATACTTCACTTTGAAAAATGGTAAGAAGAATATGTATTTGGCTCATAATTAACAACTTATTTTGGAGAATAAAGTAAATAATATTAACAATTGATAATTAAAGGAATAATTGATATTATTTATATATGCATGATCAACTAGAGGTTGTTATATATAATATTAATTATTGATTTACTTACTTTATCAACCTCACACTTTAGAAAAGTTAAATTCAAAAAATATTTATTTTAAAAATATAGTTTCATAGTCTTATTGGAAAATAAATTTTTTTTAAGGCTAAATATTAATAAATTCATTATTTAAGGTCAAATAAAAATATAATTTTATAAGTTATTTTGTTTCCTCAGCCTGTATTTTTTTTAAAGACAAAAATTAACATGAGGCAATATGAACAACAAAATCATAAAAACAAAATATCAAATCTTTATAATTAAATATATGGTTTTTGCCATAAATTACGCCAATCATTTCAATTGTTGATTTCCGAAAAATTACAGGGTAAGCCATGAAAATGTTATTTTCTTTGAATGCAAAACGGAATTAAAATGTGAAAATGAAAGAAAAAAAATATCAGTAATGAAAATATAAAGTTATTAGTCTATTATAATTAAAAAAGTTAAATTTACAAATGAATGACTTAAAATGCAGCTTTGAAAACAAATACTAAACTATGAATGTGATACTTTATCTTTTAATAAATTATTATGTGAATGACAATCTTTTAACTATTTGATTTGTGATAAATATTTGTCTATTGTATATTTATATAGTAAAATATAATTATTGTATATACTCTCTCTGTCTCAAATTGTACGTCACTTTGACAATTTCACACAATCTAAGAAATGTAGTATTGAAAAGAGGAATTAAAGTTACTTTACAAAAACACCCTCTATTAATGGTATAAGAAACATAAATTAAAAGAATTAAAAAAAGATAGTTAGGGACATAATAGAAAAATTAGTATTTATGGTTCTTCTTATTGTAAAGTGACATATAATTTAGAACAAACATATTTTGCTAGAATGACATATAATTTACTATCTTTTCTAAGATAAAAAAAAAAAAGAATGACATGTAATTTGGAACATAGGAAGTAACACCTTGCACATTTTTTTATTCATCAACGACAAACATTTGTCCCATATATGATGTGTGCAACAATCTTTGATTAATAAATTATAATGTTTCTTACAAGTTTATCTACAAGATGTTAAAGACAAACGTTATAATCAAATATACATTTCTCTTTTAATCAACATGAGAAATGTTATCTTTTAACCAATTAATTCGATACAAATATTTGTGTCGTTCATATTTATATCTTAACTTATTAATTCGTGAATGACGTCCTTTTAACTAATAAATTAGAGAGTAACATTAGTCCTGTGAGTAATTTGTACATTAAATTATAATTAGTAGTGAATAATTTTCTATACACTTTTCTCACTCAAGTTTCATACAAAAATTTCACATTATATACATATGTGACAAATATGTGTCTCGTGCTTAGTTTGTACAATAATTAAGTTATATTTAGTTTATTATAATTTTTCTCACGTCTTTATATGGAAAAGTTTAAGAGACATTTTGTTAATGAAATTCACATCTTTCTTTTAACTAATTAACTTGTGAAGACCATCTTTTATATACAACTGTTGTTTTAACATAATAGATCACTCATCAATAGTTGAAATTTGTTTCATCAATGGCATAGGTCAAAGGCTTAGTTGAATCATTCAACAAAATATGCATTGGATACACAAAAGTGACACCCATATTGCAAGAAGAGAAAACTTAAGTCGAATCACTCAACAAATTCTTCATTGGTTACACAAAAGTGACACCTAGATTGCAAGAAGAGAAAACTTAAAGAAAAATGTCACTTGAACATCAATTTGATTATATCTTTTTTATTATTTTAATATTAAATCTAATAACTCTTACCCAAATAAAATTGAGTACATGTTTGATGTTGTTCGGTTTTGAACTCAATTTCCCAGCTCTAAGATGGAATGTGGAAGCTTGTTGTTTAAGAGGACGACAACGACATCTCTGAGCTACACGTTAGAGTGGTTTAACTGCACACACTCCAACGATCAAGTAAGTATTTGTTTAAGAGTGAGATATTTTTAGGGTTAGAATTCCATATACCTTTTATCATACCAAATGTCCTTTTTATACCATATTGTTGTGATGTGATTGATGTCATCTAGTGGTTGACATTTTCATCATACGGTGACCGATGACAATATATGAGAACTACGGTGAACTGCTTACTTCAGATCCCTTTGAAGCTATCATGTGACTGGGATCAAAGGTGCATGTGAGTTATCGTGGTTTATCCACTTCAGATCCTTTTCAATATCATTGTGTGGCAACGAATGCATGTGCATGTGAGTTAAAGTAATACTCGATTTCATATTCCTTAGTTGAGTAGAGATATGCCACACTTTGAGAAACTTTTACGTTCTTGTAATCTAGATCATTTCGATTCGAGATTGACGCATTTCTTCGATGAACTTAGGCCACTCTAATATGAGTTTGGCCCAAAACAAATATCATAGTCGATTTGTTAATATCACGATAAGCTGCTGTGATTTTTAAAAATTATAATTTGTAGTTTTTGAAAATTAAAGTGATTCATCGTAACTTTGTCAAGTTTGCTATAATAATGAGTGTGTTTATTTCAGATTTTTTCATGAAAAAATCTATTTTTTTTAAACAAAAAATTATTTTTTATTGTTTGAATGATGTTTGTTTCAAATTTTTGAAAAATCATTTTTTGGCTAAAAATGAAAAGCTAAAAATAGTAGTTTCTCACATTCGCTCCGCTATAGATGAGAGAGAAATATGTCACAAAGTTTAAAAATACGGAATTTAACTCAATAATGAGATAAAAATGATGTAATTACCCTTACCCTTTTTTAAAAATTCAAAATTGTCCTCCATCAATTTTTACTAGGTTTTCATATATATATATATATATGATCAGCACAAACACAAATTGTTTAGATAAATTTTATATGAATATTTCAAACTTTTATTATAACATGTTACTTTTTTTAGTTCAATTTACGGTCAATTTTTTCTATCGCAAAAATATTCTCCATTATTTTAAATATTTTATATAAAATATTTTGTAGTAGCAAAACATTGAATGTATTTAAATTGGTAAAAAAAAAGTATGAAGTCTATTATAAGGTTTAATTTCGTTGTTGATATTAGTTTTGAAAAAGGGGGAGAGGAAGAGTATATAAAAAGGAGAGGTAGAGAGATATAACGTAGAAAAAGAGAGAGATTAATGTATTTAAAAAAATAATGTATTTTAAGGTAATTTTATAGTTTAAAAAATCACTTTTATAAAATTATATACAAATAGATTAAAAATCATTTTTATGATAGTAAACAAACAGAAATTAAAAAATCATTTTCTAAACAAATCTCTACAAAATAATCTCTAAATTTTCTAAATTAAAAATTATTTTTATTTAAGTTCAAACAAACGCACTCAATAAATATACACTTTAATGAATGAGAAGCGTATTTTTTAAAAGATGAAAACAAATCAAATCAACCAAATTTAATTGATTATAATCATATTTCTCTTTGTTCAAATGACAAAATTCAACTGACAAATATCGATATTGTTAAACTAGACATTATATTATGAATTTAAACATCCAACATTACATTTGGATATATAAATTTAAGTGTTCCTTACCACCCCACCTACCCAAAAAAACCATATTCCTCTCCATAACTTGAGTCAATCTATCGCATCATCTACCTCTAGTAGAAGTTCAAGAGTTTGTTTTTTTTTAACATGAGACTTCCAAAGTTTACATTTATAGTATTTCTCAAGGGAAATGGAATGTTAATACTTGTTTTTTATTACTATTATCTTTTTTAGGAAAAAAAATTAAGGTCAAATATCTAATTTTCCAGCTAAAATTATCTATCTTTTTTCTATATTTATCAGATGAAATATTATAAAAAAATGACACTTATGAAATATAAAATTCAAATTCAAAACATAATATTAAATTTAATAATATCAAACGTTTAATTGTTGAAGAAAATCTTACTATAAAAGTGTCCACGTTACCAGACACTTTTTCTGTCATTGATAGCATCTTAACATCCTTTAATTAATTCCATTCATTGCCTCGCATGCACACTTCGTGGTTTTCTATCTGTATTCATGCCACGCCGAACCAACGTGAATTTTAGCGGTTAGCTTTATTTAATTTTGCTGACACTACAAATTAATTACGCTATTGCCAGCCATACGCAATCACAAATTAACAAGCATATATTATATGCATCCATTTTTGGAACATTCGGTTCAGGCTCAATGCGTGAGCTTCAAAGGCATTGATTAATCACCACTTTATTATTATTATTATTATTATTATTATTATTATTATTATTATTATTATTATTATTATTATTATTATTATTCACATCGTGTGCATTATGCTCATCTCGTTGCACAGCTTTACGTAACGGCCACTTGCGTATTGGAAGCAAAAGCAACCATTATTTAAAGTTTGGATTTTTTTCTTTTACTTAAAAATGGTTAGCCTTTTATTAATTATTAATAATAAAAAATGCTAATAAATATATTTGAGACACTTGTTAACAACTAATTTTGTTGGATACAACTAGGATTGTCAATAAAAAGACGAGGAATAACTAAAGATGTGGTTAATCTTGATAAAACATAAATTATCTTATTGGCTTGGAACAAACTCAACATTTGATCGGTTTCTAAAAATCGAAGAAAAATAATCCGACAATCAAAGAGGATTAGCATTTGGC
The DNA here is from genome assembly GCA_037974295.1 of Cicer cuneatum. Lineage (NCBI taxonomy): Eukaryota > Viridiplantae > Streptophyta > Magnoliopsida > Fabales > Fabaceae > Cicer > Cicer cuneatum. The sequence goes on along the minus strand of JBBPBO010000001.1, from coordinate 68,454,518 downwards.
CCAACATATTTAGAAGTTTAAATAAATGACATAATGCAATTTTTTAAATAAAAAATAACAAAAAATATATAAAAGAATTTTTTTAATACTTTCAAATACGAACTCAAGTCAAAACCAACATGAGAGTTTTATTTTGACCAATAGAATTAAATAAACATTTACAACTAATATATATGTGTATTATATTGTATATTCACAGTTAAGTTGAATTTTTTTATAATTTTCTATTGGATCAGTCCTAGAGAAAATAACTCCTAATTTAGACACATGCATACTCTCTTTTAGAAGGGAATTTGTCTACAACACATTACCTTAAGATGAAGTTATTGCACCTATCGTAAAGCTGTTAGTAACCCAATTTGCTTTACCTTCAATAATTGAACAAAGCGGAAAAATTTATTATATTTCAGCTGACACGAGGAAAAAGAAGCATAAGTTGTATTGATTCGATACTTTATTTATAATTTTATTTTTCTTTATTTACTTAGTTTAATAACTGAATGTCTTTAAAATATTGAGATCTATATAGAAAGATATTAAGTTTTGATATTATTTTCTCATTTCCAATTCAACTTTTTCTTTACTTTTTTATTCTTTTTGAAAAACACAATTTTATTCTTCTTTATAACTTCGGTTATTTTTAAGAAAATCGTACAAAACTTCATAACTTCATTTAAAAGCAGACAAATACACATGTTTATGTCTCCATGCACAGTAGTGACTTATAAATATAATAAATATAAAATATCTATCTATTATATTCGATATAAATTTAAAGAGTAGTTTTATCAAAAAAAAGACGAGACCAGAAGGAAATCTCCCCCATTGAACTACACCCAATTAGTAAATAACCTCATAGGAATTAGTAATCAACCAAACAAGTAGACTATGAACTATTAATCAACCAAACAACTCAACCCCAATCCTTCTTACTTTTATTTTTTTATTTTAATAATCCCTTCATACTAGCTTTATTATTTTGAAAGCATAATGCATGGATTGTGAATTCCACTAAGCTTTCCATTGGTTCGTTTTTGTTGAAATATTTTTTTCACAAAATTTGAACAAAATCAAATTTATGTGGTATATATTTTATATAAATCATATACGAGTCAAATATTTGTCATTGATTAATTAATTTAAAATTATTTTCTCGAATCAACTAATTAAAAGATAAATGTGTATTTCATTAGTAGTGTATCTCTTCATTATCTTCTGATAAAAATTTAAAGAAAATTAAAATACAGATATCAAGAACAAATACTTATTATTAATGAATTAGTTACAAGAAAAATATGTATTTTATTAGTTGTATGCCTCTTAATTATTATCTTCTAAATAAAAATTTGAAGAAAATTACAATACAATTGTTATAGTTTACTGTATAAACTATACACAAGACAAATACTTATTATTAATCAATTAGTTAAAAACGATATTTCATCAATTAGTTAGTTAATATAGAAATATATTTTTCATTATTATTGTATGTCTTGAATTTCTTCTAAATAAAATTTTAAAAAATGTTATACACTAGACAAATATTTTTTAATGGTATTTAATTAAAAGATGATATTTTAAAATTAATTAGTTAAAAGATAAATATATATTTTATTAATAATATGTATTTTGAATATTTTCTAAATAAAAATTTGAAAAAAATTATAAAATATATTAATTTTAATTTATAATATAATCGTACACGAAACAAATATATATTTGTCACTAATCAGATATTTATAAATCTAGATAATGTTTTTTTCTCAATAAAATTCATTTTTATACTTTAATATCAATTTATATTAATATAATATTTTTACAAATAAATTAGAGAATATATATATATATATATATATATATATATATATATATATAAATATTTTATTTGAAAGAAATGAGTATATCACATTTGAATAATTTTACTAAAACTTTGGCAGTAATTAGCAACACGTTACCCGTAAGAATGTTCGGGTATTTTTCTAATAGTTTATAAGTTAAATTGTGAATATAAACTTTGATAAAAA
>JBBPBO010000001.1:68250673-68452312 GCA_037974295.1 Cicer cuneatum | reverse complement strand
AAAAAAAAAACTTCAAGACATAATTAAAAAAAAAAAAAAGCCTTCAAGACATTTCCCTCTCGTATCTTCTCGGCGCCGTCAGCTTTCACCGCCGGCAGCACCACCTCCGACTTCTGCAAGTCTGGTGTGCCCGCTCGGTTCCGGAAACTCTTTTGTGCATCAATATTTGAACAAGGTAAACTCTTCATTGTTCTTGTCCTATTTTCTGCTGCCACTCTGTTTTCACTTTCACCGCGTTTCTGTTTCAGCCTCAGCGCTTTTTTTTTTTTTTTCCCATTCCTTTGTTTCTTTTTCAGCATTTTTTCTGCCTCTCATATGGTATCATCATTTCGTCTCAACTAATTTATGACTTATTTTTGCATTCTTCTATTTTTGAGCTTTTATATGCGTATGTTATAAATTTTGTGTGTTTGCTTTGAAAAGAATTAATTTTGAATGAATTGATTTTAGATAAAAGTGAATTGAATGTAAAATGATTTATTTATGTTTGGATAGATCCACATAAAGTTATTTGAACCATAAATTTATGTAAAAATAATGTTTGGAGTCAAAAGCTACAAATCCTAGAATCAGTTTTAGAGGCAAAATCAATTCCAATAGACATTGCCCAAACATGTTAAAATCAATTTAATGTTTCTGGAATCACTTTTGATTCTCTTTAGCTTGAAACAAAATACACACTCTGAGTAGCGCTACCCGCTACACTGCAAGTCTGCAACAGCATTATTTGTAATTAACTACATATAGTATCAACAATAGGTCTGACCTTTTCTAGTATCTGCCATGACAAGAGTTTTATAGCACCACCAAGTTCCCTTTTCATATTTTTTTCTGTGATTGTATGTGGAATTAAAGTGCAATATGCATGTATTCTAGTTGATTTATTACATAATTTCTAGTTAAATTCTAGTTGACTAAGTCGTTTGTGAATTTTTTGTTAGAAATGAATAAGAATAATGAAAAGGCTTATCCAACAGAAGTTTGAGTAATCAGATGCCACTGCGAAGCTTCTGGGAGTAGAAAGAGTAGCATGAGGTAGTTGAATGCTGACTGTGTTGTGATTTTACTTGTAGGATGATTGCTGATTGCAGACTCTGATCATAACTGGGTGAAGCCCTTTCCATAATAGGGTGCCTGTGTTGTGATTTTACTTGTAGGATGATTGCTGATTGCAGACTCTGATCATAACTGGGTGAAGCCCTTTCCATAATAGGGTGCCTGCATTTGCTATCTGAACCCAACACCTTGGACTGTAACTGAAACACTGATATCTCAAGGAGAAAATTGCAGTTGGTTATCAAAGGAAAAAGTAGCTTGTTGGCCCCAGTATTTGAATAATGGCAGAGACTATAGTTACATCTGATCAACCTTCTACTTCCTCGCTCAACCCTGCCCGAATAATCTGTCACGTGTATGTTCTTCTAGAACTTATTATAGTTTTTTTAACATATTAGATTTTTATACTGAGATCAAGATTAAAATATGTTGCCTCACTTTTTGTTTTAAACTTTCTAGTTGATTAAACTTTCTAATCTGATGTATGAGAAAAGTAATATAGTTTTTCTATTTTCTTTGAGCTGTTTTTATTGGTGAACTTTAATTGGACTGATGAGCTGATATTTACTCATTTTTTCACTAGTTTCAGTTGTTAACCTTCATAGTTGAGTCATGCAGCATGTTGGTTGAAATAAAAACTTTACTCTAACTAATGTTTAAAAGGAATTCTGATTACTCTTGTGACTTGTGCGGTAAGCTATGAGATCTGCCATGAGATAGATAGTTAACTTCTAGAATAACTTTTGAAACTTAGAAGCATTCTTAACTCTGTCGCTGAATGTGTATGCAGAAAAATTTGGATTTTCAGTTTCAGTTATCTCATACTTTAACTAAGACCAGTTCTTTTTTTTTTTTTAATCTATTTTTATAGGTGAACTTTATTAAGACTGATGAGCTGTTATTTACTCATTTTTTCACTAGTTTCAGTTGTTAAACTTGATAGTTGAGTCATGCAGCATGTCATGTTATGTGTAGTTGAAATAAAACGTTACTTTGTGAGGTGGCCTATGAGACTTTCCAAGAGACAGATAGTTAACCTCTAGAATAACTTTTGAAACTTACAAGCATTCTTAGCTTTATCACTGGATGAATATGCAGAAAACTTTGGATTTTCAATTGCAGTTATCTCATACTTTAATTATGACCAGAGACCCTCTAGTTTGGGAAAATTGTCTTGATTTGAGTTTCATGTTATGTTAGCCTTTGCGATGAAAATTAATCAATTTCTTTTGAGATTTTTTTTTTTGGTGAATAATTACATTTTAGTAAGAGTACTGATCCAACTACTCTCTTTTATACCTTGTCATACAAAAATAGATGTCAGAAGCAGTTCTCCCAGTACACATGTCCTAGATGCAATTCACGATACTGCTCCCTCCAATGTTATAAAGTAAGTAAAGCTACCTCGAAGTTGATTTGAGGTGGTTATGTTTGATTCGAGTTGCAAAGCTCTGTGTGTGACCCAACACTGTTAACTACTGGATTTTACATCATGTTATGTGACACTAGCATTTCAATTTTAATGCTGCATGTTATATTTAGAAGATATATTTTGATGAGGCTATCAAGCCAGGGTACTGCTCTTGTAGTGTGACTGCCTTGTTTCTGTGCATGTATCTTTGTGTTTTCATAGTTCATATGATTGTACAAGTGCCTACTTTACTTCGGTCAGTGGTCCAATGATGACAACTTTTTATTTTGCAATGTTATACTTTAATTTGATGTACATGATTTTGTAAAATTGGTGTTGCTCGCATGCTTTTTCTATGAGTGAATCATCAATTAATCACTGAATTGTAAAGGTCAGATCATTTGGTCCTTGAAATTAATGAAATTCCAAAATGTTCTGTGGAATTGAAAATCCTTGATCACATTAGACTCTCCAAGACAGTATCAGGTACCCTTAAAAACTAATGCGATCGAGAATCGTTGATTTCAGGGATATTTTTTTTAATTGGGTCATGCTAATTAGGGCACTTGTTAAGGAAACAAAAAAGGAAATAAAAAACAAGTTAAGTGAAAAATCTCACTTTTTACAATTCCAAAGTTTGAATTACACAACTTCCAAGATTTTTTTTTCTACATTTGGATTCTTAATAAGTACCCCAAGGGCACTTGTTAGTATTTCCCTTTTTAATTTCATTAATATCAGGGACCAAATTGCCTGATATCTACAATCCCGGGAATCGGAAGTTCACTCCTTTCTACAGATACTCTAATTTTGAATCTTGGTCCTTGTTTGTTATGAACTGCTGTAGTTTTGATCCCTTTTATTGTAATTTTGACAGTCTCATAGTCTTCGTTGTACTGAATCCTTTATGAAAGAAAATGTAGTTCAAGAGCTCCAGCAAATGCAGCCTGATGAACAAACCAAACATAAAATGTTGGACATACTGAAGAGATTTCATTCAGAAGAGGAAATGGATAGCTTGGACGAGGATTGTAAGTCATCTGTATTGTTTCACTGCACTCTTTCATGTTTGATATATATCTTTGCACGTGAATGTATTTAGATTTTGTATTTTTTTTCTTTCTGAAGCATATATTTTTACATATAATAATGACAATCAACAACTTCCTAGCTTTATCCTAAACTTTGGTGGGGTTCGTTATTCAATGCCATTGGGCTCTATCAAAAACGGGAAACATTTGACTAAACCTTCTGATCGCCTCCTAAAGAATTATCGACTTGTACTATTAGTTCTGAGAGGAGAAAAAACATCTCTCGAGGCTCCAGAGTAATGTTATTGTCATTTAAATTAGTCAAGGCATTAAGATTGCTTTGTGTTACATAACAAGCATGCTCAGGTATATTTTATCCAGTATATCCTTTGATGAATAAGAGGGACTACCCTCCTCTCTCTCAGCATGGCACTGCCACCCCACCATCCCATTGTACCTGTTGCAGCTGCCATGTCATGTGAGTACCCCCATGCCATTCTAAGAAAGGGTCAGACTTATTATGGATCTATTGTAGGCAATTGGAAGAGCTGAATTCCACAAAAAAATGTTGCACAACCTATATTATAAAAGGAGTTGCCATGAAAATATCTGTTTCCTTTTGCTATTTGTTACAGGACTACTAAATGTTTGTGACTGTGTAAACAAGTTAATTTTTTAGAAGATGGCCTTTCATAGTTGTTGATTGATGTACAGTCAATGAAGCATTGAGTTAATGTGGATTTTATAATTACTGCAGCCTAGCATTGTTAGTGATTTAACAAATGTAATTTTGTGAACAAATTATCATAAATGGACTTATTGTTGTGTTTGATTCTGTTGGAAGAATTTTTAGGCTGTAATTTTTAATTCCCAAAGTATACCAATAAAGAAGTGTACTGAATTTCTATCCCATTGTTTTCCCAGCTTTTGAAGATTCAACTTTGTCTGAGAAGACGGTGGAAAAAATTCTGTCAGGTATATTATTATTGAATACTTATTGCTTGTGTATTCTAACTGCTCTACCCTAAAACAGATTTGAATCCATCTCATGGGATGGGTGAGGCTGATTTGATTTTCATCTCCCTACAGGACAAGAAATCAATTTTGATGATTTATCTCTTGAAGAGAAGAAACGATTTCAAAGAGCCATCACTTCCGGGGAATTGAGCAAGATGATCACACCATGGGATCCATGGTGGTCAAAGCTTTCTGCCAGAAAAATCCGTCTTAGCAAGGAAGGCACTCAACTTGTTCAATCTCTTTCAGAGCAGGAATCTGTAGATGAAACAGAAAGTAGCGAATCAAGCGAAATTCCTCTCGGCCCTGAAGTTCCACTACCTCCTCTAAGCAGGCTAAGTTCCAAGGAGCCATCACCGCTTTTATCTGTTCACCTAGTTGATATTTTATACAGCTACTGCTTCACTCTTCGCCTTTACAACGGAGATTGGAGGTCAGATCCTGTAGGGTCAGTCATGGTTGTGTTGAGCGTGTCTTCAGTTTTAGGTCAAGGTGGGCAGCCAGAGACTGTACTGGAAGCCCTCTCTCATTGCTTGGAGCAAGTATGCTCTCCAGCTTACAGACACATGGGAGGGCTGCAATTCGGTTTAGGTCTCATCGACGATGTGATTGGTCTACTTTTGTTGGGAACTCCTGCTATGGTGTGCGCCCTATGCGATATGCGTCGGTTGATTCAAGAAGGAGAAAAGGAGGCGAAATCAGAAAAGCAAAAGTTTAGGAGGGATGAGATTAGAAGTACTATTAAAAAGGCAGAGAGGAAGATATATTTCATCATGTGTTGGGTTCATGAGCAGCCGGAGGAAGCTTGGTCTTCTTTAGCAGCAATTGTAACGGCACAAAGGACATCTGCCATGGAATTTCAGTGGAGTAATAATACGGCTGGAAAATTGAACAATAAAGCACAAACCAGAGGCAAATGTTTAATTGAGGAGATTGAATGATTTATGCATACTGATGTTCTCTTACCTGTTAACCATATTTATTTTTAAGGATATGGAGACTTGAAATGGTTGTTCGGAGAATAGGTTGCATGTAGTCAACATTTTCTGCAGTTGTAATTTCAACTGTACGTTGAAGATTGGACGGTTATAATTTTAAGTTGTTATGTAAATTAACGTTTTAGAAGTTAAACTTAAAACACAAATTATCGGATCTCCATCTAACTCTTGATGTTTACTAACTGCAGCATTTTGTGACTGCAGTAAATCTGGATCCGTTCGTGACCTTGCTGTGTACTATACTTTTTTGCTGTTGTACTATACTTTTTTGCTGTTGTTTTTAAAGAGTATAGTTGTGAGATTCACACACTAAATGTGGAGAAGAGGGATATTGTGAGTTCGAACTTGCGTCTCAATACATTAAATATCTCCACAATCATTTATTATGTGAGCTTCCCTTAAGGGATGTACTATATACTATCAGATATAGAATTCTGCATGTTCAATATGGCTAATATTACTAATATGTCAAAATTTATTTAATTGATGATCTATATACATTCCATGATTGGTGTTGTATTTGGTAAATAATTTGACTCTTAGAATTACTTTTGTTACCTGATTTTTTTCCTATCTATTTTCTTATTTGAATCAAATGGGCAATTAACAATTAAAAACCAGATATTGTAAATCGAAATGGTGATTAGTAATAATGTGCTGCTCGTGGTTATGGCATTGCTTGCTGAATCCATTTATTTACAGCAACACAATCATCTCACCTTTGGCTGTGTTGTGTATCAGTACCAAGTAGCTTCGATGCGGTTACTTTCATTTGACTACTACGAAACCAAATAATTCTTTCGGATATAAATAAAAGTACGGTGAGAAAATTTGATGTAATTGATTTAAAATTTAAATTAAATATATTATTTTTTTGACATTTTTATTTATATTTGAGACGAGTAATAAAAAATGCTTTGGCGTTTAGATATGTGTCTTATACATCTTGGTCTTAAACACGTTTCTTAACTTGAAAACAAAATCGGGTCACCACCTTTGGAAGTTGGAACTCATCACATCTTTTGTCCTAAACACGTTTCTTAACTTCATGAGCCAAACATGATCCCTAATACCCAGAGTAAACCTCCCCAACTTTGATAAATAATTTTTTTATGTTAAAAGACAGAAATCATAATTACTATGTTCAGACTTTATGAATATTTATACCATGCAATAAACTCTATGTTAAGTATCTCATCTCATATCTTCACATATATGTTTATTTTTCTTCCTCATAAAAAACCATGACATTTTGTCAAAAAATAAGAAATAATATTACATGTTCAATCAAAACGTAACAGTTTAATTTTTTTAACCATCTAATTTTTACAAAAATAACTTCAATAATTCAAGCTAAAAAATTAAAGTTATTTCTTCTAAATAATCGTCTTTTGAATAAAAACTCATTAACGCTCGAACAATCTTATCGAATTAAGCTACTTTAGTCTCATATTTTTTGACAATTGCAGAAAACTCCACTGTGAAACATCAAAATCAATCCATGTTACGTGTTGTTATGTTAAGTTGAGTGTACAACTTTTACTAGTCAACTCAACTACATACAATTATTTCATCTAACTCCAAAATTTTCTTCATTCCTTCCACATTATTCTCATATTTCACATTCCAGAAAACAATGTCTTCACCAATCGCCACCCCTTCTCCACCATACGATCGTCTCAAAGCCGTAAAACAATTCGACGAAACAAAAGCAGGAGTAAAAGGCCTAATCGATTCCGGAATCAAAACCATCCCTCCTTTCTTCATTCACCCGCAAGAAACCCTAACCGATCTTCTCCCCCGATCCGGACCCGAACCGGAAATTCCTACGATTGATCTCTCCGCTTTGGAAAACTCACGCGCCGCCGTCGTTGACCAGATTCGTTGCGCTGCGAGTACGGTGGGATTCTTTCAGGTTATTAACCATGGTGTGCCGGTGGATTTGCTCCGACGTGTTATTGGTGCTGTGAAAGGGTTTCATGAATCGCCTGCGGAGAAGAGGGCGGAGGTGTACCATAGGGAGATGGGGACGGGTGTTTCTTATATTTCCAATGTTGATCTCTTTAATTCTAAAGCTGCCAGCTGGCGTGACACAATTCAGGTAAGGACTAAACTTCATCTCAAAACCAATGCTCTATAGAATATTGCTGCTATTTGCTATCACAAGTGTGTTCAGTTTTAGTTTATGTTAGTTAATTCTGTTTGTTGATAGTTATTTTAATTGCATCTTGAAAGTATATAATCTTGGAACTTGTGAGAATTTTATTGATGGATAGATAACAAAGTTTAATTGTCATCACAACCATTTATGCGTGATTTCAGAAATAACTATGATAAAAGTCAAACATCTCTCATAATCTATCTAACATAGATAAAGTTAGGATATTGTGTTAGGAAGGGCCAAATCATTAAAAAATAATTTCATAGATTTTTTCAGCATATTATAATTCAAATTGATGGATGGTCCAATCATTCTCAATTGTTACTGAAATTTAAAAGCAAATAGTTGACCTTATTGCAAACACATGTGACATTTTTTATTAACAAAAGTACTGACAGATCATTTTTTTTTGGTAAGCCTAAAACTAGGAATAGGATTTTGTTAGTCTGATCTTTCGGCTGCCCATGTAAAAATTTAAGTAGGAATAGGTGTATTATTATAAAATAAAAACACTAACTAATAAAGAATATACAACAAATTTATGATAAGCAGTAAATTGAAGAATGCATCACATAAAACATATAATGTATTCTTTAACAGTGTATTTGAATTAAATCATAGATGATATTGAGTAGATGATAATACCAGTTGCAGAAAAGAAGTTCTAGCTATCCATTGGATCATGATTGCATGCAGTCAAAGTTTCTTTGATCGGACAGTTCAGATTTTAAAATAATATATTTGTTTTAAATATAGACGGATCTTGATCGGACGGTTAGAAAACTGTATCAATCATATGATTTCTCTCTTCCACGATACTCCATATATATCAGCAAAATAGTACTCTCACTAATAACTAATTCTTACTCTCCCTCACTACCACCTCATTAATCTTCTTAAGTCTCCTCTCATAAACTCTCAACATTATTTTGTTTTTCCTTATTTCTCTTCAACTTCATTTTTCACTCCATGTTTGCCTTCTAAGTTCTAAGACCTCATCAGTTACTCACACACTACATAGGCACTTTTGATTTATTAATTTGTGCATAAATAGCAATTATTTTTAAAGAGAATCATCAAATTTAGTTTCTAAAATTGCACAATCAAACAATTTGTCTCAAATTTTAAATCATCAATCAAATCATTCTTTCATAACAAGTAAAGTTATTAAAATGATCAATCAAATGACACCGATGTGCTCGACAAATTCTAAGGTTGACTTAATGGTTGGGGTGGGCGAGTTAAGGAACAGCGTGATGAGGAGGTCAGAAGTTTCCCACCTCAATATAATTCTAACAATACTAACATAACATTGGCTATTTCAAAAAAAAAATTGTGCTCGACAAATTCAATTTTAGAATTATTTTAAAGCTTAAGGGACTAAATTATCTGACTTCTTACAATGTTCAGAATTTAAATGCTATCTGCTCGTTATTTTAATGGAATTTTGCAGATTAAGATGGGACCAGTCGCAGCGGATGAGAAAGAGATTCCGGAGGTGTGCAGGAAGGAGGTGATGGAGTGGGATAAAGAAGTGGTGCGTGTAGGAGAGATTTTGCTGGGTTTGTTGAGTGAAGGGTTGGGATTAGATGCAGGAAGGCTTCCGGAAATGGGTTTGTCCCAAGGGAGGGTTATGGTTGGCCACTATTACCCATTTTGCCCTCAACCTAATCTTACTGTTGGGCTCAATTCCCATGCAGATCCAGGGGCATTGACGGTATTGTTGCAGGATCATATTGGTGGATTACAAGTTAGGACCCAACAGGGTTGGATTCATGTCAAGCCTCTTGATGGAGCTTTGGTTATCAACATTGGTGATTTACTTCAGGTTAAATATAATGTCTTTCTCTTCATTTTATTTTTATTTCTTTGGAAACTAGTAATGATTGTGCAATCCTACACAGATCTAGGGAAAAAATGACAGAAAATAGATTGCACAGTCATTACTAGTGAAATGTTAGTGAAAAACTTTTCTTTAGGTAAATACACTGTTAACTTAAAACATAACTATGGACACTTCAATTCTTAGAAGTACAATGCCCTTCATATCAGTTTCTGAATAATGGGAATTATCTTGAATGATATTTTGTCCTTCAAATTAATTCTTAAGTATTTTATTAGTCAGATTAAAATTTTGAAATACCTAGTGTAGGGAATAATTTAACCGATAAAACATGCATTGATGAAGAACATTGGCTCTAATTTTCACACCTTAGGAACTAATATAACTAAAGTAGGAAACAATGTTCTCTTAATTCTAGAAAATTTAACTGCAACCAATAAGAATTTTGGTTACATTTCTACTCAAACAAGATTATAGTAAACGATATACAATCTTTCCTTTTACCTTTTCTTTTTGTGTAATGCTGTATAGTACCAAACATTTTACACATGAACTGCATAAATGTATAAATCAATTTGTCAAGGAAAGAAGAAAAGTTTACTCTGTCTTTTGACGGAAATCATGGCACAGTGGCCAATGGGATGTTTTGTAATTGTGTTGTGTCATTTCTTTTTTTTAATGTGGATTTCTCACATCCATCAGTTTGTGACAGATAATTTCTAATGAGGAATATAAGAGTGCTGATCATCGAGTATTAGCCAATCCTTCTAATGAGCCACGAGTCTCGGTTGCCGTTTTCCTCAACCCGGGTAACAGGGAGAAACTCTTTGGACCTTTACCAGAGCTAACATCAGCAGAGAAACCAGCTCTTTATCGTGATTTCACGCTCAACGAATTTATGACAAGTTTCTTCAAGAAAGGGATTGATGGGAAATCATTGACAGATTACTTCAAACAGTGATGTATATATATAGCACTGATTGCTGGTAATATCAATATAATAGTAACTTCATAACATGGTCACTGTATTGTTAATATTTATTATGCAAATACATTGATGAATAACGATGTTTGTATCAAGTGTGCGTTCAATTTTAGTTTTACGGTGTCCAAACTTGATTCTGCATAATTGATTTCTGTTAAAACTGATTTGAGTATAAAATAATTTATATTTATGAATAGTAATAGCAACACTCACTATATTACTTTCTTTTCAATATATATATATATATATTCCTTGGTGCAGTTTCTGTAATCGAAGAGAATTATCTTAATAATGATACAAACAAAGCTTGATCATTTTCTCTCTTTCATACAATTCTAACATGCTATCTTAGAGCCTCTTTTTCTTTCTTGTTGCGCCTTATTCTTCTCTGTTTGTCAACCGTAGTAAGTTCAGATTTAGATTCTCAACTGAGTTTAACAGAAGGCTTCATACAAATCAAGATTCTACAAAATCAAAGAAATTCAAATCACACTACTTTACTCATTCCCTTTCAATCAAACTCACTGAAAAGAATTATCTCCTTTGACTTCAACAAGTTGAAGGTGTCATCACCATTCATAAACTTCATAGGTTTGTTGATAACCCAGAAATTCCCCTTAAATTTGCCATTGCAGAAAAACAGACAAAGCAGAAAAACAGACAAAGAATGAAATCTCCGACGAGTACCAAAAATGGCTGGTTGCGATCAAATGTTACTCACTTGGTTGCTATCATCTTTATCTGAAGAAATCCTTCCACGAGTAATAGGATGCAAACACTCTTGGGAAGTTTGGGACAAGATTCATTAACACTTCAAATCTCAACTTAAGGCTCGTGTTCGTCAATTGCGATCTGAATTGAAGACAACACGCAAAGCAAATCGTTCAATCTTTGAGTATCTTCTTTGAATCAAGTGTATAGTTGATTCTATGGTTGCAATAGAGATCCAATTTTAGATCAAGATCATATTGACATTATTTTTGAAGGCCTTCCAGAAGAATATAACTCTTTTGTTATGATGATCTATGATAAGGCAGATCCACCATATGTTAGTGATATTGAAGCCCTATTTCTTGTGCATGAAGTTCAATTTAAAAAATTTCGTCAAGAATTGATTACACCGTCTCCGTCTGCAAATGATCCTCAAACATCGTAATCTCAACCAGATGCAAGCAATCCTTCAAATTCTGATGGTTCAAGTTCCCAATCTTATTACAACAATTCCTCCTGAAATGGAAGGGGTGAACGAAATAATCATGGCTGGAGCCGAGGCTGTGGCCGTACCAAAAATCGACCTACTTGTCAACTGTGCAACAAATATGGTCATGATGCATTCTATTGTTGGCACCATTTTGATCAAGCCTTTGTGCACATTCCAGTACCTCCGACTCTACAGTCCTACCATGCTCCTTATCCATATTCTCATAAGTCTGCTCGACCTCCTTTTCCATGAATGAATCTTATTCCTAGTGCTCATCTTGCTTTGCAGCAACAGTACACTTTTATGACTAGAGTTCATTCAACCCAAGAAACTTTGATTCTCAATCTTGGTACCCGGATTCCGGAGCTTCGCATCATCTGACAGCTGATGCAAACAATCTAGCTCAAAGCATTCCATACATAGGTTTTTGAAAACATTCTCATTGTGTTAAGAAGGCTGATACTTTCGTAAACCAGAATGATATTGGTTTGACTAGATTGAATGCAATAAAAAACCAGAACAATATTGGTTTAACTACACTGAAATCTGTCAAAAACCAGAACATTTTGGTTTGTCTGGACTGCTGTTTTTATGAACTAGAATCATCTTGTTTTTACTAGAATGATATTGTTTCTTCCAGAATAATCTTGTGTTGTTATATTAATACATATTTTCAAATAATACACTTAAAAACACAAATTAAATAGCAACACAATTTAGAATCATAATTAGAAATTAATTAACTTTATTTGATTATCTTCAAAATATTAATTTAGAATTTTGTTTCAACACAATCAAGGTTTGCTTATTAATTTAACTAGTTCATCAAATATTGCTTCTCCATTTAATCCTAATATTACTTTAACTTTGAATAATCTACTTCATGTTCCTACAATTACTCTGAAATTTGGTTTCAGTTTCTAAATTTGCACAAGATAGTCATGTTTACTTTTAGTTTCATCCATATAATTGCTATGTTAAATCGCAGGACTTTAACCAAGTGTTGCTTCACGGCTCACTCTGATCTTATGGGCTGTATTTATTCAAGCACTTTCAAATTCCGAAACCATCTTCTGCTGTTACTTTTATTGTGAATTCCAATATGCTTAACTCCAGTGTATATAATATGACTGTAGACTCATCTACACGTGATTTTTCTTCTTACGATGCTCCTAGCACCTTTGCTATGTGGCACCTTAGGATAGGCCATGCAAATAATACAACTATTAAGACTGTTATGTCTATTTGTAATGTTGCTTTACGGATTTTGTAATAAAATATTTTGTTTTTTTCTTTAATATGCTTCACTTTGAAATTTTTTTTCAGAATGTCTTATTTTTTGGGTCCAGTTATTCGTCGTAACTTGAGCCTACGATAATCTGAAGAGCTGTTTTTTTAACCCATTTGCTCATCGTTATATACCCCCTCCCCCGTTTTTTTTTACTCATCGCACTCCAGGGTGCGGTCATGTACCCTTTTTTATTTATTTAATAATTATAATAAATTATAAATATTTAAAATAATTAATAAATAAAATAAAATAAAAAAATAAAAAACTTTCATAAATAATAATAATAATATTAATAATTTTAATAATATTAATGATTACAGATTAAATAATAAAAATTAAATTAATAATTTAATAATAATAATTTTAATAATTATAATAAATTATAAATATTTAAAATAATAAATAAATAAAATAATTATTAAATAAAATAAAATACTTTAATAAATAATAATAATTACATTATAATTATAATAATATTAATAATTACAAATTAAATAATAATAATAATTAAAAAGAGAAAATTGTAATAATAATAAACATAATAAAAAAAATAACAAAAAAAGAAAATTGTAATTTGAAAATCTACGCGGTCGTCGATTTGCAAATAAGGTAATATCGCCGCATTTGGTAATTTGCAAATATGGTAATTTGAAATTATTATTTACAAATATGGTAATATCGCCGCATTTGATTTTTTGTTCACATGATGAAAATAATTAATTTAGATGGAACTTGAGGTAATATGGCCGCATTTGGTAATTTACAAATATGGTAATA
The DNA here is from genome assembly GCA_037974295.1 of Cicer cuneatum. Classification (NCBI taxonomy): domain Eukaryota; kingdom Viridiplantae; phylum Streptophyta; class Magnoliopsida; order Fabales; family Fabaceae; genus Cicer; species Cicer cuneatum. The sequence goes on along the minus strand of JBBPBO010000001.1, from coordinate 68,438,541 downwards.
TCGCCGCATGTGGTAATATCGCCGCATTTGGTTTTTTATTCACGTGATGGAAATAATTAATTTCAAATTACCATATTTGCAAATTATCAAATGCGGCGATATTATCATATTTGTAAATCGACGACCACGTAGATTTTCAAATTACAATTTTTTTTTATTATTATGTTTATAATTTTATTTTTTTGTTATATTTATTATTATTACAATTTTTTGTATCCTAAATATTAATTTATTTTAATTTTTTATTATGTTTATTATTATTATAATTTTCTTTTTTTATTTATTATTATTATTATTATTATTATTTAATCTGTAGTTATTAAAATTATTAAAATTATTAAAATTATTAATATTATTATTATTATTTATGAAAGTTTTTTTTTTTTTTATTTCATTTTATTTAATTTATTAATTATTTTAAATATTTATAATTTATTATAATTATTTTTAATTATTAAATTAAAAAAAAAAAGTATATTATCACACTCTGGAGTACGATGAACAACTAAGTTAAAAAAAGGGTCATTCAAATCATCGCAGGCTCATGTTGCGACGAACAACTGTGCCAAAAAGTAGAACATTCTAATTTTTTTTTTTAAAATGGAACATATTAGGAATAAAAAGAAATATTTTATTACAAAATCCTTCCTTAGTAAAGTTTTTTATTTGTGTTATTCTTGTTGTGTCGGTAAATCTCATAGGCAACATGCTCCGTTATCTTCAACAACTCATCATGCTCTTTTTGAGGTTATACATACTGATTTGTGGGATCATGTTCCAATTGCATCTTTACAAGGTTTTACGTACTATATTTCTTTTATATTTATTTTGTTGACACTTTTACAAAATTCACTTGTCTTGGAATTAAGTTGGTTTTATATTTAGAGTTTTGATGTTAACAAAAGTATTTTATAAGAATAATATATTTGATTTTAAAGAATATGAAAGAAGATTCATGTTTTTGAAAAAAATCTAAAATAAGATTTGATTCAAATTTATAATTGAAGAAAATCTAAAATAAAATTTTATTCAAAATTATAATTGATGAAAATATAAAATAAGATTTAATTTAAATTTATAATTGAAAAAAATCTGTGACAAAGTTGAAAAGAAAATATGCTCAAAATTTGAAAAATATTTAATTAAGATTTGAAAAAGATTTTATCAAAATTTCAAGAAGATTTAATTAAGATTTAAAGAAAATTTGATTAAGATTTGAAGAAAATATGATCAAAATTTAAAGAAAATTCGATCAAGATTCGAAAAAGATTTGATCAAGATTTATCTACAACAAAATATGAACATAATCAATCTAAAGAAAATACAATTCAAAATTATACAAGGACAAAATTGAAGCTCAAATTTAAACTATAAATAGATACTTATGGCTGAAGAAGAAGAGCATCGTAAATCAGAAGAGAGTAGAAGAACTCAAGTTAGTGGTGAACCAGGATAATTCTACGTGTCAAATTAATTATGCTTTCACTGCTTGCTGCCTCTGAATCTGATTGCTTCTAGTCCAAGTAAGTCACCAAAAACCAAATTAGTTTTTAATTTTTTATAAATTATCTAAAAGTTATCAACTTTGGCAAACACAATTCAATCCCCCTTCTCGTAATTGTATTTTCAATTGGCATGAGAGTTCAATCTCAAAGCTGAGCACTTTACAGTGTTTGAGAAAAGATTCAAGGATTCAATATGTCTAGATTCAGTGATTATGGAGAAGACATCAACAAACCACCTCTGTTTGATGGAGAACGTTTTGAGTATTGGAAAGACAGGCTGAGAAGTTTCTATATTTCACAAGATCCTAAACTTTGGAGCTTGGTGAAAAATGGTTATATTGCTTCGAAGAATACTGATGGTATTGAAATTCCAAGAAAGGAGATGAATGTTGATCAGAAGAAGATGTACAAGATGCATCATAAGTCCAGAGCATTCATGATAAATGCAATCACCTTCAAGGAGTATGACAAGTGCACCAACAAAGAGACAGCAAAGAGTATTTATGATAGTCTGATTCTGACCTATGAAGAAAGCAAGCAAGTTCAAGAATCAAAGGCCGACCTACTAGTCAAAAAGTATGAGTTATTCAATATGGAAGAAGATGAAGACATTGAAACAATGTTTTCCAGATTCCAAACCCTAGTCTTAGGATTAAAGGTACTCAAGAAGAGTTATACTACTGCTAATCATGTGAAGAAAATCCTTAGGAGTCTGACAAGCAAGTGGAGACCTATGATCACTGCCATTCAGGAAGCAAATGATCTAAATACTCTAAAGCTGGAAGAATTAATCAACTCTCTCAGAACACATGAAATTGAGCTTGAAGAAGATGAACTCAAGAAGAAGAACAAGACTTTAGCCTTGAAATCCAAGCAGAAGAAAGTTCTAAAAGCAACATCAGAATCAGAAAATAGTGATTCAGATTATCAGAATATGAACTTAGCGGAAGAGGATATTGCTTTCATAACCAGAAAAATTCTAAAGATGTGGCACAACAGAAAGAAGAAATTTCCCCAAAGATATTCCAAGCAATCCAAAAGAGGAAATAATGATAAATATGACAAGAAAAACATCATCTGCTATAGATGCAATAAACCTGGACATGTCAAATCAGAATGTTCAAATATTAAGTTATAATCTGGACAAGGGCATATTGTGGACAAGGGCTTTGAACAATTCTGACATTCAAATATTAAGTCAGAATCTGGACAATGAACCTGGACATACTACTAAATTAAAACAATCTCCTACTCTTTTTAAATCAGGCTCTACATTATTTTTTTATCACAACTTTTTTATATTCTCATAAATATAGCAGGGTAGCAGAATTAGTATTGCTATGACTTCAAAAAATTTAACATCCTCCTTAAAGATTGCATTTTATTCTCAAGAAAGCAGTTGAAATTTTTGAAGTCATATGAATATGAACGATTAATTCTACAAGGGCTGTGATTAGAAAAAAATGTGAAGAGCCTCGTTTTTAAAGAGCAAGAGAATTGTTTTAATTTAGTTGAAAATACAAGTTTTATATTACACCGCGTGTAAAACTTTTCTTTAGATAAATACATTATTAACTTGTAAAACATAACTATGGGCACTTAAATTCTTAGAAGTATTTTGCCCTTCATATCAGTTTCTGAAAAATGGGATTTTATCTTGAAAGTTGTTGAATGATATTTTGTCCTTCAAATTAATATTAAATATGCATTTTATTAGTCAAATTAATTATAAAAATACTTAGTGTAGGGACTCTAATTTAACTGAGAAGAACTTTGGGTCTAATTTTCATACTTTAATATAATTAATTAAAGTTGTATATCTTTGATGGACTTTTTTCTCCTTGTTTAGTATGTAAGAAAAATTGTTCTCTTAATAATGAAAAGAAAAATTAATGATCGACATTCATTCACCTAATATATATTTAGAGAGATAAAAAATAAAGAGAGTGATGTGATAGAAAGAGAGATAAAGAAAAAATAAAATGTTTATAAAAACAATAACCAGACACATATCATTCTTGTTATGAAAATTGACATGTTTGAATGAACATTCCCAACAACATTATATATGATGTTATACGATCTTGTGTTTTGCCTTTTCTTTTTGAGTAATGATATATTGTACTAAATGTTTTGCCTTTTCTTTTTCTTTTTTTGTGTTATTTGAACTTATTTCAAGTGAAACTAATGCTCTTGGAAAACTTTGGATTACCATGGAGAGTTAAGACCAAAATTAAATAGAGAAATCTTGTTTACGTATAGAACCTTTATTCAAGTTTATACCACCACTATTCTTACTAAGTCATTACACTAATTGGTTATTATCTTCGTCCCTTTTTCTTAAGAAAAAATATATATATCTTTGTCCCTTTTTATTAGTCATTTCTATCATTTTCACATAAATTAAGAAAAATAAATAGTGTATTTAATATGTCTATTTGAAACGAGGCTGGATTGTTATTGAATTTTCTGTTTGATGATTGTACTGTAATTAGTTGCATTATAAAATAGTAGTACTTGAAAGGATTCATTCATGACTCATGAGTGATTCCATGTTAGGTAACCGATGTTGCAATTAAGCTTTAACACCAGCTGAAACATGTTTGTCACTTGTGAAAGAGAGAAGTGAGGCAGAAGTAGATGCAACACAAAGCCTCATCTAGTATTATTGGGCTAAAAGTAGATTCATGGGAAAACCTCAAACATCTATCTGCTAGCTGTTAAAACAATCCTGCGGTATATATAGGATACACTTGATTATGGAATTTTATTTCTCAATCAAGAGAGTGGAATTGAAGAAAAATTGTATGGTTATTCTGATTCAGGTTGGTGCGGAGACAAAAAACGATCGAAGAAGCACGGCAAAATATGTGTATGTGCTTAGTTCAACACCAATCTCTTAGTAGTGAAAATGTCTCTTAAGAGGCTGAATACATTACAACATCACAAGTAAACACTTTTTTTTTACAGAGTATCATAAATAAACATATAGAAACTAGGTTCCACTTTCTACGGGACCGGGTGAATAAAGGAAGATTGTTTTTGGAATACTGCAGGATAAATCTTAAAGTTGCAGGCATAATGACTAAACCATTGAGCCTTGAAACATTCAAGGATTTCAGGAGCAAGGTAGGAGTTTTGTCCTTATCCAATTTGAACCAAGAGTTAAGAGGGGTGTGTTGAGAATTGGTTAATTTAGTATACTTGTTGTTTAGAAAGTTAGAAGTTAGTTGAATAAATTGTTGTTAGTTTGTGTAGTCTACCCGATATGGATGTGTATAAAACCATATGAGATAGTATCAATTAAGTGTTGAAGCATTATAAAATTTTGTCAAAAAAGAAAAACAGAAGTTGCAGAATTTGGTACCATGGTTTGATAAAAAGTCATGATATTGGAATCAAAGTCAAGCCCTATTATCTTGTAGTGTCTATTCTGCTTCAAAGCAATCAAGAATTAGTTAATTATTAGCAATTTTTCCTTCATTTATTCAACAATTTTTTCATAAAATACAGAAAACTAACATTTGTGTCACATATTAAAACGGCATAATAAACATTACTGCACATGAGCTTAGAGTTTGGACAGTAATTTGAATAGTCACAAGTTTCTTACAAAAATAGTTATCACGAGCTCCAATTTTCAGCCATCTATGTACGCATCAAATGAATAAATTCCAATAAAAAAAAGTATGGTCAAAATCTCTCTTCCTGGAATTCTACTTTGAATTCTTACCCTTTCCAAACCATTCGGCCATCTCTTCATCGTCGGTACTCAGGTTCTCAGAAGAACTAAACTCGTCATCGGTATCACTTTGCCATGAATGCTTTCTGCACTGATTGGGCGGCTCGTTCTTACAACCTTCTCCTCTTTGTGCTTTAGGCATGCCAGTCTTACCTCCAGCAATAGGAAAATCTAAAAGTTCTGAAGTTTCGTTTGAGTTCTCTAAGTACTTGTGATTTTCAATTCCATCTTCTACAAATCTCCACATATGTGAATCTCTGTTCCTGCTCTTTCTTTCAGATGCCATTGGCAATTCTTTGTTACTATCAAAGCGATATCCTGCAAAAGTCGGTTTGCTATTCTCATGGTGGTTTTTATCTTCTCCATGAGGTTGAAGGGAAGAGTTTGAAGCATTTGACGCCTTAGGTCTTCTATGATCACATTTCAGGCAAACCATGTTTCTTCTGAAATTTATGTAGTTACACCTACACCAACAATGTTCCGATTTCAGTAACAAGTAAAACAAAATAATAAAAGTAACTGAAACAAAATAGCAAGAACTTACGACTCGCATTCCCATTCCCCTGGATTAATGCGACGGTTTGAAGGCCCCTCTTTGCATTGCAAACATCTAGTATTCCTTGCAAAATTGAGGAAGTTGCATCTGCAGATATCAAATCAATAGTGTTACTTTGAAATTAAGGCCCGTTTGTTACAAATTATATAATTTTGGTATTCAGTAATTCAAAGATTACTTTTAGGGATTTAAAAAAAAAAAAAGCTATTTTGTGTTTGTTTACTATAATGAAAATCACTTTTTTTTTAAAATCCGTAGAAAATGATTTTTAAGTGAAGCTACTAAAACCAACTTCTCATTTGAAGCAATTTTTAAATTCTCATTATTGTTTTAAAAATCTGTAAAAAACAGATAAAACTCCTAGTTTTTTTTTAAAATGAGATTTTATTTTTTTAAAATGAGATATTTTCCGTCTAAAAAAGCTATAACAAATAGTCTCTTAATACTAGTTAGATTAAGCTACATGATATGAACAGCCATTACTTGTTGCATATCCAGTCTCCCTTCTTCAAAGGCAAATGATTGTTATCCTCCTGCAATTGCTTGATTTTCTCCTCACAGAAAGTGTCACAGTGCAAGCACTTGATATTTCTGGCGAAGTTGTGGAAATCACATCTAGCAATGAATTCAAAACGAAAATGTAAACAACTGTACAAGAAAATCATGCAATTTTTTTTACAATGACTGATTACTAGAATGAATTAAAGCCTACTTGGGGCAAATCCAGTCGCCTTGCTTCATCGGAACACCTTTTTTGCCCTTAACTTGTGGATTGGGATGAACTTCTTGGACATCAACCTTTGTGGTGTCTGGAAAGTTAGGATTTTTGTCTTCAGTACTGCACTCTACTATCTTTTTTAGCAGTCTTCTCACAGATTCTTTTACCATTTTATTTAGAGATGGTTTGTTCTCTACTAAACCAATAATTGGGTCAAGCCCATAAGTCATAATAATACGCATAACATCCACGGTTCTTCCACCTTCGTTTTCGCGTGCTTTCACGAATGCCCTTTCACAGTTCCCCCTCAAATTGCACGAGCTGCACACCTGGTTGAAGCACCAGAGAATTGAAGGTAAGGAAAAAGAAAGTCTGCATGTAAAGCCAAAATTGCAAACTATACAATAAACCGAAGTAAATGACAGTAGAAATACGGTCATCACCAACATTTCCCTCATCCATGCCGACATGCGCTCTCAGACGCTTTCCTGAGTTGACCACTTTCCTATCTAAGCTTGGACATCCAAACATTACAATAACTCCTATATCTTTTCGAGACAAAAACCTGGCAGGAAAAAGTCATTTGGAAAATTACTTTTGAGAAAATTATGTTTACCTTGCAACAAGAAAAAATAAAAATAAAATTGTTGCACAAGTTACCATTTCCAAATCAGCATTAATTATTCTTTTAAAAAAAACAGAGAGAAAAACATCATGGACATAACTGTATAAGCAAGAAATTGTCATTAATCCTTAAATACCAAGCCTTCTTTTCTCTAGCAAGTACAATGTTATGATTGTGATTAAAATCTACAGCTATGTAATCTAAAATATTATGCCATGATCAATGAAATAGAAAGGTTAGAAAAATCACTGTTATATTTCCTCGTGATTGGAATAAACATTTTAAGACGCAGCAGCTCTGACTCCTTTTATAGTTTTCTTCATTTTGATATTAAAATGTTTTGCACAAAATGTCTATAGCATTGAACATGGAAAAGAAAGATATATCTGAAATGAAACAAACTATGCTCATGTCCATGTGGACGGTGTAGATAATCTTGAAGTATTTCTATCCTCAATCAATCAATTCACATATGTTTGTCTCTTTCTTTTTTCTAAATCAAACTCAAAAGCATCAAGTATGTGATGTGATTTTCCACACGTAACAGCTATTACTCTAATATCCACATCCTTTCTAATCTTACCTTCTACACACTCCCATTTTTCCATCCTTTTTATTATTTCAGGGAATAGAAACCCAGCATACACAAAGAAGATATTTCCTCACTGCCTTAACAATTAGCAAGTTCGTCTGGAATACGTGTTCTTCCCTCTTCATACCCACAAAGCTAAACAAGGGTAAATTCTGAAATAAAAGTCAAAGTTCTAGTACCATTCAATTCAATGAACTATAAATAATATGCAGCCAACAAGTTCAAAGACGACTTTTTTAATGAATTGGGTGCGATGATAACACTGGATGTTCTTTCTGTACCCAAATTCCGGCACTTCCTATAACAACAAAAATCAACAGATAAAGCCAGTAATAACACATATCCGTCCACACTACAGTTCTTTCAATCAGCTTGTCCAATCCAAACTTAGGGCTTGTTTGAGTTGACTTATTTGAATTTATCAATTGGCATAAACACTTCTAAGATTGCTTGGGGAGAGTATATGGAAACAACTTATGGCATGTTTTAAGATGTTTCTAGTTTGTTTCCATAAGCTCTACATGATAGTTTACGAGAACAGCTTATAACTTTTAAAAAAATTGTTTGACTTTATTTTATCCAGCTTATACATAAGCACTTATATGATAAGCGCTTAATTAAACTTTTTATCCAAACAGGGCCCAAGTGATTGTGAATTGAAACAAGACAACTAGTCAATTACACTATCAACGTCACATAGTTCTAAACACAAACACCTTGTCTACATACCTAAATGTCACATTCGAAACCAACCCTTTCACAAACAAAACAAACCAACAATTCATTCTCATTCCTCTCACCATTATAATCAAAAAAATAATCCAAATCATGTAAAAAGAAGTAATTTTTATTTACCTTAAAAGATGAGAATGATCTCTGCCAAAATTGAGGCAAGCAGTTCTAATAAGATTACATTCTTTTGAACCCAAATGAGGATTCAGAAATGGGTTGCCCTCTGCATTGAAGTGACCCTTCTTGATCAAACATTCCATCAAATCTACCCATTCGGACCAAGGATGAGAAATCTGAAACTCGGGGTTTTGTTGTTCTTGTTGTTGAGTGTTCGATTTCCATTCATGTACATGGTTTTGGTTTGGATTGGGAAGGGTGTGAATGAGTGATGAGAGGAGTGTTTTTCCATGGAAATTTGTTGTTGGGTTGTAGTGAAAGTGAAAGTGATGATAGCTTTTCAAAGTGTTTCTGATCATTGTAACTATTGTTTTTGGGTTCATACGAGATAGGTATATTCAATGAGTTCATGTAATTACTTTTTTTTAAATGAAATAGAAAAAATATCCATTCTTGTTTGAATTCGGAATGAATATTCCGCTTAATAATTTTGATATTTTTCAGTTGAGTTAAATTTTACAATCTTCGTTGGTCATTATCAAATTAAAAACCATCTCTCTTGTGAAAGATAAGAAATAGAGTTGTGTGATTAACTACGTCAATTATAAGGCTAATGGATGAGTTAAATTGACATTTTCTAAATCACACTCTGGAACTTCCAAAACACATTCTCATTCTCCTAATATTGTTTGATTTTATAAGATAAAAAATATATATTATTTGATTTTCCTACTTCAAACCAATAACGTTAAAAAATTTGTGCACAATTACTATTTCATAAATTCTCATTAATCTCTCAATTTAATTGACAATACATACCTCGTACCTTTCAAAGCTCGATAGTCCACATCCTAACTCCAAAAATTGTTTTTCAATTATATAGTGTTAGAGTTCAAAACAACAATTTATATATATTAAATCAGACATGTAGGTTCTCGTATTGACACCTCAACTCTTTGTATGCTAAATAGTTCTATTTGTGCCACATCACACATAATCTTCTGATGTGTCACCTTCTAAATCATATTCTCAAACCTCAAATTTTATTTTATTTGTTTTCTTGATTTCAAGATAGTTGTGTCTTGATAATAGATAATGTATTTCTTTAACTTTCTTTATCATTTATTTGCCACAATTTACATCAACTATTTTGGAGCATCACAACTGATGGGTGGAACATTTTGTTGCCTATTTATAATATCATTTGTTTGAACATCATTATCTATGAAATGAATTTATATGGTATCATGTATATTTACTTCTTTTGTTTAAGATCGTTCAAATTCCCTTTTTATTATAATAATAAAAAATTATTAAAACAACTTCTATCTCAATTTTTTTGTTACTTTTATTGTTCATGTTCTAAACCTATTGATGACATTATGTTTTTGGTTTGTTTGCTGAATTATAATTCTCAATTTTATTTACATCAAACCCTAATACACAAATTTTACCAATTTTTGTGTTCAGTAACCTACGATAGGTCAGTCAGATCAAATTCAATACTCTTTTGTCTATAATATTTTTAAATATTAGATTCAGAATCAATTATTTTATTTTGATCTATGTAACCATTTATTTGTAACTTTTGAATATTTACCTATTTTATGAGAATATATGTATATTATAATTATAGTTTTGTGGTTTGATACCTTACCTTCTACAACTTTATTTGGTATAAATTTGTAGAAACATAAAAAAAATTGTAGAAATTTTATTCTTTATTTCCATTTACTGCACTTATAATACAAGTGAAATCGTCCTTCAACTTCTCATTATTTGACAATTACATTACATATTAAATATTTATATGGTACTACCAATTTCTTCAAATTCCATCATCACCTATTGAGTTAAGTGTTTTGGTAACTCTGACTTGCTATTAAAATCTTTAAGTTTCATATTCTCATATAGTATTGTAGCCAACATCCATCATATATATTGAATTTCATATCTCTTTCTTGCCTTCAATCTCTCATCACTTCTTCAATAACAACTCTATTGGTCAGTTTTGATGTGGCTTGATTTGTGAGGGCATAATCTTCATTTTACAGTTTATCTCTTTATGGCTTGAAATTAGTGACTTTTTTCTTATTTAATTTTGACGTTATAGTCATATGTATAATATTTTTTGGTTATTGTCATATGTATAATATGATGTTTTTTTTCTTCTATATTTTAAAATGTTTTTCTCCTGAATACACAGTTTAATTGCGATAACATCAACTATATGACTGTCCCATTTTTCTTATATATATTTTATATTTTACAACTCCATAAATTTCATTTTCAATTTTTTTTATGATTTTTTTCTAATTGTTTTATTAAATGATCTTCCATATATGCCTCATTATATATATATATATATATATATATATATATATATATATATATATAATCAAACAAACATTATTTGTTTATTTTAAGAAATATATTAGTGATTAAGTACATCAAATAAATTAGATTACGCCAAAAAATCAATTTTATTAATTTTTAATATAACTTTTATACACATTTTTTACCTCATGTTTGCTATATGAACTAAGTTTGAAATTTAGCTCAATATCATTTCTTTTTATAAGGTAGTAAATTGTTGTACGATATCTCATCTTTGCTTAGGCAATAAACATAATTAACTATAATGTATGCTTTTAGACAATTATTTTTTAAGAAATATCAAGCTTCGTTTTTTATTTGTCTTCAATTCAATATGTTATAAACAACTAATTGCATAAATAATTAATATTATGATCATTTTTAAACATTTTCACATAGTAAATACATCACAGTTTCTTATTTATATTTTAATAAATAAAAATATAAAAACAATATATTATATTACTACAAAATATATAAATATATTATAAATGATACAATCGAAGTTTAAAATTAAATAAAAAAAATCTGAACAAACAAATTAATTAAAAGTAACAAATTAGAAGTTGAAAAAAATTGAAACTAATTTATAATGTTAACTTATATATTGAACATAGTAAATATATACGTAAAAAAACAATAAAAAAAATAAGGACGAACAATGACTCAAACAAAATAAAGTCTACAAATACCGTAAAGGGATTGTTCATCACAAAATGTTATTATTATAATTTTATTTTTTGATATTTAACATTTTTCCCTCTCCTCTATATCATGATTTTTAACTTAACTACAAAATTATGTTTGCTTTTAAGTTATGTTTTGATTTTGTTTAGTTTAATTTAAATTAAATACTATTTCAGTATATTGGTAAAAGAATCAATATTTCAATTATAAAAATTATTATTATATTACAAAATAAAAATAAAAAAGCATTTGAAGTTCGCAGAGTCACAATCTAATTTTAAATAATTTATAAGTTATTTTCATCTTTCACTATCTTGTAATAGACAAAGACAACAATAAATCTAAAAGAGATTGTCTTTTCATTTTTCTTAAAGACTTAATCAAACAAACAATATTTAAAATTTTCTCCTCTCTTTTTCCCTCATCTCAAAAGTCATCAAACCAAATGGACCCTGAGGTTAGTTGTTAAAAGGTTATTGCCGTTAGTTGGAACACTTATATTACATAGATTTCAAATAGGAATAAGTATGTATTTAACCAGTCTCACTATAAAATTTAAAAAAAATTATTTTTAATTCTTATAAATTTATTTTTAGCTTTTAACCGCAACAAATATTTTTAGTCAACAAGTTTAATCTCTACAAAATATAAATAAATTGAGATTTTATCCGAATGCTATTAAATTTTAAAAATACACTTTATATGTTTGCACAAATTTAGTTCAAAATTCAATTTTTTAAGTTTAAATTAATGTTATTTTGATTTTTGAGTTTTTCTCTTAAAAATTTAAATTTAATTAATCACTACTTAAAATATTCTAAATTTATATGAGAGAGATGTTTATAATTTTCTAAATATATATATATAAAAAAATTATTCAAAAAGTACACATAAACTAACTTAACTATACAAATTAAAATTATTGACAAAAAAAGCTTATATTCGTAGGAATAATTTCTTTATTTCAATAAACTAGGACAACAATTCCCAATTTAAAACAACAGGTCTTATATATTCATAGGAATTTTTTTTTTGTTTATTCTAGAACGTTTAAAAGAAATGGTTCAAGTGTTTTTTTTACCTCCAAGTCTTATGCTCGAATTCATCCTTCAAAATGGAGTAACATTCAAAATTAAAACTCTCGAAGATATCAAATTTTAAAAATGACTTAAATATATTTTTGATTTTATCTATTTATTTGACAATTCTAACTTCTCTATATTTTAAATTACCCAATTTTGAACTCTTGTGAAGTTGTCATCTAATTTTTAATTATGATGTTTATGTGGCAGCTTATTGCTCACGTGACATTAAATACGTGGAACCGACGCGGCAGTAGAGTGTTGATATAGCGTTTATTAATTATCACAAAATTAAGTGTGTATTTTGAAGTCACGAGACTAATTCTAGAGAAAATTCAAACAACAATTCTAGAGCTACAAAGTTTAACGCTTAGGATTGCCACTTGTGTTGAATTAAAAAAAAAAAAAAGAATGTTTTGCCGCATGTGAAAGAAAATTCAAAGAACAATTCTTGAACCACAAAAGCCTCCTATAAGGGTATTATAAGACTCGGTGAGTTCTGTGAATTCGATCTGACCTATAAATAACAGGTTGGTTCTGATTCGGTTCAAAAAAAAAAGATCAAACAAAGATAAGATAAAAAAAGATTAGGTTTGGGTCACCTTTCGAATTACCTGTCATGTTCCAAAATACACAAGACATTTTTTTTTATATTTTTTTACTTTATTATTATTATTATTATTATTAGACAATGTTGGTCTATTCTTAATTAAAGAAAAATACTATTAGGTGGTGAAAGATCTATGGATCAAGTATGTAGTAGGTTACTTATTTTGATAATGATTTGTATTTTGTATGACAATATTATGATTACTTTTAAATTAATTGACAAGTGGTAATCGTAGATGATTTGCTATGAGTTATTTTAATTTTTTTTCCTAAGAAAAAAATTCAAGAATTACTAGTTGGATCTTGGGACCACCAGAGTTTTGTCTTTTTTTCGTTCTGTCTTTATTGAATCTACAACTAATCGGGTTTGGTCGGGGTTAAAGGACGAATTATGATCTAAAAATTGGCCCAATCAAATATTGGAACCGAGTAAGGGACACACCAAACTCGACCTAACATTTCCTTTATACAACCCTAGCTTCATATGTAGCGGTTAAATAATGAATAAATATGTAAATTGATTTTTGAAATTGTAAATGTCGGTCAAATTAATTTTTGAATTTTATAAATTGACAAATATATATTTGAAATTGTAAAATATCAATCAAATTAATTCTTATATAAATTTATGCCGTTATATATGTTGATGTGACACTTTAATTGAATATGTTTTTTATTCAGGTTGATCCCACATCAACATCATATTGCTGAGAACAAAGTTGCGGATAAAATTTTGTTATTTTAGAGATATATTTGTGAGTAATTGTAAGTGTGCATGGACAAATTAGTCTCTAAAAGATTTAAATTTCATTAGAAAATTAATCCACGTTGTGATGACATTGATATGAGATCAATGTGTGGAAGAATCAAATATTCAATTAACATGCATATTATAATCTTTAACGATAAAAATTTAAATATTGACTATTTTGATTACTATTTAAAATTTTAAGAATGTATTTGTTAATTTACAAAATTCAGGGATTAAATTAAATGACGCTTACAATTTGAATGACCAATTTGCCTATTTACTTGCCGAATAATTTTCATGTTAGCACTCTACTACTACTACTAAGTCGGTTTCTTGTATTTTATTTATCATCTAACTATCACATTAGTTAAAAATTGAAGGTTGAATTACTCTATTGATCTGTTAACATTTTATTTTATTTTATTTTAGTCTCTTAATTAATTTTCGTTTAGTCATTAGTCAGTTTAGTCATTTTCATTAGCCAATTTGATTATTACCGTTAGTCACAAATCAGAGTTCCCAAATACATCTAATGACATGTTGGAAAAATGGAACCAAGAATATGAAGAACATTAAAATGAAGATGAGAAAGAAGAATGGGAAATTGTTTGTCTAATAATCATAATTTTGACCTTGATTCAGATATCCTAATCACGAGACAAATTTGACATGTAGATTTTATTTAACAATTTATGTTCGACACTTACGAAAATGACTAAATTGACTCACGAAATCATAGTTAAATGATCAAAATAGAATAAAAATTAATAAAGGGATCAAAATAAAAAATAAATTAAAAAACCAAAAGAATAATTCATCTGAAATTGAAAAATTGAAAGACATTTTCACAAGGACCATACATAATTTAATTAAAATTGGCAAATTTACAAGATGCACATAGATTTGCAAAGCAAACCAATTTATTACAAACAATAAATCAAACTATTAAACTTCAATTTCGACAAAGAAATTATAATTTAAATTAATTAACAAAAAATATATGAAAAATTATAATGAGACACCAGTAGCTTGAAGGTGCAAACACGAGAAGTTGGGTTGAATTGTGTTTGCCAAACTTGAATTCTTTTGCTGTTTTGTTGAATGTTGATGCAAATTATTTGATGAATAAGTAATCAGACTTAGCAGCGGTAGTAATAACATAAGAACACAACAATTTATCATGGTTCACCATTAACTTGACTACATCTAGTCCCTTCACTCCGAATGCTTTAATCCACTAATTCAAAACCTTTGAATTACAACACCTGACCTTCCAAGCCAGTCTTCTCAAACAGTCTGACAACCCCAGACTTTTGAGGAACGAAAACAACACCTTGACTCTACAAGTCAAGTCTTCTCCTGCCAATCTGACAACCCCAAATTGAAGAAGGAATCTACACCACTATCGGGTTTGATTACAAGGATTTGGAAGTCTGAAAAGTTGCTTATGGAAAGCTGATTGCTGCACTGATTCTTGCACTCTTTTGTTGCTTCTGGAAAGCTGATTGTTGCATTGAATTTCTCTCTTGAAAACACTTAGAAAATATTACTTTTGCACTCAAGAATTTATCTCTAATGAACTCTTGGATAACTTTGAATTTGAAGCTTGAGTTTTGTGTTTTTCGATGCTTAATGCTGCTGCCTGAAGCCTCCTTTTATAGCTGCAAATAGGGCTTTGTCCAAGCTTAAATTCGAGATAAATCTTGCTTAGATTTTCTTTGGAAATTCTGTTGGCCAATCCTGTTTCACTTAATTTAAAAACTTTCTTTTTAACTTCATATTGCACTTGAAAATTCTGTTGACCAATCTTGTTTCTCTTAATTTCAAACCATATCTTTTTAGCTTCAGATTGCATTCAAATTTCCTTCAAGTCTTCAGTGATTTTTTGAATCAAATCCCCTTAATACTTTGATCAAATTTCTATCAAAATTCAATCAAGTCTTCTTCGAATTTTAATCAAGTCTTCACTTATCTGCATCATGATTTAAATTATGGACCGTATGATCTTCTGATCTCGACCAACTCTGGACCATGTGATCTGATCTGTACCATTATGGGATCTTCTGATTTCGACCAATTCTGGACCATGTGATCTGATCTGTACCTTTCTGTGATCTTATGATTTCGACCAATTCTGGACCATGTGATCTGATCTGTACCTTTCTGTGATCTTCTGATTTCGACCAATTCTGGACCATGTGATCTGATATGTTCCATTCTGTGATCTTATGATCTGGACCATTTGTCTTCTGATCTGGACTATTGATCTTACGATCTGGACCATTTATCTTATGATCTGGACCATTGATCTTATGATCTGGACAAATCTGGACTAAATGTTATGTTCTGGACCATTCTATCTTCTGTTATGTATCAAGTCTTATGTTCTTGACCATGCTATCTTCTAGTCTGACTTATGTTTCCTTCTGGTCTGGACCAATTCTCCCTCTAACAAGCTTCCTTCTGGTCTGGACCAAGTGTCCTTCTGGATTCTGCTTCTTTCTGATCTATGGCAAGAAAGATATCATCTGATGATGTTATTTTTCCTTCCCTTTCATGATATCCTCTGATTGATGTTATCCTCTGATGTTTGCCTTTGTTGACATCCTCTGGTATTCTCTGGAGGTATCTTCTGGTACCCTCTGGTGACATCATCTGGATATATCCTCTGGATGTATCCTCTGGCCGAAACTTCTGGTGGCATTTTTATCTTCTGTCGACGTCATCCTCTGGTGGTGTCATCCTCTGATTTTGCACAACCTCTTATTTTTTCTTCTAAGTCAAAATACGATTTACATAAAATACTTTTGTTAACATCAAAACTTTAATTGAAAGAATCAACTTGGTTCCAACATAGCTAGCTACGTAATCAATGAGCAAAGGAAAAAAAATTCTTGGAAGTGTGAATGAGTAAGATCACAAGCTAGCTTGTATTATATAAGCAAATATTAAACTATTTTGGTGGTTGCTACCACATCCTACCGGAACTGATTTGTGTATTATTGACAAGAGTGGTGAGCAATTCACATGATTATGTTTTATAAATGTTATTCAAGATATCATTTTATACATATATAGTCACATTTTGTTGTGTGTTGCTAAATATTAAATATATGTACTAGTGCCATGTGGTTATCATATATAGTGAGAACATGCACTACGTACAAGAAAAATTGTTTATTGAGATATATAGGCGGTTCAAAGATGGTGCATATGAGGCAATCTGACTCATGTCATTCATGATTTCATTCCTTGGATGCCTATGTGTGAAAGGAGAAAATAAATAATGTCCATTTCAATATTATTCGAAACTTGTACTTTTTTAATAAAAAATATCAACTATCCGATTAAAAATTCTTTAAAAAGCTTATCTCAAAATACATGAGTAATATGAATACTTAAAGTTGTTTAATGACTTATTCATGCATTAAAAGTAGAGCTGTCAAAAAAACTTATAATCTCAAATCTCCTTTTAATAATTTTTTTTTTGTCCCAGCTCCCTATTTTTAGTTTTTGTGGACTTGAGCCGGGGCCTATGGCCCATTTCATGTTTTCATTTTTTCACGATCAGAATTCAGAACATCATTTCAGCTTGAATAAATAAAATTAAAATAAATAAAAAAATGAAAAACGAAGATAGAAACGTAAAAAGACATGTAAGAAATAGTTTAATAAAAAATCATTAATGACATAAAAAAAGATCGACAATTTCTAAATCGAATAAAATTCGGGAAAAAAATCAAAATTGAAAAATTATTGAATTTGTTAATTTTATGCAGAACATAAAAAAAATTGAAATATTTTTTATTTCAAAAAAATTATTGATTTTTTTAATGGGTCTATGGGCCCTCTAAGCCCACATAATTTTGTGGGCTTTTTTATATTGAGGACTTTCTTTTAATGAGCATTTTTATTATAAGATTTTTTATCCCCCTCTAATATGTAGGCTAAAGCTAATATAGAGAGGGCTTGACAAATTGACAGCTCTAATTAAAAGAGAACAATATTAAACCAATTTTAGTGATAATCGGGTGACGTGGTGATATTTTTGCAAAATTTAAGGTTGTTGATGTACCAATTTTTAAGTCCAAATAAAATAGAAGACACCTAATGAATATGCTCGAGCTTGATTAATCTAAGAGTCTTAAATCATGATCCATTTATATGTTTCTCTCCAACTAATATTGTTCTATGAATAGAGATATCAATTCCCAAGTGAAGGAGTGCTTAGTTTTTAACATTAAAATATAAAAGATAGTAATTCAAGCATCTTTTAAAAAAATTATTTCAATTTTACTCTAACATGTAATAGATAAGAAGGGAGGTAAATATGTTTTTATTAATACAAGAGAGGTGTTGTTTCCTCTCAAAGAAAAAGAGAATGTGATTTTTCTCTAATAAGCAAAAATCCCATATCAACAATATTAACTCAAAATATTGTTGATAACTTCTTCTATAAAGTCAACTGGCTAATCATAACTCAATCATTGTAAATTTGTAATATATTATAAGTATGAATTAGTAGTATCTAAAAACAATATACTAATATTCAAAATTTTCAGCCGATTGACTAAGCAAGCACACTTCAATATATAGCAGCAGCAAGAAAGTAGACTTGGCAATGTAAACATAATAATATGATAATAATAAAAACAAAGAAAATAAAATAAAGCCAGAAACCACATAGAAGCCTCTATATTAAATTTAATTTCTCAATGTCTATAAGATCCTTCTAGCTACTCGACAATTACGCGTATCATACTTAAATTTTAATATTTATATATAATAATAAGGTTGAGTCAAAAAAGAATAAAATAAAAATACATAATGATAAGGTTGCTTAGTCTTGACTAAATAGTATACGAGACAACACACGCCTTTTCAACGGTTTTTACTTTTTTCTTAACTTCTTCTCCCTATATATATAGTTTCCTTTGTCAACACTTTCTCAATCTAAAATACCTTTTTCTTCTTTTGCTTTCCATTAATCTTATATAGATCAAAGATCCTCTCTTTTTCTTGTCTCCTTTTGTGGGTCGTTTGTGATTTAATTAGTGATTTCAAATTCATTTAGTGAAAAGGTTAATTAAAGTCTTAATTTTTTAGAAGAAAGATGGTTTGTTTGGTATCTCGTACTGGAAGACAGATGCAGAGATACAATAGTACTGGTGGTCGCCAAGTTGTGGGGTGAGTTCATTCCTTTCAATTTTTCAATTTATTTATATAAGTGTATGTTTGAATTGATAAAGAATTTGACATTATCGCAATGTAACACCACAATTACATTATAGAGTTTTAACAAAATCAAATTATCATTGTAATTTTGTGCACATAGAAATATAATTTTATTGGTTTTCAGCAGCTACATTTACTGGTAATTCAGTTTTTGGTGTTATAGACACAATCAATTGAAAATGATTAAAATTTTAATATATAATATTGAAATAACTTTAATATTTAATATGATTTCAACTATTCTTTTAATATATTTTGCATTGTTAAATCCGCTTTGTTCATGCAAAGAAATAGTTTTTGTATATGTTTAACTTCACTAAAATCACAGTAATTAATTTGCTTAATATTTATAAAATCTTAGCCGACACATCTTCATATCCTACATTATTGCTTTCATTAAATGCATGTTGGTTTCATTGACTCACATTTATTACAATACCCAATTGTAGGTGCATCCCTTATAGATATAAACAAGATGATGGCATTATGAGCAATGAATTGGAGGTACTTGTGGTTAGTTCACAAAAGGGTCAAGCATTAATGTTTCCTAAGGTAGTGGCTAATCTTGCACATAAATATATTAATTGGCTAATTGGTTCAATTACATGCACATGTACTAACATTAACATCCTTTAATCGTTTTGATTATTCAGGGTGGATGGGAACTTGATGAATCTTTAGAAGAAGCAGCTCTTAGGGAATCCCTTGAAGAAGCAGGAGTTATAGGACTTGTTGAGGTATTAATTAGATTATTTTATATTTTATTTTATATAGATTATATTTTTACAAAATTAAGGTCATTTTATGGAATACACATAATTCTCATTGTAAAACTTGTTCATATTAAAATTAAGTGTCATGGTGCATCTCCTATATATTTTCTTTTAACTTTGTATGAAATAGTAATACAATTTTAGGCAATTTACACTTCACTTTATATATTGAGTAAAAGAAAATTTCACTTTATTCTTCATTATTGTTATTTCACTTTGTTTGGTTTTGTTGGCAGCATGAATTGGGTCAATGGAGCTTCATTAGCAGGAGACATGGTACATACTATGAAGGCCACATGTTTCCTTTACTTGTCAAGGAACAACTTGAACTTTGGCCAGAGAAAAATCTACGTAGAAGAATATGGGTATGTTTAATTAAGAGCTATTATTATGAAATAATGAGTTTTTTCCTAAATAAATCATGTACTTAATTAGTAAAAAAAAATCATTTACTTCTTTAAACTTACTTATGATCACGATTTTAAAAATACATGTTTACATCAATTGTGTTGGATAAAAAATTTTCACAATATCAATTATCATATTTATATAACTGCAACAATATCGTATTTGATCATAATTCTCTCTAATATTAATATTTTAATGTAATTTCAACGGCGACAATAATTTAATATTTTGTTAATATAAGATAAATACTTCAAAAAGGAACTTACATCTATAATTTTAAATTATGGTTGAAGTTGTGATTACAGTTGCCTATTGTAATTTAAAAAAATATTTTAAAACTAACATATCGCAAATATTACATATGTAAACCACAATTTTCAAAGGAAAAAAAAACTGTGATTATGAATGAAGACAATGTTTAAATTACTCAACTCACTCAAAATTAACATGTTTTATTTAGAAATTCAAACTTGAGTTACCAATATTAATTGTTATGTTTGTTATCGCAGATGAATGTTGTTGAAGCTCGAGAAGTTTGTCAACATTGGTGGATGAAAGAAGCATTAGATATCCTTGTTGATCGGTTAACTCCAAAGTCGACCTAACAAATTTAAGGACCTAAAACAAAATTCAAAATGAGAACAAATATTAAATGTACTTCGATGATTTTGATTAATTTTATACTAAATTAATTAGTTGTAAAATTAGTCAGCCCAAATTTATTAGTAAATGTTTCGCATTTCTATAGTATATATATGGAAATTATTAATGTGGTAGAGCGTGCATGGATGAAGGAAGCATTTGGATATAATAAATACCAGTAATATAAGCGGCTTGTTTTAAATATTAATAATGATAGAGCTTTGGGGAATTTAAATTCTAGTTTAACCTACAAATATACAAGTTGTTAAGATGAATATAATATCTCAGAATCAAGGACTAACAATTGTAAATGTAAATTTTTAGTGGTATTTACTATTTCTTCAACGTACAAATTATAGAGCCATATAAAAAGTTGAGATAAATTTTATTTCCTTTAATTTTTTTCTCATATTTTTTTATATATATTTAAATATTTGTCTTTAAATTTTCTCTCAATTATATCCTTTTAAATTATCTCTTCCTTGAAAATAGAGATTTAACTAAATCTTGATGTCACCTAATAGTGATATTTGAATAAACAATTTATTTAACAATCTATACTATAATTATTTATAGCATAAACATAAACAATTATGTATAAACTACTTTTATAATACAAGATAAAACAAATCAATCTGTTTTTATATAATATAAAAATATTTAGACATAATTGTTTTTCTTCCTCCTCGATTAGCGCACACTCATGTATTATAGAGTTTCACATTCTTGTGTCTAAATAACACTCTTATCTTATATAAACTATAATTTAATTTATTTTTATAAACTCTTTTGAATACTTTATGAAAATTAACTAAAAATAATTTATAGATATATTAAAAGTTATTTTTTATAATTCTTCTCAAATAACCTCTTAAGTGTATATGTCAATAAATAAATTCAAATAAGTTATTAAAAAAGGGCTAATGTCTATCCTTTATTTCGTTGAATTAAAAATGAGATATGTATAATAAGCTTTTCGTATTTATCGGATTAAAAAAATGTCATTATATTTAACTATTGCAAAAGAAAATATGTTTGTGGCGTTTATACTTTCATACCATTACTTTGATGTTTAAGGTTAGTTCATTGGAAAAAATATATTGAAAAACTTTTAAAAGAAATATGGCATTTAATGCCAAATTTAAGAAAATTGATTATATGTAGGAAATATATTAGTATTACTTTATCAATATAGAGAATTCAAAGCTACATTCATAAAAATATTCAAAATATTATCGATAATTGTTTTATAACTCACGTCTCCTAAAATAGTGTTAACATGATTGTGTCTATATATAACTCCTTTGTCAATTCAAAAAAAAAAAAAAAGCAGGCTTTGGATCACAAAGATGTATATACTACGGGTGTCTATATTTAAGACTCTTTTGCTAATTCAGAAGAATAAAGAAAAATAATTTTCATATTTAATGTGTATATTCTCTTTTTAAAATTATCCTTCAATTATTAAGAGAGAAATATTAAGAGTTTCATCTTACAAATCGATTTTGTGGGGTTATGTAGAGTTATATGCTATCAGATCACCCCTATAGAACCATTCATGTTCATATGTCCCCTCGTAGATATGAGAGAGTATCTTAAGAATCTCACATTTGATGAGATAAAGTTTGATAAAGTGTTTATAAATTGTGAATAGTTTTCACCCTATAAAAATATTTTTGTGAAAAACGTGTCTTGTAATTTGAAGAGGATCTTATAAAAAATGTCAAAAAAAAAAAATTAACTAGAGGATCAGAGGTGGTAGTTACTTTAACTAGCATGATGAAAAAGAATGACATAATTTTATTTTAAAGGTTAAAATGCATTTTTCGTTTCTCTATTTTGCTCAAAAATAATTTTAGTCCCCTTAGCTTTAAAATTGAGTTTTTGGATAGTTTGTGGAAATGTTTTAGTCTCTTCATTTTTTATGATGTTACATGCACAATTATGACGTGACTGTGATGTAATACAACTTAATTGAATTCATGTCATTAATTAATATTAATTTTCTTATCTTTTATTCGAAAAAGCTTCACGATCACCTTTGTTAATAACAACACAAGCAAAAATTTATGAAGAAAATTGACTACTATTATATTTTATCAAATTCAATTGTGTCATATCACTATCATATTATTAATGAGCACACATTATCATGAAAAATAGAGGGAAACCAGTCAAATTTCACAAGTTGTAAAATAGAAACAAAAAATAAATTTTAAAAATAAAAAAATAAAAATTAATTTTGATCGAAATAGAGAAACTGTAAACTTTAAAATTATTTAACATTGAAAATAAATCGACAAAATACATTGTTCACAATTTACCATTTATTTATTCTATTTAAGTTCAATAGTTAATTTATTGTCTTTATATTACCAATTTTCATCTAATTGATAGGCTTAGAAGCCTTAACCACCCTCGACTGTGATCATGAACTCTTGCTCTTTTTTTCTTTCTTTTTTCTCTCTTTTTACTAAAGTGTCCTAATCATCTAGAAGTAGATTATAAAGCATTAACCACTCTCACTTCCAAACACTTGTGGTTGAGTTGCTTCGCACCTTTGATATTTCCACAAGAGGATTGGGGCTTGTTTGGATTATTTAATAGCCTATAGTATAAACATTAATAAATAAGCTATTTTTTTACATCACAATGTAAAATAATATCAAACTAGAAGTTATAAGTTATTCAAGATTGCTTATGAAAATTAGCTCAAAACAATTTATAGATATTTCATAAGTTTTTTCAATAAATTCTCCCAACAATTTTACAAGTGCTTATTTCAATAGATAAATTAAAATAAATCAATTAAAAAAGACTTTGGTTACTAATAACTCCCCACAACATCTTATAGTAAAAAAGTAGTGTAAATCTTTTTTATAAACAATAATGATACATCCACGTTCACATTTTTACACTCACACGATATTTAATTAATTATGTGCAAAAATGTGATTAATTCAGTTAAATAAATAGTTAATTCAAATTACGATAAAAATTGTGGTTATTTTCAGTACATAATTAACTATAATTTTCAACATGATCTAAATTAACTATCTATTTCAATGAAATTAATCACATTTTCGCATGTAATGATACTGTATGTGTATAAAAAAGTGGATCTCTATAAAACATTTTTGTTTTATAAAAGATGATTTGTGATATTTTGACCATGTAATCTCTAGAGAAAAAAAAGTTACCAAGTATATTATGCGGACATCATGATTTTATAAATCTAATTGGTATGCTTTCTTCTTTTTTTGGTGAAAGATGTCTAATAAGTATGCTTTATGCGACAAAAAATTTCAATCATGCTCCTTCCATCATAGTTCAGTGTTCGATAACATGAAATTGCATCTATTACTTAAAATCCAGAAAAACATTGTCTAAGGAACACAAGTTCAGAGTTCTCTTCTTTTATTGGGTCACATTCGATCAAGAACAAGAGTTTATGGGTCATCTCATTTATATGTTGTTCAATCATTACTTCTCTGAACAATATAAAACTTCTAGATTATCAATACAAGGAGTCAGTTCCTTTAGTAATCATCGGCTCTGATACCAACTAGGCAAGCAATTTAGACACTACAACTTAACCCAAAACCTTATGACTATAAATTTATGGATCATCTCACTCATATATTGTTCAACAATCACTTTTCTAAACAATATAAAACTTCTAACTTACATTTGCTATACAACACCATAAACTTCAGCTGCAATTAGAAAATATTAAAAAGAAGAAAATTATTGTAGAAACAATGAAGGGTTTTTATGGGCATATAATGAAGTCATACTAGCCAGCATGTCAACAAAGCCATAACTTTGTTAAATTCATGTGGGGCTAACTTAGCTGCATATAAATTTAAGCCATTGCTATCCATCATAAATGTGATTGAATTATGAAAGTAATGTAAGCTTAAAATAGACAGATAACAGCGTAAAGATAACCGATATGTAATAAAAGGAACTATGAATCATGAAGGTCAAATTTTGGAAATGTAACGGGTTTTGTGCATATTTGGGCTTGGTTTACCAATACCTTACAAATAAAGATGCACCAATTAAGTGATGGAGAACTTAGATTATTTACAAGTCATTGGGCTTGGTCAATCCATTATTCGACTATAGCCATCTTTCATACATTTTTCTGAAACTTTTGAGAATGAGATTCTATTCATTTCATTCAACAACATTAACTACAAACACTATGCTTTAATTGTCATGAAATCAAATTAGAAACACTACTAATTTACCTCAAGTACTCAACATTCATTGCAATCAACACTAGTGTCACAATGAATTGTCACATGTGATCCAAAGTGGTTCTTGAAAAGCACCTTTCAACTTATCCCAATCACCGTGATCTCCATCCTCATCACTACACAACAACAAATCCCCATTATGCCACGTCGGTGTTCCATTCTCATACGCATTACACGTCAGCCTCCTCAACCCACTCCCATCCAACCTCACCACAAACAAATCTCCATACGGCTGAAATTGATTCGGCCACGACACCGGTTCCGCCGTAACACCGCCCAAATTCGCCGTAAACAACAACCATTCTCCATCACCACTAAAACACACATGATTCAACCTCTCCCTCTCACCATCCACACCTTTTCCTACTTCAACCCTCCTCAAATCACTCCCATCGGGTCTCACAACATAAATCCCAAATACCTCGCTGTTCCTAGCGTCATGTCTATTCGATGAAAACGCTATCAAATCACCTTTAGGTGACCAACACGGCATTGTATCAATCCATTCTCCTTCAGTTAACCTCCTTAACCCGCCGTTAAACTCTCCGTTAACCGCATCAACTATATACAAATTTTTATACCCTGACCTACCAGACCTAAACACGATAAATTTTCCATCGGGTGAACAAGACGGAAACGCGTTGTTTCCGGTCTCGTCTTTTGTGAGAATCTTTAACGTAGACGGAATCTCTTCACGATCGTTAGTGAGATGAACCGGGTCAAATTCAATCCTTGCGATTTGAACATTTTTAGAAACCGACTCGAAAATCGGACCGATAGATGTGTATATAACGTTCTTCTCCGTTGGGCTCCAGGCGTTATGAAAACATGTTCTTCCTTTTAATAAACTCCAACGTTTAGAACCGTTGGATTTTATGATCTTAACGCCACCGTTGTTGTTAGCTTCGAAGTCGTGATTAAACGCTATGAAATCGCCGTCTGGAGAAAAGCTCGGAAACGATCCGTTTAATCGTAGTAATCGTGTGTTTTGAACCGGAGACATAACAGGATCGAGGTGCGGGTATGTTGATTCGCCCTGAGTTAACTCGCCTCTGAATCGGTGGTACCCTAGGTAACGAGAATCAAGTGAAACGAATGGATTATAGTGATGAAAATTAGGGTTTATTGATTCTGTTATTTTTTGAAAAGTTTGTTTCTCAAGATTGAAAATCTCGATGTGGCGGAAATTGCTCTCTCTCCGGCGAGTTGCGACGGCGATGCGTTTGCCGTCGTGTAAAGCCGCTGGTGTGAAACAGTGTAAACCCGGCGGTGTGACGCGAATTGGCGAGATTTGAGATCCGGTTAGATTCGAATCCTGTAAATCGATCCGAAATATGCTCCACCATCCATCATCGGCGATTCTATGGAAAAACAACGTTGAATCTCCTGACCACGTCGGCCAACCACCACGATAGCTAACCACAACGCGATTCTCCGGTACGGACTCCTCGAAAACGACGATATCTGTTTTAAGCTCTCGAAAATCGCCTTCCCACCGACTAGAACCGTAGGAAGCAACGGCGATTAAATTTCCAGTGAGAGAAATGGCGGGACTATGATCAACAACACTGTGAGGCGTTAGCTTCGTGACAGTTCCGGTTCCGTCGACGTTAGCTGAGTAAACTGCAGATGGGCTTTTGAAAAGCGCGTTTGGTTGAACGTGCGTTGAAGCGAAGTAGAGTATACCGTTCTTTATGTTTGGACGATCTTGAAAGAGAGTGTTGGGATGAGAAGGTAAAATTAAAAGTTCGGGTTTATTTTCGGGTCGGGTTAGATAAAACCGGGATGAACCAGTTCTTTCGGAGACGAATATAATAGTTGGTTGGTTTTCATTTTGAACGAATTGGGCATTGAAGTTTATTGAGATACCATCAGTGAGGATGTGATCGTTTAAGTGGGGGTGGTTGTTGAGGTGAGTGTAAAAAACATCGAAACCGTATTGGGTTCTACCAACTGTGTTGAAAACGATGGTTCCTGGTGGTGGTGGTGGTGGAATCATTGTAGTTGAGTGGGAGTGGGAGTGAGAGTGGAAGATGGTGTTTGGTGTAATGGATAAGGATTTGATTGTGGTGGTGGGAATGTGATGAAGGTTGAGTGTATAAAAAGATGATATACTTGTTGGTGTTCTGCGTATGGCATGACGGAGAGTTGTCCACATTTTGTCTTCTTGTGATTGTCGACGTTTTGTTTGACATGCAGTGTGCCACAAGTAAGGAAAAAGGCAAGTGTTTTTGTATGCATGTGCTAAATTGGATATTGTTTTGCTTCTTTGAGTATGTTTGGTTGTCAGGGGAATTAGAGAAAAGAGAAAGAAATGAGAAAGAGTGCGAAAAGAAAGAATATCTTAATTTGATGTATTGCTTGAAATATGAGAAACACAAACAAAAAAAACAAAAAATAGAAGAAAAATAGAAATATTGATTAATTTTGAAAAATTATCATCAAATTTAATCTAATTTTATTTTTATAATTAATTTTTTAAATAAGTTTTTTTTCCTGAAATTTTAATTTGTAATATTAATTTTCCTTAAAAATCATAACATTAAATTCATTATTAATCATTTAATTGATTTATATTATTTTATATATATATAATAGTTTATTTACATTATTTAAGTTAATTATAATTTTTTTAAAAAATATTTTATTGGTATGTAAACAATTTTGTTATATTTTATTTCAAAATAATCAGTATCTCTCACCCATAAGTTTCAACAAAATTATTTTTTTACATTATAATAATTTATGGATGTCGTCGTGTATATAAAAAAAAAAAGTTTTATTACAAAAAAGAGGATAAAAGTGGAAGGTTAAGAAAAAACATGCACTTCTAAAACTCCATTTGTTAATGGACATTTTATACTCATCTCAATTATTTGTGATTTTGTTGATTTTCATTGGTTTTAGTTTTTGCCCCAACCATTCAGTGATCTTTTGCAAAATAGAATCATGTCATTTCAATTTAATCAACATTCTCTACGTAGTCTCACGTATGTCATCCATAATTTCTCCCAACACGTCAACCCTATAGATCAACTTTGTCATTTCTTCAATTCAAACAAACTCTCTTGTAATTTAGCAGGTTGAACCAATGAGATAAGACTCGCAACAAAAATTTATTGAATTCAAAAGAGTACACAACACACAAATCTAGTAGATACACATTCATACTGACCCTCGAGCCAAAGCTCTCCTCTGAAAAAAACAGTTATCATCCTTACACAAGAAATCTCGTATATCCCCAAACCCTTAATAACTACCCCACATACAAAAAGTAACTGGTAAATTACAGCTCCAAATATAACTCCCATATTATACCCTTAAAGCAACTAGTTATTGCTCCCATACATACAATCAAAATATTAAGTCTAACAATTACTTTTCTTATTTCTCTTATAAAACACACGTCATGTTTTAGGTTTATATTGTGCACGGTCAAACACTTGATTTTGGGTTTTAAATATACATAATATATTATTCTTCTTAATTATCACAAACCTCATTATTACTCACATGTGATCCAAAGTGGTTCCTCAAATCCACCTTTAAGAACATCCTCATCTCCTTTTCCAGAACGTAACAAAGCAACCCCTTCCTTAGCATGCCACATTGGTGTTCCATTTTCATAAGCATTACACGTCAACCTCCTCAACCCACTACCGTCCAACCTCACCACAAACAAATCCCCATACGGCTGAAACTGATTAGGCATAGACACTGGCTCTGCCATCACACCACCCAAATTTGCTGTAAACAACAACCATTCTCCGTCACCACTAAAACACACGTGATTCAACCTCTCTCTCTCACCATCCACACCTTTCCCCACCTCAACTCTCCTTAAATCACTCCCATCAGGCCTCACTACATAAATCCCAAACACTTCACTGTTTCCAGCATCATGTCTATTCGATGAAAACGCTATCAAATCACCCTTTGGAGACCAACATGGCATCGTATCAATCCATTCTCCTTCCGTTAACCTCCTCAAACCACCGTTAAACTCTCCGTCAATTGCATCAATGATATACAAATTTTTATAACCCGACCTACCAGACCGAAACACTACAAATTTTCCATCCGGTGAGCACGACGGGAATGCATTATTTCCAGTTTCGTCTCTGGTGAGAATATTTAACGTAAACGGAATCTCCTCGCAATCCTTTGTGAGATGAACTGGGTCAAATTCAATTCGTGCAATTTGAACCGTTTTGAAAACTGACTCAAAAGTTGGACCAATACATGTGTATATCACGTTCTCCTCTGTCGGGCTCCATGAATTGAAGAAGAATGTTTGTCCTTTTAATAAAGTCCAACATTTGGAGTTGTTGGATCTAACAATCTTAATGCCATCTAACTCATGATCGAAGGGAATGTGATTAAACACAATGAAATCCCCTTTGGGGGAGAAACTTGGAAATGCACCGTTTATTCTTAACAATTGTAAATTACGAATTGGAGACAACAAAGATTCTAAATGTGGGATTGTGGACTCGCCTTGAGTTGACTCACCTCTAAGTCTGTGATACCCGAGGTACTTAGAATCGGAGGAGACGAACGGGTTGTAATGGTGAAAACTAGGGTTTATCAATTCACTGACTCGTTGGAACGTTTGAGACTCCAAATCGAAGATCTCAATGTGTCGAAATTTATTCCCTCTCCGCCGAGTTGCCACGGCGATACGCTTCCCGTCGTGAAATGCAACTGGAGTGAAACAGTGAAGCCCTGACGGCGTTACTCGAGTTGGTAATGTCGAAACTTGAGCAAGATTCGAATTGTCTAAATCGACCCGAAAAATGCTCCACCAACCATCATCTGCGATTCTATGGTAGAAAATCGTCGAGTCTTGAGACCACGTTGGCCATCCACCACGATCGCTAACCACCACACGTTTCTCCGGTTGAGCATCAGAGAAAATGACGATCTCAGTATCGAGCTCGCGAAAATTACCGGTGTTCCACGGTTGAGAACCGTATGAAGCAACTGCGATGAATTTTCCGGTTAAAGACACGGCTGGACTGTAATCCACAATGCCGTGAGGGGTTATTCTCGTTATGTTTCCGTTGCCGTTAACGGAAGTTGAATAAACTGCACACCAGCTCTTGAAAAGCGCGTTTGGATCATCATGTGCGGAAACGAAATAGAGCTTTTCATTTTTTATGATTGGGCGATCGTGGAAAAGGCTCTCAGAAACAAAGTGAAGTGGTTGAACCGGGTTTTCTTTTTCGGGTTGGGTCATGTAAATACGGGGTGACCCGCTTCGTTCGGAGATGAATACTATGCTTTGGTTTTGTTTAGATTCGGTGAACTGGGCGTTAAAGTTGACGGAGGTGCCGTCCGTGAGGCACTGTTCATGGGAGATTTGAAACGGTGTGTCGTTTTGGAGGTTAACGGAGAAAACGTCGAAACCGTATTGTGCTCTACCAACGGTGTTGAACACGATGGTTCCCGTTAATTCGTTTGCCATTTCGTTAAAGGAAAGTACGAAAGTGAATATGTTTTAGCTGAGAAAGTGTTAGTGAGTGAAATCAAGTGCAGTGGCTGCACGGTATTTATACTGTTCTCTAGTGTATCATGACGTTTATATGAGTCAACGTTGCACTACTATTTTTTATTTATAGATTCCCTTCACATAATCGGAGTCTTTGATTTGAATTTGAAGACGATCTTTGTCGGGATGAATGTGTATGCGGCATCTGTACTCTTTGAAAAAATTGATGTTGCTTGTGTTAGTTTATTGATTATTTAATTGATTATAATTTATTGATAAACTTGTGCTCGTTGATTGAATAATAGACTAATTTTGAGAATGGATTTAGTTTAAGATATCGTTATTATTTATGTCTCTAAATATAAAATTTCATTGACAAAATCAAAGAAATTAAGAGTGGGGATAAAAGTATTAAATTTACTAACAATTAATATTGTTTTCACGTGCAATTTATCATAAAATAGGAAAATATAAAATTGATTAAATAGTTTAAACTAATAGTTAAGGAGTGAAGTATAAAATATGTGATGAGCTCAATCATCACTCTCACTATAATACTAACAAATTGGATCCTCTAATGCAATACAGGAGAGAAACTATTAAATTCAAATAAACAAATTGAAATGAGAGAGAACGAAATTAGGAGATAGAGAGTTGTAGATAGTGTATAGAAAAACTTGCAATGGAATATTCAAATCTTAATATTAACTAGGCTAAATGGTTCCTTAACTTAATTTCAGTTAACCTTTTAGTCTTTTATCTTTTTTTTTTCGATTTGGTCCTTTATTTTAATTTTAAGTAACAATTTGATCCTTTATGTTTTAAAATGTCAACAATGTTATCCTTTTTTTTTTACAAAAATTCAAAAAATTCATCAAAATTTTCAACCAAAACCCATAAAATTATTTGTATTCTTCAATATAATACAAATTTCATCAAATTCGAAAACTCAAATATTCAAATAAACTCATATTTCTATTTCTAACAATATCAAATAAAGAATGAAATTTTTGTATGGGTTTATTTGAAGATTTGAGTTACGAATTTGATGAAATTTGTATTATATTAAAGAATATAATTAATTTTATGGGTTTTTGTTGAAAATTTTGATAAGTTTTTGAATTTTTGTAAAAAAAAAGGATAATATTGTCGACATTTTAAAACATAAAGGATCAAATTGTTACTTAAAATTAAAGTAAATGACCAAATCGGGAAAAAAAGAAGATAAAGGACTAAAACGTTAACCGAAATTAAGTTAAGGGACTACGGGTGCTATTTAGTCTATTAACTATTACCAACAATATTAATCTTAGCAACATTGATTGTTTTGAAAAAATGGTTTATTGTTTTAGAAAGAAAGAAAATTAGTTAACGTTTTTATCGTAATATTTATTGTTAGTTGAAAAATAATATTTAAATTAGTTAGAAGTATAATAGTGAAAATTCAAAGAAAATCTTATAAAAATGTGACAAAAAAATTCTCAAGAAGTCTTATATTTAGAGATATAGGTAGTATTATTCTATGGCTGTTTGATAAACATGAAATGAATAAACTATAATATTATGTTTCAATTTAAAGTTTGGTGAATCAATATGATACAATAGTTTAATACCGAATAATTATTATATCGTGTATCTCTAGTAAAAATTCTTATATTGAATATGACTTGGATAAGAAAAAATTTTACTTTATTACCCAAATAAAATATATTTTAAAATATAAAATTGAAATCTAATAAAATATAAATAAAAAAATTGAATTTTATATTGAACTTAAAACTAAAATATTAATAATTAATTTTAAAAAACATAATTAAAATTATTCATATATAATATTTAAAATTTATTTATTTTATTTTAAATATTTTAAAATTTAAATTTAGTTTAATATTTATTTGTTTTATTTAACTTTTTTTAAATAATTTAAAAATATAATTTAAAATATATAAGATTTATTATTTTATTTTAAAAATATTTTAATATTATTATTAATATTTAAATTTATTACATTTATAATAATTTTAATATTTAATTTATTTATATATTAAAAAAATTAAAATAAATTTATTTTATTTATAAATTAAAATATTTATAAAGTATTTCAAATTTATTTATTTTATCCAATAATGATTTAAAATTTTAAAATATTTTGATAAAATGTTTAATTTTTTAAAATATAAATAAAATAAATAATATTATTAATTACAATAATGATATATAAATTATTTTATCCAAGTCACGAATGTCACTTAAATGTCACATTATTAATAAGAGAGCGACGTAATAAAAAATAGTGGGACAAAAAAACTGATTTTAGAAATATGAGAATTAAGAGTTTATTTTTGGCAAAATAGATGAATAAAAAATGTATTTAAGTATTAAAAAAGTTATCAAATGACCATTGTTCAACGGTAGTAGGAACTTAATTAAAAAAATATTAATTTTCTTCTGTCTCTCAAGAACTTTTCTATATGAGAAGAAGAAATCGCAAAATGAAATCTTAGGTTTTTTTTATACTAAATGCTAGCGTTGAACAACAACGACATACTAATTTATATTGTTATTTTAGTGTCTTAGTTAACTTTCATGTATACATGTTATTAAAAATGAATTTATATTAGGTTTGACTCGATCAAAATGAGTGCACATCTCTATTGATCTGATTAAAATTCAAGAGCATCATTTTTGCAAAAAAGAATAAAGTCAATGGGTCAAAATTGTAGAATTGTGAATCTCTTAGGCCAAAAATGCATTTTAACCTTTTTTTTATTTACTTCAAATTTTACATTTAAACATACAAGTTTTCAAAAGTGTGTTTACATCAACGATGGTCCATTCAAAATGAAAGGATAAATTTTTGTAGGGATAAAATTAAAGTTTTTGCCCTTCGTTATGGCTTATGCCCTTCATTTCGGCCATTTTTATTCATTCCACATATAATTGTGACGTGTTTATAATATAAATTTTTTTATACTAACAATATATAAAAATTAAATTAAAACATATGCACCCAAATGTGCATTAATAAAGGTTATAAATATTATTGTGGAAACTTTTACTTTAATATTTATAAATATACACTCAAGAGGAAAATTGAATTAGAATCAATTACAATATTGCATTGCACCCAATGACTTTTTAATGATATCTTAATTTTAATTTTAATCTTATCTTAATCTTAATTTTAAAAGACTAATATTGACATGTACTCCGTTCTTAAATCCTAACTCAACTGACAAATGTTAAATCTATCCTGTATGAATTAATTGTGGTAGAACTTACCAACTATTTTGAAATATAAAAAATATATTAACATGTACTCTAAAAGTACATATTAAGGAGTAATAAATATCGTGGACTCCACCTATTTTATTTGGAAAGAAGTGAAAATTAAGTGTAGCAATTAAAATTTGAAAAGTGTAGTTTTTAAACTTTTAGTGTTCCTTTGATGGATAGGACAAGAGACATGATATAAATAAATTATCATATTATGTATGAATCAAGTGTTTGATGAATCAACAAAATATAATCAATTAATTCAGAATTTTATCATATCACATCTCTCTAGTTGAAATTTCTATCTTGAATATAAATTGGGTTAGAAACATAGGATAAGAACTACTCAACTACCCTTATAAAATATAACTTCAAATATAAATTGAAATATAATAAATATAAATATAAAAATAATTTACAAAATAAAATATAAAATATAAAAATATAAATCTAATCAAAGAGAAAAATAATTAATATAATTTGATATTAAACTTAAAAATGAAATATTAATAATTAATTTAAAAAATGTTTATGATTTACACAAGGGTAGTTTTGTCTTTTTATATAATTTAATAAATTAGTATTCACAATTATAAAAATATGAAAGTTAATTGAAATTTTAAAATAAATATAATTTGTTTACAAGGTATTCTTGCCACTTACATATAATATATATCATATCTTTATTTACATTATAACAAATAAAATATAATTATTTGGTTACTCATGATTTCGTTTTTAAAATTTAAATTGTTATCTAGTAGTGTCAATGAATAGTTTTAATATAAAATTATTTCATTACTTATTTAATTTTTTTGTTAATTTATAATACTTAAAATATAACAAGTTAATTTAAAAAAACTAATATGTAATTATTTACGATGATAATTTTGTTATTTAAATATAATATATATTATATCATATCATGATGAGATATGTATTAAATACATGACAAAATAATTTTTTATCATATTGATTATCATGTTTATCAAACACTGGATATGATAATATTTATCATATCATATACTATTCTATCCTTATCCAACTTTATATCATCTTTTTCTATCATGCGTATCAAATGGACTCTTATCTTGATTGAGAAAATAAGAGATATAATAAAAATAAGTTATTATATCATATCTGAATCTAGTGTTTGATGAACCAGCAAAATATGATAAATTAATCTGGAATTCTTTCTTATCTTATCTCTCTAGTTGAAATTTCTATCATGAATATGAACTGAGTTAGAAACCAACATGATATGATAAGAACAGTAATTTACTCAATTACTTTAATAAAAGATAATTTAAAATATAAAATTGAAAATATAATATAATATAATAAAATATAAATTTATAAAAATATAATCTTAAATATAAAAATGTATATCTAATCAAATATAAATATGAAAATAATTAATAGAATTTGATATTAAACTTCAAAATAAAATATTAACAATTAATATAAAAAATATTTATGATTTTATCACAAGGGTAGTTTTGTCTTTTTATATAATTTAATAAATTAATATTCAAAATTATACAAATATGAAAATTAATTGAAATTTTAAAATTAATATAATTTGTTTACAATAGTATTTTTTCCATTTACATATAATATATATCATATGTTTATTTATATTCTAACAAATAAAATAGAATTATTTGGTTACTCATAATTTTTAATTGTTTATTAGTAGTGTTAATGGATAGTTTTAAATATAAAATTGTTTAATTACTTATTTAATTTTTTAGCTTTTTTATTAATTTATAATATGTAAAACATAATAAGTTATTTTAAAAAAACTAATGTAATTCTTCATAATGATAATTTTGTTATTTAAATATAATATATATTATATCATGTCATCATGAGATGTGTACCAAATACATGACACAATAAAATATTATCATGTGTGTATCAAACACAGAATATAATAATATTTATCTTGTCACTGTTTTATCCTTAACTAATTATGCACATCAAATGGACATTTAAATTTAAAGTGTTCTTTATGTGCCTAGAATTCACGTGGCTCTGCGTTTTATTTCTAGGTGCATCTTGTTTTCTTTTTACCTCCCTTTCTTCGAAGCTTGTTTTGCAGGAGTATAAAATATTTTATCAAAACAAAGCCTGCAGTACTCATTGATGGGACTCAAAGCAAAATTCAAACATCAAAGGCAATGTGAAGAAGTACATTCAGTGAAACTTGATTTTGATACTTCTTTTGTGTCTCACGTAGTGGGCCTCATGTGTTTTTATTTTTATATATTCTTTAATACTTATAATATATCTTTATAATATGTTTTTTATTTATTATTTTAATTTGTCAATGATAAATAACACAACGGGGATGATGTTAGTACTATAGATATGAGCATCAATAAAATAAATTTTTATTTGAATGAATATTCGATGGAAGATATTTCTTAAGAGAATGAGTTATTTAAAAATAGTTGGTGAGCATCTTGATCATAAGTTGTGGCAAAAGTGGAATTATACAAGTAGACATGACTTTTTTTTTTTTTACCATTGTGAAGATAGAGTCTCGTTAAAAATCATAGAGTCGTTAAAAAAAACATAAAAATAGAGAACCATCTAGTGGAGGAGAACTGAAACATTGAAGTAGTCAAATTTTTAAAATTTTAATAGATAAATAAAAAATATAATATTATATTGTATATAAGAATTGTAAATTGTAAATTGACAAAAATATATTGACGGTCAAATTCTTAACACTTATTAGAGAGATGTAGTAGATTAAATTTTGGTTGACATTTTTAATAATTAAAAATTAATTTTTAAAGATCTAATTTTTTTTCAAACACTAAATTTTTTTGAGTTTAATTGTTATGTTTTGTGACTGTAAAAAGTTTTACAATGTCAAACAGATTCATAAGTGAGACCTTAAAAGTAATTATGATAAAAGTCAAACTATTTTATTAATCTGGCGGTTATGATTAATCGACGATATAAAATATTTTTACACCATCGATGCATACAAATTAAATCTAAATTTTTACACTATTAATATAACTTTTTTAACTACAAAGGACAAACAATATATATATAATTATTAAATACATTTAAACGAGAAACATTGTTTAACATATCAATATTGATATAATGTTGATAAAAGATAATGGTTTGATTTGTATTAGGTTATTTATGTTAAAATTACGACTAAACAATATTTTAAATCAATAAATGTAGGATTATTGGTTTAGTTCAACTTGAACTCAAAACCATAAAAAAAAATCATAATTAGAGTGTAAAAAATTAGGACTCTCCCTAATTGAGGGTATGTACTAATAGTTTACATAAGGTTAACGATCGATTTCAATTTGATCCATAAGATAGATCAAATATATCAATTTTGTTGATTAAATGATAATTTAAATGTCTTTTTAGAAAAACCAAAAATAGTGGTATTTTTTAAAAAACTATTATGAATTTGGGGTGGCCGTGCTCACCCTATTTTCTAACGAAAAGCTCCGCCACGGGAAAGCATCAAGGTGTTAATGTAGAGCTTGTTTATGAATTTCATAGCAAAAGTCTCATGATATATTAGCATGTGAGGTGAAAAAGAAAGTTACATAGTTGGTTGTTGAAAATAAACATTTTTTTCTAAGTTAATTAGAAGCTTGTTGAAAAATGAGATGTGTGGTTATCATCCATTTATTGAAAAATACGTTTGCAATCTTCTTTTCAAAGTCAACAAATAACTTATGGATCTTCTCTTAAGTATTGTGAGGATGAAAAAACGACTTGCTCTAAATTTTAGTATGCATATACATCTCGTATCTGGTGAATGTTGAAAATAAATTGAAATTTAGATACATTGTTTGTAAGTGGAAGTATGATGTATTATTTACCACTACGGAATAAATAAAAAATAATTTTGTTTTTACTCTCCACTAAATCAATAACAATTAATTCTAATTTTACTTCACTCCTTCAATTTTTGCGTATAGACAAAGAACAAATTCATTTTTTTTAGTCAAATTTTTTTTTCTTACTCGATAAACCGTCGTTTTTTGGAGCGGTTGCTCAAAGAGGGAGAGTAGTTCCACAAGGTAGCTTTTTATGCTTATTACAACTCTTCTACAAATAGATAATCCTTAAAAAACACACCAATATATCATTCTCAACTTTCTCTTTTCTCTCTATTCTGCTCGATATCTTTTCGAGCAATTCTCCCCTTTTCTATTTTGAGTGGTCCTAATACCATTGTACTTTTAGAGCAGTTTTTGTGCCGTAGTTATGAGTGGTCATAGTACCATATTACGAGTGCTTTTAAATTGCCATATTGAGGGTGTAATTCTAGAGCTATTTTCTATGGTGCATTAGAACTCCGATACAGTTTGTTAAATCCTGGCGACTTTGTAGTTGATAGTCTACCTTGCACAATTTGGGAGGTGTCGCGAAACGTCTTAAAGAGAGCAACCTAGTCCGCGACTCAACACTAGTAATATCTTTGGTGACATAAATTTATTTTAAAACAATTTTTCGAAACTCAAAAACATCAATTGTAAGACATTTCTTTATGTCATGTCAACGGAAGAGATTACTGTATCTGGTTCTGCTGCCTCTGATTTCAATAAACTGTTTCATTTTGAGGCAAATAGAAAAGGATTAGAAAACTGAAGAATTAACCCATGGGAGGATAATGATTACCTTTGTCAAAATCTTAATGGACTTGTTGATGATCTGTATGACTACTACAATTCCAGCAATATTGTGAGCCGCTATCTCAAGTATTAGAGTATTATATGACCAATGACAGATCCGTGGAGGCTCACTCTCGTGAAATTCAGAATATAGCTCATGAAATCATCTCTTAAGGTATGACTTTAGATGAAGAATTTCAAATTGTTGTTATTATTGACAAACTACCATTTCTTGGAAGGATTTAAAAAATTATCTCAAGCATACAACAAATGGATTTTTTCTATAGAGTCTGATTACCCTTCTCCAGAGATTAATTATTATTTTTTATGGTTTTCGTTTGAACAAGACAGGGTTTACATACTGTATAAGGGCATATTTGTACACCAATTCTAAATATATTATTTTTGTTGGGAAATAATATGCCACATATGACATGTTCAAATTAAATGTTTAAAATAAGAAAATGTCTCCTTTTGCTTATATGTTGTGTTATTTTCATATTTGGCATGCTAGATGTAAGACCCTTAAATTTAAAATAAATTATGGATTAATATCAAGTGTAATTTTGGAATGTTTGTAAAATATTTAATATATGTATATTTTATATATATATATAAATATTTATTTTTGAGGTTGGATTAAAATTATTGGACAAAGGATACATTAATTTAATTACGAGTAATTAAATATCAGGCAGTTAATTAAGATGTTATCTGTTAATTACGACGGGAGTAGTTAGTAACTTGATGGTTAAGTAATATTATAATATTAATATATGCATAGTAAGTGATGGCATGTGTATATATATGTGTTGTGTGTGAGGTGGCAAGGATGTATGTGTATGTATATATATGTGAGCAAGTGAGAGGAAAGGAGAACAGAAATCAATTTCCCCTCACCAGTCGTGTGCCTTCTTCTTCTTTCTTCTTCTTCTTCTTGTCATTATGTTTGTGTGGGAGACCAAAAAAAGGGATACTCAAAAGTCAAATTACTTGGAAATCCAAGCGTCGAAACAGAAAGTGTCAAGAAGGAAAGTCGTTCCTCTCATCGTTACGGTGTTAGAGAACCAACTTTGGTAGCGACGACGCGAGCGAGAGTTTCGCCGACTTTTGTCGCGGTAACGTAATCGAGCAAGAAAACGTAACAAAGGTAAGGGGCACCTTCCAACTTTCTAGATTGCATTTAGGGCTGTAAATGCATGTTGATGGATGATTTTTACGAGTTATGTGTGTTAAAAAAATGGTGTTGTTGTTTTGATACTGAAACTGCCTTGCATGTGGTTATGGATGATGAAAATGCATGTTGTTGGGTTGTTGTTGTTGTTCTGTGTTGTTGCTGCCTTGGTTGATGCATTGATGATGTTTTGTTGTTGTGTTGATGAGTAGAATCATTAATATGTGTTGAGGATGTTCGGGGTTTTGTGGTTAAAGAAGCTGTGATTATGTTTTGGTGTTTGTGTTGGTTTTTCAAAGAAAAGAGTTTGAAAACGTGTTAAAGTTTTCTGGAAAATCTCACTGTTTTGGAAGGTGTATTCGAATACGGTGCTAGTGTATTCGAATACATTCCTGTAAATTTCCAGTTTTTATTCAAATTTTGAATGTCGTATTCGAATACGATACTCCGTATTCGAATACAAATACATGATTTTTGCTACTGTTTTAGTATCTGTATTCGGCTATGACCTTGTCGTATTCAAATACAGGATTGCAAGTTTTGCTACTGACTTCGCATCTGTATTTGGCTACGACCCTGTCGTATTCGAATACAGAATTGCTGATATTGCCACTGTTTTCGCATCTGTATTCGACTACGACAACCTCATATTCGAATACAGAAATGCTGATTTTTCCACTGTTTTAGCATCTGTATTCGACTACAAGGATACTGTATTCGAATACAGATTGATTTTTTTTTCAAAAACTCTATTTTAAACATTGGTTTATGCACTTAATGAGTTGGGAAACATTTGGAAGGTATATGACAAACTTATATGAAGTTTTTGAGATGGTTTAAGATGGTTTGAGATGGTTTGAGGTGGTGATGGAGTGTCTGGATTTTCAGATTGTATTTGCATACTGTTTTCAGTGAAGAGAAAACATAGCATGTCCATGCATTGCATAGTCAGGTGGTGACCGCGATGGGCCACAGAGTTGATGCGGTGACCGTGATGGGCTACAAAGTTAAGTAGTAACCATGATGGGTTATAGAATAGTTCTGCATGTATTAGACGATCTATTCTATCCGGGGTCAGAGTAGTTCCGCATGTATTAGACGGTCTATTCTATCCGGGCTACGGAATGGTTCCGCGTGTATTAGACGGTCTATTCTATTCGTGTGAGGATTTAACTTCTGTGTATTCGGCCTGTGAGAGGCTAATACATGTAAATGTATTGACTGTGATGGGTTATAGAGTAGTTCCGCGTGTATTAGACGGTCTATTCTATCCGGGCTGTGGAATGTTTCTGCGTGTATTAGACGGTCCATTCGATCTGGAAATCGTGCTGGTCCGTGAGAGACTGCACGTGTGCTGGTCCATGAGAGACTGCACCTTGGTAATTCCAAGAGTTGTGTACATTGGCATATACATATTGCATTGGGATGGTTGACCACTGAGTCATGATTGGATATGAGTTGATGAGTGGAAATCGATGCGTGCAAGTATCTTATAAATTCTCAGTTTCCAATGAGTTGTGGTGATGGTTGATTGTATTTGTACTTGCAACATGATTTATATATTAAACTATTTGTTGTTTTGCAAAGATGCAGATGTCATATATTTTTAAAAAGTGAGCATCCTTATTTATCATCGTTGTTATAGCATTGAAACATGCCATGAATATACTTGTTATTGTTGACATAAATGCTACGTGGTAATTGTTAATTTCGGTCGTGACCCTTTACAATTATTATGGAAAATTGGGTTTTGCCCTCAGATGATACCCGAACCCGTACAATCGACGGTTACACTAACGACAGAGACGTTGTTAGTTTTCCTTGATCTTCACGTACGGAGTATTAGTGAACGACACAGAGGGATCGATAGTTGGGGTGAAAACGAGACTTGTAGAGGATGCGGTGGAAACCACTTGCTACTGTAGCTTTAGTGCATGATTAGTTAGTCTTGTTGTGCAGGGCCTAGTGCTTGGTGGTTGTATTTATTTATTTTGGGATAATTGTATATATTTTCCGCACTCTGATAATGTTTTGGTATGTCCAGGATACAGTTTTTGATGTATTTTATTTTGGTATATTTTGAAGATCAATTTCCCAAAATAATCTTACTTGGTTATAAACATGATGTAATTGTTTAATTACTTTTGTATTTTGGATTACGACGCAATACTATTTTCGAACGATTTAATTTAAATTTATTTTAATTAATTGAAAAATTCTTTTAATTATTTTGGTTGAAAAAAAAAATACACTCGCGCTGTTTAAAACACAGGGTGTTACACTAGACGCTTCATGTGAACAAACTTGTGATTTCAAACTTAAGTAACTTGAGTTTAATTCCAAAGTTATCTTTAAATGATTTTGAAAAATATAATTTTTATAGTCAAACTACAATAACAAAGAGTTCACATAAATCAATAATTAGATTTAATACAATATGATATATGTGAATTTGATTGGACTTCAAAGAAATACTATTTTATCATTTTTATTAACGATTGTTTTGAATATACTTTCATATATCTAATGAACAATAAAAGTGAAGCGGTTGACATGTTTAGGATCTTTGTAATTAAAATTAAAAATCAATTTAGTAGAAAGATTAAAAAGAACCATATATGATTCTAGTTTGTTTAATGAGTTTTATAAATTGCATGAAATTATACATGAGACAACTGCACTATATTCAACTGAAATGAATGGTAAAGTTGAAAGAAAGAATAAAATCCTTAATGAACTAGCTATTGCTATTATGCTTAACTCTGATAATGCATCTCATTGTAGGGGGAAATTATATTGACGGTTTGCTATATTTTGAATAGAGTTCTTAAATCTAAAAACAAAATATCTCCTTATGAGATATTGAAGAAATGACATTTGAACTTGTCTTATTTTCGAACTTGTGGTTGTTTGACTTATGTTAGAATCCCTGATCCCAAGCGAATTAAACTATCCAGTAGAGCCTATGAATATGTATTCATTAGGTATGCAGTAAACAAAGCATATAGGTTTTATGACCTAAATGCAAAATTGATTATAACGTCAAATGATGTTGACTTCTATGAACAATTGAGATCCCTTTATGAGAAAAACCTATGCTAGCTGTGTTGATCCATTGCGATAAGAGACGACAATTACGTCGTAAGCACAACAATGTTATTACAACGGTAAGAGACGACAATTACGTCGTAAGCACAACAATGTTAGAGATTTACTTTCTGAAGCAGCTGTTATAGTGAATCATGTACGCACTGTTGAGAATTTACCAGATCATTTGACGAAAGGGTTAGCTAGAGAGAAAGTCTTAGATACATCCAAAAGGATGAGACTAATGCCTATGTTGAGGTAAAAACCATTTTGATATATGTTTTAATGACAACAAACTTTATGAAATAAATGATTAAGTTTTATGAATGGTTATCTATTAATTATTGCACTTGAGTTTTATTTAAGGAACATGAATTGCAAAAGTGAACAAGCAAGAAACCATCAATAAGTGCATAAGTACATTCTCAATTGTTATGAAATAATGTTCTCATGATGAACAATGTAAGACCCTTAAAATTAAGAATTAATTTTTGGAATTAATGTCAAGGGTATTTTGGAAATTTTTGTAAAATATTTAATATATGTATGTTTTGAGTAAATATATATATATATATATATAAATATTTATTTTGGAAGATGAATTGAAATTATTGGATGAAGATTAAATTAATTTAATTTCGAGTAATTAAATTAATCGGACCATTAATTAAGGATTAGTGCCTAATTGCAAAAGGATTAAGTGCTGGAAGAATCCAGCATTATTTTATTATTATTTTTGAGGTGGTAGCACTTGAGTACATTCTATAAGTACATGTGAGGAGGCAGGGCAGAAATCAGAACTTCACATCTCCCCATTTTGCATGTAATAGTGTTGCATGTAACAATAACCTCTTCTCCCATTTCTGCCTCCTGTTTTCCTGAAACACGGTTTTACGATTTCAAAAATACCAAAGAAAGAGTTGCTCAAAAACACCATAACTAGAAATACAAGCACCAAACCA
Source organism: Cicer cuneatum (assembly GCA_037974295.1). Classification (NCBI taxonomy): domain Eukaryota; kingdom Viridiplantae; phylum Streptophyta; class Magnoliopsida; order Fabales; family Fabaceae; genus Cicer; species Cicer cuneatum. The sequence goes on along the minus strand of JBBPBO010000001.1, from coordinate 68,394,466 downwards.
AAAAACCCCCAGTATTAAAGTTGTTCCCCATGTCATTACGGAGTTAGAGAACCCAGTTTCGTAGCAGCAAACTCAGACAGCAGTTTCACTGGATTTTGGCGCAGAAACGGGAACGAAAACAGAGACGTGAGCAGTAGCAGACACACAGCAAGGGTAAGGGCACCTTCCAACTTTCTAGTTGCATTAGGGCTGTAAATGCTTGTTGTTTCATTCTGTTTTTGAAGAAAAACTATTTTGAAATTACATGTTTGAAAAATGAAGATAATGCATTTTTGTGATGTGTAAGGAATCTGTGATATTTTTGTGATATTACTGTTCTGGTTGTTACTGCAAAGCTGTTTTATTTGTGTGGAAAAGCTGAAAAACGTTTTGGCATGTTATTTTAAATATGATTAAAATGCATGTCATAAAATTGTTTTGGAAAAATGGTTTTAAAATGTAAAAATGCATTCTGTTTTGCTGCCTTGTGATGCTGCATGTTATTTTGAGGTGTGTGAAAGTTGAAATGCTTGCATATTATTCTGATATTGAGAAAACTGAAATGCTGTGTGTTGTTCTGATGGCTTGAAAGTCTGGATGATTCTGATGATTGATCATTCTGTTTCTGTTTCTGGATGATTTGGTGTTGATGATTTTGATTCTGTTTCTGTTGTAAATGATTCTGGTGATGATTGAGGTTTTAGAAAGAAAAGGGATTTTTAATGGGGAAAGTATTGTCTGGAAAAAGTGTTGAATCTGTTTGGCTGTTGGTTGTTGTTTTTAAAAGAAAACAGTTTGAAAAGGGTTGAAATCTCAGGAAAATTTCACTGGTTTTCGAAGGTGTATTCGACTACAACATGTGTGTATTCGAATACAACCTGTCAAGTTTCTGTTTTTCACAAGTTGTCAAACTTGTATTCGACTACGAGCCCCTGTAGTCGAATATAGAAGAAGGATTTTTGCTTCTGACTTAGCATATGTATTCGACTACGACCCTATCGTATTCGAATACAGAATTGAAATTTTAACATTATATTCGCATCTGTATTCGACTACAGGCATGTTGTATTCGAATACAGGATGTTGTTTTTTTCACTGGTTCCAGTCTCTGTATTCGAATACAAGGAATCTGTATTCGAATACAGATTTGTGTTTTTCCAGAAGCACTGTTTTTAACTTCTGTATTCGAATACAAGGAAGCTGTATTCGAATACAGATTCGTGTTTTTCCAGAAGTACTGTTTTAGCTTATGTATCGAATACAAGGAAGCTGTATTCGAATACAGATTCGTGTTTTCCAGAAAATCAAGTTTTAAATACTATGATATGCATTTTAAAGTATTAAGAAACCTTGAGACGGGTTAAAGTGATTTTAAAAGGAGTTCTTGAAATATTTTGAAGAGGAGAGGATGAAGTATTGAAACCTTTAATGATCTGGGAGAAAATGTTGAATTTTTTCAAGGTTTTGTCTTCTGTATTCGACTACAGGCATGCTGTATTCGAATACAGAATGTTAAAATTGCAGTTTCATGCTTCTGTATTCGAATACAAGGGGTCTGTATTCGAATACAGATTCGAGTTTCCAGAATTTTCAAGTTTTAAGAGTGTTTTGGTAAACCCTTAGTAATGGGGAATGTTGGGATTGTTGTGGGGAATTCAAATGGAACTTTTGGTGATATTTTGAAGTTGTGGTGATGAAGTTTTTGGAAACTTTACTGATGTAATGAAAGATGTTGTTTTGTGCACTGAAACTGCCTCTGTATTCGAATACCAGAGGGCTGTATTCGAATACAGAGTGTGATCCTACACTATTTTTGGCTTTTGTATTCGAATACAGAGAAGCTGTATTCGAATACAGTTTCGTAAAATTTCAGAAATCCCAATTTTAAACACTGTATTTGAGTTTTAAGAGTTTGGGAAAACATTTCAAAATGTTAATGAATACTTGGGCTGTTTAGCCATGTTTGTGATGATGATAATTCTGACTGTGCTGAGATATTTAAACATGATGAAAAGCATGAATTTTCTAATTTTGCATTCTGTTTCTAGAGAAGTGAAACATTGCATATTCATGCATTGCATAGTCAAGTGGTACCCGCGATGGGCCATAGAGTAATGCACAACCACGTGCTGATCTGTTGAGCGATTGCACGAGTGCTGGACTATTGAGCATCTGCACTAGGTACTGATCTGTTGAGCGATTGTACTTTGGTATATAAGTGTTGGTCTGTTGAGCGACTGCACTGGTACTGGACTGTTGAGCGTCTGTACCTTGAAATGTGCAGCCACGTGCTGATCTGTTGAGCGATTGCACGAGTGCTGGTCTGTTGAGCGTCTGCACTAGGTACTGATCTGTTGAGCGATTGTACCTTGGTATTTGTCAAACGTGCTGGTCTTTTGAGCGACTGCACGAGTGCTGTACTGTTGAGCGTCTGCACTGGTGCTGATCTGTTGAGCGATTGCACCTTGGTCTTGAGGGCTGTTAAAGTCAAACATAATGTGCTGGTCTGTTGAGCAACTGCACCTTGGTGATTCCAAGAAAATTGTAAACATAAGCATATACATATTGCATTGAGGTAATGATCGGTGTGTCACGTTTGATTATATGATGAATGGTTGGAAATTGAATGTGTGTGAGTACTGTTTAGAAATCTGAATTTTCTGATTTAATGATTGTGATTTGATGAGGTGTTGTTTGTACTTATCACATATTTCATAATAATTGGCTGCTGTTTTTGAAAAGGCATATATGTCATTAATTTTCAAATGAGCATTATTATTTCCTCATCATCATATGTTATATCATGGTTATAATTGTTGCTGTGCAATATATGCTATGTGATTATCTGTTAATTTCGGTCGGTGACCCTTGCTATTATATTGTGGACTTTGGGCTTTGCCCTCAGATGTTACCCAAATCCATGCCACCCGTGGGTACCCGAACGACGGAAACGTCGTTGGACTTCGTTGATCGCTATTCCCGTACTGCTTGGGTATTTGACCCCATCTCAAGCAGGGCGACTTACACGGGGTGGTTGGAGAGGACGAGCAGGACTGACGGCGTAGAGGATTTTGTGGAGCGCACATATGCGAGTATAGATTTTCCCGTACCTTCCCGTCTAGTATTGGAGGCGCACTGAATTTTCGACGATGCTGAGGAGTCCGTTAGAGGGGTTGAGACGGAGGCCACCGTAGGAGTGGTGACTCCTAATCCGGTGACTAGAGGAGTTGTACATGAGTCCGAGGCAGAAGGGAAGACTGATGAACCGAAGCTAGTAGCAGCTGAGATTCCAGGTCCGTCTAGGATCTCCGACGATTGTTATGAGATTCCAGCTCCGCCGAAGCGGCCGAGACTATGTATTGATCTGACTTCTGAGGAGACCGACCCCTCTCTGTATGATGAGGAGGAGGAGGAGGTCACGTCGAGGCGAGCGGCAGATTCGGAGAAGACTTGCTTAGGATGCGGAGGAAATTTGTGCTACTGTAGCTTTAGCGCATGATCAGTTAGACTTGATGTATTAGGATTTGAGCTGGAAATGTATTTTGTTTTTATTTTGAAAAACAATTGTTGTACTATTTATTCTGCACTCTAATATTGACTTTTGGGAATGTTATGACATTATTACCTTTCGAAAATGTTTTATTTCCAGAATTAAGTAATTATTTTAATTCCTTCGAATTAATTTTGGAAAACTCATTTTAAATATTTATTTGAAAAAAAAAAAAATTTGCACCCGCGCTGTGTTTTAAACTCGGGGTGTTACAAACAACTTCATTGCATTCATAAATAGTCATATCAGTTCAGCAAAATGACAAGAATCAACTTTGAAGAATAAATCATTTCAAGATTTGAGTCATTTATTAAGTCATTTGTTAAAAGAATGATAGAATAACATTCACCAGAATGTTTCGGTTATTCAATTAAAGAATAATTGACAAAATAGATCTTTTTAGAAGAGCAACATGTAGTAAATCAGTTGGCATTTCGCTTATGGTCTTCCCAACATTTAATGAGCAATTAAAATTCAAGATTTGAAGGCTTACTTGCAAAAACAAACATGCTGATTGATCTCCAGATTGATGAAAAATTGATCAGAAGAACATTCTAGTTTATAAAAGATTATTCTGGTTTATCAAGGATCATTCTGGTTTATAAGAAGAACATTCGGGTTTATTAAAAGATCATTTTGGTTTATCAAGATCATTATGGTTTATCAAAGGATAATTCTGGTTTATTAAAAGATCATTCTGGTTTATCAAGATCATTCTGGTTTATCAAGATCATTCTAATTTATCAAAAGATCATTCTTGTTTATCAAAAGATCATTTTGGTTGATCTAAAGATCATTCTGGTTTATTAAAATATCATTCTGGTTTATCAAATGATCATTCTGGTTTTTTCAAGATCATTCTGGTTTATTAAAATATCATTCTGGTTTACCAATTGATCATTTTGGTTTTTTCAAGATCATTCTGGTTAATTCGTTTTAAAGACATGAGTAAGATGAATCATTCCCAATAGTCCAGAACTTAAGATAAACGCATGTGAAGACTACTCAAAACAATACTCAAGCCCAAAAGTCTAGCTAAAGGCCCAAAGAAGCAAACGACATGAAGATCAATCTCCAGATTGATGAGTTGTGAGCAAGGATGCAAGTACATTGTACTTACATTATTGTGCAGAAAGCTTTGCATAATTTTGATTTAAAATAGTACCAACTGACATTTCACAACCCATTCACTCACTCATTCACGTTTTTCATCAAACTCAAAAGCAAGAACATTCTTCATTTGTCAAGAACGTTTTGGACAACAATATAAACACATGTAAAAATTTCGAAAAATAAATGATTTCTTAAATTGCTTTAAAACAAATCTGACACTTGGCTGATGTGTCTAACATATATATTAAGTTTAAACTGAATATTCAAAGCCTTTTATCATCTATAAATTGAAGATCAATTGGAAGATTAAGGCAAGAGTTCAATTTACAAAACTACCAACACTTGTTCAAGTAAGAACAAGTCAAAAACTCTTAAAGCAAACTCCAGTTGTCTTCACTATATCTGTGGATCATCATTTACTGAAATTGTCTTTATTTATCTCAAACAAATTTTGAGAAGTTTCAAGATCACAAACACTTTTATCATACACATCATTTGTAACTCAAGTCTATCTTTTATGTTAGATTGAATGTTTTTGTAAAGATCCTTTCTAGATTGAAAGGTGACTGTAAAAATCCTTTCTAGGTTGAAAGGTGAAGATTGTAATTGATCAAGGTGTGATCAAGAGAAAAGGTGTGATCAAGAGAAAAGGTGTGATCAAGAGAAAAGGTGTGAAGGAGAACATTCTAGTTCTAAAGCACATAGTGAAAATCTCACGATTGTGAGGACTGAACTAACCCGAGTTGTGTGTGTGATCTTTTTATTCCTTATCTTTAATTATTTGCATATATAAATCACACTTCACTATAAACTAAACTATTTTATTTTCTTCTAACATATCCAGAACATTCTGGACATTTTATTTCAACCAATATTGATCTTGAATTAATTTAAATTAAGCAAATTAATCAAAATTTTAGTGGTTCTAATATCACCTTCCTTTTAGAGTGGTTCCCTTTGATTTTTAGAGCGGTTTTTGTGTTGTAATCCCTTCTATTTTGAGTGGTCTTAATACCACTGTCCTTTATAACAATTTTTGTGCCGTAGTTATGAGCGGTCATAGTATCATATTGCGAGTGACGTTAAACTTCCATATTTGAGGGAACAATTCTAGAATGGGTTTTATGATGCAGTAGAACTCCGATGATACAATTTGTTTAGAGTGTTTTATTCTAGAAACTTCATCAAAACGTCTTAAAGAGAGCGATTTAGTATATGACTCAATCTAATAATATCTTCGGTGACATAAATTTATTTTGAAATAGTTTTTCGATACTTAAAAACTAAAGAAAGAAGATTAGAGCATTTTTTTGGACTCTGCTCCTTGTTTTTATTGGTAAAAAAAATATAGTGATGTCGCGTTTGATATTACATACAATGTCAATTCTTATGAAACGCGGTTTGGGATTTTTTGTGAATACGAATAATCATGGAAATACTATTCTTTTTGGATGTGTACTCTATGAAATGAAACAACGTCTACATTTAATTGGTTAATAAAGAAAGCTTATATTATATTTTCTTTAAATAATTTGATTATTATTTGATTTTTCTAATGATTATAATTTTTTTATTGGCTTTTATCTCTTTGATGAAGAATCCACAAAGACTATATTAATTGATCAATATATCTATGGGTGAAAGAAGCAATCTCAAAATACATGACATCAACAAAAACTTGTTTATACATATGGCATATCACTTTCAAGTTTAGTCGCTATACTTCGAGACAAATATCTAAAATGATGGTATTATCTTTATTAGTTGTTTAAATTTCGAAGAAATTGCACTCACCTCCTTCAAATTCTCAACAAATGTAAGTCACACTCCCTTTTTGTTTTTGAATAATCACTCAATTCCGTTAACTTTTTAATCAATTGACACTCAACTCCCTTAGGAGATAACATTTCCTTCCCTATGTTAAATACACGAGCCATGAGAAAAACATCTCCCTAATTACTTTGTTGTGTTCATAAAAAAGTCTCTTACTATTATTGTTCTTAAAAACACAAGGGAGGTTGATTATTTTAGGAGAATAGAGGGGATGTGAATAAAAAAGATTTTAAGTGAGGTCATTGTAATTTACTCTTAATTCTTTCATCAAAAGATTCATAAATTCCTCACACAAGTTTGAGTGACTTTATAAAGTTGATGTTGATGTAATTATCAAAATATTAGTACTACTTGTCATTTATAAATTTATCTATTAATTAATTCAAAATATTACTACAAGAACAAGCTCATAGTGTTCTCACACGATTTGCTTTTCAGAAGTGTCAAGAGGAGTTTGAAAGGTTCATCCAATATTCAATTCATCATGAAAATAATAATGTGTTTGTGTTGTTGTGTTATAAAGATGCAAATAGAAGAAAATACGATGTCTTTTGGGATGATGAAATAGCTACATGTAATTTTAAGGATATTATGTGGTCACATTCTTAGTAGTTTTCTTCATAAAGATTTACAACAATGAAAATAATTCACAATGTATTGTTCATTGTCTTCCAATTTCAAAAAACAATAAATCATCCCAAAGAAAACGTCTTAAAAGACATAAAAGAACTATCACATAATATGAATACTCCTAAATTGTACAAAGATGTAAGACATAATATTGTCACAAGTCTTCTATAAAAATATTCAGATTTAATGTAAGACATAATATTGTGACATGTCTTCTAAAAAAATATTCAGATTTGTGTTCTCACAAAAAACAAGAAGAACAAACTCCACACATATTTTGATATTCTTTGTTTACATATTGTCATTCAATTTTCAAAATACATCTCATATTTTAACATTACAATAAATTAAGTGATTAAATTCAAATAATTAATAAATTTTAGTTCAATCTAAATTGTTAAGAAGGTTAAAACAAGGGGTGGAAGAAGAATGTGGAGTCTTATTGTCCTCCAAATTTTTATAGATTTATTTGAGTTATACATAGTTATTTATTATATGATTTTGTGATTAATCAATTACTAAGCAATTTTTTTTTATATAAAAAAGTAACCAAACGTGTCTTTTATTGATTATGTTATGTTTGTTTTTGAATGAATTAGTTAATTTAATTCTTAAATGTGTCTTTTATTAATCATATAAAATTATTAATAGAAGATTCACTTGACGATGTATTTATAATTTTGATATGTTCAAAATTATAGTGATCGCATCTCTCACTTTTAAAAAATCAAAATAAGGAAATTTTGGCCATATATCATGAATAATAGTTTCCAACTCCCAACTTGTTAAAACCAAGAAAAAAATTAAGATCACACGGATCACAAGTCACTTTGTAAGAAGTAAAGATAAAAATATAATTAATGTTTTTTTTTTTGACAAAAACATGATAGTGAGTTCTAATGTTCATCAAGCACTTTTTAATTTGTATTTTCTATTCACAAATCAATTCATACAAAACTAAAGTATATGAGAAGAGTATAAGATGTCATAATATATGGAGAAAATCAATATACTATGCAAGCACAATTGAATAAAATGAACGATCCATTGAATTGAATCATAACATTAACAAATTGGGATAATCAAAGTAAGCTTAAAATCCACTTACATATGATAATGTTTTTCCGATAAACAATGTTATAATAAACCTTGTCATCTTCAACCAACAATCCCTTCAAATTAAAGGAAAAGGAAAAGAAGAAACTAAACGATTAAGAAATACATGCAACAATAAAACCCAAATATAACAACAAAAAGTCACAACCAATGATGCAATGTACTTCCCTAATTAATTAGGTCTTGAAATTTTTGTGATCAAATTGCAACCACAACAAACATGTGACCAAACCCAATTGCAACAACCACCAAACCGCAACCATAACTTAAAACCAAAAATTAAAACTTTCATGTTTCAATTTCACTTATAATTCTTTCCATCGATCCATATGTGGATCCCATCATCATCCTCTTAAACTCCTCAAAGTCGATCATTCCATCACCGTCGTTGTCAACCCCACCTATCATCTTCTTGCACTCGGCAAGGGAGCACTCGTCGCCAAGGCTCACCATAACATTGTGCAATTCCTCGGCGGTTATGGAACCGTTGCCATCGATGTCAAAAATGGAGAATGCGTCTTTGAGATTCTCTAAAATTTCATTGGGATTGACGTCTTTGGTGTTCAATTCAATAAACTCTTCGAGGTTGATGTGACAATCGCCGTCAGCATCAACCTCACGAATCATATTATTAAGTTCTTCTTCCGTTGCAGGTTGTCCTAAGCTTCTCATAATGGATCCTAATTCAAAAGAAGAGATTTTTCCATCTCCGTTAACATCAAATTTACGAAACACGTGCTCCAAATCCTCCGTGAAATGGACACGTGACCGAACGGAGATAGATGGATTGCGGGAGACAAATGTTGGGTTTGTAGTTGTGGCTGTTGGAGAAGAGGTTGTTGTTTTCTTTTGATGATGTTTCTTCTTTCTGTTGAAGAGGGATCGGAAACCCATTATTTTTTAATTGATCCCAAAGAAAATGAGAGAAACTATGTTCTCTTTGTTTATGATGGGGATGAGGAAAACAAGTGAATAATAATAATATGTATATTATTTGAATTTGGAAAAATAGTAATTAGATGTTTATTATTGGCCAAATAATGTGAAGCTTTTTTCGCTGCGTTGTGATGTGTGTTTTTTCAATTTACGATTTTGTTTCTGTTTAGAGAAAATTTTGCGCGTGATTCATGCAATTTAATTGGGTTGTTATGAGTTTGTTAATCCTCGAATTGATTTGGCCTTATTTTTGTTACCTTATTCCACTCTTAAATTTAACTTCATTTGTATATTTCAAATGTATTCTTTTCGGTACATTGAATCGACCTCTCTTTCTTTTTCTTATATGATTTTTAAAAATAGAGATATTTTTTTTGGAACATAATCAAGGATTCTCTTTAGGGGCGTTTTTTGATGCAATTTGGATCAGTTTTTATGCAAAATTTAATCCTATACAAAAATAAAATTATATGCAATTTGGTTCGGCTTAGTTGACAAATTTAAAAAAAGAAATTGATTTAATTACAAAGGTTTAATTTGGATATTTAGGTAAAACTGATCCAAATAGGACATTTTGGTACATATAGTTGCATCGACCACCTACTGAGTTAAAACTGAAGGTGAAAACAAATAGGACATTTTGGTATATATTTTTTAAAGTATGACATTTTGATGACATTTTTAAAAAAGTGGGATATTTAGATAAATAAACCATATTTTTTTATCAAACTTATATTTTACTATATTTTTATAATATTAATATATATTTTTTATAACTGTAAGTTGATAGGCAAAACTCGATCCAATATTTTTTATAATATTTTTTATGTGTAAAATAGGAGAGAGTTGTTATAATGATATAAATTTATCTACAAAATAGGCGAGAGTTATTAAAATAATATAACACTTTATTTGTTTTGGCACACCGCAACCGCATATTTTTTCTTCAATTAATTGTAGTTTATTTTATTTTATTAATATTATTTTGTTTTTTAAATATTTTAATTATTTTTTTAATTTTTTAAATAATAAATAATCTAATTGTTAAAAGGAAAAAAAATCAAACGTGTAGATGGTCACATTCCCGGGATATGACCTCCTATGTGAAAAAAATATATGACATTTTAATATATATTTTTTAAAGTAGGACATTTTAATGATTTAAAAAAAAAGATATTTAGATAAATAAACCGAAAAATATACTATATAGTATATTAAAATTTAACATTATGAAATAAAGATAATCAGATATATGAAATAACATAAAAATTATATTAAACTAAGAGAAAATAGACTATATAATGTAAACTAATTAATTTTACAATGACGGTCAATTAGAGCCATAGATATCAATATTTTATTGTATTTTTGTAACCAAGATGATAACTACACCATGAATGATTATAATGACGGTGTACACTCATTAATATTTTAAGTTAAACTAATAAGTATTAATTGAAAAAAAATAAAAACCAATAAATAATAAATTAATACAATATATCAAGCTAATAAAAACTAAATAAGTATTAAAGTTTGTGTATATAGTTTGATTTATTTGGTTGAGTTTGAAAAAAAAAATCTAAAATTTAATCTGATTCGTGCATTTTTCACAAAATAGCATAAAAAAAAATTCCATAATATTTAATTTAATGCAGTTTTTAATTATTTTGGATTGAGCGACGGTTCTATTATGGTTTGGTTTAGACATGAACCCCTTGTTCCTTTTTGAAGTGAATGGAAGGAATCTTTCAATTTTTTTAAGGAGAATGCAGGTATGTTTTTTGAAAAATTAAGGGTATACATTTTTTATTAGAGGTAGATGAAGGGAAGGAGAGGGGAGATAATATTTTTTAAGTCTTTTGTTTTGTTCAATCTTTAGAAGGAGTCTGGGAGCCAACATTCCTCCTAAAGTTTATTTTATTTCATATTTTTGGGGAAGTTGAATAGGAGGGGTGGATATAATTAAAAAATCATTAAAAATTTCTTCCTTTTTTTTAAATTAAATATAAAATTATTAAAAAAATATATTTTTCCCTCTCATCCTCTTTTTTAAACTAAACATGTGTTAATTTACTCTCTCTCCCTCTCCTTTCCATTAAAATCAATTTTTTCTCTTTTGTTGAACCAAACAAACTCTAAGTATAAATTGATTTTTTTTTTACATTTAAATTACTTTAGTCGTCAATCAAACAACAACATAAGTTACATTAGAAAATAACAATAGAAATAAGGATTTAATTTGTATGTAAAAAAAAAATGTAAACATCAATTCAATCAAATTATAGATTTTTTGTGAGATATTTTAAAAACTAACCTAAAAACTATAGTGTGATTTGATTAGATATTTGCGGGGGAAAAAGTTACAACGTCATTGCATATAAATTAGGCTAAATAGCATATGTAGTCCCTTAACTTAATTTCAGTTAACGTTTTAGTCTTTTTTTTTTCTTCTTGATTTGGTCCTTTATTTTAATTTTAAGTGACAATTTGATCTATTATGTTTTAAAATGTCAACAATATTATCCTTTTTTTTACAAAAAATTCATCAAAATTTTCAACAAAAACCCATAAAATTAATTATATTCTTTAATATAATACAAATTTCATCAAATTCATAACTCAAATATTCAAATAAACTCATATTTTCATTCTTTATTTGATGTTGTTAGAGATGAATATATGAGTTTATTTGAAGATTTGAGTGTCGAATTTGATGAAATTTGTATTATATTGAATAATATAATTAATTTTATGGGTTTTGGTTGAAAATTTTGATGAATTTTTTGTAAAAAAAAGGATAACATTGTTGACATTTTAAAACATAAAAGATCGAATTGTCACTTAAAATTAAAATAAAGAACCAAATTGGGAAAAAAAAGATAATCGCATATTTTCAATTAAAAAAATATGTAATTACGTCCAAAATTATCTGATAGTATTTTTTGAAAGTAACTAATAAAGTACCCGTACAATCACACACACAAATTATGTGTCATTATTTAGTATATTAAGATCAACATTATATTATAAATAAAAAATTAAAAGATTATTATACAATATTATCAATGTTTAGATAAAATTATTCAGTAGAATTTATTTTATACTTTCTAAAATATTATTTTAACACATAGTTTGACACAAAAGAGGACATAATAAAATATTTTACTGTTCAAAAATACAAACTTTTCATTGACCTTGACTTTGCATATGTCTTGATGGAAAAGACATGGGGCACCCACTCTTTTTCTTCTTCCATTTTCCCTTTCTTTTCTCCCATTTTTCTTTCCTTCTTTCACTTTTCCTCTTTCTCATTCCTTGTACAAGAAAAATGTGCGCAGTCATCTTTCCTTCCTCCTTCTTTCTTCGATTCTTGATTTCGATTTTGGTTAAACCTAAGAATAGAGAGAAAGATCATGATTTCAGAGGAAGAGGAAGAAGAATAGGAGGAAAATAACTTTTTTAATAAAGTAACTTGAACAACCTTATTTCCTTTCTTATAAGGTAACTTTTCATTTCCTTCTTTGTCCACAATTTTGAATTTCAAATCTTGTCTTTCATTTATTGATGGAATTGTTTGATGTTTACTTTAAGAATGTGTTGTTTTTTTAAGCACTAGGTCTGAATCTTTATTTTGCTAATTGGTGGTTTTATTATTAATAAATTTACTTGGTGTAAGAATTGTTGGTTAACGAAGTACAATAGGATTGTTAATCAACCATGTTAACTAAGATTTAAGGTGCTAAAATAAACCATTAGACCATTTTTTATATGTTATAATGTTTATGTGTCTTTCAAATTTTACAATCATATTTAGTGCAATAAACATGTAAATATCTATGTTTGCAACATAGCTTATTATAGATCTAATTTTGGGTTGAAAATTTTGTCTTTATCTTTCTCTTTCACTTAACACAACATAACATGAACTAGAGTGTGAATTCAATTTTTACACAAAAACTTTCCAAAATCATATCATATATAATTGTGTAGTTATGAATGAAAATGATGGTAAGATGTTCAATATGTTGGAACCAAGTTGGTTCTAAGTACTTAGGATTTTGATGCTTACAAATGTACTCAATGTAAACTTATTTTGTACTTTAAATTATTAAGTTAAATGCCCCAGAAACTGAAGGAAACAGAAGCAGAGATCAAAGGAAAATGAATTCTGGAATTTCCAGAAGATGTTCCAGGATGTCAAAACATCACCAGATGATATGTTTGGTGGCCCAGAACAGAAGGAATAAAAATCATAATGAAACATGGATCATACCATTGGAAAGCCTGCCAGAAGGAGAGTTGTTACAGACAAACAGGAGTCAAATATCATTTTTATTCCAGAAGTTATTCTGACCAGAAAATGGCCTGGCAGTGAAAAATTACACAGTCCAGACTTGACCAGAAGGTATGTTTATGAGTCCAGAACAAAAGGATCAATTCAGATTTGGCCCAGATCATAAGATAGCATGATTCAGGGCATGGAACTAAGTCCAGACCAAAAGAAATGAGTTCTAGAATCAATCCAGACCATGTCCAAAATTAAAGGTAAAATGTCCAGACTGAAATATTTTGTTCAAGTTAATTTCAGTTTGTTCCAGACCAAAGTCCAGAATCTGTCCAGATCAGAGTAAAAATTTCCAGATCAATGGTTCAGAAATAATTATTTGGTCCAGTGATGGTCCAGATTAGAAAATCAGACCATGGCCCAGTGGTGGCCGAAATCAGAGGGTTAGGAAGTGTGGTCCAGGAATGGCCGAAATCAGAGGATCACAGAATATCAAATAGGCTGGTCCAGATGTGGATTATCACATTAAGATCCAATGGTGCAAATTTGATCATAAGGATTAAAGAAGAAGAATGAAAAATGTTCAAAACAGAATTGGAGAAAAAGGCTCAAAATAGAATCTGAGCAAAAGGCTCAAAACAGAATCTGAGCAAACTACTCCAGAATATTCTCAAAACAGATTAATCTAAATATACTGCAGAAGTAAAGCATCAGTGAAGTTCTAAAGTTCAACTATAAATAGAGACTTAATGCTGAAGAATAAAGTAATCGAAAATCACAAAAGAGTCATACACTTCCAAAGCAACAAACACCCAAATTTTCATAGAAGTCAATTGTGAGTTTTAGCTTTCAAGAAGCAAGCACTCGTGTTATTTTCTTTCCACTGTGGCAAATCTAAGTTGTTGAAGTAGAGTCTACAATCTGAGGGAGTCAGTAGAGGTAGCAGGGTACTTGGCAGTTAGATAGGGTTGTATCTAAGTTGTTGAAGTAGAGTCTACAAACTGAGGGAATCAGAAAGGGTAGCAAGGTACTTAGCAATTAGATTCATAGTGTTGTGATTTCTTCTACAATTTGGGGTTGTCAGATTGGCTGAAGACAAGGTTGTTTTCCTCAAGAAGTTTAGGATTGTTAGACTATTGAGAAGACTGACTTGAAGGGTCAGTAGCAAGGTTGTAATTCAAGATTGAATTAGTGAAATCCTTCAAGGCGAAGGGACTGGACGTAGCCTCGTTAACGGTGAACCAATATAAAATCTGTGAGTTTTATTTTTATTTTTATCCGCTGCTAACTCTGTTTTTAACTATATATTTAAGTTTTGTTTTGAAAGTATAAAAACAGAAAAAGATTCAAGTTAAGTCAAACACAATTCAAGCCCCCCTTCTCGTGTTTGCACCTTCAATTGGCATCAGAGCTCGGTCTCAAGGCTGAGCACTTAACAATGTTTGAGAAAAGGTCCAAGGGGTTCAATATGTTAGAAGAATTGGGAGGCAACATCAATAGACCACCAATATTTGATGGAGAAAGGTTTGAGTATTGGAAGGACAGACTGAGAAGTTTTGTCATATCTCAAGATCCTGAACTATGGAAGATGATAGTTAAAGGATACACTGCACCAACTGATCCAAAAGACCCAACTAAAGAATTAGACTTGGATGATATGACACGAGATCAGAGCAGATTACACAAACTTCATCACAAATCCAGAACCATCATGGTCAGTGCAATCACATTCATGGAATTTGATAGATGCACAAATAAAGAAACATCAAAGAATATATTCGATAGTCTGGTTCTGACCTATGAAGGAACCAAGCAGGTTCAACAAACAAAGGCTAACATATTGGTCAGAAAGTATGAGTTGTTCAAGATGGAAGAGGTTGAAGACATTGACACAATGTTCTGCAGATTCTAGACTTTGGTATCAGGACTGAAAGTATTAAACAAAAGCTAT
This sequence comes from Cicer cuneatum, assembly GCA_037974295.1. NCBI lineage: Eukaryota > Viridiplantae > Streptophyta > Magnoliopsida > Fabales > Fabaceae > Cicer > Cicer cuneatum. The sequence goes on along the minus strand of JBBPBO010000001.1, from coordinate 68,379,073 downwards.
ACCACTGAAGATCATGTCTGGAAAATTCTGAGAAGTCTACCAAAAAGGTGGAGACCAAAGGTTACTGCAATTCAGGAAGCTAAGGATCTGAGTACCTTGAGGCTGGAAGATCTGATCAGCTCACTCAAGTCTCATGAAATAGAATTGGAAGAAGATGAACCTAAGAAGAAGAAGAATCTGGCTTTGAAGTCGAAACAGAAGAAAGCTGCAAAGGCAGTATCAGAATCAGAGGATAGTGACAGTGATTGTGATGATATGGCTTACTTAACCAAAAAGATGGTTAAGATCTGGGAAAACAGAAAGAGGAGAGGTTCCCAGAAGAAACATAACAGCAAGGAATAATCTGACAAAAAGAACATCATCTGTTATGGATGCAATGAACCTGGACATATCAAGTCAGAATGTCCAAATCTGGAAAAAGGAAAACAGCACAAGAAGAGTTCCAGATACAGAAAGAAAGGTATGATGGCTGCCTGGGATGTATCAGAACCAGAAGAAGAATCATCTGATGAAGAAGAGGCAGAAACAGCAATGATGGCACACATCAGGTCTGCTTCTGGACCTCATAAAAGCACGAATTCCAAAAGAAAAACAGGCAGAAGGAAGAGTGATAGAAGCAATCACTCAGGCAAGTCTGGAAGCACATCAGAGGAAACAATTCTGTCTCTGATGGCTCATACAAATTCAGGTTCTGAATACTGCTCTGAAACAGAATCAGAAGATGAAGACAGTGAGGTATTTTCTGATCTTTCTAAACCTGAATTAATTGATACTTTAAAGGACTTATTAAATGCAAATAATAAGATATCTTTAAAACTGAAAACTCTTACGGAAGATAAGAAAAATCTAACCAAAGAGGTCCAAGTTTCAAAGAATCGAATTTCTGAGTATGCAACTGAAATCCAAGATTTGAAAACTGAAGTTGCAAAACTCAAATCTGAAAACCAAACTCTGAAAAGTAATAATTGTTCCACTTCTGAAACTGTTTGTAAATCTGATATGCATGAGCAAGTTTTTCAAAACTATATTTCCAATGGAATGGAAAGAAGTAAAAATGCATCTATGATTTATGGAAACAGTAATTCTGGAAAAAGAGGTCTTGGTTTTACAGAAACAATTAATGAAAATAAAGATGTTCATTCTGATGTTTTATGTAATGTTTGTGCCAAGAAAGGTCACTCTGAATTATCTTGTCCAATGGTAAAATCTGAACAAGATCAGAGAGCTGTTAAGACTAACAAACCTGGACCCAATCAGTTTGGGGTACCAAAAGATAAAATTGTCTATGTTGCAGATGTTCTGAGCAACCAGAAGGAGACACCAACAATGGTGCCTGGACAATGGATGTTGGCAATGCACAAGCAGAAAAAGGTTTATGTTCCTACTACAACAAAACAAAGGCAATCTGAGTCTGGTAGAAGAAGAACTGGTCAACACAATCAGAACCAGAACCAGAATTATAGGAGGAACAGAGAATATCATAGATATCACTCGAATCAGAACAAGAACTGGAACCAGTATCAGAGAAACAGGAACTGGAACCAGAAGCAGAACTGGAACCAGTATCAGAGGTATAGGAACTGGAACCAGAACCAACACTGGAACCAGAACTGGAGGCACAGAAACTGGAACCAGAATCAGAATCAGAATCAATACCAGAACCAGAACCTGAACAGGTATCAATATCAAAGGTTGAGGTATGATCATCAGAACTACTTTAATTATCAAAATAAGTATGATTATCAGAATCACCATAAGTTCCAGAATCACCAGAGGAATATGGTGTATGAGCCAAAACAGAAATTAAAGAATCAGAATCAAGAGAGTTCTTCAAACTCTCCAGTGAGATTCATCAAGACTACAAACCTGGAAGGGAATTCAAATTCCCTCATCCAAACCATGTAATCTTAGAACATATAGATTAGGAATCTGAAAATCAGAAGCAAGAGGATTTTCAGAGTAAACCTGAGGCTACATCTTGCTGTAATTACTATTATTATTTAATATTTACTGTGATAACAAGAAGCTTGATCTTAAAAAATCAAAGCTAGATAAGTATTCTGCAGGTTTTCAAAACATCAGAGGAACCAGGTGATTCACACGAATTGAACACTCAGAAGAAACAGCATTCCAGTGGTTTCAAAAACAAACAGAAACCACCAGAAGCAGAATTAATGGTTTGGCTGTACTAAGTTCATTTTTAAATTAATTGATTTATATTATGGTATATGACAAACTGCTTGACAAATCAAAGCAAGATAAAGATAGTACAGGTTCATCAGAACCAAAGGGAGCAGAAGCAGAACGAATGGTTTGGCTGTATTGAGTTAAATTTTAACTTATTTGATTTGGATTATGTAAAATGACAAACTGCTTGATCTTAACAAATAAAAGCAAGATAAAAATAGTGCAGGGAGCAGAAGCACAAGAAACAGAAGTACCTGGAAAGGTAAAGGATACAAGCAAGTCAGCAACACATGACAAATCTTCAAAAGATAAATCTGATCAAGTCAGAAACAACCAAGATAAGTCATAAGAGAAATCTGGATATTTACCAGAATCTAAAGCTGTTACAGATTCACCAGAACCAGAAGCTGATTCATCAGAATCAGAAGCTGATTCATCAGAATCAGAAGCTGTTACAGAACCAGAAGCTGATGCGAACCAAGCATTGTTGATGAAGTTTTGGCAGAGGAAGGTTGGATACTTGCAATGCAAGAAGAGCTGAATGAAATTTAAAGGAATGATGTTTGGGATCTGGTATCCAGACCAAACAGAAGCATTATTGGAACCAAAAGGAGTTTCAAATGAGCATGATGGGAGAACTTAAGTTCTTCCTGGGAATTTAGATTCACCAAGGTAAATCAGGTATACTCATTCACCAATCTAAATACACCCCCATGCACCCAACCTGCTCACTTGAGAAAGATGAAACCAGTAAAAAGGTAGATCAGAAAACATACAGAGGTATTATTGGATCCCTTCTATATTTAACTGCTTCTAGACCTGACATTATGTTTAGTGTTTGTGTTTGTGCCCGATTTCAAGCTGACCCTAGGGAATCCCATTTAACTGCTGTCAAACGAATTCTGAGATACCTTAAAGGAACCACCAACCTTACCTTGTTATACAAGAAAACACCCACCTACAAACTAAAAGGTTTTTGTGATTCTGACTATGCTGGAGACAAGTTGGAAAGGAAAAGTACCAGTGGCAACTGCACATTTTTAGGTGAAAATTTGATCTCTTGGTCAAGCAAAAGATAAAACACCATTGCCATGTCAACAGCAGAAGCTGAGTATATATCAGCAGCAGGATGCAGTTCACAGTTACTCTGGATGAAACACCAACTTGAAGATTACAACATCTTTGAAAACAATATCCCTTTGTTCTGTGATAACACTTGAGCCATAAACCTAACCAAGAACCCTATCTTACACTCTAGAGCCAAACACATTGAAATAAAACACCATTTCATTAGGGACCATGTTCAAAAAGGGACTTTTAGCATCCAATTTGTGGACACTGATCATCAATGGGCTGATATCTTCACCAAGGCATTACCAGAAGATAGGTTCGAGTTCATTAAAAAGCATCTCAGCATGACCTCCATATCTGACTAGCTCAAGTAGTCATCTTAGGAGTTTTTTTAATTTTTCTTGCAATTTTATTTTATTCAGTTTTTACTTTTTGTAATTTGTAAAGAGAAAAACAAAAAAAAAATACAAAAATAGTATGACCACTTTTTGGCTGATGACAAAAATGGGGAGAAAGAGAGAGAGAGAGAAAGAAAGGAAAAATAAGTAGAAAATGGGAGATAAAAAGAAAGAGAGAAAACAGAAGGAGTTGAAAAGAAAGAAGGAGTTGAAAGAGTGAAACAGGGAGAGAGAAAAACAAAGAAAAAAAAAGAAAGAGTGAAAACAGAAGGAGTTGAAAAGGAGAGGAATCAGGGAGAGAGAAAAAGAAAGAGTGAAAAGAGAAGGAGTTGAAAAGGAGAGGAGAAGAGAAGAAAAGAAAGAGAGAACAAAGAAGGAGTTGAAAAGGAGAGTATCAGACTTAGGGGGAGAGATTGGTCTGACGGGGAGTAATTCAAAGTTTTCGAGTCATAAGTTAGCAAAATAAGTTAAGGTTTTGTCATCATCAAAAAGGGGGAGATTGTTGGAACCAAGTTGGTTCTAAGTACTTAGGATTTTGATGCTTACAAATGTACTCAATGTAAACTTATTTTGTACTTTGAATTATTAAGTTAAATGCCCCAGAAACTGAAGGAAACAGAAGCAGAGATCAAAGGAAAATGAATTCTCCAGAAGATGTTCCAGGATGTCAAAACATCACCAGATGATATGTTTGGTGGCCCAGAACAGAAGGAATAAAAATTATAATGAAACATGGATCATACCATTGGAAAGCCTGCCAGAAGGAGAGTTGTTACAGACAAACAGGAGTCAAATATCAATTTTATTCCAGAAGTTATTCTGACCAGAAGATGGCCTGGCAGTGAAAAATTACACAGTCCAGACTTGTTCCAGACTTGACCAAAAGGTATGTTTATGAGTCCAGAACAAAAGGATCAATTCAGATTTGGCCCAGATCATAAGATAGCATGATTCAGGGCATGGAACTAAGTCCAGACCAAAAGAAATGAGTTCCAGAATCAATCCAGACCTGGTCCAAAATTAAAGGTAAAATGTCCAGACTGAAATATTTTTTGTTCAAGTTAATTTCAATTTGTTCCAGACCAAAGTCCAGAATCTGTCCAGATCAGAGTAAAAATTTCCAGATCAATGGTTCAGAAATAATTATTTGGTCCAGTGATGGTCCAGATTAGAAAATCAGACCATGGCCCAGTGGTGGCCGAAATCAGAGGGTTAGGAAGTGTGGTCCAGGAATGGCCGAAATCAGAGGATCACAGAATATCAAATAGGCTGGTCCAAATGTGGACTATCGCATTAAGATCCAATGGTGCAGATTTGATCATAAGGATTAAAGAAGAAGAATGAAAAATGTTCAAAACAGAATTGGAGAAAAAGGCTCAAAATAGAATCTGAGCAAACTACTCAAGAATATTCTCAAAACAGATTAATCTAAATATACTGCAGAAGTAAAGCATCAGTGAAGTTCTAAAGTTCAACTATAAATAGAGACTTAATGCTGAAGAATAAAGTAATCGAAAATCACAAAAGAGTCATACACTTCCAAAGCAACAAACACCCAAATTTTCATAGAAGTCAATTGTGAGTTTTAGCTTTCAAGAAGCAAGTACTCGTGTTATTTTCTTTCCACTGTGGCAAATCTAAGTTGTTGAAGTAGAGTCTACAATCTGAGGGAGTCAGTAGAGGTAGCAGGGTACTTGGCAATTAGATAGGGTTGTATCTAAGTTGTTGAAGTAGAGTCTACAAACTGAGGGAATCAGAAAGGGTAGCAAGGTACTTAGCAATTAGATTCATAGTGTTGTGATTTCTTCTACAATCTGGGGTTGTCAGATTGGCTGAAGACAAGGTTGTTTTCCTCAAGAAGTCTAGGATTGTTAGACTATTGAGAAGACTGACTTGGAGGGTCAGTAGCAAGGTTGTAATTCAAGATTGAATTAGTGAAATCCTTCAAGGCGAAGGGACTGGACGTAGCCTCGTTAACGGTGAACTAGTATAAAATATGTGAGTTTTATTTTTATTTTTATCCGCTGCTAACTCTGTTTTTAATTATACATTAAGTTTTCTTTTGAAAGTATAAAAACAGAAAAAGATTCAAGTTAAGTCAAACACAATTCAACCCCCCCTTCTCGTGTTTGCACCTTCACAATAGTGTTGTTCTAATTTATATCATAGTTTAGTAGTTATGTCACAATCTTATTAATACTAATTTATGGTGCAGGTTGGTTGGGTGCTAATCACTTTTGTCACTTTTTTGTATGACATTTTGTAGCACAAAAGAGTTATGTAAGTGTTTTAATATTATTTTTTCTGTGCATAATAATCTGTAACTATATAAATAAATATATTTTTGTGTGTGAATAATGACTTGAATATTTATGGTTAATGTCTTTAAACTATATATTTATCGTGGGCAAAGCGGTTAGTAGATTCAAACTAAGAAGGTCGGTTATTTTTATCACAAGTAATAAATTTGGTTAATTGTTAAGAAACATCTGATAAATGTCATGGACAAAGTGGTTAATGGATTCAAACCAAGGAATTTATTATTTTTATAACAAGAAATAAACTTGGTTAATGATTATGAAAAACTAGGTTAATGCAATGGACACAGTGGTTAATGAATTCAAATTGAGGAACTTAGTCATTTTTATCACAAATAATAAATTTGTTAATGGTTTATAACAATTTGGTTAATGAAATGGACAAAGTGGTTAATGATTTCAAATTAAAAAACTTGATCATTTTTATAACAAGTAATAAACTTGATTAATTGTTAAGAAAAACTTGATTAATGGAAGAAAAAAGAGGAAAAGTGAAAGAAGAGAGAGTGTGTGGGCTATGACGACTTTTCCATCGAGACAAATGCAAAGTCAAGATCAACTAAGAGTTTTTGTATTTTTGAACAGTAAAATATTTTATTGTGTCTTCTTTTGTGTCAAACTATATATTTAAATAACATTTTTGTTTCAATAAAACATCTTATCTCTTTCTCTCTCTTTCTATCTTCATCTTCTCTCTCTATCTCCTTCTCTTTCCTTTTTCATCTTATCCCCTTTTCTCCTTCCTCCCATTTTCTATTTCCTTTCTCACATCACTCTTTATTTCCTTTCTTCTTTCATTTTATTTATCCTCTCATTTCACCATTTTATTTTCATTTTAATATTGTGCGATTTTTTTCATTTTTATTTTTTCTCTATTTTTTATGTTAATGTGTGTTTTTAGGTCTCAACCCTTTACTCTCATGACTATTGTAGAAGACAAAATGGTAGAAATAAAAATATGTATCTCATGTTCCATTTTTTTATGTAGTTATTATTATTTTTATTTAATTCATGTTGACTATCTTAATGCATGATAGTATTTTTGGGGGGTTAATAAGTTTTTAGAATAATAATTGGTTTTGTGCCTAATAAGTATATATGTTTGTTTTCCTTCTAATTTTGTTATGCTTTTGGTTGTTTAATGTTGGAACTTCATCCCCTTCAAGAAGTCATTTCATGATATATATATACATATATATATATATATATATATATATATATATATATATATATATATATATATATATATATTAAAGTTACAAGGAGACATTTAAATGAAGTTTTTTTTATCATTTGATAGTTTTTCGAGTTTCTTTGTCGCTAACTCCATCACATTCTTGAACTTTTTGGACTTAATTTGATTTTGTTAACTTGGTTGATTTTTGCTCTTTTGAGATCATGGGGTTCAATGCAATTTTTATTTTATTTTATGTGGTTGTTTGTTGTTATGCTTAAGGAGGGTTAAAAAATTAAAATAAAATGTAATATTAACTTATCTACTATATCTAATATAATATAAACTTGACAGAGAATTGATTACTGCCGATATTACCATTCAACTCTACTCTATATTTTTTACACCTCATCGTATTCAAGGACTTTGTTGTCTTTTTCTTTATGTGCTATCTCAATGAGCACATAATTTCATACTAGGCTTAGTCATTTTTGTTTTCCAATTTTATTCACAACTACACAAATATATTTACTTCTACACAAACAATATTCAAGCTACACCCAAAGTATCTCGTTGCACAAATCAATATCAGAGGGAGAAATGAGTTTGACATGGAGATGGGTTCGTTGTTTATAATATACCAACTTCTACTTACCGTTGCATGTGTATTTATGTTTCTAAATTTTCGTAGAAGATTTTTTTTTTGTGCATTTGTTTCATCTAAAATAAAAATGATTTTTATTTTAAATAAATTATAGATGATTTTTTAGATAATTTTAAAAAATTAATTTTTTAATTTCCGTTTGTTTACTATTATAAAAATTATTTTTTTAAAAAATAATTTTTAACTTGTTTATATACAATTTTGTAAAAGTGATTTTTTAAACTATAAGATTGCCATAAAAGACATAAAAAATTCTCTTATGATCTCATCCTACCCCAGTATGAAATTTACTATAGCAGAACAAATACTTTATTATTATTGTGTTAATACATTTCTTAAACGCAATTCAAATTCTAAAGTACTTATTAAATTCTCGTACAATATAAAAAGTAATAAATAAACATACAAAAACAAAAGAAAATTGATATATGAATATCACTTAAAACGATTCAAATAAAATGCATAAAAACAACAACAAAATTATGTGGAAAAATCGAAAAGGAGAAGTAAATTTACTTATTAAAAACCTATATAGTCGCACAGAATACAAAGACGCAAAAGAGACAACGTGGAAGACAAAGACGGCGACAGAGAAGTTGAATGCGTGAGGGAGAAAACGCATCTAAAGGCAATTTCGGATTTTTGAAAAATAATAAGGGTAATTACATCATTTTCTATAATTAGCGAGTTAAGTTCAATGTTTTTTAATTTGTGGTCATTTTTCTCTCTCATCTATCGCATAAGGTAAATATGAGAAAATATTATTTTTAACTTTTCATTTTTAGCTAAAAAATAATTTTTCAAAAATCTGAAACAACCACCGTCCAAACAATAAAAAATAATTTTTAAGTTAAAAAAATACATTTTTTCATGAAAAAATCTGAAATAAATGCACTTTTTTCCAGAAAAATTGAGGATTATTCCCTTGAGTGTGGAGAAGAAGAGAAAAAGATTGATTCATGAATTTTTTTTTAATTAATGCGTAAATGACAGACATTTGTCACGTGTATGGTTTATATAATAAATTTTAATGTGTTTTATATTGATGTTCAAATTTTTATTTAAAAGATATTCTAAGAGACACTACTAAAAAATACATGCTTGCATTTTAATTAATTAACATTAAACACATATAATAATATTATAAGGGGGTACTTACACTTAAATCCGTTAATTATTTTCTATCGATAATCTCAAAGACACAATTTTAAATTTGTCAAATTAAGAGGAAATTGGATTGGATTTACTATTTAGGGAAAACTAAATAAAACAGAAGTAACTCCAATCTTGTGCATAGATAAGAAAATCGACAAGTAGAGGGAAACAACCTGTGATGAATCTGATACATAAGCCAATACTAAACACATTCCATCACTTTCAGTCACATGGATTTTCTGTGCAACAACACCACACGACAAATAAAACACCAAAATAATCAAAACACTTATGCAATCCAAAAACCTCCACTTTTGTCATCAACTTTACTTCTTCCACTTAGATTCTTCCTCCCTCTTCATTCACATTTGTTTCTCTTGCCTCTACCTCTTCTGGGTTGGATTCAAAACGCAAAAAAGAAAGAAACTTTGAAGAAAGAGAGTTCAATTGTGTGTGTTTGTGTTTGTTGCATGACATGGAATCAAAGTCACTTTGCTTCATAACCCATCAAGAAATTTTCAATGTGGTTCGATCTGGGGACTTTGAAGGACTCAAAGAGTTGATGAAACTGTTTAACAAAGGTGAATCCTCAAATGGGTCATCATCAATTTGTGAATCCTCAAGTGGGTCATCATCGATTTCTGAAATCATGTCTTTGCAGAATGATGCTGGAGAGACCTTATTGTTCATAGCTGCTGATAATGGTTTTAAGGAAGTTTTCAGCTTTTTGTTAAGCTTTTGTGATTTGGAAGTTGTGAAGATTAGGGCTAAGTCTGATATGAATGCATTTCATGTTGCAGCAAAGCGTGGCCATTTGGGTATATATTTTTTTCTTTCATTGATTTCTAGTTCTTCACTTTCATTCTTTCTCATCAAATTGAGTGTGTGTCTGGTTTTGCAGTGATAAAAATTGATTGTATTAATTAGATTTTAGTTAAAAGTGACATGAATTTGAAATGATTTATGTTTGAATGCATTCACATTAGTTGAACAATAAATTTGACTGTAAAATATAGTTTGAAATATAAAAAGTTACAAATCTGAGCTTACTGTGATAAAAATTGATTCTGTTAATTAGATTTTAGTTAAAAGTTACATGAATTTGAAGTGATTTATGTTTAAATGCATTCACTTTAGTTGAACAATAAATTTGAGTGTAAAATATAGTTTGAAATAAAAAATTACAAATCGTAGCTTACCGTTAGAATCAATTCTAAAAACAAAATCAATTCCAATAGATATCACCTTGACGTATGAAAAACAATTGTGTGTCTGGAATCATTTTTGGTAGCTCTCCCTACCGTGAAACCAAACACACACCGGTATCTCTCAATTCATGGGGTTGGTTATTGGATAGTTCTATTGAGGATCAACCCTAGGTTACTTTAAAACACAATTTCTTTTCTATTCTTTTTTATTTTTAGAAGGAATGGAAGTTTGCACAATTCTTTTGATAGTGTTGATTGATTAGTTGTGTCCATAGCACCATAGCATTTGAACTTAGTGGTAATTCAAGAGAGTAGTTTTTGTTTGTTCTTGATCATAAACATGTAATGTGCTATGTCAGAGAGTAATTTGTTCCTTTTTTTTTCCTTCAATAAACAATCAATTTGAAATGCATCAAGGATCAATTATTCCACTTGAATCATGAATTAATATGGATATGTATTCTTTGATGTTGATATTATTTTCTCTTTTTGATAACTCTGCCAGGAATGCAACATGTAAGATGATATAACACTTCTTTTGAAATTATCATATTGCAAGTCTGTATTCTTATTTCCCTTCAATGTTGCTGATAGTATCGATATCAATTATGAAATGTTAGATTGTCAATCTTTTTTTCAGAAATTGTGAGAGAGATTTTGAGCATTTGGCCTGAGGTTTGTAAGTTATGCAACTCCTCGAACACTAGCGCACTTTATTTAGCCGCTGTTCAAGACCATTTGGATGTGGTTAATGCTATTTTGGAAGTTGATGTCAGTTCAATGATGATAGTAAGGAAAAATGGCAAAACTGCATTGCACAATGCTGCTAGGTACGGCATTCTTCGCATTGTAAAAGCATTTATTGCAAGGGATTCAGTGATTGTTTGCATCAAAGATAGAAAGGGTCAAACAGCACTGCATATGGCTGTAAAAGGACAGTGTACTTCAGTAGTGGAGGAGATATTACAAGCTGACCCGATTGTATTGAACGAACAAGATAAGAAGGGTAATACAGCTCTTCACATGGCCACTCGGAAAGCGCGCTCACAGGTCTATCAAACCATATTTGATTTCTATTTTTTTACCACGATTGCTTCTGTTTTGTTATAAACTAGTCCATCCAATATTTCATTTTTTTCAGTCTTATGTATAATTATGCCATGTTCTTAGTTTTCTTGAACATATACGATATTAGGCGGTAATTCGCTCTTGCAGCCTCTAGAATTTTCTCAGTCTTGTTCATCATCATGAAGTAGTTCATTCTTGAGCATTGAACATTAACTTATTTTGAATTTGCTCATTCTAATATTTGTCATACTAAAGAGTGTGTCTTCACCTGATAGTTTAGGGCCATTTACTTTTTGAAAAAAATTATATTTTTATTTTTAAAATTTGTGTTAATTCTACTTGTTAACAAGAAGATAAGAGACTTTTAAAGTGAACAATTGTCTACATTTTTAAAAACAATTAAAATATCAAAAAATTGTGTTAATTATTTCCAAAAATGCATATTCGTTAACTGGCATTTCATCTTCTCTCCATAAAAATGATTCACTTCAAGAGTCTCTTATCAAGGTAATAGCACATTTTAGAAAATGAAAATACATGTTTTCACAAAGTAAACGGGGCCTTAAGTTTTTGGGGCAATTGGTTCTCGACGATCATGGTTCGTTCTATATTGATGCATGTTTCAAATCATAAGACATCTAATTCTTGAAATAAAAAATGTTATATACTATAAAAATAGTAATAATGTAGCTTCCAATTGAAGGACATATTTTACTTTTCTCTATAACATGGATTCAGTGGTTACAAATATGCAATGAAATCCAATTCAAGGAGAAGCAAATTACAATATTTTTTATCAACCATGTTCATAGATGAATAACAAGGGATTTTAATCATGTGTTGCCATATGCTAGTAAAAAATAAAAAATGAAACACAACCCACACTGTCATTCTTGGACTTTGAGTAATAGTTTTACGGAATAATTCATGTGGATATGATTAATCTCTAAATTGCCCTCATTGTGTATGAGATGAGGTTTATTTACACACATAATCAATACCCTTTTAGCCAATATTGTCAGCGGATCTGGAAAAATAGTGGTTTGTTAGTGCTGTTATTTGACAACACTTTGTTCTAAATAGCATATCGCAAAACAACAACAATTTGTTCAAACTCCGCTAGATTATAGCGCTGTAGTGCCACTATAGCTGCCATTTAACAACTTCTAGGTGCTATAAAAAGTGCATGTGCCTGTCTGTTAACCTTACGGAATCGTTATCTGCCTTTCTTGCAACACTTTTTTTCCTATTTTTTATATGAATTTTGTACCCCTCGTGACACGGTATTCCTCCTTATTTCAGATAGTGAGCTTTCTGTTAAGCTATGCATCTATGAATGTTAATGCCATCAATAATCAGCAAGAAACAGCCTTGGACTTGGCTGAGAAACTTCCGTATGGAGATTCATCTTTGGAAATCAAGGAAGCCCTTTCAGAATGCGGTGCCAAGCACGCCAGACATATTGGCAAAATGAACGAAGCAATGGAACTCAAAAGAGCTGTTAGTGATATAAAACATGAGGTGCGGTCACAACTCATACAGAACGAAAAAACTCGCAAACGAGTTTCCGGTATAGCTAAAGAATTGAGGAAGATTCATAGGGAAGCAATTCAAAACACCATCAATTCTGTCACGGTAGTTGCCGTCCTTTTTGCCTCAATAGCATTCATGGCTTTGTTCAGTTTGCCCGGACAATATAGAAAGAGACAGCCGGAGGCAGGGAAGGCGAACATAGCAAACAACGTTGCCTTCAGTGCTTTCTGCCTTTTGAATGCTACGTCGCTTTTCATTTCTCTTTCTGTTGTTGTTGTTCAAATCACTTTGGTAGCTTGGGACACAAGGGCTCAAAGGCAGGTCGTGTCGGTGATTAACAAGCTAATGTGGACTGCTTGTGCTTGTACTTGTGGAGCTTTTCTTGCAATAGCTTTTGTGGTTGTAGGACAGGAAAAATGGATGGCTACTACTGTCACCCTTTTGGGAACACCAATTTTAGTCGGGACTCTAGCGTACTTATGCTACTTTGTGTTTCAGCGACGTTTTGGATTCCGAAGTGAATCTCAGAGGTTAGTTAAGAGACCAAGTGGCAGCAAATCGTACTCGTGGTCTCACTCTGCGAATATATCAGACGCAGAGGAATATAATTCTGATGTTGATAAGATTTATGCTTTGTGAGTCGAGTGTGTTACTATTGAACATGTAAAAGTATATTCTCTCAAGATTTTGGATGCCACGGGAACATGCATCATCCTCTACAGTTGTTGTATGGCACAGTGAGATCCTTCGTAGCCTCTCCTGCATCTTTAGCTAAATCTTGATTGTTGGATTAAACTATCGACCGAGAGATTTGATGGAAGGAATGAAGGGATTGAAGAGGATCCAAAGTCTTGAGATGACTTTGTAAAGTGAAAACTATCTCTCTTTTGGATAATAAATAAGTGGATGCTATCAACATTTATATATGATAGAAGAGGTAGACCAAATTTTCATATGCCAAAATCATGTAAAATTGTAACTGAATATTTATTATTATTCCCTTTTTGACAAGAATTTAGCTGCTTAATTTGCAGTTAACTCATAATCTGAGGTCTCATGTTGATTTATGTATATAAAAAAAATATACAAATAAATTTCTACTAAGCTTGTACCTTGCTCTGGAATCATATGAAGAGTTCTGCATAATATGGTTAGTGTACTTAGGTTCATAGCCCTTACTTATCAAGTGTGGCTAGTAAGTACACACACACTTTATTATTGATTTATTGTCTAAAATGTCAATTTCAGGTTACTTTTTAAGAGTATAATGAAGCCATGACAAAGGTGGCGTTAAAAAAGTGTTGCATGCAAACAATACATATCTCTTAATATTTACAAGTTGATAAACATTAGCAATAATTAAAAAATATATCGAGAGGAGAGTTTTATTAGTATTCTTTGTAGGAGTATGCGAATATAATATTATAAATTAATTGCATTTTTTCATATTAAGAATAACATCCAATACAGCACTTTCTGGGTGGTATTAGGAGGATTTATAATATTTATGAGACGAGCATACATAAATATAATCAAATTTTCAAAAGAAAACCCTTCTTCAAGTTGCATTTGGTGAATTTATAAGTCTTATGGTCTTCTTTTTGTTGTACCTCTTTTGCACTATTTATAGACTTTGGTTCATCAATTAACAGATTTCAAAAAGGTGAATAATTTCAATACAATGGGGCTTTATTTGGAGACCATGGACACCATTTGTTTATCTTGGAGAAAAATGTATTGATACAGTTATAGTTTTACTCAAGTGTTAAACTCTCGAGTTAATTTTTAAACTCTTACTTTTACAAGTTTACAATTTTAAGTTACGAAAACGAGTCAATTTGCATATAAACTCTATTCTTGATAAACTTTTACGAATTTAAGAAAACTCTAATAAAATTAGTAAACTTTCAGTTTTACGAGTTTACGATTCTAAATTCATTTATCTTAAAATGTAAAATGTTAATTAATATTAACCAATATCCGATTTAATTATGTATGTGTTGCAATATCTATTGGTTTTGAAAAGTAAATTTATTTATATTTTAGGCTTAATTGCAGATTTAATCTCCCTATTTTCACTAATTCACGAAATTGGTCCTCCTATTTTAAAAGTTAACAGCTTTCGTATCTCCCTCTTATTTTTTAACTAAAAAATGATGACACGTGATATTTTAAATAACGTGACATATGATACAATGATGTAGAGTGATTAACACCCATGAAATTAGAATAAAACGTCGTAAAAATTTAACTTTCAACTTCGAAATTTTTTCAAATTTTTAATTTAATTAATGACATATGAATAATTAATGCATCTATATGGTTCTATATTATAGAATTGTATGTCACATCATTTAAAATATGTCTAATTGTCATTTTTTAGTTCAAAAATCTGAGAGAAATACCAAAACTGTCGACTTTTAAAATAGATAGACCAATTCCATAAATTGGTAATAATAGAAGGACCTTTGTTTTAAGTGTTATTTTTAGAGACAACTATTTTGTCTCGATATGAATTTGTTTGTATTTCAACCATTTTATTTTGATCTATCATAAATAATTATCTATTTAAAAATATTTCTAATTTATTATGAAGATGAAATGTTGAATTATTATTATTTTAATGATATTATATCATCTATATATGTTATTTTTATTTTAATATTAAGTAAACTCTTACGAGTCGATTTTATCCAATTAGAAGTACATGTTTATGATTTTTTGTTGTTTGTATAGAGCACCAATTGGAGTGACAACAGGGTTGCAGCCAGCCATGTTATACCTTCTTAGAATTTCTCCAGCATACTTCTTCTGATACATCAGCAGCCCTGATTTAGTTTCAGTGAATTCCATTCCCAGAAAGTAGGTCAACTTGCCCAAATCTGACATGTGAAATTCATTCTTCGTGATTTCTTTAAATTCTTCAATTTCCTTCTTGCTGCTGCTAGTTACCAGCATGTCATCCACATATAGGCACAGTAAGAGCATTGTTGGCCCTCCATTGAGCATGTAATGCTTCACATAAACTCCATATTCTACTATGCACTTGATGAAGCCAATGCTAATTAGAAATGAGTCAATTCTTTTGTTCCAAGTTCTTGGGGCTTGCTTCAAGCCATAGAGAGCTTTTCTCAATCTTAGCACTTTATCCTCTTTTCCCTTAATCACAAATCCTGGTGATTGAGAGACATACACTTCTTCTTCAAGCAATCCATTTAGAAATGCAGATTTGATATGAACCTGGCACATCAACCAGCCTCTAGCATAGGTCAGTGTTATAACTAGTCTGATTGTTTAGATTCTAGCCACTAAAGCAAACACTTCAGAATAGTCTATGAAGGTGCAAACACGAGAAGGGGGTTGAATTGTGTTTGTCAAACTTAATTGCTTTTGTTGTTTTGTTAAATGTTGATTTGAATTATTCGATATATAACTAATCAGATTCAGCAGCGGATAATAATAACATAATAACACATCAATTTATACTGGTTCACCGTTAACTAGGCTACGTCCAGTCCCTTCCTCCAGAAGGCCTTTTCACTAATTCAAACTCCTTTGAATTACAACACCACTGACCCTTCAAGTCAGTCTTCCCAAACAGCCTGACAACCCCAGACTTTTGAGGAACAACAACACCTTAACTAAACCAGCTAAGTCTTCTCAAACAGCCTGACAACCCCGGACTTTTGAGGAATAACAACACCTTGACTAAACCAGCCAAGTCTTCTCCTACCAATCTGACAACCCCAGATTGAAGAAGGAATCTACACCACTATAATAAAGGTTTGGAACTTTGCAACGTTGCTTCTGGAAAGCTGTTTGCTGCACTTATTTTTGCACTCTTTTAATGCTTCTGGAAAGCTAATTGTTGCACTGTATTTCTCTCTTGAAAACACTTACAAAATATTGCTCTTGCTCATTTGTTTTTCTCTCTTTTGAACTCTCAGATAACTTTGAATTGAAGCTTGAGTTCTTGTGTTTTTCGATACTTTATTCTTCAGCATTAAGTCTCTATTTATAGTTGAACTTTAGAACTTCACTGATGCTTTACTTCTGCAGTATATTTCGATTAATCTGTTTTGAGAATATTCTGGAGTAGTTTGCTCAGATTCTGTTTTGAGCCTTTTGCTCACTGATCTGTTTTGAACATTTTGCTCCGCTTCTGTTTTGAGCATTTTTCTCATATTCTGTTTTGAGCCTTTTTCTCCAATTCTGTTTTGAGCATTTTTCTTAGATTCTGTTTTGAGCATTTTTCTCAAATTCTGTTTTGAGCATTTTTCTCAGATTCTGTTTTGAGCATTTTTCTCAGATTCTGTTTTGAACATTTTTCTCTGACAGATTCATCTGACAATATCCTCTGGTGACGTCATCCTCTGATTTATGCTTCTGGTGACGTCATCTTCTGATGACATCATCTGGTGACGTCATCCTCTGATTTCTGCTTCTGGTGACGCCATCTTCTGATCTATTCTTCTGATGACATTTTTCATTCTTCTTCTAAGTCAAATATGTTATTTTCATAAAATACATTTGTTAACATCAAAACTTTAATTGCAAGAACCAACTTGGTTCCAACAGTCTATACATGTCCTTTGTAAGAATCCTTTGCCAACCAATCTAGCTTGTATTTAGCAATTGTTCCATGTGGATTCAGATCGAGTTTGTAGACCCATTTTACTCCTATCTGCTTTATTTTGGAGGTAAGTCAATCAAGTACCTAGTTTGATTCTTCTCAATTGCATTGCTTTCTTCTATCATTGCTTTCTTCCAAGGTTCTCTCTTCATAGCTTCTTCAACATTCAAAGGTTTTGCATATGCAAATAAAGCAAAGTGAACTAGATCTCCACTTTTGTCAGTTTCATTGTCATTGTATAAATCAAATTCTTTTAAATGTCCTAGTGGTTGTCTTGCTCTCTGAGGTCTACTTAACTTTATCCTTTCTTCAAATGTGTCTTCACTGACCTGATGATCATCTTGTATTGGTGAAGGAATTTGTGTAGGTTGGTTGATGCTATGATAGGATTGCTAGTCAAGAAGAGGATTGATAGTCAAGCAGAGTATTTTGTTAGATCTGTTAGTTTAGTTAGTTCTGTTATTAGTCTGTTATGTTAGTCTGTGCCAGCTGTCAATCCTAACTAATTCAATTAGGATAGCTAATATAAACTACAGAAACGGGGTCTTCAATAGGTAAGCAGTTAGAGAGTTAGTTGGGTGTGACTGAATTGCAGGGAAATTCGGTTATTTTCTGTAACTGCAATCTCTGTTCATTTTTGTCAGTTTCGATAATACAATCTTGAGGTTTCTTCAGAATTTCATTCAATTCTAACACACCAGTTCTATCACTGGTATCAGAGCACCGATCTGGTGTCCTGTTTTTGCATCCTTTTACTGCACATTGCATAAAGACAAGAAGCATGGTTAGGGATTTGAGCGATTGGGAGCAGGAGCGCGAGGAATGGCGCACGCGACTGGAGTTGACGAAGGCGCGCGCCAAACATACGAAGGATCAAATGGCTGCACTCGCGGCCAAGATCGATGCCAACGGCGGCAGGACTGTCTGCAGGAAAGAAGCAGAGACTAGCGGTTGCGGTGGTAGACCCCTGGGTAACTACGTTGAGAGCAACCGGTGGAGGAAGCTGGAGATTCCAATTGTCTCAGGCGACGATGCGTACGGTTGGGTGCACCGTTTGGAATGACATTTCGAGTTACGAAGCGTTCCAGATGAGGAAAAGATGCGTGCCACTTTGGTGGCCATGGAGGGCAGAGCACTGGGCTGGTATCACTGGTGGGCTAGGTGCAATCTAGAACCTACTTGGGACGGGTTCAAGCTAGCAGTGGTTCGCAGGTTTCAACCGTCAATGGTACAAAATCCTTTTGAGTTGTTGCTGGCACTCAAACAAATAGGGACAGTGGTAGAATTTGTGGAGGAGTTTGAGAAATATGTTGGAACTTTGAAGGTCATTGATCAAGAATTTGCACGAGGAATTTTCATGAATGGCTTGAAAGAGGAAATTCAAGTGGAGGTAAAACTTTATGAATTAAAGTCTTTGTCTGATTTAATCCAAAAGTCTATTATGATTGAGGAGAAGAATCTGGTTTGGACTAAGAAAGGAACCAACACTTTCATCAAATCAACTACGATGTCTAAGGCAAGTTCTTACACTAAGACGATGATAGTAGATACTAAGCCTGGGGTAGATAAGAAAGCCGAGGGTGGTACCCCTGCTACTAATCTGTTGGGTCTTTAGGCTGGAGAAGGGAACAAAACCACCGGTGGTGATTTCAAACGGTTGTCTGAGGCCGAGATGAGATACAAAAGGGAGAAGGGACTATGTTTCAGATGTGATGAGCCCTACCATAGAGAACATAAATGCAAGAATAAGCAGTTTCATATGATCATTTTGGAAGAAGATGAGGAGGAGGAGGAGGACAGGGATACTCAGTTGCATGAGGTAGAAACTTTCAATTCTCTGTAGTTGTCTCTTTGTTCAATGGTTGAGATGACTTCCATAAATTCTTGGAAGATACAAGGGGTAGTTCAGAACAATTCTGTTTTGGTACTCATAGATTATGGAGCTTCTCGTAGCTTCATTTCCCAAGAGGTAGTTCAGAAACTGAGCTTGATGGTGGAAGATACTCCTTCTTACATTGTGGAAGTGGGGGATGGTCATAGCGTGAAATGGAAGGGAAAATGTCCGAAGTTGAGTTTGCATTTGCAAGGAATGGAGATTAAGAAAGACTTTTATTTGTTCACCCTGCAAGGGATGGATTTGGTGTTGGGTTTGGATTGGCTCTCCAGTTTGGGATAGGTCAAAACCAACTTTAACAAGTTGGAGCTTACCTTATCTAGAGATGGAAAGTTGATTACTTTGGTTGGAGAAAAACCATCAAGAAAAATAGCAGCCAAAGACAGATCAAGGGGAAAGGTGACAGAGGTGCCAATGTTGTTGAAGGATGAAGGGAGATCACGAACGAGGCAAGTGGTGCATTGTCCGCTGTCGAAACCTCCAAAACCATCGGACCTTGGTTCAAGGGCAACGACTTTCCCACAACTACAGAAGACACCGACAAAGAGATCTGCGACGATGATGGGATGGGGATTGACGAAGCGAGCACATTTCAACTTCGCTTCATATGGGAAAGTTCTAGAGGAAAGAATAGCAGAATGGGAGTTTGGGGCGTTGTTAGAAAAGTTAGGCGAGTTTCTTGCCAAGGGAAAGACTACAATCCCATTCAATGCATCAGTTGTGATCATACCATGGGACCTAGGAGAACTACTACTGGAGTTTGCTCGTTTTCCATGGGTTGCTCACCTTTGTGTTTGATAAAGGCAAATTTTTTGTGCGGATGAAAGATTGGCAGTAAAGGATGTCTATTCCAGCCTTGAGGACAAGGCTGTTTTTCAAGGGGGGTATTGATAGGATTGCTAGTCAAGCAAAGGATTGATAGTCGAGTAGAGGATTAGTCAAGCAGAGGATTCCATCAGAGGATTGATAATCGAGCAGAGGATTGATAGTCAAGCAAAGCATTATGTTAGATCTGTTAGTTTAGTTGGTTCTGTTATTAGTCTATTATGTTAGTTTGTGCCAGCTGTCAATCCACATAATTCAGTTAGGATAGCTAATATAAATAACAGAAACGGGGTCTTCAATAGGTAGGCAGTAAGAGAGTTAGTTGGGTGGGACTGAATTGCAGGGCAATTCAGTTATTTTTTGTAACTGCAATCTCTGTTCATTTTTCTCAGTTTCGATAATACAATCTTGAGGTTTCTTCAGAATTTCATTCAATTCTAATACACCAGTTCTATCATGCTACCAGCCTCCTATTCCATGTGTTGGCTGGTGTTGCTTGTATTCTGTCTCCAGTCCCATAGTTCGTTGGTGTTGTGGGCTTCTTGCTTCTAGTCCCAATTTTCTTGCTCAATTATTTTCACATCTCTACTGACTACAAACTTTCCTTTGATAGGATCATAGATCTTGTATGCATCAGTTGTATGGTACCCAACTAGTATCATTGCTTCACTTTTGTCCTGCAATTTCCTTCTTTTTTGGTCTAGCACATGCTTGAAGCATAGAGCACCAAATGTTCTCAAGTGCCCTACTGCTGGTTTCTTGCCACTCCATATTTTCTTTGGCAGCTTCTTTGTTGGACATTTATTCAAGATGTAGGCAACAGTTGTTGCAGCCTCACCCCATAACTTGTGTGGCAATTTCCTTCCCTTTAACATACTTCTAGTCATGTCTAGTATGAATATGTTTCTTCTTTCAGCCAGTCCATTATGTTGAGGTTTGTAGGGGGCAGTCACCTCGTGTTAAATTCCATTTTTAACACAAAATTCCTCAAACTCATGTGACGTATACTCACCACCTCCATCTGTCCTTAGCACTTTGACAGTTTTTCCATTTTGTTTTTCAACTTTCACTTTAAAATTCTTGAATATTTCTAATGCTTCATCTTTGGTCTTTATCAAATAAATCCACAACATTATACTAAATTCATCAACAAAGGTTATGAAGTACTTATTACGTCCTAATGTTGGCACCTCAAATGGTCCACAAATATCACTATGAACCACTTCAAGACAATTCCTTGCTCTTGCTTGCACTTGTGATTTGAATAAGTTCCTTGATTGTTTTCCACCATACGCACTTCGCACACCCTCTCAGGAACATTAATCATAGGAATGACACTGACCATCTTTATTCCTAGCTGTTGCAAGCTCCTGAAATTAAGATGACCAAATCTTGAATGTCACAACCAGTTTTCATCAACTGAACTCACTGCCTTCAAACATTGGATATCTGCAGCTTGTATGTTAATGACAAAGGTTCTGTTCATTGATAGAAGAACCTTTAGTATCATCTGCTTTTGCCCATCATGCATTTCTATGGCATCATTCTTCATAATCACTTGAAATCCTTTCTGAATCAGCTGACCTATGCCTAGTAAATTGCTTTTCATTCCTTGTACATATAGCACATTTTCATTCACCACTGTCATTCCATTTCTTCTTTTGATCACCATGTTTCCAACACCTCCAACTTCCAAGGTTCTGTCATCAGCAAACCTAATCTCGTTTCTTCTTGATGTATCAATGTCGACCAACCATTCTTTGTGGCTTGTCATGTGATCGAAGCATCCAATATCAAGGAACTAGAATTGGGATTGAAATGGTTCTTCATTCGTGGTAGCCATCAACAAAACTGTGTCTAAATCATCTTCTTGTGCAACACATGCCTCATCTTCATCCTTCTTCTTTTGCTTTCCTTTTCCAGTCCAACATTCATCAGCAAAATGCCCAAATTTTTCACAATTGTAGCATTGCACCTTCTTTTTGTCAAAGTTCTTTGATTTTCCTTTTGATTTACCATTTGTACTTCCTCCCTTTGATGAGGACTCAGACTTGTCCTCATATTTCTTGAACTTATTCTTCTTCCACTTCTTTTTCTGATCTCCTTTCTTATAAACATGTGTTGCTAGTGCTTGATCCCCAAATTTCACTCCATTTCTTTAATCCATTCTCAATTCTCTTACTTCTAAGGTTCCTTGCAATTCTTCATGGCTCAATGCTGAAATGTCTTTGGATTCTTCAGTTGCACACACAATGTAGTCAAACTTGGGATGCAAGGATCTCAAAATCTTCTCACACATTTTTTGTTCAGTCAGCTTCACACCATAATTAGTCATGTGATTTGTGATTGTTCTTAATCTTGAAATCATATATGATACTTTTTCTTGGTCCTCAATCTACAACAGCTCGAATTTCCTTTATAAGGTCTGCAACTTCACCTTCTTGACTTTGGTTCCTCTTGAATAACACTTCTCAAGAATGTCTCATGCTTCTTTAGCAATTCTTGCATCATATATCTTGTCAAAGTTGGTTGTATCAAGGCATTGATGAAGAATGAAAGTGGCTTTGCAATCTTTCTTCTTGTTTTCGTAAAAACTTGATATCTACTCCCCTGTTGTATGATCTCTAACATTTCTTGAAATCCAAACAATGCTCGAATTTGCAGTCTCCATCTATCTAAATCTTTTCCATCAAAGTGTCATATGGGCTGAAAAACTTCCATTATTTGCATTTGAACTCATCCTCACTTCACTCGTGTTTTTGGACCTCACACTCCACTTGTGTGTTTCACTCTGATTTGGATTGATGAACCAGACTCTAGATACCAATTGTTAGCTTTCAAAGTTGTTGCTTCAAGTGCAAGAAAAATAGAAATTGCTAGCATATAAATGAATGGACTTGTATTATTTAATGAGTAATGTGCTATTTATACATGACTTTATCCTCATCCATTCTAACTGTCTTCTAACCAACTAGCTAACTAATGGAGTGATTAATTAATTAGTTATCTATACATTTCAAAGATTATTTGGCGTTATTTCAAGCAGACGATTCATACAATTTTGAAAATGGTTTTTAAGAAAGCTATAGAGATAATTGTAACAATGGTCTTGTTTGTTACTATATATGAAAGGTAAGTGTGTTTGAATTTATTCTCCAAATTTTTTTACTATATAATCTCTTCTTTTTGTTGTGTTTATCTATTAGGTTAAATAGCACCCGTGGTCCCTTAACTTAATTTTTGGTAACGATTTGGTCCTTTATATTTTTTTTTCCCATTTTGGTCCTTTACGTTTTTAAATAATTTCAACCTCAACCTTTAAGTGGGATTCCGTTACAGAAAAGGTTAAAAAGTTACCCCTCCGTTTCCTTTTCCCTGGGTTTTCTCTCACGTTTATGTTTCTTTTGTTTGGTTTAGGGTTACCTTTCTTCTCCCATTCACTTTCTCCCTTCATCTCCTTTCTTCTCTTCTCCCCTGTCATCTCTTTCCTTCATCGTCTTCTCCCTGGAAAATCGAAGCACGAAATCATAACTCCAAACAAAGTAATTGCATCTACATTCAATGTCATAACTCTACAATTGATGAACAAAGACAACATCAATAAAAAAAATTTCAGCAATAATCGAATAATTTTTTTTTCATCTGAACCAAATCTAAAAACCCTAAATCCCAAAGGTATTTATGCTTACCACAAAATTCCTACAACCCCAAAATTTTCTTCCTCTGTTCGGACCCCATTTTGTCACTGTGCGAATTACAGGTTTCAGACCACAAGCACAATTTGGCAGCTCACGAGTTCCATTAGAATCAAAAGAACCATAGTTGTAGGATGTTGAGTTGTACGAAGTTGACTTTGACCAATTTGTGAAAGAGGCAGCCATAGATTTAGAGTTTTGTGAACCATGAATATGATTTTACATGAAAGGGAGATGAGAAGGGAGAAGACGATGAGGGAAAGAGATGACAGGGGAGAAGAGAAGAAACGAGATGAAGGGAGAAAGTGAATGGGAGAAGAAAGGTAACCCTAAATCAAACAAAAGAAACATAAACGTGAGAGAAAACCCAGGAAAAAGGAAACGGAAGAGTAACTTTTTAACTTTTTTTGTAATGGAATCCCACTTAAAGGTTGAGGCTGAAATCATTTAAAAACATAAATGACCAAAATGGGAAAAAAAACATAAATGACCAAATCGTTACCAAAAATTAAGTTAAGGGACTAGCCTATCTATTAATATATATTTATTTTGTTCCTTGATTAAGGGAATGTTTTTTATGTTTTTTAAATGAATCTTTTTTTTATGTTTTTGCAATTAAATGATGTAATAAAATAAAAAATGTGTTTTTAAAAATAGAAAAGTAATTCAACTAAAATAGAGAGATTAAAAGGGCAAATAAGCTTATATATTATAACATAACAATGGAAGGAGTGTAACTTTCCTATTTTCCAAGAGTGTCATTTACTCTAAATAAAAGAAAATTTACCAGATAGAATAACCCGTCTAGCCCACATGGTTTTTAAACAAAAATAACATAACCACGTGGGCTTCACGTTTTACATGGTCAAAAGAATAGCCCAGAAAACCCCCAAGCTTCATCTTGATTCCAAAACCCCAATCTTCACCATCCCAACCTCTATAAATAGAATAAAACGAGCTACAATGATTTACAATTTTACAAATCATACCCGACCCCATTCATAGTTCACATGCACTAGATTAGACTCGAGATATAGGTAGAAATGACATTAGAATTATAGTTGTAGTTGCCCTGAATTTCTCCTTGATCTTGAAGGAGGAACATGTGGAACAATAGGCTGAGGTTTCTGTGGCTCTTCCTCTTTTTGTGCCTCCTGCATTTAGTGCAAATATTGACATCAGAAAACAGAATTCGACTCAGAAGCAAGTCTGAAATCAGGCCGTCCTTCCCAAGAGAAATGATAAGAAAATTCGACAATTTAGATGGTTAACATTATTTAAATATGTGATTAATTACATTCACTTGATGGTTAATGAATATAACCAAGTGTGACAACTCATTAACCATTAACTGATCATAATTAACCAGGATTTTGAATGGCACTAACCATAAAAAAGTGTTCAAAAAATACTTAATATCCATTATAATCATCCAAATTATGTTCAAATATACATCATTTTCAATTTCATGTTTTTAAAATACAAATCTAAATTTGATAAACCACCGACTAATAATTTATGCGAAACATTTTATAATAACTAATAATAATAAAAAAAATCAACACAGCAGAATGAAGAGGCCAACAACCTTTGGTAATGAAATGGACACACTGCGTGACTTTCTTTGTGATTTAGTGTGTACCCGATGCTGCTTCTGCATTTGCTGAAACTGTTGTAACTTCACAGCAAAGTTTATTCCATTATATGGACTCCCATCACCTTCAGTTACATCACCATCCTCATTGGTTTGATATCCATCGGGCATCTGATGAGGAAATTGGTTGGGATCCCCAGAAGGCACTCTATTCAGTTGTCCACGATTGAAAGAATATGACGGCACAGCTTTTAATCGAGTTTTTAGTATCTTAAAGGCTGCACTTTGCTGCATGGTGGTATAAAATTAAGAGTCAAGAAGTAAACATCATACCACTAATTCAAAACTTCTACAAGTAGATTCTGAACAACAACATAAATACTAGGTATGTCGTTAAATGCATATGTATATGTTTTTCGTTTACCTAAATTGTGTTCAGAAAGTGTAACAGCTAGATTGAATAGTTCTTCATTTACAGACGTAACCTATTACACCCGAATATTAAATGTCTTGCAAAGTAAAAGAAGTGCAAAGGGATGGGAATGCATAATATATACTGTAACCCTTCCTCTCAAATAATATTATATAATATAACTGCATTGAAATAAGAAATGTATCCATTTTAAGAATGGAGTAATATACACCAGTAAACAGGGTAATAATATCAAGCAAAATGTCACTTCTAACCGACGTTTATAAAAATCACCTCCTACCAAGAAAGAATGTTGGAACACACACCCCTCTCTTACAAGAGAATTAATGTGCTGACAACTATTTAATTGCAAATACCTGAGGAAGCAACATCAGAAGACCATACAATGCTTTGAATAGCCATAAATATCTCGCAGGATCAAGAAGCTGCAAAAGTGATGTTCTAGTACATGAGAAAAGCCATTTAAAAATAAAACTATACTTCAGCCGTAACATCTCCATATTAATCATATTTTACCAGACTGAAGAATAAAAACATTATTACAAAACTTGAACACACACATCGATGAAAAATGGTCTGTTTTGATTAAGCACCTGCAGTCTAAGATAAGCAAAGATTGGAGTTTCCAGCAAGCGAATCAATTTATCCAGTTGGACCAAAAACTTTACATTTATATCCTCCTCTACCAGAGATTGAATCACGGTACTTGAATGTTGGTAAGTCTGTTGAGGAAGATGCAAAATTTATATTATACAAATGGGGGCGTGTTATTATCCAAATAAAGATATAGCTAGATCCACAGATAAAGATTGTTTACTGTGTGTGCGTCCAATTGCACACGTGCTAGAGAAAGAATTAAAATGGAAACAAATGAGCATAACCAAGTTATAGAAGTATACCTGAGCTAAAAAGCAGAGACTTATAATTGCCATTGGAGAATGACACCAAGAGGCATACAAAGAAACATACAAGTCCTTCCCAGCAGGATTTACCAGTGATTGCTTCAAAAGATCTCGAATCTCAGACAATTCTGATGATGTAAGCAAGATCAAATTCAAAGCCTGAAAAAGAATTTCAAAGAGAAGAAAAATATATACAGTGAATAATGTTTCACTACATAGGTTTGTCTGAGTTTCAGACTAGTGAAAAACAATTAGAAATATAACAATGAAGCAGAGGCAACAAAATGATGATATTTCCAATAGTGTTCCAGGACTGCTGACCTCAAAATCATCTAGGCTAGACCTATTAAAGATAAAGGCATTAACTTATCTCCGGGTATATAAAATTGATAGTAGCCTACAATAGAGGACCATACAGCATATTACTATTAAGTCAACAACAAAAACAAATTTCCATAAAATAGCAGTTGCAATGTTGCACTTCCAATTCTATTGAAGTACAACTTAAGTTTGCTAGTATGTTGGTCCGCCAAATATTATGATTTTATCATTTAGTCCCTCATTTTCAATTTTTTTCTCACAAGTCCAACATAAACTATTTTCGTTTACCAAATATTCTCTCCATTACATTTCACCATTAATTATGTTTTCAGTCCTTAAAAATATCACGATGACTTTAACAAGTCCTCAGTAGAATATTTTTGTTTAATAAATGCTCTATCTATCTGTATGCCACCTGTGCACTTAACTATGGAATGCAACGGAATACTGACAAAGAGACCGTTTGGTAAACATAACCACTTACGGAGGACTCATTGCGATGAAAAAATTAGGGAGGCAGATGGGAAAATAGCAATAGTTTGGGACCAAAAAAATATGTATTAAATAACAATTTTTAAAACATGATATGGATGTATCCACGACATTCAACAGCTACATTAACCTTGAAGAGTTAGCCAGTTGTGTTATAAGAAAAGAGCGAAAACCAAATTCTTCCCATTAATGCAAATAGTTCTATCTCTGCCATCCACGTAACACAGCATATTAATGAAACAGCAACATGAAAGTCCAATGCAGAGTTTTAATTAGCTCTGGGAAAAGTCAAACAAACCTGAACCATAATTGATGCAAAATCCAAATCAGATTCTCCTTCTAAAATTGTAGAAAGTTCGCGGTAGACTCTCTCAGCATTCAAAAGCACACAAAGGCGGCGGATTATCAAAGCACCACGCCTGGAGTTTATTTTATTAAATGAAATTTTAATGGAAGGGTAATAATATAACTAGAAGAATACATAGGATGAAGAAAAATAGCTTACTTCTCCAAAAGAGAATAATCAAGCCTGAAATTGTGCACAAGGAAAACGACAAGATGCCGGAAGTGCTGAGGATCTCTTGCAATGCATGCATGAACATGAAGAACTAAAAGAACAACCTATTTGATATTAAAGAATTCAAATGATTAATGACAATTCATGTGAATGATTTCCAGTTTCCACGATTAAAAAATATAGCATGCAAGGAAATCCTCAAAAATGTCACCTCTTTATTCAGTTAGCAAAGAGCAATGTTTAAATACCAAATCAGAGAATCCCTGATTGAACAGTGGTTGACCATGATAATTTTCAAACAAAC
This sequence comes from Cicer cuneatum, assembly GCA_037974295.1. Lineage (NCBI taxonomy): Eukaryota > Viridiplantae > Streptophyta > Magnoliopsida > Fabales > Fabaceae > Cicer > Cicer cuneatum. The sequence goes on along the minus strand of JBBPBO010000001.1, from coordinate 68,350,687 downwards.
CAGAGTCATAGTCGGCTCATGGTCCCAACTGGTTCAACCAAACAAGCCAATCCAGTTATTACACCAATGTTTAATAGTCAAAAAGGCGTGATTAAGAATCGATATGGTCTCTAACCATTGGCATCAATCCAAGATTACATGTAGTGGGCAACTCCAATAATGCAATAGGAGGACAATGGATAGTGAGACAATGGGAAAAAATATGTAATTTATCCTCTAAACATAAATGCTCAAAACGTTTATGAAAAAGAAATTATATCCAAAATCATAGACATATCTTCATTAACAATCGAAAGTCATAGTCTAGCACACAATCATTATTAATCTATGGCATAATTATCAAATAAATAACAAGAGAATGAGGGCTGAGGTGCAGTGTTGGGCTGATAGCGACTGAGATGATGCCATGGCTGAATCAAAGAGGGGCTGGAATTAACAACCAACAGCAAAAAGAGACAGAAAAGAGGATGTGACTAACAACAAAGAAGATATTCAGGATGGAATCAGGAACGAAGCAAAAACCAATGGCAGACCTGCAAGTATGAACCATGAAAAGTCTGGAAGAAACGGCAAACTCAATAGAGGTTAAGGGGCTGCCAGAAAAACATGTTGGAGTTGCCAGAATTATGTTAGGTGGCTAGAAAAGCAAGAGCTCACCATGAAACACCACCTTCCAGAGACAGGTGGTGGCATTGCCTGCCAGAGATAATTGTTGTCAAACTCGGAGGTTAACACAGAACTTTTGGATTTGACTCAATTGGCCATTGATAGTAGTTTCAGAATTATAGAACAGAAATGAGTTTTTGTGAGATAGATTTGTTAGACATAAGATATAAGTACAGAAAAGGTAAGAAGTCTTCCTAATCTGGGGGGTGAGCCAATGTGGCTCAAAGAAAAATAAACCACACCAATCTCTTCCCATGTCATCTAATATAAGAACAAGTTGAAACCTTTTACCTGTGAGCAGAAATACAAACTCTGTAGCACCGACACTTATAATCGAAGGCGTTTCCCAGTGTTCGACGCATGTCGGTGTCTGACACTGACACGTCACAAACACATTGATCACATTCAATTAATACATTTTCTCAAACTATTACCAGTGTCAACGTGTCAGTGTCAATGTCGTGTCCAGTGTTTGTGTCAATATAGATGCTTCACATAATAGAAATCCCAAGCCACTCACCTACTCCACATTCCCAAACACCATACTCGGTATTGCAACTACTTGTTGAGGCCTTTGGTATGTATGCATTTAGGCATTTTCAAGATATTTGGAGATAAATGATTTGATTTAATAAAAAAATGGGGAAAATAGTATTAGTTTAAATTACCTCGTCAGATGGATCTGAAAGTGCTTTGAGTAGGGTGTCAAATATGTCATTCAGGTATGTCAAAACCTGTTTCAGTTTCAGACAAGAAATCAGTTGTGAGACATTGTCACCAAAATCTCTATCATATGGACAAAAAGGAGATAGCACCTTAACAGAACATTTCATATAAAGTGAAAAAAGTGATTACTCGGAGCAGGGTTTGACAATTAGAAAATAAAGTTTTACACTGAAAAGGAAAAGAAAGCCAAACAATAAATTGGTAGCCAAAATCTATGTTATTCAATCTTCATGACCAAACAATAAATTGAAGTGTCCATGTTTCATTGGCTCTTGGACTGATGGTGAACCTATAATCAAAAACTATACATAGGGCATAAACAACAGAATGTTTCCAAAGACAGTAATGTCAAAATGGGCATGCCATTGAGCTCTATAATATAGACATCGAGAAGGATATTAATAGAGCAGCCATAATATACCAAAATGGAAGATGAAAATAATTGAGTCACCTCAATACGATGTCTGTCTAAAAGGATTGATATCCACTGCAAAGCTTCGATTCGAGTAGCCTCCCATTCACTAGATAGTTGCCTGACCAAGCAAACCATTCCCAAAATCATTTCACATATTAATCAGTGTAAACTACAGTTGATTAAACAAAATGGATCCTCATGATCATTTCCCAGTAGTCTGACTGGTGCTCACCACTGTAAAAATCATTTTTTTTCAGTTACAAGTTTTTTGAAATTCAAACCTAGCCTTTTTCCCAGGTAAGAAAAACTACACCTCCTTGCAATGGAGAGGATTGCTCCTACATCAAATGCTTCAGCTGGATCAGCATTGATTGCTCGCAGCTCTTCATTGGTTTCCCGAGCAACCTTACAAATAAGCCAGAAATTATTTTAAAAATTCATAGTTGTGCATGCCGGCAACACTAAAATATGGGACAAAATGGAGACTTTAAACAAATAAACTGTAAAAAAATGTGAGAAGGAAACATACCACTCTAATTTTCTCTTCTTTATCGGATATGCAAGGCAAAATGGCTCCAAGAATGTCAGCATAGTATGGAACAAGCTGATCTCCACCAAGTTTGACAAACTCATTTATCTGTTGAAACCAAAAAAGAGACATTATTTAAAAAAAATAATTAACAACAAAACAAAAACTAATAATTTTCACAAGATGCCAACACTTAGCAATACTATGTTGACACTAGACTTGTTTAACAAGTCAAAACATTGCAATGCCACTTACCCATGTAATAGCTGTTAACCTTGTAAATTCATCTGGAGAACCAGCCCTCTGTACCAGTATTTCAGCCATTCGACCATAATCTACAGACTTCAAGAGTAGCACTGCTTGAGTCAGAAAATGACAAATGAACAAAACATGTTGCTTTTGCTTCAAAATAGTATGTGAAAATGATGCACAGCATAGTTAATCAACACAAAATGCACCAAAAAAGAGTAGTTGGCAAATAGATGAATCCTTATACATGGGAAACCTATCAATGGATAATAGCTGCAGTTAAATCTTTCCCAAAGAGCTAACAGGGAAAAACAATGAAATAAAAGCAGAACTAGCATCTGAATAAATCCAAAAGGATTGCTACTCAAACAAAATGTAAAAATATATTAGCAGAAACCTTACTGGGGAGTTCTTTATCTCTTGAAGAAACTCAGAGAGAGCTGAATCAGCTTGTTGACGTATTTCATGACTTGAATCGCTCAACATATTAAACAAACCTGAGGCATTTATAAATGATTAGGTGGTTTACATTGAGTTTGTACAAAAATGTTGGGGGAAAACTCGTTCTTCAATTGATACACTTACCATCAAGAAAATCAGGAAGAAATCCCAGCATATCAATATCTGGGACACTATCCAATACAGTAATCCATCCTACCAAAAACTGGCGGACATATGGATTCAGTACATTCATGCGCTCCCTCAATAATGGTATAAATTCTTCAATACTGAATATCAAGAAATAAAATTGGAGGGGTATGAAGCAGTATAAGTTACATTCAGAGATCCACATATCAACAAGTCTCTTTGAAACACAAGGTAGTCATACAGAGAAGCATATAGCTTAATAGTGAGAAGAGAGTGCACCTGAACTGATCACTTTCGGTCACAATATCCTGTGATAATAGATTAAAGTATAATCATTAGTGTAATCTAAAAAAGGATTTGAATCATTAATTAATTAATCTCTAGTTCAGAAAATATCCAATGTATGAACGCATGTAGAACTTCTAAAAGGCTTGTTGGAGTTCAGGAGAAACTTATTATACCTTCACCAGTCGATCTAACAGATGTGCAGCGCTTTGTACATTGGCATCTGAGTCTGCAGAAAGCTTGCATAAGGCATCAAAGATCTGGTTGAAGAATACAATAAAATCTCCTCTCACAACCTAGCATCAAAACATAATTCACATTGGATGATTGTATATTATAGTATTGACGCTTTATATAGGTAAACAAAAGTTAACTCCTCACCTTAGCTATGTTATATAGTGCTTCACAAGCATAATAACGAACTCTGCTATCTTGATCAGAGAAAGAATTTAACACAGGAGGCACAATTTGCTATCAAACAAAAGAAATGTAGGTAAGAAGAACAAAAATGATGAAAACACAAACACACATGATATACACATAAAACATGTTATCGCTTAACACATGCCCTTGCGCACACACGTGTGGAAACATGTCAATTAAGCTCTTAATAAAATAAAATAAAAAATAACAGTAATGGTAGTAGACTAATAGTAGCAGTAGCAGTAGCAGCAGCAGTAATACATGCCTGCGACAAATTCAACTTTGAAGAAAATATTTTAACTAAATAATAGATATACCCTAGCTTGATAAAAATTCACACATATTTCAATTTTATCCCTTGAGGTTAAAATTTGTGTTTCTCAATGTTCATCCAAAGGGAGCCTGATAAAAGTTTAAAAGGAAAGCAGTCCAAAATTTTACTGTATGAGATAAAGTGAGGGTATTTGAAAATTTGAAATTGAACCAAGATACTTTCTTATATTGTTGTCTACATACAGATACGTAAGTGATTCATCAAAGCCATCCTCTCACCCTCAACAGAGAGTTGGTTGAGAAACCTCTCATTTTATCCTAATGCAACAGCAAATTAATCCAAAGTCCAAACAGTTACGAAATAATGATAGGTGCCTAAAAGTCCCATATCGAGTGGTAAGGGATACTCGGTGGAGTACTTAATTGGCTTGGTTCTACCCAATTGATAGATAGCTTTTAAGGGAGGATTTCCCAAGTGTTTGGATACTCACCAATTATAGAGGAGATGACTGGAAAGGCCGAGTAAAGCACTCATAGAGTGAAACCGCCAGGACGTAAGCACTCAAGGGTGATGCTATGTTAGAGACTGTGGTATCATAGGGTGTCTAAGTTCCACGTCGAATAATATGAGATGTTTGGTGTATGCAGTACTTAGTGGTATCTTCCCCTTGGGTGATGCTATGTTAGAGACTTGGGTATTATAGGGTGTCTTGTCTAAGTCCCACATCGAGTAATATGAGATGTTTGGTGTAGTACTTAAGCGGTATCTTCTCCTCGATACCTAGCTTTTAAGGGAGCATTCTCTCCAAGTGATTGGGTACTCGTCAATTATCATATATATCCAAGTAATAACTTGTATGTAGATAACCCTCACCTCGAGATGCTGAGCAGCTTCATTAGTCAACCCAACAGTAGCAGCAGCTAAGCTTATCAACCCTCCCTTCATTAAATAAAAAATAATTATAACATGCTCATATTATTAAACATAAACAATACCAAAAAATTAAATGAACATAAAGTTTGAACTACCTTGCGATGATTTGCTTGTGGTGAATAAGTGAATTCCGTAGTCAACAAGGTGATCACCGCAGTTATCTTATCATGATCCGCAGCAGAAGCAAGCTGCTTCACAATCCCCTCAACCTATTTCCAAAAAAAATCCTCTAAATTCAACCAAATTGCAATAACCAACAAAAACAAACAGAAAAATCACAATGAGAGAGAGAGAAGAAAACCTCGAGAGCAGCATTTTTGCGCTTCTCATAAAGCTTATCGGCGAGGTTACGAAGCACGGCAGCCGGAATCACCGTTAGAGCATCTGCCATAGAAACAGCTTCGAAATCGAAAAAACACAAACGAAGGAATGGAAAATTTGGAATCAAATTCGCTTGCGGATCTTTTCCTGCTCGAAACGAAACATAGTCGATTCCGTTCCGAGAATGGAAACTCGGAAATTTGCGAGGTTTGCTTGGAGAATTGACGCGGAAATGCGATTAAGTTGGGAGAATCGAAAATCAGATCTAGGGAGAGAGAGGATTTTAGAATTGAAACCTAGAAATTTGTTGTTGTTGATGTGTTTCAATTTTTGTTGGAGGATTTTTCTGTTTGTGTCAAAATTTAGTTGAAATTGAAGTTAAATGAAATTTGGAGTTTCTTTTTTAAGATTTAAGATAATAATGATAATAATTAAGCTGTGAGTGGAATCAGTGAACGCTTCTGTTTCGAATAAACTGTTTAGCTGGAAGAGAGAGAAAATCACGGAACTCTTTTTTTTCCATATCACGGAAAGTTTCATTATTTATTTATTTATTTTTGGCTAATAATAATATATCATCACTTTGTTTTAAAAACAAATATAGTATATCATAAGATCTTTTTCGTTGAACAGGTATGTATTTCTTCACCTTAAATTTTTTCATAAAAAAAAATTATAAAAATGAATGTTAAATAAATTTTTAGTTTCTACAAAATTTTAATTTTTTATTTTTAATTTTTATAAAAAAAATCTTTTTCTTTATTCTCCAAAAAAATTTCTAATTTTATTTTTATTCATGTTTTCAATTCAATTTATGTTTATCATTCACATTTTTAAATAATTTTTTATGTATATTTAAAACATTTTAAGAATATCTCTCACAAAAATTTAAAATATAAAACTGGAAAATTTTGTGAATTTTTTGTATGAATGTTTAAAATATTATAAGAATATCTCTCATAAAAAATAAAACTGAAAAAAAAAATTGGGGACTAAGGATGAATAATTTTTTTATAGGACTAAAAAAAAAAATTAAAATTTTATAAGAACTAAAAACTTATTTAATTCTATAAATAATATATCATCTTTTGACAAAATATATAATAATATATCATTTTTTGACAATGTATATATATCTATATATATATATATTGAAATAGCATTTGATGCACTCTGACCAATCTTTGAACAATAAGAACATTTTTTTATTGCTCTTGAAGAAAGTTATGTCATGATGTCGGAACGTTCTTCCTTTTTTAGAAGTCATCTTGATTTATATTTTTCATCTTGTTTTTTTAAATAACACACATACCCAATATGTCCAATTTTATAGCAGTAAGAACATTTCTTTTTGCATTTGTCTTCTTTTCTTTCAAGAACAAAAAAAATTTCATAGAGTTTTTGCTTTTGGGTTTTATCAAAACCGAGTCCAGTTTTATCAAATATTCCTACCTGATATCCCATAATTCTTTGGAAAGTTTTAGTATATTTAATAAAATTTGATAGACAATTTTTAAGATATTCAATTTCTGTTTTGAGAAGAACATTCTCCTTTTGAGTTGTAGAACGTTATTGACATTCAGATTATCTGGTTGTTTTGAAATGAGATTCCTACAGGCTTTGAATGATTTTTTTTAATTCATCGTTCATAGCTTTAGCTTTCTCTTTTTTTCTTTTTCTTTGTAAACTTGTTCTTTTAAAGAGCTACATTTTTTAGCAAGAAAGTTTGAGTCGTTTAACAAGTTATCAAATTCTTTTTCCATTTGCTCACATAAAGGGCATAGTTCATACATGCTTACCTCATCATCTTCTGAGTTTGCCATTAGACACATGTTGGCTTCTTCATTTTCTTATGCATCTGATTCATCAGAGTCATCCCAAGTAATCATCATGGATTTTTTCTTGAATGAGAATCTTTTTGGTGTCTTTTTGTTTAAAGGGCATTCAGTTTTGTAATGTCCTAGTTTGTTGCACCCAAAACATGTAATCTGACTTTTATCTACTTATGTTTTAGAGTTTCCATTTTGTTTGGAAAACTTTTTTTGATCTGATATCTTCTTCTCATCATTCTTTATTTTTTTTTTAAGAAGAACTACTTCTTCATCAGCTTCTTCTTGACCAATTTCTTCCGAGTTTTCTCTTTCATCTAGTTGCGAAGATGTGCTCTATTGAAGATTTTGATAGGCTTTTAAGGCTATTATTTTTCCTTTCTTTGTTGGTTTGTCCTCTTGCAGTAGTATTTCATGTGCTCATAATGTTCCAATGAGTTCTTCTAATCCAAGTATCTCAAGATTCTTAGTTTGACATATGGTTGTAACCATTTGGCTCCATATGATTGGGAGACATCTCATAATTTTTCTTACTTTGTCTTGTATTGAGTATGTCTTGTCAAAAGAACACATTTCATTTATTATGGATGTAAATCTTGAATACATTTCATCAATGGTTTCTCCTTCATTCATCTCAAACAATTCAAACTTTCGTACGCCAATATCAATTCTTGTTTCTTTGACATGGCTTGTTCCTTCATGATGGGTTTGCAGTGTATCCCATACTTTTTTAGTCATATCACATTCATCAACTCTCTCACTTTCTTCCCTGCTTAAAGCACAAGACAAAAATGATTGAGCTTTAGAGTTTAGAAGTACCTTAACTTTGTCTTTTGTTTCTTTCTTTTCAGCAGATATAGAATCATTTTGATCAATTCTTGGTATAAATTTTCCATCTATTATAATACGCCACATTCTTGTATCTATGATTTAAGGAACAACTGCATCTTACTTTTTCAAAAGTAGTAGTCTGTACCATCAAAGTAAGGTGGTCTATTTGATGATCCTCTTTCAACGAGATACTTAGCTTTTGATATTGCTTCCTGAATCTTTTCCTCTAACACTTTTTGAGTATTAATCTTTAGAGGCAGGCTTTGATGCCAATTAAGTAACAATGTCAATCATAAGGAAGGGGTTTGAATTGTGATTCCCTTTTAAAAAATTAATTCATGCTTTTAATTTAAACTAACTCAAGATTAATCTTGGTTTCAAAACAAAAATGTCGAACATTCTTGGTTAGTGAAATTAAATGAAAGAGATTATTTATATGTGATATGTGCTTGTGAGTGAGAAATAATTAAAGATAAAGATAAGAGAATCACACAGTAATGTATTCTGGTTCACCCAAGGTGGGTTACGTCCAGTCCTCACAATTTGCGAGCTTTTCCACTAATGTGCTATAACAAGAATGTTCTTGCTTTTCACACAAATTTTCTTGATCACTCTTGATTAGTTACAATGTTCACATTTCGACCTTGAAAGCATTTCTTACAATTACCTTTCAATCCAGAAAAGGTTTTTTACAAGTCACATTTTAATCAAAAAAGGATTTTTACAAACCACTCAAACTATCTTTAAGAATATAGTCTTGAGTTTCAAATGAAATATTGAAATAAGGTTGATGGATCAGAATCTACTCAACACTTGTTTGAGATTGATTTTCAATAGAAAACTCAGTAAAACGATCATGGAATCTAGTGAAAGAGAACTGAAGCTTTTGCTTGATTGAAGAGTTTTGATTTCTCAAGTATGATTGTTTAAGTGATTAAATAATTGCACTTGAAACTCTTGTTGTTTATCTTGACCTTGAGGTTCCATTTATAGGCGTGATGAAGGTTGATGACAACTCATGTAGTCGTTAATAATCTAGCTGTTTAGATTGATCTTTTAATAGACATGTGTTCTATTTTATCAAGAACGCTCCCGTTTTATAACTAGAACATTCTTCATTTATGTTTTGAGTGAGTACTGGACTGAGATCATTTGGTAGTTGTTTGGTGTTAGTGTTTCTACTTTGTACGCAAGTTGTCGTTCTACAGAGGTGTAACATTAGTGTCCTCTTTATCCTTGTTGTCCTAGCCGTACTTGTTTCATAGGCCGTCAATCTAGAGATTGATCTTGTTATGGTTCTTGATGTTGTTTTGCTTCTTTTAAATTTTTGTGCTTGATCATGGTTCTGAGTTGTCTTGATGTTTAATTCACTTAAAATCTGGGATTGATTCATTTCACTTTGAGAACAAATTGTCCAGAATAATCTTGTATAAAAAAGGTTGATACTTTCGTAAACTAGAATGATCTTGGTTTGACTAGACTGAATGCTGTCAAAAACCAAAATGATCTTGGTTTGTGGATATTGTTGTTTCTATGAACTAGAATGATCTTATGTACACCAGAATGATCTTGTGTTGTATATTATTATCTATCTTCGAATAGCACACTCAAAAATACAAGTTAAATAGCAACACAATTTAGAATCGTAATTTGAAATTAAATTAACTTTGTTTGATTATTTTCAAAACATTAATTTGTGATTTTGGCTCAACATTTGTCTAGTTTGTGTTTCTCTTAATGAATCGTTATCTCATGTTCTAAGGGATTGTTAGAGGAGCATAGAGATTTTACATTGTCTATATATGTGGAGCCTTGATTCCTTTAGGATTATGGTTGAATAACATCATTACTTGGTTGTTGAATAACTTAAAGACTTTTTATTGTTCAAAATGTGATGTTAGATCGACTATGTATGTGGTAACCCTTGATTGGTTGTGGAGGGCTAGGAATGAGACAGTTCTTCAAAACTACAGCATGATTGTCGGAACTTTGGTTAAGGAGATTATTCAACAGCGGTTAATATCAAACCCACAACCACCTTAGAAATCCTTGTTACTTGCTCGTTAATCAAATTTGTGATTCCTTGCAGTAGTTGGATCATTACTTTTTGAATCATGTTCTTCATGAAGCTAATCAAGTTGCAAACACTTTCGTTAAGTATGATTTACAGATGAATAATTATGATAGAACATTTGATGTTATTCATGATTTTGTTTCCTTCGTCTTAGCTAATAGAAACGCTATTTTTCCTAGGGATTTTTAGCCTTTTCTTTTTCTTCTATTTTTGTTGTTGGGACTTAGTCCCCTTTATTCCACCCAAAAAGAAAAATCAAATGGTTCTCACCTCAAATGAAATTATCAAATACTTTTGTTTTAAAAAAAATATTAACTGTACCCCAAGAATTTGGACCTATATTTTCCTCAAAACAACAAACATTGATCACATTAATGTTTTTTTAGATGAAATGATAAATAAACTCGCACACAACGGCGAGGATCGAACCTTAGAACATGATATTCAGCCTAACTATATCAGTATTTGCAGTTGAATTAGGCCTTATGGATTGATCACATTAATGTTTCAATTCCTCCTTTTTTTTTCCCTCTATATTACCATGAGCATAAAATTATACATTGTTTTTTAGGAAAATACATTATGAGTTAGAACTAATGTTCTAGCAGCCCAACCGAATTAATTGGTTCAACAGAGGATCAATTAGCTTGTCAATTGGTTCATTACCATTTAAACTGTAATTTGATTGAATTCGAATGAACTAGAGTTGAATTCAACCAATTTTTATTTTTGATATTTTTTATTTATTAGTTTATTATTTATCTAGTTCAACCATAGTTGAATTGATTCATGACTTAAATGTCTCACTGGTTCAATCTCTTACTATTAATCCTTTTAAAAAAAGACTATTGACATGCATGCCAAAGAAAACAATATCTAAAAACTACAACAAAAAAATCTATGTCTTAATTATAGTGATAACAAAAAATAATTTTTAAAAATAATAGATATAATTCCAAAATTGTGTTTTCAGAAGGGATATTTCTGAAAAAATATAGACAAAAATAAAGGGAGTATAAGAAGAAAAACTGGAAAGCAAAAAGTAACCCTTTTCATTGTGTAGCCTAACAATAACAATAGTTCTTGTCAAAGATAAATAAAAAATAAAAAACACAATAACAATGGTTGGACTAGGTAGTGATCTGGTTGACTATTATTAGAAATGTAGAGAGAGTGGTGAATTCATCACTTTGAGAAGAGAGAAACAGACTCAGAAATGTAAATTCTATTATTAATCAAATGAAATCTATTTACAATAGGTATAAGATACAATTTATATAGGTAGGAAATCCTAGAGAGTTATTAGGATTGGTGTTGACTCAGTACCAGTTAATTACAACTGGATGAGTTTAGTTTGTACAATTTGTAGAGTTAACTATGTACTGTGTGTTAGCTCTATACTATTAGTGCTACTTCACTTACAACTTGTATTTTACAACTTATTCATTACTCTCTATTATTTCCCCTCAAGCCAAAGAGCTTTTGTCAACCACCTTGAGCCTAACTCGTAGAGTCAGAAACTTGAGTGGGGACAAGGGCTTGGTCAGCAAGTCTGCATACTGATAAATAGCAGGAATGTGTTGTACTATGAGGCTTTTGACGATCACCTTTTCCTTGAGAAAGATGTCCAGCTCCATGTGTTTGGTCTTGGCATGGAGGACTGCATTGTGTGATAGGGCCATTGTACATAAGTTATCACATAATAAAATAGGAGTGTTAAAGGGAACTTTAAGCTCAGTCAGAAGTGACTGTAGCAAAAGGACTTCTGCAGCAGTGTTGGCCAGGCTTCTGTACTGAACCTGGCCACTAGATTTTGCTGCTTACACCACCAAGATACTAGATTTGGGCCTAAATATATGCAAAAACCAGAGGTAGACTTTCTAACCGTTTGTATTTTACAACTTATTCATTATTCTCTATTAACTATGATGGCTGAATTGGATAGCTGACACTTTGGTGCTCAAGTCTCACGGTTGTCGGGTTAGGTGTTGGTTCGATGGACTTTGGTGGTCAATTCATTTTAATTTTAAACAAATAACTAACGATATAAAATTTGCAGAAATGATATCATCAACAATCACTTGATGGTAAAGTGGGGCGAAAAAATAGACACTTCCACTTCAATTCATGGAATTAAGTGCAGTGACAAACAAATAAATGACCTTGAGTTGGATGAAAAGCTCCAATTTCTAACTTTATTAAATCAGTGAGAATATCTCAAAAAGCAGGAATGGTGAACCTACTACTGATCCAAACACAGGCGTAATGTGATCCTCTGTTTTATTCGGTACTTCGAAAAGTACAAGAAATTTAAGATAATGTTCTCAAGGGTTACAAATTACAGAAAAGAAGGATATAAATAATCATTTAGAAGGTTTAGCTAATAGTAAATGATTTTCAGGAGAAATACTTGGTGAAACATATCTGACAAGCTTTGCATCTAGTCCATGTTCTCTTAACCACATCAACCTCCCTATGTCAATAATCCACTTGCATTTGAATCCCAGTGCTGCTCGTTTTGTTGCTTCCATTTCTGAGAGAACTTTTTCAACTCCATCAGTATATCCATTACCTTGCTCCTTTCTGCAACAAAAACACAGTTTTAAAAATGTACCATTTTTAACGAGGTTTCAATATCTATATAGCATTGATACTTCAGATGGAAAGTGTGTTTGGTGACTAACATATATCGGTTTTCAACACCGACAAATGTAGTTACATTCAATCAGCTTCTATTTTCTTAAATTATTATTGGTATCTATACGTAAGTGTCAGTGTCGGGTGTCTGTGTTGGTGCTTCGTAATTAATAACTGATTTGACTCTTCTAAAGTGAGTACATAGTAAAGTAATCGTAATCATTAATGCGAAAACCAATCATTGATATTTCAACATACTAATGAGTTTCATGTAATGTCAATTATTGATTTATTCATCAATAGTTGATATTACTTACTTTACACTCTAAAGTGAATTGCACACTTTAGAGGAGTCAAAATCTTTAATTGCACAGCTTGAAATACTAATTGACATGTAGCATGAATTTTGATGTCAATTTAATGATTAAAGAATGGAAGGATTACATTGATTGCAAATGCGATATACAATTAGTAATATCGGGAAGATCTGAACCATGATTAGCATCTACCGCCCAGCTGGTAAACCATGTAATGGCATGAAATTCTTCCTTTCTCATTCCCAAATCTAAGAAAAACCTTTTATCTGAAAGGTCACAATAACAGTTAGCTTAGAAACCAGAAGTTATCAAGAGAGGTTTAAATATACAAACTATAGTATTCACAAGCAAAGAAGAAGGTGTGATTACTTGTGTAGTGTTTCCACTGGCAAAGATGGTGACAACATGTTGCTATAGCTAAACCTCCAAAATTAATATTAGCTATGTTCTGTTCACTGCTATTTTTTCTATGTTGAGGAAAGCAGCATCTCAAAGTCAAATCTGAGGGAAAAAAGTGGATAACCAATTTTTTTAATTAGAAAAATGCACAATCATTTATGTTTTCATCAATAAAAGAATCATCGTGAATTTCATCAGAATGCATATTTAAATTGCAAAAATCACCTGTTGCAGCTCCACATAGATGTTTGCCTGTGGCCAGAAATGGAACTCCTTGCAACGACTCAACAGCATTCAAATTTAAATCTTCAACTGCAAAGTTGGATTTTCGAATTTTATCAGGCTTAAAATTATAAAGGATAGATAATACAGGAAAAAATAAATAAAACAGCAATACAGAAATATGAAGCAGCAGAAGAAATAAAAAAGCAAGAAATATGAATGGAGGTGGAGCATATTATATCAGGGATTATGAAACTTCAGCTTAAAACTGATGAAAAGTTGGAGAGCATAAAGACCAAAATCTAAATAAATCAAAAAAATGCAAATGCCGTGTGCATATAGCAATCAAAATTAGCAGTAAACACAGCTCAATCACATATTTCTTTTTAACTTCTAAAAGTAAGCTTTGCAAAGATGTTGAAAGTCATTCATTGCATTGCATAAAGACTAACACATGTTTAATAACAAGTTCAGAAAATATCTTCTACATCAAGAATACTGAAGACCCTTACTGTCAATTCTCAAACGCTCTAACGTCAAGCTCTCATTCTGTCGCAAGGATCGATCAGCCTAGAAATAGCATTGGCATGACGTAAATAACAAATTAGAGATCACAGCAAGTTCAAACAGTTCAGGAACGTCTTCAAATATGATCATTATGATTAAGAACTTAGTAAAAGCAGTTCCAGGTCTAAATCTAAAGTACCACCTTCAACTTGTACGCCTTTCGCTCAACGAGGAAGACTCTATTGATTCCATAGCAATCTGCCAGCATTTGTGTCAAATACCCTCTACCAGCTCCAAACTCAATCACTGTAGAGACACTGTCCTCTTTCCCCTCATCTGGCTCTTCACATTTTGATGGTTTCTTTGTAAGAGAATTCTTCAATACACCAAAGTCTTCCAAATTTCCCACAATAGATGCCTGCTGCATTATATGTTTCTCCTGAAATGGCAATTTCCTGCAAACAACTCAAGTTGGAAACAGAAACCAAACCCAAAAACAAAGGGTTAAATTCAGTTTGCCTTGAAACCATGCAAAATTGACTGTCACACACACTGCCGCATGTGTTTAGTTCCATGAACACGAGTAATTGAAGTAAGCTTTGTGCTAAATAAAGTAAGCAAAAGGGGCTTTAGGCTGATGTAAATTATTTGGGACAACCTGAATTTAGCCCTAAAATAATTTTGAATCTCTTGGAAATAGCTACCTTTCTTCTTCTTTGCTTTTAATCCAAAGGCTGCAAACCTCTGGCATCTGAAACGATTCTTGAATATCCTTACACAATGACTCATGAATAGATTCAATCTTCTCAATCAAATTGCAAAATTCAGGAACACTCATCTTATGAAGGGCATTCCTCTTCATTTCCGAAGAAACGGTTGTAGTGGGCAATCTTGAATCATTAATCCTTGAAGTTTCCTCCTCTTGCTGTTCTCCATCAGAACCAGCATTGATACCTTTTTGATAGAAAGGTTGGTCGGACAGAGATTGAACCTGTTTCAGCAATGGGCACCGCTTAACATGCCAACTGAGATTTTGCTCAAGTACCGAGCTGTCAAATGATGAAAGGACATTAACCAAATCAAAAAGAGCTAAAAGATCAAAGACTGGACATGGTTTTATAATCTAGGTAGCACCAATACTTCACATCAAAGGCATGTCCGACACCGACGAATGTAGTTACATTCAACTATTTCGTTTTCTCAAATTATTACCGGTGTCGACATGTCAGTATTGTGTCCAGTGTTCATTTTTGTGTCAGTTCTTCATAGATAATAATAGTTTCAGAGAGAGGGAGAGAATAAGTACTGGGATGGATCTATGGGGCATGGGATCCACTGGCCTTCGGACCTTGAGATATGATTACCACAGAATCTGTGTCCATAGAATTGAGAGAGACTCTAAAGTGAGTAAAAATGAATGAATAAAATAATAGATAAAATAAAAATACTAAAACTTACAAGGAACCATTGAGAAGGGTGTTTGCACAAAATCTGTTTTTGTTGGGAAGCCAGAAATTGCAGCGCTTAGTCTCCATATTACTTCCAAGGTAGCTTCTTTACCACTCAAAACGCTCACAGCCTCAAATTATGGTTTTGGGTAGATTTTTTCATAGTTGTATAACCAAAGGTCAGCCAAATCAACAGGGAAACTCAATGAATTAGCAATCTAACCGCCAGAAAAGTGGTCAAATAAGAAAATCTGCATAAAGAACAAACAGAAAGAAAAATGTATTAAATACATAAATCCAATGCCCCTTTACTAGTGTATAAGACATTGAGATTCTAAAACAGCAAGTAAATACAATGCTGGATGGTTCAAACTATATCTCCATCCTGGTTTAAAAAATCCAACTACAACATACATCCTTAATCCTTAATCAAGCTTGATTATATAACCATGACATTAAATCAATCTTTGGTGCTCAAACAGTTCATATATCATACTATAGGTTTTTTAATTTCATATTTTTCGTAGCGATAGGCTACTCAAAATGTTTTGGATGTAAAGAATGTAATGTGTAATATTCAAATAAAAAAAGTACATATTTGATTAAGGGCCATAGGTCAGTAGTCAGTCACTAGCATTTATTTGTTGTGTAGCATGTAAGGTGTCTGACGGGTGTTGGTGTCCGATACCTACACGACACTGACACTTATGGTTACATTCAAATTCAATCACTTCTATTTTCTTATATTATTACCGGTGAGTGGTGATTACGTGTCAATATCATGGCCAGTGTCAATGCTTCATAGTTTGTTTGATTAAATTGGATTTTCCATTTCAAGTCACAAAAACAACTCGTTGGGTTCATCTTTTCTAATTGATTTTGGAATAGACGTCAATAATGATGCCATCCAAGATTTGAATAAAGCAGCACAACCTAGTAAAATATTTAAATTAAAAAAAAAAGTCAGTTTCAGCAGTTTCTGACAATCTAAGCTACACAACACTTAACCATTTGATTTATTCAGAAGAAAAAAAATACACCAAACACCATTATTTTAACCAAATAAATCAATATAATGTTCAAGTTGGGGCATAGTCTAGTTCAGCCAACCAATTGGTTAGACTCAAGTAGTTAATGAATTTAAGTTAAGGGGATCTTTTTCTCATGAGAATCCGAGAGTTGAGAAAAAAAATATAGTCTAGTTCAGCTTCATTTTTTTGTTCAGACAATTAACCAAACATAACAAAGACATCACTAATTAATCAATTAAAAGCACAAAAGCATAGATTACCATAAACTGATCAATTACAGATTTGAATTTTCACATAGAAAGTAACAAATGTATTGAAGATCAGCATTGCACGAAAGCTATATACCTAAGAAAGCGGGAGTAAGAACTAGAAGGAAGACGAGACAAGTACCTTGGCAATAGGAGTTTTCCACACACACTGCTGTAGTTGGAGTTTCGGCCTGAAACACAACGACGATGATTTGGACTCTGCAGAAAACACGCCTCACACAAACCAACCTAGTAGTACATTTCTTAGGGCGCGTTTGGCTGGATATTATATCTTAGCATTTGATTTTCAAATTTCAAATGTAAAATTTGAAAACAAAATATAATATCAAGTTTCCTTGTGGTTCCCTAACAAATAACTTAGTACTTGTTAAACATTACTTTTAAAAGTTGAATATTTTTTTTTTCTTCTAAATAGTCTTAGTAGCAAAATTTATTCATTAAAAATAAAGATAGATGAGTATTTAGATTTGGACATGTGTCTCAGCATATTTAATATATATGTGGCTAATATTTGAACTCTAGTTATGGGATTAAAATTCTAATTTATATGAAATATATATTAATCTAAAAAATATTGTACATTCATTTAATGATATGTTACAAGTCTTCATTAATGATAAAAATAAAAGACATTAAAATTTATTTAGGCAACCTCTTTTATATCAAATAGTTTTTAAGTATTCTCGTCTATTATTCTCGATAAAATGAAAAAAAAAACTAATAAATTTGAATGTTACTTCTTTATTTTATTGCAAATAATTTATTTTTCGGCGTCCACCGGTGGTTATGATAATAGGCTTTGTGGAAATTTTATTTGGGGCAGCTTAAGCTTCGATGGGAGACTATTTGAATAAGACAAAGCAAGATTTTTGAGTTTCAAGATCTTATAACATTTAATTGGGCTTATATGTTAAATTTAGTTTGCCAATTTTTGGAGCTATGGGTGGAAATCCTAAAAGCAAAATATGGTTCGAATAAATTGTGTTGCATATTGGACTATTTTTCTATGTGAAGAAATATTTAAATATTTTAGTCTATTATGATTCTCACTTATTTAAGTGAAGAGATGTCAAATTAAGGTCGTAAGAAGAGAATATTTTGAATGGGAGAACGATCATCAAAGAGAATAAGAAGACAAAAAAGTAATTTTCATTAACTCTGAACTTGTCACTATAAAATTGTGACTCTAGATTCTTTAACCGTTGGATCGAGCTAAAATTTTTACAAGAGGTTTGGGACACGTAGTAATTCATTTTCAATGCTTGGATCGGTATAAAGTAGTATAGGGTGAGTGTAATTCATATCCCATAGTAGTAGTGGTTTTTGGGTATTTATCATTTTCTTGTTCTCATTTATAAGCATTTGTGCTTTGTTGTTTTGGCTTATTATTGGCACAATTTTTACATCATGTTAAAACTCTCTTGTATATTTGTTTGATTATAATGGAATTATTTATTTGGTTTTGGTGACCTGTGTTCTTACTTGTACTTTTAGAGTTTTTCATGTCAAAATCTTAACATTGTTTGTGCTTTTGATTTGTTATGTTTGTTATCATATATTTATTTTTGCTCATAAGATGTTCTTGCAAGTTGGAGCAATTTTATAAAATCTATTGCTTATAAATTTGCTATTGTGACTACATGTTTATTCTCCATCAGAATAGCATAAGAGTTTTTGGTTATAATTATTTGACTTGTTTAAATGATGGAAGCAAATGCAAGTATAAACATGGTATGTTTAAATGGTACTATTAAAGACGAATAAACATCTTCATGTTTTTGGTAAAAAAACAAATTATAAATCTTATGAAGAATGGGAATTTAAAAACTAATAGGTATGTTGTTTTATTTGACAATATGTAGAACAAAATGTTTATAATCACATTGTTAATTAGACAATTGCAAAAAGTTTGTGAGATAAAATAGAGTATGTGTATGCTTCTAAATCATAGAATAATAAATTGCTCTTGTTGAATATGGAATAATAAATTATTCTTGTTGAATAGCTTCATAAGTTTGAATAAAAAGAAAAAGAAATTTTTATCTCATACCACTTTAGTGATTTTTAAGAGTTCTTTATCACATTTTAAGAACGAGTATCAAGTTTGATGATGAGATTTTGAGGCTATTTTTATTGCTATATTTACTAGAATTTTTAGTGACATTTTGAGTTATTATAACAACACCCCCTAAAAGTGTTGTATATTTACAAACAATTAATTGTGGTGTTCTTGACGAGGATATGAAAAAGAAGGCAAAAAAATTATTATACTTAGGTGAATTTAGAGTCGGGTCTTTCACTTGGTATTTCTTTGTGGGTATCGTGAAACCTTTTGACGGCTATTATTAGTAGTTTGCAAGTTGGTAATTGATTGATTATGTTTAGCATCTATATTTGAAATATGTGAAAGAAATATAAAGGATTGGGTCTTCTCTTGGAGCAACAATTTGTATGCCTCTATATTTCAAGCCTTCCCTAGCTAGATACATATTGATAAAGTCTGGTCTAGTTCCTTTTGTAATTTGCAAGCCATGTAAAAGCGGTTGATCGAGCTCAGTTGGAAAGTCTCTCTAGTAGAATTTATTAACGTTAATGTTGATGGATCTTATTATAAATCTTTCGGTAGTTTGGTTAACAATGCCTTAATTTGTATTCATGATGGAAGATGTTTTTATTTTTAAATCTTATAATTTGGGATATTGCACTACTGATTGGATTGAGTAACGAACGTTTATTGTCTGAAGGTATTAAACTTGCTAGAAGTTTGGAGCTCTTTGAATTAGATTCTTCTATTGTGGAACTTATATTATTTACTTAATGTTTTAATTTGAGTATACTTTTTTAGCTAATTAGAGTCATTATGACAAATTTTTAATTGACGGCGTTAAACAGGTTGATGTTGCTGATTGAAGCCAAACAAATATTTCAACAGTTATCAAAACAAATTAATAAAATCATTAAATTAATGTTGTAAAAATAACAAAATCATTAAACAAATTAAGAAACTTTCACAAAAATCAGAAGTTTTAACAAAATCAAAAGAAATCGAATGTAAACTAGATGATAAACCTTTGTCAATCTCTTTATTTAACTAAATATGTCTCATTAGACCTATTGTTTTAATTAAATAAACTTTTAAAAAATTTAACTCTACCTATTAAAAAAAAAAAGTCTTGTAGGACTTGTACAAACCCTAAATTATCATTATTGATTTTTAAGTAAAAAAGTGTTTTGTTTATGACAAAAGAAAGTTCGTTGATTCGAGATCGCTTAATTCTGTATTGTTTGTAAAGTTTAGTTCAACTTTATAAATTTATTTATTATTTTATTTATAAAAAAAGTTATTTTATAATTTTGTCTTTTTTTTTTAAATAATTATAAAATTGACCTTTTTTAAAATTGCCTGCTGGAGTGTCTTGGCACAGTTGCCTGCTGACTTCAATCACTGCAATGTCTACTCTCAACGCTCTCCGATCCTCAAAACTTATCTCCTGGAAGCCCGTTCGTCCTCACTCTCTCTCTTATCCTCTGTTTGCTTCATTTAAAATTTTCACATATCCACAAACACACCTAATTCAAATAAATTCTTTATAACCAAACACACCCCAATTATCACGATCTATTTGTGCAGACCGGGAGGCTTCAACAAACCCTAGCAGGATGTGTGGAGCGGAAGGGAAACTCATTGCATTCAGGAAAAGTTTCGAAGGTGAGATTGTGTCCTGGATTTGCAGGTCAAGGAAGGTACTTCGATTTTCGTTCGAATTCGATTCCTGCTTCGGTTGAATTTGCTCAGGTTTCTCCTCTATGTACTACTCTGTGTAAAGATGGTTTGAGAATTCGGACTGTGGAGCATTTGCTTTCTGCTTTGGAGGCTTCTGGGGTTGATAATTGTAGGATTGAGATAGAGAATTTGGATGATTTTGGTGATGATGTTGAGGTGAGAATATTGTTAAATGTAAATTTATTTATTTATTTATTCTGTTGGTGAATAGATGAAATATTAAAACATTCATGAATAAAATGTACTACTAGCAACAGGCTTGGGTCTAGCGGATCAGACTAGACTCTCACAATGTGGTGAACCTGGATTCAAATTTCCGCTAAGAGAGATATCCACGTCAGTGTCTGACGGCGTTGAATATGATTAGTGGCGCACATTACCGCTAGCTCTGTCTAGGTTTCTTTTTAGCAACTTGCATTTTACAGTTATATAGATGTTACTAGGATACCGCTAGCTCTATTCTTAAGCCCTTGCTCAACTGACAATTGCAGATTTTGTTAGGTTGAACGTCTATTTTTTTGCACCCTTACCATTACCTAGGCCCTAGGGGATAAGTACCACCGTTCATTCATTCATACTACCAATTGAGCTATTAATTGGTAGTGGGAATGAATGGACGGTTGTACTTTTCCCCTAGGTAATCGATTCCCACGGAAGGTAAAAAACTCGCTATTTCCACGAGGTAACGGTAAGAGATGGGCTGTTACAAAAAAAAGGGTCCGGGACCTCACTATCGTGTGAGTTAATTATGGTGGAATTTACCATCTTTTCTATGATAAAAAAAAAAAGAATACCCTTTTTGTTTACGGGTGCATTCAACTTCGATTGATCTCCCATGACAATTAGTAGTTTTATTTAGGGGTATTTTTAGAAAAAAATCTAAATAGTAGAGTTAGACACATCCATACTACACAAAAGGGTATTTTAGTAACACAATCAACGCATTGAATGTAATACTTACTTTTATGATATATATAGTAAGTGTTTAAGCCATGATATACTTACTATCTTTATTCTTAAATATATGTCTCTTTGCAAAAAAAATTGTTCTAAAATATAAGTCTCATTTTAAATGATTAGATACATTTATCATTTTTTCCAAATATGCCTCTAATTAATAATTCTGATACTACTAAGTGTCTTAGAAGATGAGAAGAGTTGAACACATTCATATACAAAAAAATATTTTAGGAACATCCATATATAAAATGGACACATTAAATATACTATCTACTTTTCTAAATATATGTGAAAATTGAAAGAAAAAAACCTTATAATAAAGGAAATAGGTAGTAATTAATAGGCCAAATAATTGTGGAAAGAAAAGAATCTGCAATTAAATTTTCTCCCTTTCCTTCTGTCCTCTACATTTAGTTCTTGGAATAAATATATTGTACTCCAATAGTATTATTTTCCATAATTTCTTGCACAGATTCCTATATTTGACGGGTCGGCAAGGGAATGGGTGGCGGCCTTGGAAGAAGTTGGTTTAGAGATAGCAACTGATGTTGATGGAAAAAGCTGCGAGAAAATAGCTCCACATGTGAATGAACCAGTGCATGTTTGGAAGAATGATTCTTTTGTTGCTGCATTTCCTTCGGAAATGGTTCGAGTAACTTATGGCATAAACTTTCCGCAGGTAAGGATACGTTGATACATTGGATTGAGAATATTGATCAATATTTTTCTTAGCATATGCCATTAAGATATTTCTATTTTCTTTCGGTTTTCTTCAATACACTATATTTACTGGACTTTTATAAATGGAAAGTTTTGCTTGCTTTTCTTTTTACTCTATAGATCTTCACAAGTCACCTAATTTTCTAAGGTTAAAAGAATATAGTTGACATGTCTTTCAAAGGATGAAGCACCGAGGAGAAGCAACCTAAAGTGTCACATTATTTTGTTCCAAAATGTCAAACTTAAAAGCTTCCAACAAGAACAAAAACCTTTTCCGACTAGGTGGGATTGGCTACATAAATCAAAAGATGCCATTTTATTATTGCAAAAACTAATGCACACTTAAGGCTACGAAAGGAAAATAAAAAGAAATAGGAAACCAAATAGCAGTTTGAAGCTTGTTATTTGACTAATAATCATTGCAAAATTGTTTTTATCTTCATTCTTCACAAGAGGATGTCTTTCGAAGAGCATATCAAATTTCTCAGTTTCGGGCATTTTTAGTGATTTTTTTTTTTTAATAAAAAACTTGTTGTGGTAATGATAGAACTGTTGGGCCTAAGACTAGTGAAAGCCCTAACCTGTTGTGTGGAGAGTGTATGTCCGCAAGGGTAAAAAAAGAGAAGAATCATTCTATTAATGACACGGCAAGGGAACTCTATGAATTCTAGGAATTTCAGTTATACATAGGGGAATAAATTGAGGAGGATAGTGCAACATTGGTTATGCACAATTATTGTTATCATTGTATTAGGAGAATATTATTTTCTCTGAAGGAGCTCTGCTTTGGTTTATACATTTTATTAGAATTTTCCCTTCTTCCATAAATCATTAAATCTCCATTTCATCTATCATTTTACTGTTTCATTGATTCCTACTTTCTGCGAGTCTATCAGGTAACAATTTTTATCTCTAAGGATGAGAATGCAATAGAATATGATAAGTTGTTTCCCCATCATGATTACCCTTGCATGAGAATCAAAACTTTTACCTTGTTCCAAGAGAATACTAGAGAACAATCAGCTAAATTTTTGCATTCAAAATATTTTTATAGCAAGGTCGCAACTACTAATATTTTAATCATTTGAAGGTTTGACATTGAGTATTAGGCAAATACACCTTTCTTTTACAGGCACCTGCTATTGGCCTCAAGTGGTTTCCTACAACCCCCTTGGACGATTTGGTTTATTCTACGCAAATAGCTCCGTCAAGAACCTTCTGCATCTATGAGGAGGTTAGTCATAAAGTCCAGCAATTTGTAGTCTAGTTATTGGCTTGTTTCTGCTGCCATGTGTTATTTAGGGGATAACAGAATATTATTTCAGATGTTACTTGTATGTGTTAGGCTGTATGTTTAACCAGATGTACAAAAATCTTGCTTTATTTCACTTAGTGGGGTCAACCAAATAGATATAACTGACACTAATTTGTTCAATCAAAAACCAAATTGTATTGAGGAGATCTCGGATCGGTCTTCAGAGCTGTATTGTATTGATTCTGGTCACCCTGACTGGAATTGTATCAATAAAATCCATCATTTGATTGATTTTTCATCTTTTTCGTCTCTTCTTAGTTCTTACTTGTTGAATCTATTAGCTTGGTTGAATGTGTTTGATGCCATGCAACTAGATACCCTGCTTTAAAATATCTTTTGTAGGTTGAGCAAATGCGCAATGCTGGACTTATCAAAGGGGGTTCTCTGGAAAATGCCATTGTGTGCAGGTATTTACTTTTCTATAAATGTGTATTATAACCGCTCCTAATGCTCAGCTAAGTGATAGCTAGAGATCCATTTTGATAGCTTATGATTACTAAAGCACAGTTTATGCAGCAACATTGATTCGTTAGAATTTTCCCAAAATTTCATGCTCGAAAAGCATAGGTCCATGTAATTAGGATCATAAATGGCACTAGATTCTTAAAGTAAGTCACTATTTCCTCAAAATATGACATTATTTGTTTATGGTATTTATAACTTAGTTACAGTTCTAGAGTTTTCATAGGTGTTTAATTTCTTATGTAAGATGTAGTTTTATGATTCCTTTGCAGGACTCAATATTAAAACTTTATACCTTAATCTCAAAGAATAAGATCAGTAATCAGTTGAGATCAGAGAAATTCATTTCCATTAGTACACTGAATTATGTTCTATTGTTCTTATTCTATTGTTGGTACATATCATTGTATAATTGTTACTGTTTTCTTTTGCAGTACAAGCAAAGGTTGGTTGAATCCACCTCTTCGTTTCAGTGATGAACCATGTCGTCACAAGATTTTAGATCTTATTGGTGATCTCTCCCTGTTTGCTCAATTTGGTAATCAAGGACTCCCAGTGGCACACATCATAGCTTACAAGGTTTGTGTCTTTCGTTCTCCTCCCTCCCTATACTTGATTTTTAATGTGTCACAAATACTAATTTTGTATCTTGTGCAATCTGAGACAACATGATTTTTAATACAATTGACTCTTATGCTATTGCTTGATGCAGGGTGGCCATGCATTGCATGTTGATTTGGCACGCCGACTAATGGGAATGACGTGAAATGCTGGCATATTTCCTCTAATAAGCAATAAGCTATTGCAAATTTTGGTGAATTTGTTGCTGAAGTTCAATCTTATGCTTTTGAGCTCCTCTGCAGCCATGGTGGGATACTGAAATGCATAGTCTCTCTTTAGGAACCTGCAGAGAGGTTACGGAGGCCAAGTCCTCCCAAGTATTGTTGCCACCACTGCGTCCACTTATTATGAAAGCGCCCAAGCAGAAATTTTGTAAAAGAAAGTAGTTCAATTTCTTAATTATATGAATTTTGAATATTAAAGGAAAACCATTTAACCAGAATCAGAATCAATAATGTTTCAATACAATTTGATAAAATGATTTATGTATTAGTCCTATCATTACACTGAGTAGGGATTAATAATTAAATTTCTTAATACCAATATACAGGCTAGAGTGGAGAAAGAATTGGATTGTGGAATTGTATGACTATGGAAATGCATTCCTGACAATAATTGTTTCATGCGGTTACTGATTTCAATTGTCGGATCACAAATCAATGGAAGATGTTATGTAAAGCTAGTTTGGTGAAGGTGTAATATGAATTGTTCGATCTCAAATCAATGAGTAAAATTGTTTACTACCTTTATATATATATATATATATATGGAAAATTTCCACAAGACCAACCAAACACTAGAATCTACAATGTATGAGGAGAAAGATTATTGCTAAAGGCAACTTTGGTGGGTAATCTCAATTGAAACAAAAACATATGGCCATTTTCAAAATAAAGCATCGTATGACCAGAGACTAGGGACTCAACTTGTTTCTTGAAATGTAAGCCAACATGTCCATTGGATAAAAAACCAAGCTCATGAACTATGAAAACTTTTGAGTGTCACTATGAATGATCACTTCCACTATACGTTTTGTCTGATAAAAAAATTCCTCACTTTGTCTTATCATCCAAAAATGGTAGAGGTATAAATGTAAACATGGTGACAATAAAACATTATTTCAACAATTGATCTAAAGTTTTGAGGTTTTACGACTCTAACGATTTGGTCTAGTAATAAAAAGAGACATTAAATCTGAAGGTTGTAGGTTCAATTCTCGCTAATGCGAATTGAAGACAAATAAATATAAATCTCTTTTAAATGTTTAGTGAGCTCAAAGTCTTTTCTATTTTGAATTGAAACACAATCCTTTTACCATAAATTAGTGAGCCCAAAGAACTTCCTTGCATTGAACTGAACATCATCCTCACCCTAAATTTTATTTCATAAAAAAATGTTTAATAAATTGTTAGAGCCAATAATGGAGTTAGATAGTGACCAAAGAGTATACTTATCCTTCAAACATATGTCCAGGCATAAAAAAAATCCTTCAAACATTTGAATTTGAATGGTAGTTAGGAAGAGACTAGTGAGTCTTGATAAAATATACTAATAGCAAAATAACTATATATGCACATATGATAATTTGATAAAGTGTAATAAGTGTGTTCACGAGTATGAGTCAATATGCAATTCAGTTATCCAAACCAACTATATCTTCATTTTGACTCAATTTATCTAAGTTTGGATCCAACCCATTTAAACTATTTAGTTTGAGGAGCGAAATTGACATTTTAAACTTACAAACTCAATCTATTGACGTAATATATATTTCTATTTTTTTCTCTCTTATTGATGTATATAATTTGAGGATTTGTTATTAATTTACTTGCTTTATGTGATTTTGTTGTGTTTGTGAATGTTTTTAAGTATTGAAATTTTGTGATTATTGATATGTTCGAGTTTTAAAATTTAATTACATTATTTAAAAATTAAAAAATATTTTTATTTATAATCCATAAATCTAACTTGTTCATTATTAAGTTAGTTTGGTCGGAGTTTCATAGAAAAAATACGGATTGAAAATTCAATTTAATCAAAATAAAATTAATTAATTTGAATATTAAATTTAGTCAACAACCTACTCGTCCACGTGCTAAGTGTAATGGACGTGCAATGAGTTGCAAATAAGTTGGCACATTCATCAAACACTCTTCATTGGTAATTAGTAAAGCCCATCACCAAGAATGAATTCTCTTCGTTGATATAGAAAAATAGTAACATATGAACTTTATAATAAAAAAGTCTCCTACTAAAAAAAAATCCCGACAAAAAATTTATAATATAAAAGAGGCGAGAGAGGTTTTTAATTTGAAAAATAAGAGAGAAAAAAAATCTAAGGATAAAATTTAAAATACACGAGATAAATAGATTAAAAAAATTAAAATACACGAGAAAAAAAAACAAATGAAGAGAATTCATTCTCATCATTAGTCTCATGATTGAGGAGATTAATTTTAAAATATTACTAAAAATTGATTTAAGGAGCTGATTTATTCTAAAGAGTATCTTTGTATGTGTTCATTAGTATCACATTATATTGATTTATTAAACTCTTTGATTTTGTTTTGTAGATTGGAAGAAATTGTAGATGAGCCCAATCAAAGGTGAGGCGTGGGGATTGTTACAAGCTATTAAATAGACCATTATCGTGGAGTATCTAAAGGTGATCATAGAGACATATTGCAAACAAGTTGTGGATGATGTTAGCAATGACAAATTACATAACACAAAATATGATATTATTGATAGTGAAGGTATCCTTGCTGTGTTCTTGTAACAATTTAGATAGTACGATTAACAAATTGTATTATTCACAAATATTCACAAATATTTATTTATAACACTCCTTGCGATACTTATTTCAATATACTGAATTGTATTCACTCTATTATGGAATGAAATGACATAAGCTTATTTGAGTAAAAAAAAAGAATTTTTATAATTATTTTTAGTTTTTATATTTAATAGAAAGATGTATTGTCACCGATAATATTTTTAAAGGGTTAATAGATCACAAAATATCATGTGACTTTTAAAATTAATATCATTAAAATTATAAAGTCTTAATAGTGTAATGGTGTATTAGTTTATGGTTTATTTTAATATACCGAATTGTATTCACTCTGTTATGATGAATGAAATGACATAAGTTTATTTGAGTTAAAAAAAAAAAGAATTTCTATAATTATTTTTAGTTTTTATATTTAATAGAAAGATGCACTGTCACCGAAAATATTTTTAAATTGTTAATAGATCACAAAATATCACGTGACTTTTAAAATTAATATAATTAAAATTATAAAGTCTTAATGAAGAAATGGTGTATTAGTTTATGGTTGATTCATAGTGTATTAGTTTATACACTCAAAATTCATACCAACTACTTAATTCTTATAATATAATACAATTGTGTGTCTTTTAGATGGATTTTTTAAAATAAAAAAACTAAAAAAATATAATACTTATATCTTTTATAAATGTTAAAACTAAAGTTATTTCATTTGGCACTGGACCGTCATAAATCAATAATAAACATGTGCACGTGACCTTTAACTCGGTAAAACAATGTGGCATACAAATAAGATACATGGATCATAGTGCGAATTTATTTGAGTAGGATAACTCACACACAAGAGAAAGAGATAGTAAAATCTCTCTTTTCTTTCTTAGATAGATAAATGTTAATCGTTAGTAATTAGTTAGTGGAAAGAAAAAATTATTAGCACCAATGATCAAATTTTTGACTTCATTTCTAAAACTTCTTCAATATCTCAACTCTTACCCTTGAATTAATACATTTGGAGACAATGAAACCCCATTTAACATGTACACAAGGAGGAAGTAACCACCAATCCCACTTAATTGATAGCGGGAGATTATCACATATAGAGAGATTAAGACCCGTAAAGTTTATAAAAAGAAAAAAGTGCTTTGTATTTAGGAGGGGATTCTCTATTTATTATAATACACTCTAACCCTAGTTCATGATACTTCACCAATTAGATCTATCTGAGTTTTATATCCGAAACAATACTAATTAGATTTATATTTTACAAGGATGTAGGTTTAAATTATAATGTGATGTGAAGATTTTACTCGTAAATAATATAGAAGGAATATTTGAAAATGTTTTTTTATTTTGAACTTCAAGTAAATGAAAATATTTCAGTGCGCTTGATATATTCAAAAGATTGTTGAGAAAAAATGAATGAAACCTAAATATTTTATGTAGTTGAGATTTTTTGCATTTGTCAAAGTCATAAATCAAATATTGTTGGATCAAAATTGAAGAGTTCCATTTCCATTAGGTGATTTAAATCAAAATATACTATTAAAATATGAGTCATTCAATCTTACGGTGCAAATAACTTTTACAATTGTCTATTATCTTTATAAATCAACATGAATCTTTTTCATATGATTGAAGTGAAACATTTATGATATGAGTGACCTAAATTTAGGTTTGTTTATATTACAGAATAGTGAATATGCAAATTGGTCAATAAAATTAAAAGCGTCAGTCAAATTAATTCCTAAATTCTGTAAATTTACAAATACATATTTAGAATTGTAAAATATTAATCAAAATAGTTAATATAAAAACTTTTGTCATTAGATATTTTGATGTGGATGTGCAATTGAATATGTGACTTATATATGTTGACTCTGCATTAATGTCATCTTCCCAGGAATAAATTTGTTAATGAAACTTTGTCATCTTAGAGACAAATTTATGAAAAATTGTCATTGTGCATAAACTAATTATGGATAAATTAATTCATGAAAAATTAAAATTTTTAGAAAAATTAGTTCAAGTTGTTATGACATTGGATGAGTCAAATATTCAATTTACATATCACTACATAACCTTTAAGATAAAAGTTTAAATATAAACTATTTTGATTTCCATTTTATAATTTTAGAAATGTATTTGTAAATTTATAAAATTCAGGATTAATTTGGTTGACACTTAACATTTGAATGACCAATTTGCATGTTTATCCAATTATAAAAAGTAAATTTAATACTCAATAATTTAAATATTAGTTTTTAGAAATTTTAAATTAAAACATAGATGTTTTGTGTTTGTATATTGTAATAACAATTATTTTTAGAAAAAATATCAATTTTTGAAAATGATTTTTTTTACAAATTATTAAAATTTTTAGATTTTTTTTCTTTCAGATTTTAATCTTTTAAAACAACTATAATAATTGAAAAATTTTAAAAATAATTATTTAAAAAATGAATTTTTTTTTTAAAAAATAAATTTAACAAACAAGGTCAAAATGTGGGAGTGAAAACAAAAAAACTTATCTTGGTTTACCATGATATTGTACAATCCTAACAACCATATTTCCCTTCGATCCACCTTTCAACGCATCACACACTCACAACACTTCCTTCCTCGTTAAAATTATTATTACTTCTTCTTAAAGTAATAACCCGCGCGCCATTCATAAAGCGCTTTTCCGAAATTTCCAATTTACCGATTTCTTCTTCTTCCGAAGGTTTCTTCTCTTTTTTCATTTAATATTTTTTTTCCACCTTCCTTTCGCTTTTCAATTTCAATTATTATGCAAACGCGCGTCTTCTTCCTCTAACTCAGCGATGTCTTCACGAACTGCCCCCGCAACAGAAGTACCGGAGTCCCACGCGCCTCTCCTCCGTTCACGCCATGAAGGCGGACGCGGTCCCACCCTCGCACTCCTACTTGGACGCGCCGCCGGGCGCAGAGGACCGTCGGTGCTTGTACGAGAAACGGCGGCGCGTGAACTCGAAGAGCGTCGTGCAGACTGGGGATACTCAAAGCCGGTGGTGGCGCTCGACATGTCGTGGAACATGGCCTTCGTTATAGTATCGGCGGCGATACTGTTATGCACCGTTGACGAGCATCCGAACACGCCGATCAGGGTTTGGATCGTCGGCTACGCGCTGCAGTGTTTCGTTCACGTTGTTCTGGTGTGGCTCGAGTACCACCGCCGTAGCCGGAGGGATTCACGGCGGCGACAGAGAGCTAGCGACGCTGAAACTAGCTCCGACGGAAACGATAGCGACGACGGCGATGAGAACTCGTCTCAGTCCAGGTGAGTTTTATTAGATTTTGTAGAGGTTTGACTTTGTTAATATTTGGAGCTCAACTAATTTTGCATGCTAGGGTTTTTGCATGTATTTAATTTTGTTAATTTTAGATATTAATTCTACATTATATAAGTCCGTTGCAAAAAAAAAAAATTCTACATAATATAAGTACCGTATTTTGATTTTACTTTTTTTTGTTAAAATGTAAAATCATACAGAACTGAAGAGAGCTTGATGTTTTGTGAGATTGCTATTTAAACTATATTTGATTACAGTTCATGTTTTTATGAGATTGCTTTCAATGAAGGATGAATAACGTAAGATTACAGGAGATTGATTTCCTTGACTCTAGTTTTATGTTGTGGATTTATTGAAGAAACTGATGTCATATTGATGTGAATTCAGTTGCTGCAAGATTAATTGATTGAGATTTTACCAAGATAGCTAATAGAGTGTTGCAGTTGTTCATTATTCCCTCTGCAATGAAACATAAGCAAAATTTAACTCTCTTAGTTGTGACAAAATATGAGCAAATTGACTTTTCCCCCTCATATTTAAGGATATTATACCAAAAATACCCTTATTTAATTTAATTTTTTATATGTGCAGTTTTCCACACGCACTAGAGTTTTCCATATGTTTGGATTGATGGTATGGGTGGAATGAAGTGGAATGGAATACTCTAGTTAGATTTTAAAAAATGGATATCATCATCTCATTTCATTCCATTTCAGTCAATTCAATTGTACCCTATAGCACAAATTCAAACAGACCTTAGATTTCATATAACTTAGGATTGAACCCGAGTTTGAATCTTGTCTGGAACAATTTTTGGCCAGACTTTATTAACCTTCCGGCCAAACTCTGGATTACTAGGGCCCCTTTCACCTAGAAATCATAGATTTATAAAAAAGAAAAAGAAAAAGGTAAGCATTATGTTATTAAAAAAAAGAATTGAAAGCATTATCGTGTAAGACAGCTGGACTGTGAAAGAAAAACATGAGAAGAGAAAGTGGACAGAAGAGATAGAAGAGGGAGACTAGAGTGGGGAAACTGCAGCAGAAGGAAAAGTGAACAAAAGTGATCAAAAAAGTGGAGGAAGGAAGCTTCCAAGGAAGAAAGCCCAAGGTGGCGACGGGAAAATGATTAGTGATGGCTTTAAAGTCGCTGGCAAGCTTGGACGGTGGATGGTTTACTCTTGTCGGAAGCTGGGCTGTCCAGATGAACTCCAAACAGCGAGCATCATTCATTTTGAAGCCCTTATTAGTTATTGGTCTTGAAATCCCTAAAATATCCCTAGTCCCCTCTGGAATGTTTGTTTTAAGGGCAGTTTTGGATTTTTGGATGTTCAATTCTCTTGCCCCTTTGATGCGGGTTATGGCTGCACCTTGAAACTGTGACGCGGCATACATGAAAGTAGCTACCCATGTTTTCCGCTGATACAGCAGAGCGTTATTGACAACTATGATTGGAAGTTTGACTATTTTGTATTTTCATTAAGATTTCAATATATGGAATATTTTTGTTACAGATGCCATGCCTCACATTATTCCATGTCCGCAGAAAAGGACTATGGTACACTTCAGAAAAGAAAAGAAAATATCCGTTCCTCTTCTAAATGACCATGCTGCTAATGCATGTTAATCTACCTTAGCTATATGTATAGATACGTGGTTTGGCTTATTATCATCTACTTCTTTGGACTGTATCTAGTAATTAAGATTTGTAGACACTTATTTTGGTTTTCTGTAAAACAGATTCACAAAGCGATGTGAATCAATAAATACTGGCATTTCATTCTTTTGGTGGATGATGGGCTTTTACTGGGTTGTCTCTGGTGGTGATATCCTTCTGCAAGATGCTCCACGCTTGTACTGGTAAGCTTTTATTTTTAACATTTTAAGAATGATGCTTATAATTTATATATCACTCTTAATTTTTAATAGTATATATCTACTTAAGGTGCTTCAGGTGCCTGAAAGTGCATATATGCGTTGTGTGTGCATATGTTGATTTTTGGG
Organism: Cicer cuneatum; assembly: GCA_037974295.1. Lineage (NCBI taxonomy): Eukaryota > Viridiplantae > Streptophyta > Magnoliopsida > Fabales > Fabaceae > Cicer > Cicer cuneatum. Next base: position 68,317,747 of record JBBPBO010000001.1, on the reverse strand, counting down.
GGGGTGTAGTGTATTTATTTATGAAAGACATGCTCCTTTTCATTCGTTTGTTTTGGATAATAGAAAGACAGAGACTCCTTCAACACCCTTTGTTTATAGCAAGAGGATATCGACACACTTAGCAACTAGTGGCTAGTTCTATTTAATTCAATTATATATATCCTTTTATATTTTTTTTTTATTCAGCAAAAAGTTTATTCAAACTAAAATAGAGCACTGGGGATGTTCAAAGTTAAAGTGACTTTACAACATATCATCTTTAACTATAGTACATTCAATGCAATTCACACACCAATCAGTGAAAACTATATGCGATGAAACAGTAAACATGTGATTAAGTATTAATCACTGCTTACTACAACAGAACCTAGAGGATTTTTCAACTTTGTAGCTTTCAAAAGTACCAGGAAGGATTATTTTAATAAAAAATATTTCTAGATCAAAGGGCAATATTGGTCGTTCATTTATAACTGCATTAATATGGTCCTTAGAGTGACACCCAATCAATCCTTAAATGAACAAAATCGGTTTCATTAATTGCTATTGAAGGACTAATTTGTTGACCCAAATAAATGGAGAACAAATTTGATACTGAGGATATTTATGGATGACTAAAATGGACAGTTGCTCTATTTTTTTTATGAATAGATCATATGAGTTTGTTGATACAATTAAAGGAATAATAATTTTTTTAATCTGTACAGGTTGGCTGTTGTCTTCCTGGCATTTGATGTCTTCTTTGCCATCTTCTGTGTTGTTTTGGCATGCTTGATTGGCATTGCTCTCTGTTGTTGTTTGCCCTGCATCATTGCTATTCTCTATGCAGTTGCAGGACAGGTATGAACAAAGGAACATTTTTGAATGACTGAACAATAACACAAGATCCGTCTAATTGTTCTTATTTTCTATAGGAAGGTGCGTCAGAAGCAGATCTTAGTATACTTCCAAAATACAGATTTCAAATAGTAAGCAATGAGGAAAAGGCTAGTGGTGGAGCTGGATCAATGGTTCCCATAGAAACCACCAGTGGATACTTGGCCAATGAACGAATGCTTTTACCTGAGGATGCGGTATGGTTTCCTGAAACGTATAATTTATTTCACTTTTGTATATTTATTAGTTCTGAGAAATGGAAATCAATGGTTCCCTGATTTTCTATTTTAGTCACTGCACACAAAGATTATTGCTTTAGCTCTCTGTGTTTGTATGCATGTGAACCTGGTCATCCAAAAGGGAATAACTAATGGATCAAATTTATGCATCTGACTACTGAAACTGCCATGCACACTTCACATAGTAGTTCAGGAATGAATCGCCAAAACAAAAGTAGGGTTTATTTCTATTTTTATTTGCTGTTTTGCTTTTCAGGAATGCTGTATATGCCTTTGTCCATATGAGGACGGAGTAGAGCTCCATACTCTTCCTTGCAACCATCATTTTCATTCTTCATGCATAGTAAAATGGCTAAAGATGAATGCAACTTGTCCACTTTGTAAGTACAATATTCTCAAGGGAAACGAACAGGTATAACACCCTACTCGGTGTTTTCAATGCTGTTGTGTATATGTAGATTTTAAAGACAAGAAACCGAACTTGCTCGGTTTTGATCGATGTTTTGCTTATCTATTTATGTAGAGAAGATTTAGAGCATTTATTCATGAATAAGTTAGTGATGTTGCCAGTTGAGTAAGTATTATTTTGTCATTTGTTATAGTCATTTGAAAGTAGTCCAATTTATGGATCTTAGTAGTTTTCTGTGAAATCTGTTGTGTTTTAAAATGCCACTTAAAACATTGAAAAGAGATGTAGGTTACCTGATTATGTTACCATATAGAGCGCTTCCTACGCATTTATATGTATCTCAATATTAAATTGTTCAAATTGAAAACCCTTGTTTAAGATAAAGGATTAAAAGAAGTTTGAAAAAAAAAAGAAAATGAGATGTGCATTGATTGACATGTAATGAGAATCCAATATTGTGCCAGATCACTGCCACATTTATCACTCTCACGTTTATGAGTGAATTGAATTTTAAAATTAGTAATATGACATGGTAAGAGGTTTTTGTTGGATGCCGATGTAAAATTAATTTATACTAAAGATGTATATATACCCATTAAACTCGAAAAAACATTGCCTTTGGAGGTATTTTGATCTATTGTATCCATCTTCCCTGAGGTACGTTTAATTCATACATACACTTAAATTTTATTATGTAAAAGACATTGACCTTCTCTTATTTTCACATGCATTCTCTCTTAAAGGTATATGTGTCATTAATGTTTTAAAATGCCATATACTATATCTAGACCAACTTTAGATATAACATTTCCCACTTGATTGCTTCATCGAAAACGTCTCTTTGTTGAACTTCACTCATAGCAGTTATAGAACGAATCTACCTTAATAATGAATATAGCAGAAACAATCAAAGAATCACTTTCAACAATTAACTGTGATGCTTCTTTGAATAGCAAGTTTAATCACAAAATAAGGATGTTTTTTTTCCATTGATGTATTATTTGGTTAGAGAATCATATTCCTTGATTTTACTATTTTTATTGTAAATAAATGATTTTTAGGAGTTTAATAGAGATCTAACGTTAATGTAAATTAGTTTTTGACATCCAATACAGATTTATCACATTGTCACATAAGCTCACTTTGTAATCACATTTATAAATAAGTTTAAAATATTGATTTTCATTAGAGGTAATGTAGTTTATTTTTTTAAAGGAGAGGTAATGTAAGTTTAAACTTTGCGGTGTGTGTGCATTCGTCGACTTTAATTATTTGACTAGAATCTATTAACAACCTCAACAAATGAATATTTAGTGTGAGATTTTTGAACAATTTAAAAAGTATAGTTCTTTTTTAAATTAAACAATAGCTGAATATTTTTTGACATACATGTATCTTATTAACTACTAGTGTCGAGACGGACACGGTGCCGTCTGTCTACATTTTTTATTGCGCTAAAGTGTGTTCGTATTTATATACCATTTATTATGCCTTTTTAAATAAATCTGCCATTGAATATTGCTTAAATATAATAAGAAAATTAATAGAAAAAGAAGTAAATAGAAAAAATGATAGAAGGATAACTCAATTGAAGCAATTTTTAGAAGTTAATTTTTTTTAAAAAAGAAAAATACTGCAAATGACATTTCTGTAATAAATAAAATAGACTATACCAAAATGATGTATTGATTCCATTATTAGTATAGATTTAGAGTACTTTGTTAATTATTATAATGCAATACGTTTTCACATACATTAATAAAACATTCTAAATGGTTAATAATAAAATTTATAATGTGTCACAAAATATATTTTATTGTTAGGTTTAATTGTTCTACAAGTCCTTGAATTATTTAATAAATCCTTAAACTAAAAAAATTGTAATTAAATCTATGTACTAATATAACTTTTTCAATCAGATGTGGAATATGAAATGTTAATTAAGTTTTATATTTGTCCACTTAATTTCCACATCATCTTTATTTTAATTTTGATTAACTGAATAAAACTAAACCCAAAAAACCAGTAAAAGCACTGTCATAGGGTTAAAATATTTATGCTTTTTCTATAAGCGCTGTTATAAGGTCATATAGAGATTTTATATGGTATTTTAAAGCGCTTTGAAAAAACCGCTGTCATAGAGTCAAAGTCTTTTAAAGCGCTTTTTAAAAATATGTTTGGACGATTGTTTTAAGGTTATCTTAAAATTCCACTATAAATCTCATTCAGGGTCACGCCTAATATGCATAAATATATATTAATCTCTCTTTTTTTTTTTTTTTTATCTCACATACAAATTTTATTTTTTTCATAAAAATGTTTTATCTTTTCATAAAAAAACTATAATTTTCTTATATTTCCTTCACAATTTAGTTTGTTTCACGATAAAATACATAATATCTTCAACTATAATAAATTTGAAACTTTTTTAATTTGGTGTAGTCTATTTTAAATTACTACATTTGTACTCTTAACACTTTTTTCAAGTAATACAATGTTTAGTTAGCTAACTATTTATAATCAAATTGATGCACAAATAATAATGCACCTGCTTATCAATTTGCTTAAAATTTTATTTTTATGTGTATATACCTGTGTATACCACAAATTCTATTATATTATTGATAAATAAATAAAAACATATTTAATATATAAATATTTATAAATTAATCGTAATATAATAAAAATATGCACATTTAGTATAAAAAAAAGGATACTTATGAAAAATATAGAAAGAAATTTGAGCTTGAACTAATTAGGGTGAGAAAACAAAGGAGAATGGAGTGTTTTGCCGACTGACGTGGTTTTTTACTTTTCCCTATACACTTGCAGTATTTATTGGTAACTAATTTGGAGATGAAAAAAAAAATTCAAATCAAATAAAAAAACAATGAAGAGAAATAAAATTAATGTACAAAATATTTACAGCGCTTTTTCTATAACCGCTGTTATAGGGTCACATAGCGCTTTTATAGGGTTTTTTAAAGCGATTTTTAAAAAAGAGCTGTTATAAGGTTTTTCTAATTTTTTTTAAGCATATGCATGAAAACTGGTTTCTTCACTCTACATTTCTTCACTCTCCATGTGAATCCTCTCCATGTGAACTCTATCTGCGTTTCTTCAACCTGCGAACCCTTTCTAATTTCTCTATCGCATCTCATCTCAGACGCAAACCTTTCTACGACATAACCCATATCATCTCCGACTACGTAACCCGTATCTCATCTTCAACGCAACCCTTCTTTGTGCGACCAGGTCTCGGACACGACTTCGCCATCACATATCAACATCTCTGCCATCGTAAGTGTCGCTCTATTAGGGTTTCATTTGCAAATTTTTAAGTTCTGTTTCAACATTTGGTACCTTGCTAGTTATTGCTAGTGTTCTTGATTTTTAGGGTTCTGTTTCAACATTTGGATTTTTATTGTTAGTGTTATTGATTTTTAGGGTTCTGTTTCCATTTTGCACTGTCATTTTTTTTTACAAAAACATGGATAATTGGTATTAGTTCAGAAGATAATTGGATTGTTATTGTACTGACAATGAACACTTCTGACAGAAGTTTTGTTCCTGATACTTGAAATGGTGCCAATTTTATTTCCAAAATTGGATTGCTTTACTGCTTAATACTCTTGTTAGTTGGTAACTTTTTTCTGTTTTGAGCAAGATGTTGTTAATTATATATAATGGAGGCTATTTTTTTTTCAATGAAGCATAAAGGAATTGTACTGCATGCCTGCATTTGATGCTTTAATATTGTCAAGTGCATGTAAAAAAAGTTTTTTTCATCTAGGATTGTTATCTTATTGTTATGAGTTATGATAATCGTAAAAAGATTCTCTTTTGTTTAAAGCTTTAAGTTTTCCAAATCAGAATAGGAGCAATAGTAAGAACAAATCAGATGCCTGAAATCCTTGAACTTGCGGTAGTGATGATGGAGCTCCTTGAATGGAGGTGCAGGGGATGATGGACCTTGAAATGGTGATGTTGGTGTTGGCATCTCATCCTGCACATCTACAATTTGTGGCTGTGGGTGAGATCTTTTATTTCTAATATGAAATCAATTAGAGGGAGCATTTATCTCACACTCTCTACAAATAGAATTGTGTTGTTTTACTCTACCATATATATGTTTGGTAACATATTCACCTATATCCATCTCTAAAACCTATGTTTTCAGTCTGGAAAAGAGGTACAAAGCATCCAACCCCGAAAATGAGATAGTGGGATTGCGGATAATGGGATGCCCATTATTGTGAAGACCAATAAAAATTATATAAGCTAAACATAAAATACAAACAGTAGAGAAAAATACTAAAAAATAGCAGAAATAAAATACATAAAAATAAAGGGGTAATCATACTTCATAACCAAAATCTAACATCAAAATCAAGATCTAATAGTAATCAAAATTAAGTTCTAAAAGTAATCAAATTCTACTGGATAAGACTCAAAATAAAAACAGTCAAAATTATCTTCCGCATCTTCACTTGTAAATTCAACCACATCAACATTATCTTGTTCATCACTTGATTCAAACTCTACTTCTTCCACCTCCTTATCTCTATTAGCCATAGTTGCAGCGAGTCTTGATTGGTGCCTAGTAAGTCTTGCTGGTTCACTAACCCCAGTTGCATCACCAGCAAGTTCCTAAGTTAAGCCATCTTCTCCCAAAACCAAACCATCTGCAAATACATTGTTTTAATCTAATTCTTTTTCAAGCCAATCATAACAGTCATCAATATGCTGAGGAGAATGAGATTGATTAAATCCTTGTTATCAAAGCGGTCTTTAAGAGCTTAGTTATACTTCACAAAAACCAAATCCTGTAGCCTTTGGTGCTCAAGTTTGCTTCCTTTTTTAGAATGAATCTATATTACAATTTTAAAAGAAAATAATTAATTCTAAATTCACTACATCCAATTATATAAGAAAATCAATTGACAGTTACTTACTTGCTCAAATGTACTCCATTTGCGCTCACCACCTGACGAGCTGTATGTTAGACTTAATACTTTGATTGCAACAACCTGTAAATGTGGAACATGGTTTCCATACATGATCCACCACTCAGCTGTAACGCAACAAATAGTTTATCTCACCTTTTACGTACAAGTATCAAGTATGTAATTTTAAATTAATAAAACATTGTACTTTAGCTTATCAGGGGACACAATAGACATCATTCTGATTGCATAAGGTATATCAAAGATGCCACACACTTTCCTATATTGAGAAATCTCCTTTAGAGCTTCATCATTATCATTATAATCTTTAGAAAGCTTTAGAATGCAAGCATATAGTCCATGTGTCACTTCTGAATCTTTGTCAACTTTTGGATCACTATAGAAGTGATAGGGGTTAAAGAAATGTCCTGCTGCATGCAATGGACGATGAAATTGACACTCATATCTATTATCTATAATTGCGTAAATTTCAGAGTATTTACTCTCATTTCCATTGAACGTTGCTGCAATAGACTCTTTCGCCTTATCTATTGCCTCATATATGTAACCCATTGCTGGGTTTTTTCCGTTATCAACCAGTCTTAAAACATGCACCAACGACCCCATCGCCTTGAGAGAGAATAAAACATCATTCCAAAATGATATATTGATAACAATACTATATGCCTTTTTTCCCTTATGATCATTTGATGCATTTGTGTTCACCCAGTCTTTTGATACAAATATCTTTCTCAGGCTATTCTTTTGTTTATACAACCTTTGAAGAGTGAGGAATGTTATTTCAAATCCCGTCACTCCACTTCTAACCAATTAAACTTTTTGGGTGAACTTTTTCATTATGTTAAGGGTGATGGTATGGTTGTAGATGAACCCAACAAGAAATTGTCCTATTCTGATGACCCTATTAACAAATGTGTCAAAAATTTCAAATATCTTTGATCTGGTCTTCAAAAAGCTAGAATCATCAATACTCTTTACAAACATAGTTCCACCTGGAGTGTTGACCAAAAAATTGATCAATGTCTTAGCCTTTCGATCCATCCATGCATCTGACATGATAGAACATCCATATCGAGTTCGCTCCATTACAAGTCCATGTAACATTTTTTTTGTGAGCTCTGGTTTTTCTTTTTAGCAACGTAACTTTAATCTCTTGGTAACTTGGAGGCTTTAAGTGTGCTCCATAATTTCCAGTCGCTTCAATCATCAACTTGAAGCTTTTAGGCTTCGCAATATTAAAAGGAATATCCTTCCTATAGAAGAAACAACCAATGTATTGATTAGTTAATTCCCTTGCCTCGTTCACATAAGCATCTTTTATCGATGTTTGACATTTGACCATTGCTATTGTCATCTTATGAGATACCTCCAGAATTTTTAAATATAAGCACATCCATATGGCCTTTAACATTCATCTTAGCAATACTTGTTGCAAACCTTTTGAAGTAGCAAAATTGATTTACAAGGAAGGGAGTTTGAATTGTAAATCTTCTTTTTTAAAATTTCCTAAAAAAACTTAAGATTTTAACTCAAGAATGATCATGGTTAAGAAAACAGAAAATGGAGAACGTTCTTGATTTTTGTCAGAAAACGGAGAACGTTTTTGGTTAGTTAAAAATCAAAAAAATAGTTTGTATTTTTAACTTGAAAATCAATCACACTTAATAAAGAGATAAAGGATAAGAGATACCACACAAGGATATATCCTGGTTTGCCCAACTTTGGTTATGTCCAGTCCTCACAACTGTGAGATTTTCCACTAAGTGTTTAAAACAAGAACCTTCCTGATTTACAACACCTAGTCTAGATCGATCTTGATTTGTTTATAATATGTAATCTTTCCACCTAGAAAGATACACAATCAGTCTACCTATCAATCTTTTGATAGGAGTTTACACTTCACCTTTTAACCATAAAATGATTTCTTACAATCTTCTAAAAGTATACTCAACAACTATAGTCTTGAGTTTTTTACACAATGATAATGAGATTGTTTGTTTAGAATCTGAGATGTCTCAACTCGTGTTGAGATTAGATTCTTTACAAGAGATTTAGAATAAGTATAACAACAGATTGAATTAAAACAGAATTGACTCTATTGAGAATTAAGAGAATTTCAAGTATGTGAGTGAATGATTTGATCAATTGATTAGCACTTGAACTTCTTCGTTTTCATTAAGCATTGACCTTCCTTTTATAGGCTTGAGAGTAGTTAATGAAGGTCAAAACAGAGCCGTTGGAAGTGCTCTTGACAGGCTTGACTAGAACCAATATTTTTGATTAAAAATATTCCAGCTTTTGACTACTTTTGAGTTCTGTTTTGACTGGGCTGAATTCTTCGTTCTTGATCAGATTCTTTTGAGCCTAATGATATTTTAATACTTCAGATATGTGATGATGCCTTTAGCTTGAACTGGAGTCTTGATCCTTGTTAAAACAAATTTGTAAAACATAATGAAGAGTTGTTGCAGAAGGCTTTACTGAAATTGCTGGAGATGGATGGTCAATTTGGACTTTTAGCCTTTGAGTTTCCTGGAAATTGATAATCAATCTGGATGATTTTTTGATTATTCTGGAAACTGTCCTGATGCTTTGCATATTGTCAAGATCGTTTATCATTCTTGACAGTCAAGTTGGAGACTGTTCAGTCTTGTTTGGACCAGCTTGATTCATATCATTTTTCCTTTGCGATTCGAATGACTTCTTTGATTATAATGGATCCTATCTGTTCCTTGTCAAGTACTTATAATATTGATTTAAATTCCAGAGGCAATATCTTTTGGAACCAAGTTGGTTCTAAGTACTTAGGATTTTGATGTTTACAAAAGCACTCCATGTAATCTTATTTTGTACTTTGAATTATTATATTAAATGCCATCAGAAGATGAAGTTATCAGCGGTAGAAGATGAAGTCACCAGAGGTAGAAGATGAGTTACCAGAAGATAAAATCAGACCAGAGGATACACATCCAGAAGACACCAGATAATGCATCCAAAAGGTACCAGAGGATGCATCCTGAAGGCACCAGAGGATACACCAGGATGTCAAAACACCACCAGAGGATATCTTTCCTGGCCCATATCAAAAGGAAGCAGAGTCCAGAAGGAGACATGGACTACACCAGAAGGAAGCCTGCCAGTGGGAGACTTGTTCGAGACCAGAAGGAATCAAAAGTCAGACTTGGTCCATAATTTATTCTGACCAGAAGATCGCTTGACAGTGAAATGATAATCAGTCCAGACTTGATCCAGACTTAATCAGAGCATAAATTAATTGGTCAAGAACAAGAGATTTAATCCAGATTTGGCCCAGACTAGAAGATAACATGGTCTAGAATATGAAACCAAGTCCATATCAGAAGAAATGATGTCCAGATTTAATCCAGACTTGATCCAAATCAGAAGATAACTGTCCAGATTAAAATGTCATATATCCAGATTTAATTTCAGTTCAATCCAGACCCAGTCCAGAATTGGTCCAGATCAGAGGGAAAAGGTTCAGATTAATGGTCTAGATTTAAGCATATGGCCCAGTGTTGGCCGAGATCAGAAGATCAGACCATATGGCCTAGTGTTGGCCGAGATTAGAACGTGTGGTCCAGTATTGGCCGAGATCAGAGGATCACAGCAGATCAGATTTCAAGTCTAGAGTGGTCAAGATCAGAAGATCAGAAAGTGTGGTCCAGTGTTGGCCGAAATCAGAGGATCACAGCAGATCAGGTAGTATGGTCCAGATGTGGACGAGAGCAGAAGATCAAACGGTCCTGATTGAATCATGATAAGTAGAGACACGATTAAATTTGATCAAAGTATTAAAAGGATTTGATACAAAAATAAATTGAAGTCTTGTGAAATTCAGAAGCTATTGGCGGGAAGAAAGATTTGATCCAGAATTAATTAAGAACAGGATTGGCCAAAGTTATCTTTGAATGCATATCTGGAGCTAAAAAGATATGTTTTTTATTTAAGAGAAACCCGATTGGCCAAGTTATTTTTGCAAGAGAACCCGATTGGCCAAGTTAATTTCGAGCTGTATCTTGCTAGATTCTCTTGCAAAAATATCTTGACCAATCGGGTTTCATTTAAATAAAAAACATATCTTTTTATTATGCTTTCAAAAATAACTTGGGCCAATCCTGTCTTCAATTAATTCTGGAACAAATCTTTCTTCCCGCCAATAGCTTCTGAATTCTACAAGACTACACTTTATTTTTGTATAAAATATTTTTAATGCTTTGATTAAATATAATCACGACTCCATAGATCATGATTCAATCTGGACCACTTGATCTTCTGCTCTCGTCCACATCTGGACCATGCTAAGTGATCTGCTGTGATCCTGTTATTTCGGCCAACCCTGGACCACACTTTCTGATCTTCTGATATCGAGCAACCTGGACTTGCAAACTGATATGCTGTGATCCTCTGATCTCGGATAATGCTGGACCACACATTCTGACCTTATGATTTCGGCCAACACTGGGCCATGGTCTGATCTTCTGATCTCGTCCAACACTGGGCCATATGCTTAAATCTTGACCAAATCTGGACCATTGATCTAAACCTTTTCCCTCTGATCTGGACCAATTCTGAACTGGGTCTGGATTGAACTGAAATTAAATCTGGACAAAGGATATTTAATTCTGGACATTTACCTCCTGATCTGGATCAGGTTTGGATTAAATCTGGACATCATTTCTTCTGATCTTGACTGAGTTTCATACTATAAACCATGCTATCTTCTGGTCTGGGTCAAATCTGGATTAAATCTCTTGTTCTGGACCAATTAATTTATGCTCTGATTAAGTCTGGATTAAATAAAAAACATATCTTTTTATTATGCTTTCAAAAATAACTTGGGCCAATCCTGTCTTCAATTAATTCTGGAACAAATCTTTCTTCCCGCCAATAGCTTCTGAATTCTACAAGACTACACTTTATTTTTGTATAAAATATTTTTAATGCTTTGATTAAATATAATCACGACTCCATAGATCATGATTCAATCTGGACCACTTGATCTTCTGCTCTCGTCCACATCTGGACCATGCTAAGTGATCTACTGTGATCCTGTTATTTCGGCCAACCCTGGACCACACTTTCTGATCTTCTGATATCGAGCAACCTGGACTTGCAAACTGATATGCTGTGATCCTCTGATCTCGGATAATGCTGGACCACACATTCTGACCTTATGATTTCGGCCAACACTGGGCCATGGTCTGATCTTCTGATCTCGTCCAACACTGGGCCATATGCTTAAATCTTGACCAAATCTGGACCATTGATCTAAACCTTTTCCCTCTGATCTGGACCAATTCTGAACTGGGTCTGGATTGAACTGAAATTAAATCTGGACAAAGGATATTTAATTCTGGACATTTACCTCCTGATCTGGATCAGGTTTGGATTAAATCTGGACATCATTTCTTCTGATCTTGACTGAGTTTCATACTCTAAACCATGCTATCTTCTGGTCTGGGTCAAATCTGGATTAAATCTCTTGTTCTGGACCAATTAATTTATGCTCTGATTAAGTCTGGATCAAGTCTGGACTGATTATCATTTCACTGCCAGGCTATCTTCTGGTCAGAATAATTTCTGGACTAAGTCTGACTTATGATATCTTCTGGTCTGGAACAAGTCTCCCTCTGGCAGGCTTCCTTCTGGTCTGGTCTAGGTCTCCTTCTGGACTCTGCTTCCTTCTGATCTGGGCCAGGAAAGATATCCTCTGGTGGTATTTTGACATCCTGGAGTATCCTCTGGTGCTTTCAGGATGCATCCTCTGGTACCTTCTGGATGCATTATCTGGTGTCTTTTGGAGGTGTATCCTCTGGTCTGATTTTATCTTCTAAATACTCATCTTCTGCCTCTGGTGACTTCAGCTTCTGCCTCTGATAACTTCATCTTCTGGTGGCATTTAATTTAATAATTCAAGGTACAAAATAAGATTACATGGAGTGCTTTTGTAAACATCAAAATCCTAAGCACTTGGAACCAACTTGGTTCCAACAATCTCCCCCTTTTTGATGATGACAAAACCTTAACTTATTTTGCTAGCTTGTAACTCGAAGTACTTGAAATACTCCCCCTCGGACCAATCTCTCCCCCTAAGTCTAATACTGACTTTTCTTCTCCTTTTCAACTCCTTCTTGAATCACTCTTTCTTTTCTTCTCTCCTTTTCAACTCCTTCTCTGTTCATCTCTTTCTGTTTTATTTTTCTCTCTCCCTATTTCTTCTCCTTTTCAACTCCTTCTCTTTTCACTCTTTCTTTTTCTCTCTTTATTTTTCTCTCTCCCTGTTTCTTCTCCTTTTCAACTCCTTCTCTTTTCATCTCTTTCTTTTTCGCTTCTCCTTTCTTTTTATCTCTCATTTTCTACTTTATTCTCCTTTCTCTCTCTCCCCCTTTTTGTCATCAGCCAAAAAGAGGTCCTACTATTTTTGTATTTTTGTTTTTCTCTTTACAAAGTACAAAAAGTAAAAATAGAAAAATAAAACAACATAAAGTAAAATTATAAGAAAATTAAAAACTCCGAAGATGACTACTTGAGCTAGTCAGATAGGGAGATAATGTTGAGGTGCTTCTTGATGAACTCGAACCTATCTTCTGGTAATACTTTGGTGAAGATATCAGCCCATTGATGATCAGGGTCCACAAACTGGATGCTTAAAGTCCCTTTTTGAACATGGTCCCTAATGAAATGGTGTTTTATTTCAATGTGTTTGACTCTAAAGTGTAAGATCGGGTTCTTGGTTAGGTTTATGGCTGAAGTGTTATCACAGAACAAAGGGATATTGATTTCAAAGATGTTATAATCTTCAAGTTGATGTTTCATCCAGATTAACTGTGAGCTGCATCCTATTGCTGATATATACTCAACTTCGGCTTTTGACATAGCAATGGTGCTTTGTCTTTTGCTTGACCAAGAGATCAAATTATCACCTAAGAATGTGCAGTTGCCACTTTTACTTTTCCTTTCCAGCTTGTCTCCAGCATAGTCGGAATCACAAAAACCTCTTAGTTTGTAGGTGGGGGTTTTCTTATGTAACAGGGTAAGGTTGGTGGTTCCTTTAAGGTATCTCCGAATTTGTTTGACAGCTGTTAAATGGGATTCCTTAGGGTCAGCTTGAAAGCGGGCACAAACACAAACACTAAACAAAATGTCAAGTCTAGAAGTAGTTAAATAAAGAAGGGATCCAATCATACCTCTGTATGTTTTCTGGTATACCTTTTGGCTGGTTTCATCTTTCTCAAGTGAGCAGGTTGGGTGCATGGGGGTGGCCATAGGCTTACAGTCACTCATCTTGAACTTTTTAAGAAGTTCTTTAGTGTATTTAGATTTGTGAGTGAGTATACATGATTTACCTTGGTGAATATGAATTCCCAGGAAGAACTTAAGCTCTCCCATCATGCTCATTTGGAACTCTTTCTACATTAGGTCAGAAAAGTCTTTGCACAAAGTGCCATTAGTGGATCCAAAGATGATATCATCAACATAAACTTGTTAATTAAAATATCATTTTTAATAGATTTCCTAAATAGAGTATTCTGAATCTATACGTTTTGTGATTAGATGGTTTGAATGAAGGGCTTTGAATTCCCTCCCTGGTCTGTGGTCTTGATGAATTTCACTGGAGTGTTTGAAGAACTCTCCTGATTCTGATTTTTATTTTTCTGCTTTGGCTGATACACCATGTTCCTCTGTTGATTCTGGAACTTATGGTGATTCTGGTAATTCTGCTTCTTCTGGTAATACTGAAGCTGATGTGTGTGATTCTGCTGTTTGTTGCTGAACCTCTGATTTTGATACTTATACTGGTTCTAGTTCTGGTTCTGGTTCTGGTTCTGGTTCGGGTTCTGGTACTGATTCTGATTCTGGTTCCAATGTTGGTTCTGGTTGCAGTTCTTGTGCCTCTGATACTAGTTCAAGTTCTGGTTCTAGTTCCTGTAGCTCTGATACTGGTTCCAGTTCTGATTCTGGTTCCAGTTCCTGTTCTGATTCGTGTGTTTTCTTTGATTTTTCCTGTTCCTCCTATGATTCTGGTTTTGGTTCTGATAGGTATTGTGTTGACCAGTTTTTCTTCTACCAGAGTAAATTGGCTTTTGTTTGGTAGATGTTGGAACATAAACCTTCTTCTGCTTGTGCATTGCTAACATCCATTGTCCAGGCACCATTGTTGGTGTCTCCTTCTGGTTGCTCAGAATATCTGCAACATAGACAATTTGATCTTTTGGTACCCAAAACTGATTGGGTCCAGGTTTGTTAGTTTTAACAACTCTCTGATCTTGTTCAGATTTTACCATTAGACAAGATAATTCAGAGTGACCTTTCTTAGCAAAAATATCAAAATGAACAGTTTTAGTATTAGCAATAGTTTCTGTAAAACCAAGACCTCTCTTTCCAATGTTACTGTTTCCATAAATCATAAATGCATATTTACTTCTTTCCATTCCATCAGAAATAAAGTTTTGAAAACATTGCTCATGCATATCAGATTCACAAACAATTTTGGAAGTGGAACAAACAATACTTTTGAGAGTTTGGTTTTCAGATTTGAGTCTTGCAACTTCGGTTTTAAAATCCTTGTTTTCAGTTGCATACTCAGAATTTTGATTCTTTAAAACTTGTACTTCTTTGGTCATATTTTTCTTATCTTCCCTAAGAGTTTTCAGTTATAAAGACATCTTATTGTTTGCATTTAAAAAGTCTTTTACAACATCAATTAATTCAGATTTAAAGAGATCAGAAAATACCTCATTGTCTTCATCTTTTGAATCTGCTCTAGAGCCTGAGTTTTATTCAGAACTTGAGTTGGTATGAACCATCAGAGCCTGAATTGCTTCCTCTAATGTGCTTCTAGACTTTTCTGAATGACTGCTTTTATCATTCTTCCTTCTGCCTGCTTTCCTTCTTGAAATTGTGCGTTTACGAAGTCTAGAGGCAGACCTGATGTGTGCCATCATTGTTGTTTCTACCTCTTCTTCATCAGACGATTCTTCTTCTGATTCTGATACATCCCAGGCAGCCATTAGACCCTTCTTTCTGAATCTGGAACTTTTCTTGTGCTGTTTGCCTTTTTCCAGATTTGGACATTCTGACTTGATATGTCTAGGTTCATTGCATCCATAACAGACGATGCTCTTCTTGTCAGATTCTTCCTTTCCTTTGCTGCTATGTTTCTTCTTGAAGCTTCTCCTCTTCCTATTTTCCCAGATCTTAACCATCTGTTTGGTTAAGTAAGCCATATCATCACAATCACTGTCGCTATCCTCTGATTCTGGTGCTGCCCTTGCAGCTTTCTTCAGTTTCGACCTCAGGGCCAGATTCTTCTTCTTCTTTGGTTCATCTGCTTCCAGTTCTATTTCATGAGACTTGAGTAACCAGTAGGAGACACCAACAATGGTGCCTGGACAATGGGTGTTGGTAATGCACAAGCAGAAGAAGGTTTATGTTCTTGCTACTACCAGAAAGATGCAATCTGAGTCTAATGGAAGAAGGTCTGGTCAGCTCAACCAGAACCAGAATCAGAACTGGAACCAGAATCAAAACTGGAACTAGAATCAAAACAAGAACTGGAACCAGAACTGGAACTAGTATCAGAAGCAGAGAAGCTGGAACCAGAACCAACACTGGAACCAGAATCAGAATTAGTATTGGAACCAGAACCAGAATTACCAAAATCACCAGAATCACCAAAATCACCAAATTCATCCAAATCACCAGAATCATCAAGGTTATCAGAATCACCAGATTCACCAAAGATACCAGATTCACCAAAGATACCAGAACCAAAACATGTTCCAGAATCATCAGAGGAACATGGTTTATCGACCAAAGCAGAATCAAGGAAACTGCTCAAACAGGCCAGAAGCAGAACTGGCTCTGATGGCTTGAACAGAAGCTGAGTCTGAGTCTGACTCTGATTATGACAAAGAAAGAGCAAGGTCTGATCAGCAACACAAAGCTTGGTATCTTGACAGTGGTTGCTCCAAACACATGACAGGAGACAAATCTATGTTTCTGGATCTGACTATGAAGAATGGAGGCAAAGTTTCCTTTGGAGGAAACCAGAAAGGTCAGATTATTGGTACATGAACTGTTGGTAACACTTCTTCTTCCCTTTCTATTAAAAATGTTTTGTTAGTTAAAGGGCTAAAACATAATCTTCTAAGCATAAGTCAATTAAGTGATTGCAATTATGATGTTATCTTTAATCAAAAAACTTGCAAAGCTGTTAGTCAACTTGATGGGTCTGTTTTATTTACTGGCCCTAGGAAGGATAATGTTTATAAAATTGATCTGTTAGTCTTGCTAAGCAACAGGTTAAATGCTTATTGTCTGTGAGTGAGCATAATCTAATTTGGCACAAAAGGTTAGGGCATGTAAACCCTAGGCTTATATCCGAATTGAGCAAACTCCAGTTGGTAAAAGGGCTCTCCAAGGTAAGTACCAAAACTGAGATTCTGTGTGAAGCATGTCAAAGAGGTAAACAAACTAAAAGTTCTTTCAAAACCAAAAAATGTGTTTCTACCTCTCAACCACTTGAACTGCTTCACTTAGATCTGTTTGGTCCTGTTCAAACAGCTTCACTCAGTGGTAAGAAATATGGTTTTGTGATTGTTGATGATTACTCACGGTGGACTTGGGTAAAAAATTTAAAGAACAAAGATGAATCTCACAAAGTGTTTATTTCTTTTTGTAAGTAAGTAATGAATGAACAGGGTGTCAAGATCATAACCATCAGAAGTGATCATGGAGGTGAATTCGAGAACAAATACTTTGAAGAATTCTTTGATGAGAATGGTATTTCTCACAACTTCTCATCCTCCAGAACACCACAACAGAATGGAGTGGTGGAAAGAAAGAATAGATCACTGCAGGAGATGGCCAGAACCATGCTGAATGATATGAAGCTTGCCACCTACCTTTGGGCAGAAGCTGTCAACACAACTTGCTACATTCAGAATAGAGTGTACATCAGGTCAATCTTCAATAAAACTCCATATGAACTGTGGAAAGGTAAGAAACCTAACATTTCCTACTTCAAGCAATTTGGCTGTACTTTTTTTATGTTGAACACTAAAGATAATTTAGCTAAGTTTGACTCTAGATCTCAAAAATGTACCTTTATTGGTTACTCTAAGAGATCAAAAGCTTATAGAGTGTTTAATAAACAAACTAACACTGTGGAAGAATCAATCCACATTAAGTTTGATGGTAAACAACTTGACTTTGAAAAGTCAAAGCAAGATGAGGAAATTGAAGGTGAACTAGAGGCACAGAATCCAGAAGCTGAACCAGCAGCAGAACCTGAGAAAGATAAAAGCAAGGAAGAAGAACATAGTAAGATTAAGTAAAAAAAGAAGATACAGAAGTGCCATATACAAAAGGACTTCTAATTACATAGAATCTATTAAAAACTTAAACTTATTTCTCCCCCTTTGTCATAGCAAAAAGGAAGGAGAAAAAAAATCCTAAGATGCAAGAGATGGTGAAGACCCTTCAGACAATGAAGACTTTGCAAGGTTAGGAATTGGTTGAGCAGAAGGGGAAGGATGAACTGGAGGAGGAACTAGTCCAAGTTTTGGAGCAAGATTCTCAGTCATCCATGTTCGCAGCAGTGTGGACTCCAAATCTTGTTCAGTCTAACGTGCCATGATGGTTTGAAGGGCAATCATGATCTCAGTGTTGGTGGGTTCTTTTGGTGGGGAAGGTTGAGGCGTTTACAATTAAGGAGATAGTAAATAATCAGAGCATCATAGATCAGAGACTACTTTTGTCTTTTTCAGATTCAGGAAGGTTGAGGCGTTTACAATTAAGGAGATGGTAAATAATCAGAGGAAGTATGTCATGTTGGCTAATGCTATTGAATACTTTTGGAAGGGGTTTGAGGTGTGTGGAAAGATAACGAGTGGACCCTTCTTGAAATAGATTAGAGACTACCTCTGTCTTTTTTAGATTCAAAGCATCGTACCATTTTTCCCCAAAAATGGCAGGTCCTTCTTGTTCGAACCAAGTTGGTTCTTTCACTTAAAGTTTTGATGTTAACAAAATTATTTTATGAAAATAACATATTTGACTTAGAAGAAGAATGAAAAATGCCACCAGAAGATGAAGATGACTTCACCAGAAGATACAAGTCATAAGCAGGATGAAGTCACCAAAGGATGTTCACCAGAGGATGATCACCAGAGGATATCATCAGATGATATCACCAGAGGATATCCTCAGAGGATATCATCAGAGGATATCATCAGAGGATATTACCATAGGATATCACCGGAGGATATCATCAGAGGAACCTGTCAGAGGATATCATAAGAAGATTCCATCAGAGGATATAATCAGAAGTTCCCATCAGAGGATCCCGTCGGAGGATAATTCCAGAGGATCTCATTAGAGGCAAAAATCAGAAGCTATATCATTATAAGCTGAAAGTATGCTCAAAACAGAATCTGAGGAAAATGCTCAAAACAGAATTGGAGCAAAAGACTCCAGAAACAGAATCTAGCTAAAAGTATGCTCAAAACAGAATCGGAGCAAAAGACTCCAGAAACAGAATCTGAGCAAAATATTCCAGAATATTCTCAAAATAGAATCAATCGAAATACACTCAAGAAGTAAAGCAACAAACCAAAGTGAAGCTCTAATTTCAACTATAAATAGAGGCTTAATGCTGAAGAATAATGAATTGAAAAATAGAAGAACTCAAACAAAAATTCATAAGTATTCAAAGAGTTCAAAGGAGAGAAACACTTGCTTAAAAGATAAATATTTTCTAAGTGTTCCTTTCTTAGAGTGTGAGGTTGATTGTCATCATAAATTTATCAGAAGCAAACACTTAAGTTCAAGTTAAGCTTATTGTGAGTGTCAACTTTCCAGAAGTAGTTACTCAGTTTTAATTTCGACCCCTTGTACAAAATCCTATAGTGTTGAAGTTCCTTATAAAATCTGGGGTTGTCAGATTGTTAGAAAAAGACTTAGCTTGTAGGTTTAAGATTGTGAAGTTCCTCAAAAGTCTAGGGTTGTCAGACTGTTTGAGAAGACTTGGCTGGTATAGTCAAGGTGTTGTTGTTCCTCAAAAGTCTGGGGTTGTTAGGTTGTTTGAGAAGACTGGCTTGAAGGGTCAGTGGTGTTGTAATTCAAAGGAGTTTGAATTAGTGAAAAGGCCTTCTGAAGGAAGGGACTTGACGTAGCCTAGTTAAAGGTGAACCAATATAAATTCGAGGTGTTAACTTTTATTATCCACTGCTTATTTACTCTAATTGCTCATTATTCAACTAATTAGCAAAAAGAATTAAAGTTTGTCAAACACAATTCAACCCCCTTTCTTGTGTTGCACCTTCATTTCTGTGGGGAGGTTGAGGATGGAAGCCAGAGAGTCTGGTGTTAATTTCATCTCAATCCCTTTAACCATTGAGATGATCAGGGACTTATCAAAGAAGGTTTTTGCTTGATAGTAAAACGCCCTGACAACATCTGGGGTGAAACATTCATATGTTTGTAGGAAGGATATAACACCCCGAGTTTAAAACACAGCGCGAGTGTATTTTTTTTAAATAAATAATTAAAATTTTTTTCCCAATTTATTACTTCAAAGAATTGAATAATATTTTCTTTAATTCATTTCATAAAATAGTACGTCGTAATCCAAAACGACCAAAAGTAATTAAATAACTACCCCACGATTAATCAAGTAAAATATTTTTGGAAATTTAATCTCCAAAGTATATCAAAATAAAGATACATCCCAAAAGCTGTATCTTGAACCCACCAAAATATTATCAGAGTGCGGAAAAATATTAGCGGAAAAGTTATACAATAATTCCCAAAATAACCAATTACATTTTCCAGTTCAAAATCCTATACATCAACTCTAACTGATCATGCACTAAGGCTACAGTAGCACGGTTTCCACCGTATCCTCTACAAGTCTCGTCTTCACCCAGCTGTCCGTCCCTCTGCGTTGTCAACCAATACTGCGTATGTCAAGATCAAGGAAAACTAACAACATCTCCGTCGTTAGTGTAACCGTCGGAGGGAAGGGTTCGGGTATCATCTGAGGGCAAAGCCCAATTTTCACAATAATAGTAAAGGGTCACCGACCAAAATTAACAAATAAACACATAGCATTTATACCACAGAACAATACATCCATGGTATAACATATAATCAATGATGATAAATAAAGATGCTCATTTTGAAATTTCATGACATGTATGCCTTTTCAAAACAACAACCAATTAATATGGAAAACATGTTGTAAGTACAACCAACACTTCAGCAATCACAATCATTTATCAGAAATTCAGATTTTATAAAGTGCTTACACACAACAATTTCCAATCATCAACATATACCAAAAATCGTGACCCACTGGTCAATCACCCCGATGCAATATGTATATGCTCATGTATTCAACTTCTTGGAATTACCAAGGTGCAGTCGCTCAACAGACCAGCACAATTTAAATATGTTTGACTTTAACGGCCCTCAAGACCAGGGTGCAATTGAAAGAACAGAGTTGCACCTAAGAGGGGGGGTGAATTAGGTGTTGGACAATTTTTCTGTTTTAGAGATTAGAAGATTGTTAAAGGACTGTTTTAACTTTGTTTTAAATATTTGCTGTGTTTGTAAATGAAAGCAGTAAATGGCAGAAGATAAAAACACACAGAAGATTTATCCTGGTTCCCCTTACAACCAAGGGTACGTCCAGTCCTCTTGCACACCACAAGAGATTTTCCACTTTGTATGAATATCTTACAAGTCTAACCCTAAGACTAAGTTACAGATTCACAAACACTTAACAGAAGATAGTACACCACTATTTCTGTTAACACAACTTGAAGAATCTACACTAAATCCTTCAAGTGATACAATGATTTTGTAATGATGTTCTTGACTAAGAACAAGGTTATAATATTGAGTATTTGATACTTAATCAATCACACTTCCAAGTACAACTGAGAACCTTTCTTAATGATATGAAAATGAAAAGCAAGTACTTGAAAATATGAAAGTTAAGTTTTGAAGTGTTTGATGTTTTAGAAAATTGATTCTAAAAAGTCAGTTGAAAGTTGTTAAAGGAAATCTGAAACGTTTGAAGTATTTATACTTCATAGGTAACACTTCAGATCAATGGCAAAGGTTCCTAAACGTTTTTAATGAACATGTGCAATGTTTCAAAACTGAAAAGTTGCATTGTTTCGAAGTTGTATTCGAATACAGTCTCAGTGCATTCGAATACACCTCTAAAACGTTCTGATTATATTTGAAATTTGAACTATGTAGTCGATTACGAGATCGTGTAGTCGAATACAGATTCAGGATTTTTTTTGCCACTGACTTGAGTTGTATTCGATTACACAAGGTTGTAGTCGAATACAGATGTTTAAAAATAGCTACAGAGTTAAGTTGTATTCGATTACACAAGGTTGTAGTCGAATACAGATTCGAATTTTTGCCACTGACTTGCAATCTGTATTCAACTACGATATTTCGTATTCGAATACATAAATTTAGTTTTAGCTTCTGACTTGGAGTCTGTATTCGACTACGATACCTCGTATTCGAATACAGATTTCCAGTTTTGTAAAAACTTTATTTTCAACATGTTTAAGTCATTAATTATTTTCATAAAAACATTTTAATGCATATGCTCAGAAGGTTCTCATAATATTGTACTTTTAAACTGTGTTTTGATTTAATATCAAAATACTTTTACCTTAATATAAATGAAAAAATAAGTTGCTTAATAATCCTTCTTCTTTTTGATCAAGGATCTTTTTGTCTTCATCAAAAATGTAAGTCTTTAAATTTCATTCTCCCCCTTTTTGATGATGACAAAAATCTTGTTGCTTGGATTTCAAAACGTCTTGATTTCTCCCCCTAGATGTGTGCTTACTCCCTCTTGATAAATGTGTTTCTGCTTCTTAAGTGTTGGAGGAACTGTTTCTGCTTCTTAAGTGTTGGAGGAACTGTTTCATCATAAAATGCAACAACAACACAGCAACAATATATATACACATTTTTCTCCCCCTTTTGACATTATCAAAAAGGAAGAGGATATCACATAGAAAAATAAGATATGCACATATGTAATAGATAAACAGAGGCAATCACAGGATTATCTGAAGGAAACAGCTTAAATTAAATATGTTCATAATTTACAATTACACGAATTCTTAAGAGTTTAACAAACACAAATACAGGAAAGTTAAACAGTAGAGAAATACAAATAACAAAAAAAAAACTGCAAGTAGCCAAATTTAATCATCTGAGTTGGGTGGTATATGAAGATGGTCAATCTTGTCAGACAGGTCACTCAGTTCTTGATGAAAAAATGAATGTTGTGTATGGATGGTATTTCCCAGATCTTGGAATTTTTGGTCAAAGATAGCAGTTATTGTCTGAGTTCGATTACTGAAAGACTCATTCAATTGTTGGAACTGATCTGTGACAAAGGATTGAATGATGTTAAGTTTGTCCATGATCATTCTATTGGTGATGATGTCTTCAGTATGTGATGGTTCTGCAGCTGTTGCTGCTGCTTCTGGTTCTGGGTCTGGTAAAGCTACAGGTGCTTCAGCTATTGGTGGTTCTGGTTCATCTTCTGGATTGGCAGTGGATGAACTTTGTCCAAGATCACCCTTATGAACATAACTTTGAAGTGATTCACTCCAAACAATTTTCATACTGGGCAGAACAGTTAAATCCAGTAGATTGTCCTTGGTGGTCTTGTATAGCACTTCCCCTGAGAAGTCAACCTTAAAATGATCCATTATTCTGGTGACTTCTCGTGCATATGGTAAGGCTATAGCATCTTTTGAGGCATATAGGACAGAATGAACAAAGTATGCCCAATCTAACTCAGCACCTTCTGTCATAAAAGTCATGACTTGGAGTTCAAACTTTGAGATCTGAGAATAGTTCCCTGCCTTTGGAATCAGTATGTAACATAAGAAATAGTGTAGTAATCTGTTGTCAACAGTCAGATTACGAACACCATATCTTTGTCTTGCATACTCAGAACCAGTTTGTCTCCAATTTCTTTCCATAGTTCCTTTGTCAAAACGGCACAATGAAAGATAAGCATCATACTTAGTTGTATTAACCCATTCACATAAGTGTCCAGGGCACAACTTCTGACCTTCAAAAGGTATTTGCAGAATTTCCCCAATAATTTTAGTGTCTAACTTGATAACTTTTCCCTTAACTTTAGACACCAATTTATTGCCATCCTTTTCTAAGTTACAGAAAAAAAACCCTAACTAGGTTAGGATAAATGGGACCATTATACCCAATAAATTCTTCCAATTTCTGAGCCTTCAGCAATTCAGGAAATTTAAACTTAGAAAAAGAATCAAGAGTACCAATTTTGGGTGTTACCAGCTTTTTATCAGAAAAGTGAGTTCTGAATTTGTCCAGTTCTTCTGGGGAATGAAGCAATCTGGATAGATAAGCCATATTGTCGTTTCTCTGCTTTTTTGAAGGACCCACAGAAGCTACCTTTGTTCTTGGTCCTCTTTTGCGTGCATCCATTTTTTTTAAGAAGATGAAGTTTACGGGTTTGGGGATTTAGGGTTTTGATTTTTGATCTTACAGAATCTTAGATGCAATGGATGATGAGGGGGAATGTTTAGGTATGACAGTATGAAGGTTTTTAGGAAAAGGTTTGGATGAAGATTTTGAGGATCAGGAATCAGAAATTTTGAATTTGTAATCGGCTACCAGATTTTTTTTTGTCTTCGTAACCTAATACTGTTAACAATCCCTTTTATATATAAAAATTTTCGAAAGTGTAGTCGACTACAGACCTTGTGTAGTCGAATACAGATTTTACAGGGAACATGTATTCGACTACAACTGTCTGTATTCGAATACGACAGTAAAGATTTTGATTATGGATAAAAATTTTAACATTTAAACAGACAAAAAATATTTCAAACAGGTAGAAAGACATACATAGGTATCACAGAAACATATATCAAGTAACAGAATGATGAAAAAATTTAGAATTAACAATGATATGACTTACAGATCTTTCAAACCTTTTCAGAGATCACTCTCATTTAGAATGCCTAGTTCCCTTCGTATCTTGTAAAATAATTCTCTGGGCAGTGGCTTTGTGAATATATCTGCCAGTTGATTATGAGTGTCCACGAAGGTAACTTCAACATTTCCATTTAGAACATGATCCCTCAAAAAATGATGACGTATGTAGATATGTTTGGTTCGAGAGTGCATGACTGGATTCTTTGTGATGTTGATGGCACTAGTATTGTCACATTTCAGAGGAATACATCCCAGATCAAGTCCATAGTCACAGAGTTGTTGCTTAAGCCAAAGGATTTGCGCACAGCAACTGCCTGCTACTATGTATTCTGCCTCTGAAGTACTTAATGCCACACATGCTTGTTTCTTACAAGACCATGAGACTAGTGCATTTCCCAAAATGTGACAGGTGCCACTTGTGCTTTTTCGATCCGTCTTACATCCTGCATAGTCAGAGTCAGAATAACCAATGAGATTGCGTATGCTACCTTTTGGATACCATAGGCCAGCATTGGTTGTTCCTTTGAGATATTTCATTATCCTCTTTACTGCTACCAGATGTGATTCCTTTGGATCTGCCTGAAATCTTGCACACAAACAAACACTAAACATAATATCTGGCCTACTGGCCGTTAGATATAATAAAGACCCAATCATACCTCTATACCTGGATATGTCAACTGATTTACCATTTTCATCTCTATCAACATACATACCAGATCCCATGGGAGTTGCACTTTCTTTGCTGCTGTCCATCTTAAATCTTTTTAGTAGTTCTTTACAGTATTTTGACTGATGAATAAAGATGCCATTCTCAAGTTGCTTGATTTGAAGTCCTAGGAAATAATTTAATTTTCCCATCATGGACATTTCAAATTCTCCTTGCATCATTAATGAGAATTCTTCACATATTTCATTGTTGGTTGATCCAAATATGATATCATCCACATAGACTTGAACAAGTAAAGTGTGATCCATTGTTCTTTTAATGAACAAGGTTTTATCAACTTTACCTTTTTCAAATCCATGTTCACATAAGAATTTACTCAATCTATCATACCATGCTCTTGGAGCTTGTTTCAACCCATAAAGTGCCTTCTTTAATTTGAAGACATGTGAAGGATTTTTGAAGTCTTCAAACCCAGGTGGCTGTTTGACGTAGACTTCCTCATTAATATAGCCGTTTAGGAACGCACTCTTGACATCCATTTGAAAAAGTTCAAAACCCATGGAGCAAGCATAAGCAAGTAGTAATCGGATTGCTTTTAATCTTGCTACTGGAGCAAATGTTTCATCAAAATCAATCCCTTCTTCTTGATTGTATCCTTGTGCGACCAATCTTGCCTTGTTTCGGATAACTATTCCATTTTCATCTAATTTGTTCTTAAACACCCATTTGGTACCAATGATGTGTTTATTTCCTAGATTTGGAACAAGTTCCCAAACTTTGTTTCTTTCAAACTGATTTAATTCTTTCAAGAGATGTTCGGCTTTCTTCCTTTATAGAGTTCATATAGAGTTTTCTTCAGCATTGGTCGGATTATGACTCTGTTGGATACATAACAACCTGTACTTACAACATCTGCCCAGAAGTATTTTGGTAGACTTGAATCACTCAGCATTGTTCTTGCAAGTTCCACCAATGATCTATTCTTTCTCTCAACAACTCCATTTTGTTGAGGTGTTCTTGGTGCAGAAAAAATATGGAATATCCCATTTTCTTCACAAAAATCTACAAAAGATGCATTTTGAAATTCTCCTCCATGATCACTTCTAATTGATACAATTTTGGTTGCTTGTTCATTTTGGACTAGTTTGGCATATTTCTGAAAGGCTTTAAAAGCATCATTTTTATTTTCCTAAAATAAGGTCCATGTGAACCTTGAAAAATCATCAACGATAACTAGTCCATATGAATTTCCACCAAGGCTTTTAGTTCTTGATGGTCCAAACAAATCCATGTGTATTAATTGAAGTGGTCTTGAAGTTGATATAATATTTTTGGGTTTAAAGGAAACTTTAGTTTGTTTACCTTTTTGACAAGCGTCACATAATTTATCCTTAATAAATTTCATTTTTGGTAAGCCTACAACAAGTTCATGCTTGACTAACTTGTTTAAATGATCCATATGGATATGTGCAAATCTTTTATGCCATAGCCAAGCATCATTGTTGTCACTTACCATAAGACATTTCATTTTTAAGGATAAATCATCAAGATTAATTGTAAAAATATTTTTGAAACGCTTACCAATAAACTGAGTTTCATTTGTTACCTCGTTTTGGATAATGCAATCATTTTTGTTGAAAGTGATTTTGTAACCTTTGTCACAAAGTTGGCTTATGCTTATGAGATTGTGTTTTAGCCCTTCAACATAGAGTACATCTTCAATTGAAGGAGACGGAGGCATGCCAACTTTTCCAATGCCCAATATCTTTCCTTTAATATTATCTCCATAGACCACATGACCTTTTGACTCAAGAGTTAGTGCTGAAAATTTTGTTCTGTCACCGGTCATATGCCTTGAAAATCCACTATCCAAGTACCACATATTTGATGTCCTTTGTGTGTCTTCCTACAAAACAAAATTTATATTTTGTTAGGTACCCAAAGTGCTTTGGGTCCTTTAAGGTTAGTTCCTTTCTTTACCCACACAAACTGTCCTTGTGGAACACCAATGTTCCTAACATGACAACAATTTGGTGTATGACCATTTAGACCACAATAAAAACACTTTGGACTCTTTTTGGGAAAGTATGGTTTCTTTTGAATAATATTCTTCTCAAAACAAAGATGACTCTTTTGAACAGCCATTTCTTTCTCTTCTTTAGATTGGTTACTTGCTTTTACAAAGATAGTTTTATCAATACTTGGTTTATCAAATTTTGAATAACCAAGTCCTCTTTTGTCATTTGAGTATCTTTGCATGCTAAGTATATTCTCCAATCCAAATTGTCCCTTTTCATACCTTTCTATGACTCTATTCATTTGGACAATTTTAAAGGAAAGCGAATCGCATTTAATGCATGTTGAAATCTGTTTTTGTTTTTCAAAATTTTGTTCCATAGTGTCAATCTTTTTATTTAAAGAAGAAATCTGTTTCTTTTGATTTGACACTAGTTTGTACAGATTTTAACATTCATTAAGTAGTTCTTTAATGGCTTGTTATGCATCATTATTTTCAGCACAAGAATCATCATCATCATAACAAATAATATTACTACTAACCTCTTCTTCATTATCAGAATGATGAGATGCCATCAAGGCAACATTTGCGCATTTGTCACTTTCTGAAGTTGATGAAGAACTTACTTCATTATCTTCCCATGCAATGTACGCCTTTTTGAATTCTTTTCTCTTACTAGAACTCTTCTTGATAATATTTGGACATTCTGCTTTCATATGTCCTGGTTTTCCACACTCAAAGCAAGTAAAATTTTGATTTGCAATAGAAGCATCTTTCTTCTTGAAATTTTTCTTTCTTGTAAACGTTTTATTGCTTTGAAGAACTTTGCCGAATTTCTTGACAAGAAGGGTGATGTTTTTGTCTTCATCTGAGTCTTCTTCATTTACTAATTCCTTTGATTCTATTCTTAATGCTATATTCTTCGTCTTCTTCTCAGAATTTTCATTCTTTTTAAGTCTTTCTAATTCTATTTCGTGTTCCTGTAACTTTCCAAAGAGTGCTGAAAGTGACATCTTTGACAAACTTTTCTTTTCAGAGATTGCTGTCACTTTTGGCTGCCATGCTCTGGTTAATGATCTTAGAACCTTTAGGTTCAATTCATCATTAGTAAAATTCTTTCCTAGTGCTGTTAAGTGGTTGGTTAAGTGGGAAAAACGTTTCTGCATGTCCAGGATTGCTTCTCTTGGTTGCATTCTAAACAATTCGTATTCTTGAGATAAAGTGTTCAGTTTTGAACGTTTTACCTCAATTGTTCCTTCATGGGTTACTTCCAATGTATCCCATATTTCTTTTGCTGTTTTGCAATGGGATATGCGAAAGAATTCATCCATACCCAATGCAGACTGTAACATATTTTTTGCTTTCTTATCAAACAGTACTCTTCTCTTTTCATCATCTGTCCAAGAGGCTTTTATTTTTATCTCCTCTTTATTGTTGATAACTGTTGTTGGAACATATGGACCGTTTTCTATTGCTTCCCATATGTCGTCTCCTTGAGCCTCAAGGTACGCTTGCATACGTATTTTCCAGAAGTCATAATGTTCACCAACAAAGCAGGGTGGTTTGTTACTGCTACCACCATCTCTAAAAACAGGTTGTACGGAAGCCATGGATCTAGGAGCAAATTACCAAAAACCTGCTCTGATGCCAATTGAAAGAACAGAGTTGCACCTAAGAGGGGGGGTGAATTAGGTGTTGGACAATTTTTCTGTTTTAGAGATCAGAAGATTGTTAAAGGAATGTTTTAACTTTGTTTCAAATATTTGCTGTATTTGTAAATGAAAGTAGTAAATGGCAGAAGATAAAAACACACAGAAGATTTATCCTGGTTCCCCTTACAACCAAGGGTACGTCCAGTCCTCTTGCACACCACAAGAGATTTTCCACTTTGTATGAATATGTTACAAGTCTAACCCTAAGACTAAGTTACAGATTCACAAACACTTAACAGAAGATAGTACACCACTATTTCTGTTAACACAACTTGAAGAATCTACACTAAATCCTTCAAGTGATACAATGATTTTGTAATGATGTTCTTGACTAAGAACAAGGTTATAATACTGAGTATTTGATACTTAATCAATCACACTTCCAAGTACAACTGAGAACCTTTCTTAATGATATGAAAATGAAAAGCAAGTACTTGAAAATATGAAAGTTAAGTTTTGAAGTGTTTGATGTTTTAGAAAATTGATTCTAAAAAGTCAGTTGAAAGTTGTTAAAGGAAATCTGAAACGTTTGAAGTATTTATACTTCATAGGTAACACTTCAGATCAATGGCAAAGGTTCCTAAACGTTTTTAATGAACATGTGCAATGTTTCAAAACTGAAAAGTTGCATTGTTTTGAAGTTGTATTCGAATACAGTCTCAGTGCATTCGAATACACCTCTAAAACGTTCTAATTATATTTGAAATTTGAACTATGTAGTCGATTACGAGATCGTGTAGTCGAATACAGATTCAGGATTTTTTTTGCCACTGACTTGAGTTGTATTCGATTACACAAGGTTGTAGTCGAATATAGATGTTTAAAAATAGCTACAGACTTAAGTTGTATTCGATTACACAAGGTTGTAGTCAAATACAGATTCAAGTTTTTGCCACTGACTTGCAATCTGTATTCGACTACGATATTTCGTATTCGAATACATAAATTTAGTTTTAGCTTCTGACTTGGAGTCTGTATTCGACTACGATACCTCGTATTCGAATACAGATTTCCAGTTTTGTAAAAACTTTATTTTCAACATGTTTAAGTCATTAAGTATTTTCATAAAAACATTTTAATGCATATGCTCAGAAGGTTCTCATAATATTGTACTTTTAAACTGTGTTTTGATTTAATATCAAAATACTTTTACCTTAATATAAATGAAAAAATAAGTTGCTTAATAATCCTTCTTCTTTTTGATCAAGGATCTTTTTGTCTTCATAAAAAATGTAAGTCTTTAAATTTCAGCAATCACTCAACAGATCAGCACCAGTGCAGTCGCTCAATAGACCAGCACTCGTGCAGTCGCTCAATAGACCAACACGTTTGACATATACCAAGGTACAATCGCTCAACAGATCAGTACCAGTGTAGTCGCTCAACAGACCAGCACTCGTGCAATCGCTCAACAGATCAGCACATTTTTGCGCACTTCAGGGTACAGTCGCTCAACATACCAGTACCAGTGCAGTCGCTCAACAGACCAGCACTCGTGCAATCGCTGAACAGATCAGCACGTTTACGCATTACTCTGTGGCCCATCGCGGGTACCACCTGACTATGCAATGCATGAATATGCAGTGTTTTCTCTTCACTGAAAACAGTATGCAACATCAGTAAAATTCATGCCTTTCCATAATTTCTCAAAACATCTCAACACAACGAATTTCATTATCATCACATCATAAATCAAACAATCAAACATCTCATCATTTCCACTTCACATCATTTTAAAACTCCATTCTTATTCATCAAAAGTCTTCCCTCTGTTTTCCCCAAGTCTTAAAATTCATAAAACACTGTTTAAAACTGAGATTTCTGGAAAACACGAATCTGTATTCGAATACAGCTTCATTGTAGTCGAATACAGATGCCAAAAACAGGGCAGAATCAACACTCTGTATTCGAATACAACCTCCTTGTATTCGAATATAGAGGCTGTCACAGTGCAAAAATCAGTATTTTCACAACATCAGTAGAAGTCTCAAAAGCTTCATCATTACCACTTCAAATTATCACAAAACTCCATTTTAATTTGTCACAAACCTTCCCAAATACTCCCCAACACTTAAAGTTTATAAAACAATGTTGAAAACTTTGATTTTTTGGAAAAACACGAATCTGTATTCGAATACAGATCCTTGTATTCGAATACAGAAGCTGAAAACTGCAATTTCAACACTCTGTATTCGAATACAGCATACTTGTATTCGAATACAGAGGAAAAAAACAGTGTAAACTCAGCATTTTCTCCAACATCATTAAAGGTTTCCAGAACCTCATTATCTCCTCTTCAAAACTATTTCAAAAACTCAATTTTAATCATTTCAAACCTTCTCAATGTTCCCCAACACTTTAAAGTTCACATGACAGTGTTTAAAACTTGATTTTCTGGAAAACACGAATCTGTATTCGAATACAGCTTCCTTGTATTCGAATACAAAAGCTAAAACTTGAGTTTCTAGAAAAACCCGAATTTGTATTCGAATACAACTCCCTTGTATTCGAATACAGAAGCTAAAATAGTGAAAATCAGCATTCTGTATTCGAATACGAGGTTGTCGTATTCGAATACAGATGCGAAAATAGTGGCAAAAATTGTAGTTCTGTATTCGAATACGACAGGGTCGTAGCCGAATACAGAGGCTAAGTCAGAAGCAAAATCCTTCATCTGTATTCGAATACAGAGGCCCGTATTCGAATACAAGTTTGAAAACTTGAGTAAAACAGAAGCTTGGCAGGCTGTATTCGAATACACTCATGTTGTATTCGAATACACCTTCGAATTCAGTGAAATTTTTCCTGAGACTTCAATACATTTTCAAACTGTTTCCTTTGAAGAACCAACAAAACACCAAAACAGATTTAGCATTCTTTTGAACCACAAAACTCAGGCATTTTTAATCAATAACAACTTTTCCAGAAAAACATTTTCATCATTTAAAATCCCTTTTCTTTTGAAAACATCAGCAACGCCAGAATCACCCAAAACAGATTGTCAATCACAACAAAACAGAACAACATTTTCTAGTATTCTCACACCACCATAATAACATGCAAAGCACTTCCAGCTTTCTCACACAAACAGAACAACATTAATACATTCAGCCAAACAGTAAGCATCACATACACCAAAACACCAACATAGTGCATTTTCGCATTTTATAACAACCAGCACAACAGTTTTATAAATATGCATTTTGATCATCTTCAGAACAACATGCAAGACATTTTTCAGCTTTCCCACACACAAACAAAACAACATTAATGCATTCAACCAAACAGAAACCATCACAGAATCAATACACATCAACAGAATGCATTTTCTTCATTTTTTTCAAAATTTCAGTGTAAAAAAGTTTTTCTTCAAACAATAATGAAACATCAGTATTGTCATGACAGTTATGCATTTACAGCCCTAATGCAGCTAGAAAGTGGAAGGTGCCCTTACCCTTGTTGCGTTTCTGCTACTATTCACGTTTCTGCGTCAAAATTCGACAAAACTCCCGCTTGCGTTTGCTGCCACGAAAATGGGTTTTCTAGCTCTGTAATGATGAGGAGAACAACTTTTGTTTTGGGGGTTTTCTGGTTTGGTGCTTGGATTTCCAAGTAATACCACTTTTGAGGAACTCCTTTTTTTTTTGTTCGTAAAACATAAATCAGAATGGGAGAAGGGGGAAGGTGAGCACTGTTACATGCAGTAAGGGAGGAGAAATGGTTTTCTGACTTTGCCCTTCCTTCTCACTCCTATATATAGGCTTGTGTGGGTGCCACCTCACCCAACATTTGTCTGATCCTCAGCACTTAACCAATCTCGTCGCAATTAGCAGATAATCCCTTAATTAACTTCCCGATAATTTAATTACTCGTAATTAAATTAATTTACTCTTCATCCAATAATCTTAATTCATCTTCCAAAAATAAATATTTATATATATATATATTCACTCAAAACATATATTAAATATTTTACAATATCCCCAAAATACACTTAATTAAATCCCTAATTTAATTTTAAATTTAAGGGTCTTACAAAGGAAGTCCAACTCAAAACATCAGTGTGATGTTTTACAGCATTCCCATCTACGATCAGATTGTCAAAGACAACAATTCTTCCTACTCCAATAGGGCGTTGAGCCCATTTTTCTTTGTAAATTTTGGATATATTGGAGGGAATCAGAGGGATATTTTTAGATTTATGGAGATGAGAATGTTGAGGGGCAGGTGGAGATAATTCCAGAGATGAGGAACATTCTTGATTTTGCGGAGGAGAACGTTCTAATATTGGAGAATGTTCTGGATTTGGTTTTTCAACAGGAGGAGAACATTTTGGAGCCCTTGTTTTCTTCTTATGAGGGTTTCTTAATTTTTTTCTTTGCTAGGAATTGTGAAAGGGTGATGGTTGATTTTTCTTTCATGGTTTTAGGGGAAGTTTGAGATGGTTGTGAAGAGGAAAATATTTCATCCATGGTTTTTCTCTTCTAGTTTGGAGGAGTTGTTAGTGATGGTTCAGAGGAGATGGTTTGCTTTGATGGTTGTATAGGGGGCGTTTATGGAGTTTGATGAGAAGATTTTGATGGTGAAGGAATGAGGCAAGGAGGAGCATCGTTATGTGAATCATCTTTATCAGAGATTATCAACATAGGAGAGTCAGTTTGTCTGGGTTTAGATGTTCCTATTCCGGCAAAAATGCACAATGATCGTCTTTGGGCTTTGGTAGGTTTTGGTGCTGGTTTTCTCAAGTGTGGAGGAACTTGAGAGAGGTTTGTGTTGGAACCAAGTTGGTTCTAAGTACTTAGGATTTTAATGTTTATAAAAGCATTCCATGTAATCTTATTTTGTACTTAGAATTATTATATAAAATGTCACCAGAAGATGACGTCACCAGAGGCAGAAGATAACACCACCAGAAGATACATCCAGAGGAAGCAACCAGAGGATAGAAATGTCACCAGAAGGTTAGGCCAGATAATGCATCCAGAAGGTACCAGAGGATGCATCCTGAAGGCACCAGAGGATACACCTCCAGAGGATATCATCAAAGGTTAAATAACATCATTAGATGATATCTTTCCTGGCCCAGATCAGAAGGAAGTAGAGTCCAGAAGGAGACCTGGTCCAGACCAGAAGGAAGCTTGTCAGAGGGAGACTTATTCCATACTAGAGGGTAGGGGTGGGAATAGGCAAGGCCAGGCCAGGCTTTGAAAGGCCTGAGCCTGGCCTACGATTAATTTTTTAGGCCTAAGCCTGGTCTACGGCCTATCATAGGCTTTTTTTTCGGTCTGGCCTGAAAGCCTATTTAAAAGTCTTATTCACATTAAAATATTTAAATGTTATATTTTACATTTTTTTAAATGGGCTAAATGAGAAATTTTTATATAAGGAAAACTAATAAAATTATAATCAAATCTAATATAATAAAATAATATTAAAATAGCCTAATTGATAGGCTTTAAAATAGGAAACAATAATATTAATAAATAATAACATATATATATATACATATACTTTAAAATAGGAAACTATAATATTAATAAATAATAATAAAAAATAACATTAATAAATAATATATATATATATATATATAGGCCGGCCTGTCAGGCCTAATAGGCTTTTATATAAGCCTGAACCTGACCTATTTAAAAAAATAGGCTTTAAAAATAGCCTGAACCTGGCCTTCTTATTAAACAGGCCAGGCCATGCCAGGCCATAAGTAGGCCATGTCATAGGCCCCTGTCGGACGACCTAGCCTATTCCCATCCCTACTAGAGGGAATCACAAGTCAGACTTGGTCCAGACTTTATTCTGACCAGAAGATAGCTTGGCAGTGATTATAAAGTTCAGTCCAGACCAGAAGAAATGATTGTCCAGATTTAATTTAGATTCAATCCAGACCAGAAGACAGCATGTCCAGATCAGAGGATAAGTGTCCAGATCAAAAGGTAAAATTCATGTCCAGATTAAACACATGGCAGGAGACAAATCTATGTTTCTGGATCAGACCATGAAAAATGGAGGCAAAATTTCCTTTGGAGGAAACCAGAAAAGTCAGATTATTGGTACAAGAACAGTTGCTAATAAATCTTCTTCCCTTTCTATTAAAAATGTTCTGTTAGTAAAAGGTCTGAAGCATAATCTTTTGAGCATAAGTCAACTAAGTGATTGCAAATATGATGTCATCTTTAACCAGAAATCATGCAAAGCTATTAGTCAACTTGATAAATCTGTTTTGTTTACTGGCATTGGGAAAGATAATGTTTATAAGATTGATTTGTTTAGTCTTGCTAAGCAACATGTTAAATGATTATTATCTATACGTGAGAAGGATCTGATTTGGCACAAGAGGCTAGGGCATGCAAACCCTAGACTTATATCTGAGTTGAGCAAACTCCAGTTGGTAAGAGGGCTTCCCAAGGTAAGTTCCAAAACTAAGATTCTGTGTGAAGCATGTCAAAGAGGTAAACAAACTAAAAGCTCTTTTAAAACTAAAAAATGTGTTTCTACCTCTCAACCACTTGAACTGCTTCACTTAGATCTGTTTAGTCCTTTTCAAAAAGTATCACTTAGTGGTAAGAAATATGGATCTGTGATTGTTGATGATTACTCTGTTGGAACCAAGTTGGTTCTTGCAATTAAAGTTTTGATGTTAACAAATGTATTTTATGAAAATAACATATTTGACTTAAAAGAAGAATGAAAAATGTAACCAGAAGAATAGATCAGAGGATGACGTTACCAGAAGCAAAAATCAGAGGATGTCACCAGAAGATGACGTCACCAGAAGCAGAAATTAGAGGATGATGTCACCAGAGGATGTCACCAGAAGATGACGTCAACAGAAGCAGAAATCAAAGGATGATGTCTCCAGAGGATATCATCAGAGGAATCTGTCAGAGAAATATGCTCAAAACAGAATCTGAGAAAAATGCTTAAAACAGAATTGGAGCAAAAGACTCGAGAAACAGAATCTAGCTTAAAATATGCTCAAAACAGAATATGAGAAAAATGCTCAAAACAGAATTGGAGCAAAATACTGGAGAAACAGAATCTAGCTAAAAGCATGCTCAAAACAGAAGCGGAGCAAAATGCTCAAAACAGATTAATTGAAATACACTCCAGAAGTAAAGCATCAGTGAGCAAAAGACTCAAAACAGAATCTGAGCAAACTACTCTAGAATATTCTCAAAACAGATTAATCAAAATACACTCCAGAAGTAAAGCATCAGCGAAGTCCTAAAGTTCAACTATAAATAGAGACTTAATGTTGAAGATTAGAGTATTGAAAACCATGAGAACTCAAGCTTAAATTCAACATTATCTGAGAGTTCAAAATAGAGAAACACAAATGTGCAAGAGCAATATTTTCTAAGTGTTTTCGAGAGAGAAATTCAGTGCAATAATCAGCTTTTCAGAAGCAACAAAAGAGTGCAATAATAAGTGCATCAATTAGCTTTCCAGAAGCAACAAAAGAGTGCAAGAATCAGTGCAGCAAATAGCTTTCCATAAGCAACGTTGCAAAGTTCCAAACCTTTATTATATAACCCGATAATGGTGTAGATTCCTTCTTCAATCTGGGGTTGTCCAATTGGTAGGAGAAGACTTGACTTGTAGAGTCAAGGTGTTGTTATCGTTCCTCAAAAGTCTGGGGATGTCAGGTTGTTTGAGAAGACTTGGCTGGTTTAGTCAAGGTGTTGTTGTTCCTCAAAAGTCTGGGGTTGTCAGGCTTTTTGAGAAGACTTGGCTGGTATAGTCAAGGTGTTGTTGTTCCTCAAAAGTCTGGGGTTGTCAGGCTGTTTGGGAAGACTGTCTTGTAGGGTCAGTGGTGTTGTAATTCAAATGAGTTTGAATTAGTGAAAAGGCCTTCTAGAGGAAGGGACTGGACGTAGCCTAGTTAACGGTGAACCAATATAAATTGTTGTGTTATTAAGTTATTATTATCCGCTACTGAATCTGATTAGTTATCTATCAAATAATTCACATTAACATTCAACAAAACAACAAAAGTAATCAAATTTGACAAACACAATTCAACCCCCCTTCTCGTGCTTGCACCTTCACACTCAAGGTGGACTTGGGTAAAAATTTTAAAGAACAAAGATGAATCTCACAAAGTGATTATTTCTTTTTGTAAGCAAGTAATGAATGAACAGGGTGTCAAGATCATAACCATCAGAAGTGATCATGGAGGTGAATTTGAGAACAAATAATTTGAAGAATTCTATGATGAGAATGGCATCTCTCACAACTTCTCATCCCCCAGAACACCACAACATAATGGGCTGGTGGAAAGAAAGAATAGATCACTACAGGAGATGGCCAGAACCATGCTGAATGATATGAAGCTTGCCACCTACCTTTGGGCAGAAGCTGTCAACACAGCTTGCTACATTCAAAATAGTGTGTACATCAGGTCAATCTTAAATAAAACTCCATTTGAACTGTGGAAAGGTAAGAAACCTAACATTTCCTATTTCAAGCAATTTGGCTGTACTTGTTTTATGTTGAACACTAAAGATAATCTAGCTAAGTTTAACTCTAAATCTCAAAAGTGTACCTTTATTGGTTACTCTGAGAGATCAAAAGCTTATAGAGTGTTTAACAAGGAAACTAACACTGTGGAAGAATCAATCCACATTAAGTTTGATGATAAATAGCTTGACTCTGAAAAGTCAAAACAAGATGAGGAAATTGCAGGTGAACAAGAGGCACAGGAACCAAAAGATGGACCAGCAGCAGAACCTGAGAAAGATAAAGATTGAAGCAAGGAAGAAAAACATGCTGACTCTGAAGACAAGTCAGAGGGAAAGAATGGATGGAAGTACAAGTCTTCACATCAAGAAACTCTCATTATTGGCAGTGCAGCAGAGCCATTGAAGACTAGATCATCAAGTAGAGAAACCAGTCTGTTTGGTTTACTCTCAACAATTGAACCAAGCAATGTTGATGAAGCTTTGGTAGAGGAAGGTTGGATACTTGCAATGCAAGAAGAGCTGAATGAATTCCAAAGGAATGATGTTTGGGATCTGGTATCTAGACCAAACAAAAACATTATTGGAACCAAATGGGTGTTTAAGAATAAACTCAATGAAAAAGGTGAAGTGGTAAGGAACAAAGCCAAACTTGTAGCTCAAGGATACAATCAACAGGAAGATATAGATTACACTGAGACTTTTGCTCCAGTGGCCAGGTTAGAAGCAATTAGAATTCTCTTATCATTTGCTGCTAATCATGATATAATTTTGTATCGAATGAATGTTAAAAGTGCATTCTTAAATGGCTATATAAGTGAGGAAGTCTATGTCAAACAGCCATCTGGATTTGAAAATTCTGATTTTCCAAACCATGTTTTTAAACTTAAAAAATCTTTATATGGTTTAAAACAGGCACCAAGGGCATGGTATGAAAGACTTAGTAACTTTTTGCTTAAGAATGAATTTGATAGAGGCCAGATTGATAATACTCTATTTAGGAAATCCATTAAAAATGATATTTTGATTATTCAAGTTTATGTTGATGATATCATCATTGGATCCACTAATGGCATTTTGTG
Organism: Cicer cuneatum; assembly: GCA_037974295.1. Lineage (NCBI taxonomy): Eukaryota > Viridiplantae > Streptophyta > Magnoliopsida > Fabales > Fabaceae > Cicer > Cicer cuneatum. The sequence goes on along the minus strand of JBBPBO010000001.1, from coordinate 68,279,250 downwards.
CAAGGAGTTTTCTGACCTAATGCAGAAAGAGTTCCAAATGAGCATGATGGGAGAACTTAAGTTCATCTTGGGAATTCAGATTCACCAAGGTAAATCAGGTATACCCATTCACCAATCTAAATACACTAAAGAACTTCTCAAAAAGTTCAAGATGAGTGACTCTAAGCCTATGGCCACCCCCATGCACCCACCCTGCTCACTTGAGAAAGATGAAACCAGCCAAAAGGTAGACCAGAAAACATAAAGAGGTATGATTGGATCCCTTCTTTACCTAACTGCTTCTAGACCTGGCATTTTGTTTAGTGTTTGTGTTTGAAATAAAACCTAACCAAGAACCCTATCTTACACTCTAGAGCCAAACACATTGAAATAAAACACCATTTCATTAGGGACCATGTTCAAAAAGGGACTTTAAGTATCCAGTTTGTGGACACTGATCATCAATGGGCTGATATCTTCACCAAAGCATTACCTGAAGATAGGTTCGAGTTCATCAAGAAGCATCTCAACATTATCTCCATATCTAACTAGCTCAAGTAGTCATCTTAGGAGTTTTTAATTTTCTTGTAATTTTACTTTATGTCTTTTATTTTCTTGTTTTTACTTTATGTACTTTGTAAAAAGAAAAACAAAAATAGTAGGACCTCTTTTTGGCTGATGACAAAAAGGGGGAGAGAGAGAGAAAAAGGAGAAATAAGTAGAAAATGAGAGATAAAAAGAAAGGAGGAGTAAAAAAGAAAGAGATGAAAAGAGAAGAAGTTGAAAAGGAGAGCAAACAGGTAGAGAGAAAAATAAAGAGAGAAAAAGAAATAGTGAAGACAGAAGGAGTTGAAAAGGAGAGGCAATGCGAAGAGAGAAAAAGAAAGAGAGAATAAAGAAGGAGTTGAAAAGGAGAGGAGAAAAGAAAGAGTGATTTAAGAAGGAGTTGAAAAGGAGAAGAAAAAGTCATTATTAGACTTAGAGGGAGAGATTGGTCTGAGGGGGAGTATTTCAAGTACTTCGAATTTTTTCAAAGTCTTTTTAAATAAGTTATAAGCTAACAAAATAAGTTAAGGTTTTGTCATCATCAAAAAGGGGGAGATTGTTGAAACCAAGTTGGTTCTAAGTAATTAGGATTTTGATGTTTACAAAAGCACTCCATGTAATCTTATTTTGTACTTAGAATTATTATATAAAATGTCACCAGAAGATGACGTGACCAGAGGCAGAAGATGACACCACCAGAAGATACATCCAGAGGAAGCAACCATAGGATAGAAATGTCACAAGAAGGTTAGGCCATATAATGCATCCAGAAGGTACCAGAGTATGCATCTTGAAGGCACCAGAGGATACACCTCCAGAGGATATCATCAAAGGTTAAATACACATCATTAGAGGATATCTTTCCTGGCCCATATCAGAAGGAAGTAGAGTTCAGAAAGAGACCTGGTCCAGACCAGAAGGAAGCTTGTCAGAGGGAGACTTATTCCAGACCAGAAGGAATCACAAGTCAGACTTGGTCTAGACTTTATTCTGACCAGAAGATAGCTTGGCAGTGATTATAAAGTTCAGTCCAGACTAGAAGAAATGATTGTCTAGATTTAATTCAGATTCAATCCAGACCAGAAGATAGCATGTCCAGATCAGAGGATAAGTGTCTAGATCAAAAGGTAAAATTCATGTCCAGATTAAATGATAAATTTTAGAGGATAAATGTAAAATGGTCCAGACTTAAGTATCATGGCCCAGTGTTGGCCGAGATCAGAGGATCACAGAAGTGGCGCAGGTCAGATTACACAAGTCCAGAGTTGGTCGAGATCAGAAGATCATACGGTCCAGATTTAATCATGATGATAATCAGTGGAGACTTGATTAAATTCTAATAAGACTTGATTAAATTTTAATAGAAATTTGATCAAAGTATTAAGAGGATTTGTTACAAAAATAAATTGAAGTCTTGTGGAAATTCAGAAGCTATTGGCGGGAAGAAAGATTTGATCCAGAATTAATCAAGAACAAGATTGGCCAAAGTTATTTTCGAATGCATATCTCGAGCTAAAAATATATGTTTTTTATTTAAGTGAAACCCGATTGGCCAAGTTATTTTTGCAAGAGAATCTAGACAAGATACAACTCGAATTTAATCATGGAAAAGACCCTAATCTTCATCTATAAAAGGAGGCTCAAGGCAGAAGACTCAGCATAAAAAAAACTTGAGAGTCATACACTTCCAAAAGCAAAATACTTGAGTTTTCAGTGAGGTCAATTGTGAGTATTCGCTTTCCAGAAGCAAGTACTCTAAGTTTTTCTTTCCCTTGTGTTAGGTCTAAGTTATTGAAGTAGAGTCTACTATATGAGGGAGTCAGAAGGAGTAGCAGATTACTTAGCAATTAGATTCAAGGTTCTTTTCCTCAAAGGTCTAGGATTGTTAGACTTTTTGAGAAGACTGACTTGGAGGGTCAGTGGTGAAGGTGCAAACACGAGAAGGGGGGTTGAATTGTGTTTGTCAAACTTGAATACTTTTTCTGTTTTGTTTAATGTTAATGTGAATTATTCGATAGATAACTAATCAGATTCAGCAGCGAATAATAATAACATAATAACACAGCAATTTATACTGGTTCACCGTTAACTAGGCTATGTCCAATCCCTTCCTCCAAAAGGCCTTTTCACTAATTCAAACTCCTTTGAATTACAACACCACTGACCCTACAAGCTGTAAGAAGAGAGTTGCACCTAAGAGGGGGGGTGAATTAGGTGTTGGACAATTTTTCTGTTTTTAGAGTTTTGGAGTTTGTTTAAGTGACTGTTTTAAGTTTGGTTAATCTTGCTGTAATTGTAAATGAAAGTTGTAAATGACAGAAGGTAAAAACACACAGAATTTTATCCTGGTTCCCCTTACAACCAAGGGTACATCCAGTCCTCTTGCACACCACAAGAGATTTTCCACTTTGTTCGAATATGTTACAAGTCTAACCCTAAGACTTAAGTTACAGATTCTTTAACACTTAACAAAAGAAATACACCACTATCTCTGTTAACAAAACCTGAAGAATCTACACTAAATTCTTCAAGTGATACAATGATTTTGTAATGATGTTCTTGACTAAGAACAAGATTATAACACTAAGTATTTGATACTTAATCAATCACACTTCCAAGTACAACTGAGAACCTTTCTTAATGATATGAAAATGAAAAGCATGTACTTGAAAATATGAAAATTAAGTTTTGAAGTGTTTGAAGTTTCAGAAAATTGATTCTAAAAGGTAAGTCGAAAGTTCTAAGTTAAAACTGAAACTTTGAAGTATTTATACTTCATAGGAAATACTTCAGATCAATGGCAATGGTTCCCAAACGTTTTGATGAACTTCTGCAATGTTTCAAAACTGAAAAGTTGCATTGTTTCGAAGTTGTATTCGAATACAGTCTCAGTGTATTCGAATACACTTCTATAACGTTATGTTTGTATTTAAAATTTGAACTTCGTATTCGAATACAATACCTTGTAGTCGAATACAAGTATGAGATTTTTGCCACTGACTTGAGTTGTATTCGAATACACAAAGTTGTAGTCGAATACAAATGTTTAATTTTAGCTACTGACTTGCAATCTGTATTCGGCTACGAGACTATCGGGTTATATAATAAAGGTTTGGAACTTTGCAACGTTGCTTCTGGAAAGCTGTTTGCTGCACTGATTTTTGCACTCCTTTGTTGCTTCTGAAAAGCTGATTGTTGCACTGTATTTCTCTCTCGAAAACACTTAGAAAATATTGCTCTTGCACATTTGTGTTTTTCTATTTTGAACTCTCAAATAACATTGAATTTAAGCTCAAGTTCTTGTGTTTTTCGATGCTCTAATCTTCAGCATTAAGTCTCTATTTATAGTTGAACTTTAGGACTTCACTAATGCTTTACTTCTGGAGTGTATTTCGATTAATCTGTTTTGAGAATATTCTAGAGTAGTTTGCTCAGATTCTGTTTTGAGTCTTTTGCTCACTGATTCTTTATTTCTGGAGTGTATTTCAATTAATCTGTTTTGAGCATTTTGCTCTGCTTCTATTTTGAGCATACTTTTAGCTAGATTTTGTTTCTCGAGTCTTTTGCTCCAATTCTGTTTTGAGCATTTTTCTCATATTCTGTTTTGAGCATATTTTTAGCTAGATTCTGTTTCTCGAGTCTTTTGCTCCAATTCTGTTTTAAGCATTTTTCTCAGATTCTGTTTTGAGCATTTTTCTCAGATTCTGTTTTGAGCATATTTCTCATATTCTGTTTTGAGCATTTTTCTCAGATTCTGTTTTGAGCATTTTTCTTAGATTTTGTTTTGAGCATATTACTTTGACAAATTCCTCTGATGATATCCTCTAGAGACATCATCCTCTGATTTCTGCTTCTATTGACGTCATCTTTTGGTGACATCCTCTGGTGACTTCATCCTCTGATTTCTACTTTTGGTAACGTCATCCTCTAATTTATTCTTCTAGTGACATTTTTCATTCTTCTTCTAAGTCAAATATGTTATTTTCATAAAATACATTTGTTAACATCAAAACTTTAATTGCAAGAACCAACTTGGTTCCAACAAGTGGTACTTTGTAATTCAAGGTTTTTGAATTAGTGAAATCCTTCAAAGTGAAGGGACTGGACGTAGCCTAGTTAACGGTTAACCAGTATAAAATTCTGAGTTTTTATTTACTTTATATCCGCTGCTAACTCTGTTTTAACAGGTTTTGTTTTAAAACTAAAAAGTATTCAAGTTAGTCAAACACAATTCAACCCCCCTTCTCGTGTTTGCACCTTCAGTTTGGTGGTGGTTGAGAGTAGAGTGGAGGGAGAACAATAGCGAGGGGTCTGAGAGGGAGAGGAATAGGGCTTGATGAAGGTGCAAACACGAGAAGGGGGGTTGAATTGTGTTGTACTACTTGAATTCTTTTTCTGTTTTTGATGATTATTTAAAATCTGATATATAAACAAGCAGAGTTAGCATCGGATAAAGTAAAATAATCAACACAAAGATTTATCCTGGTTCACCATTAACTAGGCTACATCCAGTCCCTTCACCTCGAAGGATTTTTCCACTAATTCAAAACCTTTGAATTACAACAACACTACTGACCCTCCAAGTCAGTCTTCCCAAACAATCTAACAATCCTAGACTTTTGAGGAACACAGCACCTTGACTTCACAAGTCAAGTCTTCTCCTACCAATCTGACAACCCCAGATTGCATAAGGGATTTCAACACCTTGAATCTAATTGCTAAGTCACCTGCTACTTTTTCTGACTCTTCAGATTGTAGACTCTACTTCAACAATATAGATTTGACACAAGGGAACAAAAAACAAGAGTACTTGCTTCTGGAAAGCTGATACTCACAATTAACCTCACTGAAAACTCGAGTGTTTGCCTCTGGAAGTTTATGACTCTTTTACTGATTTTCGATGCAAAGTCTTTTGCCTTGAGCCTCCTTTTATAGATGAAAACTAGGATTTCGTTCATGATCAAATTCGAGCTGTATCTGTCCAGATTCGCTTGCAAAAATAAATTGGCCAATCGGGTTTCACTTAAATAAAAATCGTATCTTTTTAGCTTTAGATTGCATTTGAAAATTCTGTTGACCAATCTGGTTTCTTTTAATTTCAGACCATATCTTTTTAAGCTTCAGATTGCAGTCGAATTTCTTCAAGTCTTCAATAATTTTTGAATCAAATCCCCTTAATACTTTGATCAAATTTCTATCAAAATTTAATCAAGTCTTCACTGATTTTCATCATGATTAAAATCTGGACTGTCTGATCTTTTGATCTCGACCAACTCTGGACTTATGTAATCTGATCTGTCCCAATTCTGTGATCCTCTGATCTCGGCCAACACTGGACCATATGATCTGATCTTCTGATCTCGGCCAACACTGGACCATATGATCTGATCTTCTGATCTCGACCAACATTGGGCCATATGATCTGATCTTCTGATCTCGGCGAACACTGGGCCCTGATAATTAAATCTGGACCATTGATCTGAACATTTTCCCTCTGATCTGAACCAAGTCTAGATTGAGTCTGGATTGAATTTGAGTTAAATCTGGACTTATGATATTTTAATCTGGACCATTGATCTTTTAATCTGGACATTATCTTCTGATCTGGATCAGGTCTAGATTAAATCTGGACAATCATTTCTTCTGATCTGGACTGAGTTTTATGTTCTGGACCATGCTATCTTTTGGTCTAGACCAAGCCATTTGTTCTGGACCAGTTATCTTCTACTCTGGACCAAGTCTGGATTAAGTCTGGACTTATTCTTATAATCACTACCAAGCTATCTTCTGGTCAGGATTAAGTCTGGACCAAGTCTGACTTATGATTCATTCTAGTCTGGACCATGTCTCGCTCTGACAAGCTTTCTACTGGTATAGACCAAGTCTCTTTCTGGACTCTGCTTCCTTCTGGACTCTACTTCCTTCTGATCTAGGCCAAGAAAGATATCCTCTGATGGTGTTATTTGACCTCTGATGACATCCTCTGGAGGTGTATCCTCTGGTGTCCTCTGGATGCATCCTCTGGTACCCTCTGGATGCATTCACTGGCTGAACCTTCTGGTGACATTTCTATCTTCTGGTTGCTTCCTCTGGATGTATCTTCTGGTGGTGTCATCCTCTGATTTTGCACAGCTTCTGATTTGTTCTTCTAAGTCAAAATACTATTTACATAAAATACTTTTGTTAACATCAAAATTCTATGTATAGAACCAACTTGGTTCCAACACTTGATTCTCTAGAGGATGAGGACGAAGAGTCTGAAGATGAAAATGGCATTTTGGAGGTGAAGGTCTAGGTGGTGGTGATGGCGAACAATTGTGAAATGGAGAGGAAGAAGACAGTGATGGAGATTCAGGGTAAGCATTCTTGCGTGCACACGATTTTGTTCTGGCCATTGAATTTTTGGAAATTTTGGTTTCATAGAGCAAGAGAGATTTTGAGGGATGAAGAAGTAGGGAAAAACAAAGAGTGGTTTTTAGAAGATGAAAGATTTCAGAAGATATAAAAGATGAAGGGTTCACTTGGGTTAATGCAACAGCTATTTTGATATTTGAAGAAATGTAATGATGAAATGATCCTAGGGAATGAGGATGAAAGGATGCAAAGCATCACTTGACAGCATGTCAGTGCGTCTTTTGGTGGCAGGGGACAAGAGCATTAAATGCCAAGACTTTTCTTTTTCCTTTTGCCTGCGCAGAGAGGAAGTGATGATGCAGAGGAGAAAATTGGTTGAAAAACGGAGAAAGATGTCTGGAAAAATGGAGATTGATAAACGTTCTCCATTTTTTGCAGAAGCAGAATTTAATGAGAATTCTTTGGATTTGTCACGATTTTCAGTCTTTCCTTAATTGAATTAAAATTATCCTCAACTAGAGGCTTTGTAAAGATATCACCTAGCTGATTTTGAGTACCAACAAAGATTAATTCAATGTCTTTCTTGTTAACATGATCACAAATAAAATGGTGTTTTATTTCAATATGTTTTGATCTTGAGTGTTGAATAGGATTTTTAGATAAATTGATTGCACTCGTCTTATCACAATAAATTGGAATACTTGAGTAACTTACAGAGAAGTCTTAAAGTTGATTTTTAATCCAAAGCACTTGTGAGCAACAGTTTGATGCTGAAACATATTCAACTTCGATGGTTGATAAGGCTATTGTGTTTTGTTTCCTGCAAGACCAGCTTATTAATGCTTCACCCAAGAACTGACATGCTCCACTTGTGCTTTTGCATTCAATTTTATCTCCAGCGTAATCGGCGTCGCAATAAGCTACAAGATCAAAATATGAACCTTTTCTATACCAAAGGCCAAGATCGGTAGTACCAACAAGATATCTAAAAAAGCATTTTACGGCTTTTAAATGTGATTCTTTAGGTGCAGATTGAAATCTAGCACATAATCCTATTGCGAATATAATATCAAGCCTACTAGTAGTTAGATATAATAAAGAACCAATCATGCCTCTATATTCCTTCTCAGAAACATATTTTCCATTTTCATCTTTGTACAATGAAGAAGATGGATGCATGGGAGTAGTCGTGATTTTGGCTTCATTCATTTTATATTTTGTTAAAAGATCTTTTGTATACTTTTCTTGACAAATAAAAATGCCATCTTCATGTTATTTGATTTGTAAACCAAGAAAGTATCTTAACTCTCCCATCATGCTCATTTCAAATTCACTTTGCATGAGTTTTAAAAAAGCATCACACGTTTTCTCATTTGTTCAACCAAAGATAATATCATCAACATACACTTGAACTATGAGTAAATCATTTTTATCATTTTTCTTTAAAAGTGTAGAGTCAATTTTTCCTCTAGAAAATCCATTTTTGATTAAGAAGGAACTCAATATTTCATACCAAGCTCTTGGTTCTTGTTTTAAACCATCAAGAGCTTTGGTAAGTTTAAAAACATGGTTTGGTTTTGATTGATCTTCAAAACCAGGAGGTTGTCGCACATATACTTGTTCATTTAAGAAACCATTTAAAAAAGCACTTGTAACATCTATTTGCAATAATTTAACAAGCTTATGAGATGCATATGCAAGATGTATACGAATAGCTTCTAACCATGCAACAGAGGCAAACGTTTTGTCGTAATCTATACCTTCCTGTTGATTGTAACCTTGAGCAACCAACATTGCTTTGTTACAAACAACCTTACCTTCTTCATCAAGTTTGTTTCTGAATACCCATCTTGTACTAATGATTGTTTGGTCTTGTGGATCAGGGACCAAAGTCCATACCTCATTTTTCTCAAACTGAAGCAGTTCTTCCTTCATGGCTTCTATCCTAAATTGATCTATTATTGCTTCTTTGATTGATTTGTGTTCAATTTGAGATATCATTGCCATGTTGCTTTCATCATTCTTGAATGATTTTCTTGTTCGAATTCCATCAATTGCATCTCCAATGATTTGTATTTGAGGATGACCTTCAATTGTTCTCCAGCTTTTTGGTGGAGAATGAAACGAATATTTTTTATCAATCTCTATTTCCTGCACATCATTCTGTTGCTACAAACCAGTTTGGATTTCCTCATCCTCATCTTTTTTACTTAGATCCAAATCATCAAACTCATCAAATAATACGTGCATATTGATTTCTACAACTTTAGTTCTTAGATTAAACACTCGATATCCTTTAGAGTCAGTTGCATACCCGAAAAATATTCTTTTGTCTGTCTCTGCATCAAAGTTTCCAAGAACATCTTTGTTGTTTAAAATGTAACAATAACATCCAAAAATAAGAGATGTTTGGTTTTCTATTTCTCCAGATTTCATAACGAGTTTTGTTGATGATTTTTCTAATGGATACACGATTTAAAATGTAACAAGAAGTGTTGTGGAGTTCTTACACAAGATAGATTGTGAGAAATGCCAAGCTCATCTAAGAAGTTTTTAAAAGAGGCATTTATGAATTCTCCTCCATGATCACTTCTTACAGAAATGATGCTGAATTCCTTTTCATTATGTATCTTTTTGCAAAATATTTTAAATTCATCAAATGCATCATCTTTTTGTTTTAAAAATAGGGCCCAAGTGTATCTTGAGAAATCATCAACAATAACAAAATCATATTTCATTCCTCCTAGACTTGTTGTTTTGATTGGCCCAAAAAGATCTATGTGAAGTAATTCAAGAGTTCTGTTTGTAGTTATAAAATCTTTTGAATGATAACTACTCTTGACTTGCTTTCCTTTAGCATAAGCTTCACATATTTTATCTTTATCAATATTCAGTTTGGGTAATCTTCTAAGAAAATCTAGTTTAGAAATTTTTGAAATTGTTTTCATACTTAGATGCCCAGCTCTTTTGTGCCATAATCCATTTATCTTTATCAATTAACATAAAACAGGATTCATCTTGTAACTCTTCTAGATATAGGACATATAAATTTTTCTTTCTATTTCCAGAAAATAGAACTTCTCCAGATTCTGTTTTTCTAACTTCACATACTCTTGGTTTGAAGATAACTTCAAAACCATTGTCACATAACTGACTTATGCTTAGAAGATTATGTTTCAAACCTTCAACATATTGAACATCAATTATTTGAGCAGAGTTTGCCTTTAATCTGAGCTTGATTGTTATTTCCAAAAGTAATTGATCCTCCATCTTTTTTAATGAAGGACATGAAATAATTTTTATCACCTATCATGTGTCTTGAACAACCACTGTCCAAGAACCAAGGCTTTCTTTTGGCATTTTGAAGTCCAGCCTGCATAAGAGTTTACATCCATTTTAGGTACTCACATTGTCTTGGGTCCTTGAGAGTTAGTCTTAAAAGTTTATTTCTTTTTGAAATAATAATTGATTCTTGATGACCAAATTTGAGACAGTAGGAGAATTTAATTGTTGGTCTTGGAATTGATTTCGAAATCTGGATTTTAAAAAGCTTTAATCTTGATTTTGCAGAAGTTCCAGATCGTTCTCCATTTTTCAGACTTTCTGAAGAAAGTTCAGTTTTTGTTCCAAAACGTTCTTCGTTTTGGGAACAGCCTGGAGAACGTTCTCCTTTCTGCAGATTTTTCAAAACTGGTTCTTTATTTGCAAAATACTCTTTCCTTTTAACAGTTATTTTGCTTTTAATCTTTTCATCCCTTTTCTTAAAGTAGCAAGAAAATTCCAAATGTCCAAGTTTCTTACAATATGAACATTTGTTTTTACTTTTTTCTATCTTGCTTTCAGGAATAAAAAAGTTTTCATACATTTTGGTTTTTTTAAAGCACTACATTTTTGAATAAGAGAGTTTGAATCATTTAGCAAGTTGTCAAATTCTTTTCCCATTTGTTCACATAAAGAGCAAGGTTCAGAATTTGTTTCATCATCTTCTTCTGTATATGCCATCAAGCATATGTTGACTTTTTCTCCTTCTTCTGTGTCTAATTCTTCTGAATCATCCCATGTGGCCAACATTGATTTCTTTTTAAAAGAAAATCATTTTGGTGTTTTCTTATTCAAAGGGCATTCAGCTTTGTAATGAAAATATGTGATCTGGCTTTTGTCTGTTTTTGTTTTGAGATTTTTGTGTGGAAATCCTTTCTTGATTTGATATCTCCTTCTCATCATTCTTTGTATTCTTTTGGTGAGAAGGGCAGTCTCTTCATCAGCATCTTCTTGTCCAGTTTCTTCTGGTTCTTCATCAGTTTGTATTGTGATGCTTTCTTGAGATGCCTTCAGAGCTACTGCCTTGCCTTTCTTGACTGGTTTATCTTCTTGTAGCAATATTTCATGTGCTCTTAAGGTTCCTATTAGTTCTTCCAGGGGAAGTGTTTCAAGATTCTTGGCTTGGCTCATAGTTGTTACCATTGGTCTCCATACAATTGCAAGACATCTCATGATCTTTCTTACTTTGTCTTGTATTGAGTAAGTTTTACCAAGGGAACACATCTCATTTACTATTGTTGTGAATCTTGCGTACATCTCATCAATAGTTTCTCCTTCTTGCATCTCAAACAATTTGAATTTTCTTATACCAATGTCTATTCTTGTTTCTTTGACATGACTTGTTCCTTCATGGTGAGTTTGCAATGTGTCCCATACTTGATTATGATGTTCCACATGCATCTGTCTTGTGATTTAAGAAATAGCTGCATTTTGCTTTTCCAGATATAGTAATCTGTACAATCAAAGTATGGTGGCCTGTTTGAGGATCCTCCCTCAACAATGTATTTTGCTTTTGACATTTTTCTGGATCTTTTTCTCTAACACTTGTTAGGTGTTCTTTTTAGAGACATTGCTCTGATACCAATTGAAGTAGCAAAATTGATTTACAAGGAAGAGGGTTTGAATTGTAAATCTTCCTTTTTAAAATTTCTTGAAAAAACTTAAGATTTTAACTCAATAATGATCTTCGTTAAGAAAACAGAAAACAGAGAACGTTCTTGGTTTTTATCATAAAACGGAGAACGTTTTTGGTTAGTTAAAAATCAAAAAAACAGTTTGTATTTTTAACTTGAAAATCAATCAGACTTAATAAAGAGATAAAGGATAAGAGATACCACACAAGGATATATCTTGGTTCACCTAACTTGGGCTACGTCCATTCCTCACAATCGTGAGATTTTTCACTAAATGTTTAAAACAAGAACCTTCCTGATTTACATCACCTAGTCTAGATCGATCTTGATCTGTTTACAATATGTAATCTTTCCACCTAGAAAGATACACAATCAGTCTACCTATCAATCTTTAGATAGGAGTTTACACTTCACCTTTTAACCATAAAAGGATTTCTTACAATCTTCTCAAACTATACTCAACACTTATAGTCTTGAGTTTTTTACACAATGATAATGAGATTGTTTGTTTAGAATCTGAGATGTCTCAACTCGTGTTGAGATTAGATTCTTTACAAGAGATTTAGAATAAGTATAACAACAAATTGAATTAAAACATAATTGACTCTCTTGAGAATTGGGAGAATTTCAAGTATGTGAGTGAATGATTTGATCAATTGATTAGCACTTGAACTTCTTCATTTTCATTGAGCATTGACCTTCCTTTTATAGGCTTGAGAGCAATTAATGAAGGTCAAGAGAGCCTTTGGAAGTGCTCTTGTCAGGCTTGACTAGAACCAATATTTTTGATTAAAAATATTCCAGCTTTTGACTACTTTTGAGTTTTGTTTTGACTGGGCTGAATTCTTCGTTCTTGATATGATTCTTTTGAGCCTAATGATCTTTTAATACTTAAGATATGTGATGATGCCTTTAGCTTGAACTGGATTCTTGATCCTTGTTGTAACACCCCGAGTTTAAAACACAATGCGAGTGTATTTTTTTTTTAAATAAATAAAAGGAATTTTCGAAATTATTAATTCAAAAGAATAATAATAAAATTTTAATTAAGTTGTTTCGTAAAATGGTACGTCGTAATTTAATCGATGAACGTAATTAAATAATTTCATCATAATATCACTAAGTACTTAACTTTGGGAATTAATCATAAACATTAATACATTTAAAAAAAAACAATGTCATATCGTCTCAAAATAGAACACCCGGCCTGTGGCCCACTAAATAGTATCAGAGTGCGGAAGAGAACAGCGGAAAAGTTATACAATAATTCCCAAAATAAATTACATCCACCGAAATCAAGACCCTATACAAAAAGTCTAAGATGATAATGCACTAAAGCTACAGTAGCAGGATTCCCTCTGCAGCCAATGCAAGTCTCGTCCGACTCCGCAGCTTGCCTCGACGTAACGTCCTCTTCCTCATCATATAAGGAAGGATCGGTCTCCTCCGAAGTCAAATCAATATACAATCGGGGTCACTTCGGCGGGCCGGAATCTCAAAGCAGTCATCGGATGTCCTAGATGGACCCGGAACATCATCCGCTACTAGCGTCGGTCTTTGATTCTCCCCTTCCACCTCTGTATCATGTACAGCTCCTCCAGTCACCGGGTTAGGAGTCACCACACCTACTGTGGCCTCCGTCTCAACCCCTCTCGTCGGCTCCTCCGCGTCCTCAAAAATTCTGTGCGCCTCCAATACCAATTTGGAAGGCACAAGAAAGTCAATCCTCGCATGGGTGTGCTCCACATAGTCCACCACCCAGTTAGTCCTACAGGTCCTCTTTAGTCTCCCCGTGTACGTCGCCCTGCTTGAGATGGGGTCGTATACCCAAGCAATAGGCAGGAGACGATCAATGAAATCGAGCGACGTTTCTGTCGTCTGGGGACCCATTGGTGATATGGGTTTGGGGGGCATCTGAGGGCAAAGCCCAATTTCCACAATAATAGTAAAAGGTCACCGACCGAAATTAACAAATAACACATAGCATTTATATCAATAGTAACAAATATATCCATGGCATATCATATAACAATGATGATAAATAAGGATGTTCATTTTGAAATTTCATGACATGTATGCCTTTTCAAACAACAATCAATTAATATGGAAAACATGTTGTAAGTACAACCATCAACTCAGCAATCACAACCATTCATCAAAAATTCAGATTTTATAAGATACTTACACACATTAATTTCCAATCATCAAGATAAATCCAAATCATAACCCACCGGTCAAACACCCCGATGCAATATGTATATGCTCATGTACTCAACTTCTTGGAATTACCAAGGTGCAGTCGCTCAACAGACCAGCACTCGTGCAGTCGCTCAATAGACCAGCACGTTTTATGCATTACTCTGTGGACCATCGCGGTTACCACCTGACTATGCAATGTATGAACATGCAATGTTTCTCTTCACTGAAAACAATATGCAAACATCAGCAAAATTCTGCCTTTCCATCATTTCCCCAAAACCATCTCAACCCAAATAATTTCATTATCATCACATCAATAAAAACATTCAAGCACCTCATCATTACCACTTCACACTATCTCAAAACTCCATTTTTATTTATCACAAGTCTTCCTAATGTTTCCCCAACTCTTAAAGTTCATAAAACAGTGTTTAAAACTGAGATTTCTGGAAAAACCGAATCTGTATTTGAATACAGCTTCCTTGTATTTGAATACAGAAGCTAAAACAGTGCAGAATCAACACTCTGTATTCGAATACAGCTTCCCTGTATTTGAATACAGAGGTTACAACAGTGTAAACTCAGCATTTTTCACAGCATCAATAAAGAACTTCAGAACCTCATCATCACCACCCCAAACCATCTCAAAAACACCATTTTAATTCATCACAAACCTTCCAATGTTTCCCCAACTCTTAAAGTTCATATGACAGTGTCTAAAACTTGATTTTCTGGAAAACACGAATCTGTATTCGAATACAGCTCCCTTATATTCGAATACAGATGCGAATACAGTGGCAAAATTTCAATCCTGTATTCAAATACGACAGGGTCGTAGCCGAATACAGGTGCTAAGTCAGAAGCAAAAATCTCGTATCTATTATTCGAATACAGAGTCCCGTATTCGAATACAAGTTCAAAAATTTGAATAAAACAGAAACTTTGCAGGCTGTATTCGAATACACTCATGCTGTATTCAAATACACCTTCGAATTCAGTGAAATTTTCTTGAAACTTCAACACATTTTCAAATTCTTTTCTTTGAAAAACCAACACAACACCATAACAAAATCTCATTCTTTTGAAACCACAAAACTCAACATTTTTCATCATCAACAGATTTTCCAGAACACCTTCACCCATTTAAATCCTTCTCCTTTAAAAATCACCCTCAACATGATCAACAACAGATTTTTAACAACACAACAGAAAAACAGAATCATCACCACCAGAATAACCTCACTGTTTTTCTTTAACCACAAAACTCAAAACATTTTTATCAACAACAGATTTTCCAGAAAACACTTCTACCATTTTAAATCCTTTTCTTTTGAAAACCATCATCAACACCAGATTGTTTTTCAACATAACAGAAACAGAATCACCAACACCAGAACAACATTACAGTTTTCTTTATTCATCAAAATAGAAAGTCAACCACCAAAAGAGGACAACACAAACCACTCATGCATTTGGATCATCATCAAAACAACATGCAAGGCATTTTTCAGCTTTCCCACACAAACAAAACAACATTGAGGTAACAACCAAAACAGCAAACATCACAGATTATTAACACATCAACAGAATGCATTTTTCGCATTTTATGACAACATGCACAACAGTTTTGTTTTTCAAAACAGAAACTCAAATATGATCACACATCAAACATGCATTTACATCCCTAAAATGCAAACTAGAAAGTGGAAGGTGCCCCTTACCTTTGTTACGTTTCTGCTCCCGTTCACGTTTTCGCGACAAAAGTCGGCGAAGTTTCCGTTTGCGTTTGCCGCTACCAAAGTGGGTTCTCTAGCTCCGTAATGAGGAGAGGAACAACTTTTGTTCTTGGTACTTGGTGGTTTGGTGCTTGGATTTCCAAGTAATCTCACTTTTGAGCAACTCTCTCTTTTTTTTTCTGCAAACAGAAAACTAAATGGGAAGAGGAAGAAGAAGGTTACTGTTTCATGCAGTAAGGAGGAGGGAAACGTGTTTCTGCCTTTGCTCTTGCCACTCCTTCATATATATAGGCACATATATGTGCCACCTCATCCCATATTAATAGTATAATATTACTTGACCCTCCATCACTTAACCAGTCTTGTCGCAATTAGCAGATAATCCCTTAATTAACTGCCCAATAATTTAATTACTCGTAATTAAATTAATTTATCCTTCATCCACTAATTTTAATTCAACCTCCAAAATAAATATTTATATATATATTTACACAAAATATCCATATATTAAATATTTTACAATTATTCCTCAAAATACGCTTAATATTAAATCCATAATTTAATTTTAAATTTAAGGGTCTTACACTTGTTAAAACAGATTTGAAAACATAATGAAGAGTTTTTGCAGAAGGCTTTACTGAAACTACTGGAGATTGATGATCAATCTGGACTTTTAGCCTTTGAGTTTCCTGGAGATTGATAATCAATCTAAATGATTTTTTGATCATTTTGGAAACTGTCCTGATGCCTTGCATATTGTCAAGATAGTTTATCATTCTTGACAGTCAAGTTGGAGACTGTTCAGTCTTGTTTGGACCAGCTTGATTCATAGCCTTTTTCCTTTGCGATTCGAATGACTTCTTTGATTATAATGGATCCTATTTGTTCCATGTCAAGTACTTATAATATTGATGTAAATTCCATAGGCAATATCTTCATTCAATTACTAGAGATTGATTGATCTTGAAGCTGTCCTGACCATATTTGAACCTGGAGAACATTCTCCGTTTTCCAGATTTTCTCAAGAATGTTCTCTGTTCAGATTTATGCTTTATTATGCTGATTTCTTTGCTTTGCTTGAATCTTATCTTTGAATTAATACACTCAGATTTATGCTTTATTTTTGCTTGAATCATAATTAATGTTCTTAATTAACCTTTGTTTATTTTTATTAAAACTTTAAAAATGAGAGTTTGTCTTAACACTTTTTACCTGCTCAAACATTTGCAATTTCGTGCACAACATCATCTTCCTCCTTATTGATACTAATCTCAGCTATATAGGAATCATTAGTTGTTTTCTTTTTCTCCTGAGCCTCCTTGAGTTTGTATATTACATCAGCTAGTGTTTTCCTACAAGGAGCTACATCTCCCCTTATCCTTATGTGATGCAATTTTGATCTCGTAATACCTCATTTTGTAACTTTCCCACAAAAATCACAAGTAACGACCTTTTTGTCATTAATATCGACCAAAAAAATCCAATGCCAAGCCACATCAAGTTTTTCACCAGTAAGTTTTAACGAGACTTTATTGTTGGTTGTTGGTGTTTCAGATGAAGATGCCATTCTTCTTACAAAACAGATCAGTGGAAAACAAAACAATGGAAAATAGAGGAACAAAACAAAAGTCGTGGAAAACAGAGGAATAAAATAGAAGTTGTAAGAGAGGACGAAAACAAAGAAAAGAAACAAAGGAAGAAGAAGAAATGAGATCTAAAAAAACAAAGAAACAGAGGAAGCAACAACACTTTCGAAGAGGAAGAAGAAAGGTCGAGGATGCAACAACGCATTCTAAGAGGAAGAAGAAAGGTCGTATTCTGAGAAAGAAGAAGAAATGACTTTTAAGAGGAAGAAACAAAGGTTTAGTATATTATTAAAATAACAGGGAATCAGTGGGTGCAAAAAGACTCAAATCCTCTTAATATAATAAAAAAAATTCAAAAAAAACATATGTTTGTTGGAAAAACACATTTACGGGGCAGTATAACGGGCCAGGTTGCTTCAACACGTTGCACCGATTGACGACATTTTCATGCCTTGAAGCGGCGAGGTTGTCCGACGCAATGCAATTCCAGAGTCGCGTGCTATCCCGCCGCAATTGACAACATGGTCTAAAACAAACATGCATTCAATCAATTTTTCATATCTATATAAAATTGTGTGAAAAATACATATCTATATCTGACGTCAAAATATCATTTTTAATTATGACTATAAAAATACAAATAAAAAAGACAAATTATTGCAATAAAAACTTTCTAAAAACAAATTTTAATTACAATTTTAGCCATTTATTTTTATTAGTTCTTAAAATTAATCTCTAATTTGAAAATAAGAGAGACCCAAACCATAAATTTTTTAAATAGAGGGATCGTTTATAGGATAAGACACCAAATCTTGTTAAGGAAAAAGATATGTGGTCATAAAAGGCTGACCGAAGTAAACTGCATTCCGTAATATACTATTATAGAGAGAGGAGATTACTCCCGAAGCTTTCTGATTTCCATTATCTGTAATGCCGCACTTTATCTGGGACATAAGCTGGCCACGCCAAATCTTGACTAATTTTTAAAAATGTATTACTATTTTTAATTTTTTAAGAAAAGTTATAATTTGGTCAATAAAAAATACTTATTTTAGACTAAATAGTACTCGTGGTCCCTTAATTTAATTTCAGTTAACGTTTTAGTCTTTTATCTTTTTTTTTCCGATTTGGTTCTGTGACAATTTGAATTTTTATGTTTTAAAATGTCAACAATGTTATCCTTTTTTTTTTTTTTTACAAAAATTCATCAAAATTTTCAACCAAAATCTATAAAATTATTTATATTCTTCAATATAATACAAATTTCATCAAATTCGAAACTCAATTCTTCAAATAAACTCATATTTTTTTTAACAACATCAAATAAAGAATGAAATTTGATGAAATTTTTGTATGAGTTTATTTGAAGATTTGAGTTACGAATTTTATGAAATTTATATTATATTAAAGAATATAATTAATTTTATGGGTTTTGGTTGAAAATTTTGATGAGTTTTTTGAATTTTTGTAAAAAAAAAAGGATAATATTGTTGACATTTTAAAACATAAAAGATCAAATTGTCACTTAAAATTAAAATAAAGGACCAAATCGGGAAAAAGAAAAAGAAGATAAAAGACCAGAGGGAATTTAGATCTCTATTATTAAAAGAAGATAAAAGAAGATACTTGGTCCAGACCAGAAGATAACTGGTCCAAAACAAATGACTTGGTCCAGACAAGAAGATAGCATGGTCCAGAATATAAAACTCAGTCCAGATCAGAAGAAATGATTGTCCAGAACATAAGACTTAGTCCAGATTTAATTTAGACTCAATCCAGATTTATTCCAGACTTAGTCCAGATCAGAGGATAAGCCTTAGTCCAGATTTAACTCAGACTCAAATCCAGATTTAATCCAGATCAGAGGGAGAAATCAGAGGCAGAAATTACATTCAGGAATCAGAGGATACCATCAGAAGAAAAAATCACAGGCAGAAATCAGAGGAAGAAAATCACACATAAATCAGAGGATACCAGAAGCAGAAAAACACACCCAAAAATCAGAGGGAGAAATCAAAGGCACAAATCAGATGATACCAGAGGCATAATCAGAGGCATAAATTAGAGAAATAAATCACAACATAATTCAGAGGAAGAAATCACATGCAGATAGCAGAGGAAAGAATTAACATGCACAAATTAGAGGCACATATCAGAGGATGATATCAGAACATATCATCACAGGATACCAGAGGCAGAATCAGATGATATAATTAGAGGGATAAATTAGAGGCAGATATCACACAGAAATAAGAGGATATCATGACATGCAGAAATCAGAGGAAGAATCAGAGGGATAAATCACATGCAGAAATCAGAGGAAGAACTCACATACAAAAATCAGAGGAAGAAATCACACAGAAATCAGAGGATATCATCACTTGCAGAAATCAGATCAAGAATTAGAGGGAGAAATCACACTCATAAATCAAAGGCAGAATCTTAAAACCCAACAACAACAACAACATCAGTTTACAAAAAACATGTTAATTACTTGTGAATCAGTTTGGGAAAATTAGAAGGGTATAATTGGTATTTTCAAATTTTGTAAAAAGTGCAAATCATGCAAAAAATTCCTTCAGGAAGAGACCTCTCACTAGGGCAAAAAAACATTTGCTTCAAGAGGTCTCTCCCTGGGGAAGAGACCTCCTGAAGGTTCTAAAAAGTAGGGCAATTCCGTATATGTTTTCAAAAGTGGGGCATTTTGGTATTAAAATTTCAAAAAGAGGATATATAGATAAAAAATTCTATTTTAGTCCCTATTAAATTTGGACTTTTCAATTTTAGTCCCTATAAAATAAAAATACATTTTTAAGTTCCTAGAAAATTATTCAAATATTATATTTAGTCCCTACTGAATTGTAACATGTTTAATTATCCTTTAACTTTAAAGTTTTTGAATGATTTTTTGTTGTAATGTTTAGAACATTATAAAGAGATCTTCCACAAAAATTTAAATTTTTTTAACTTGAAATGAATTAATTATGAAATTTTTAAATGTTAAAATATCAAAATCAAAACAATGAAAATATGAACTTAAAAATTGAATTTTAAGCTCATTTTTTGTGGATGAACTTTATATAATATCATAAATATGCATGAAAAATTTATTAAAAAATATATGTTACCTCAACAGCAGGAACTAAAATTGCACGCATGATAATTTTTTAAGGATTAAAAATTATAATTTTACTTTACGATGACTATAATTAAAATGTTGAAGTTTTATATGGACTAATAACATATTTAACCATATAGTTTTGTACAATTGTAATTTGAAAATCCAAAAACTAATTCAAATCTAATCGCTTGTAATTGGATTGGGTCGAATCAGTTTTTTTAAAACGTGTCATCAAATCGAACTAAACTGCATGCGATTGTATCTTTAGATCAAATGACCCTTTTTTTCTTAAAATAAATATAAATCGCACTGCAAACACCCATAATAAGATAATCATCATATTAAAAAACATTCTACAAATATTAGTAGCAAATTTATTCGACCTTTATAATTTTTTATATTTTTAATAATTTATATTATTATTAATACTTATTTTATTTATTTTACATTTTTTAATAAAGTAAAACTAAAAAAATAAAGTAGTGTAATATCGCCCTTTCAAAGGGGGACCTTCTCCATCTTTTCAAAAAATAAAATAAAATAAATAAATAAATAAATAAATAAAATTTCAACGCAAGATCGCTGTTTGAAAAGTTGAGATCTACTGTAAATTTTCACTTAGGAGCTGTTAAAAAAACTAATTTAAGTGCTTGAAGATGGTGTTTAACACATTGTAAATGTCATTTTGAAACGAAATAAAAATCATTTAAAAAACTAATATTAAGAAGTTCTTTATATCATTTGAAAGATGCTAAAAGACATCAAACTTCATCATTACACGAAAATCAAATTCGGTCTCTAATATTGTAAACAAAAATTGTCAACAAGTCTAAAGTGAGAAATTACATTTGTTGCTCAAATCAACTACTTATGATGATAATATTGTGAGTTATACATATTGTTTTGAGGTGAAACTTGTGTGAATTAAAAGTTAGAAACAAAGTATATAATTCTTATTTATACAATGCAAGTAAATAAAATTATTTTAAATGTTATGTTATTGCTCAAAGTCGATTATTTAGTTATGTTCAACATATAAAATCTCACACTCAAGGAACTTTCTCCATCTTCACTATTGAAGTCCTATATTAAAAAATATACTCCTGTCACACTCTCTTTTTCTTCTATACAAGGATTGAACAATCAACTCATAAGACAATATAGAATAATGAGAAAATTGATCTAAAAAGTTTGATTTTTAAGCTTAAAGTTAAATTACAAGGGCATTATTTAATTTTTTATTAATATATTAACTTAACTCAGTGTCCGTGAACTTGAATTGAATAAAGTTTGAGTTGAAAAATAAATTTGTGACGAAATTTGAATCGAGTTTCAAATTGAACCAATTCTTATCGAATCGAGCCGAACCTAATTGTTTGGGGTGGTTGAGTTTTTGTTGTTTGGTTTTGAAATCGAATTTCTAAACTAAAATTTGTTCTGATAAAATGGAGTTGAATTTGTTTTTTACTTAATTTCAAAATAGTTTTTCTTAAAACTCAAAACCAAAAACATAGGTTTTATATATTTTATTTTTGTTTTAAAATTAACATGTCACCACTAATAGACGAATGAATATACCACTCCAAAAATCACAATCTCCGATCACCGTCATCGAACTGAAGTAACTAAAATATCACTAAAGGGGTTGAATAATGATATCTCTTTTTTTTTTTTTTTTAAATTTCGTTTTAAATGTTTATTCTATATGTAAGGATAATAATATGTTAGATTTTAGAGGATATATATAGGGTGGAGATCCTTTGACTCCAAGATTAACTATGTGATGAGTTACTCCGCTTAATAATTCAATATGAACGACGAATTTCACTAATCTAACCATCCAATAAAAAAATTTTATTTTTTATAAATTTTTATAAAACTTTAAAACTATTTGATACTTCGTTTAATAATTTCAAATGATCGTATAATAAGCTTTTAAAAAATATAAATAAGTATCAATGGCTAGATTACATAGCTACAAATTTTGGATTTATATAAAATTTTGTATGCTTAATCATTAATATGTTTTGTCAATAATCAACTATTGAGTTAATGAAATTTATTATTTATATTGAGTTATAAAGCAGAATAACTCACCACAAAGTTGAAGGTGCAAACACGAGAAGGGGGGGTTGAATTGTGTTTGACTAACTTGAATACTTTTTCTGTTTTTGCAGTTTTAAAACAAAACTTGATATATGAATAAAACAGAGTTAGCAGCGGATATAAAGTAAAAATAAAAACACATAATTTTATACTGGTTCACCGTTAACGAGGCTACGTCCAGTCCCTTCACCTTGAAGGATTTCACTAATTCAAAACCTTGAATTACAACAATACCACTGACCCTCCAAGTCAGTCTTCTCAAACAGTCTAACAATCCTAGACTTTTGAGGAATACAACACCTTGACTTCTTAAGTCAAGTCTTCTCCTACCAATCTGACAACCCCAGATTGTAGAAGGAATTACAACGCCTTGAATCTAATTGCCAAGTAATCTGCTACCCCTTCTAACTCCCTCAAATTGTAGACTCTACTTCAACAACACCTTTTGTACATTTCTGTTGTCACATAATTTTCCCATGTGTGAGTATAATAAATGAACAATGTCCATATTCAGTTTTGTGTTACTTATCCTCTAGGATTTGTCCAAGTTCACACAAATATTCTTAATCTTTTTTTTTTTCACAGCTGGTTGTACTATTTGCTCTTTAGATTATTTTGAACACCTGAGATGCTTGAGCTAAAATTAGAATCATCCTCACTCAAAGGTAGATTACTTTCTTTAGACTATTCATTTGATCCAAATTGTTAATGACCTATTTTCTAAAAACACATATAATCATATAATCAGAATCTTAATCTTTAAAATAATTTTGTTATCATCAAAATATTAACGAGATATTTTGTCTTAACTCAATCACCCACCATCTCAAACCACCACCAACAACCACTATCTCTGACCACTTCCACTCACCACAACCATCACCACTAACCACACACCTTTGAACATCGCCACCATCACTTACCACCAACTTAGACCACCTACTTATGACCAATATCACCATCGTAAACTTTCGACCACAACCATTAATCGACGCTCATCTCAATTTATTGCCACCAAGATTGACCACTCGCCTCCGACCACTAACGTCAACCACCATCTTCTGACCATTACCACTATCATTGGTGATCCGTTGTTGCTCATGGGTCAAATACGAGTAATAAACATGTAGCTTAGGGAAACCACTCGATGAAGTAGCAATGTCTATTTACAAGAAATGGGAGTTTGAATTGTAAATTCGCCCTTTTAAAATTCCTGTTAAAAACTTAACAAAATAACTCAAGATTGATCTTGGTTGTGAAAACAGAAAACGGAGAACGTTCTTGGTTTTAACCAGAAAACAGAGAACGTTCTTGGTTAGTTAAAATCAACAGTTCAATTTATCTATTTAACTTGATAATTAAAAGACTGAAAGTAAATAAAGATAAGGGAAGAGATATCACACAAAGATATATTCTGTTCACCCAACCCGGGCTACGTCCAATCCTCACAATGGTGAGATTTTCCACTAAGTGTTTAAAACAAAGAACCTTCTTGGTTTTACATCACCTAGTTTCAGATAAACCTTGATCTGTTACAAAAACAAATCCTTTCCACCTAGAAAGGAGTTCAATCAAATCACATATCAATCTTTAGATAGGATTTTACAGTTCACCTTTTAATCATAAAAGGATTTCCTACAAGCTTAATCAAAACTATACTTCACACTATAGCCTTGAGTTTACAATGATATGATTTAAAGTGTTTTGTCAGAATCTAAGAAGGCTCAACACTTGTTTGAGTTCTGATTCTTTGACAGAGAAATACACAAGAATGATTCTAGGAATCGAATAGGAAAAATCAGAATTGATTCAATGTGAGAGAAATTCAAGTATGATTGAAGTGAGTAATGAATTGCTTAATACTTGAAGCTCTGGTTTTGGACAGAATCTAAGTATGCTCAACTCGTGTTTGAAATTAGATTCTTGACAAAAGAATTCAGTAGAATGATTCTGATATGAAGAAGAAAAACAGAACTGAATCTTTTGTTTTAGATTGAGAAGCTTTCAAGTATGTAAGTGATGTATTGATTTGTACTTCAAGCTCTAGTTTTTCCTTGAGCTTTGCCTTCTTTTTATAGGCTTTTAGGAAGGTTGATGACAGTCAAAAGAGCCGTTGGAAAATGCTTTGTTGTCATGTGTCAGTTTGACTAAAGACCAGACTTTATGATTAAAAAATGTTCAAGTCTTTGAACATTCTGTTTGAATGAGCTGAGTTCTTCGATTCTTGATCAGATTTCCTTTGTTTAATGATCCTTTGTACTTCAAATATATTTGTTAATATCTTTTATTTGATATGGAGTTTTGATTATGTCAAAACAACTTTGGAGAATGATGATGAACTTCTACAGAATGTTAATGAAAATTCTGGAGATTGATAATCAATATGGAGGTTCAGTTTTGATCATTATGGATGTCTTCCTGATCTTTTCTTGGATCTGCTATGATGTTAATATACTTCAAGATCGTTCAACGTTCTTGGCAGTCAAGCTGGAGAAGGATGTAACAAGGCTGAAGAATGATGTTCAGTATGTTGGAGAATGATTGTATCATTTTGGACTAATGTTATCATACTGGAGGATGATGTTTGATCATTCTGAAGATAGTTGTTAATCATGCTGGAGAAAGATGTTTGTTGTTGGAGATTGTTTATCAATCTGGAGACTGGTGATACACTGCTGGAGAATGATGTTAAACATGCTGGAGAATGATAATCATTCTGGAGATTAATGATCATTTCTAGAGACTGGTGATCATTCTTGATAGAAGATCATTCTGATGTTCAAGAACAGACGTGGTTCTTCCTCTGAATGGAAAATGAGTCTTGATCTTTAGTGATGCGTATTTTGGGCTCTTAAATTTGTAGAAGGATCATCTGGTGATATCTTCTTGTATCCTCTGGAGGCATCTTCTGGTATCCTCTGGAGGTATCTTCTGATTCATCTGGAGGTATCTTTTGGTATCCTCTGGAGGTATCTTCTGGTATCTTCTGGAGGTATCCTCTGGTGACGTCTTCTGGAGGTATCATCTGGTGACGTCTTCTGGAGGTATCCTCTAGTGACGTCATCCTCTGGTAACATCATCCTCTGGTGATGTGTTGTCCATAATGTTCTTGGATCTTTAGTTTTGATCTTGCTTTTCTCACAATGATCCTGTTTGAATTTCTTGGTACCTATCTTGATTAATACACTCAAGCACTTATTAGATACACAAACATGCTTTAGAATCATAATTATAATTCTTAATTAATCTTTGTTTATTATCAAAATTTATTTAAGTTGGGGTTTTGTCTCAACACTCGAGTCGTCTCGCAAGGACTCCGACAATGTTAACCGAATTTAGAATCAATAAGAAAAAATCAAAGATGGGGTTTTGAATTTAGGTTCGGCTAGATTAAGAAAACATATTACAATCACGTTGGAATGATTAATCTATTGATTCGAGAGTTTCAGACCTATCGCAGATTCTATCAATGGATTCAATTTCTAAATTGTGACTTTGTTCCTAATTGACTATAGAATTGATCAAACAAGCGTAATCAACCCTATGTGAATTTTGTTTTTTTGACTGGATTAAGCATCATTGTAATCGATGTATTATAGTTAATGATCAAGCGTCGATAAACTACAATTTATTTAATTTAGAAATCGAATTCTGTCAAACTAATTTATCAATGCTATTGAGATTTGAATTAAGCAATCAAAATAATAATTTTGTTCTATTTACAATATGTATAAGATACAATTTATATATGTAGGAAATCCTAGAGAGTTAGTTGGATTGGTGTTGACTCAGGACCAACTAATTACAACTGGATGAGTTTAGTTTGTACAATTTGTAGAGTTAACTATGTATTGTGTGGTAGCTCTATACTATTAGGGCTACTTCACTTTACAACTTGTATTTTACAACTTATTCATTATTCTCTATTATTTCCCCTCAAGCCGATGAGCTTTTGTCAACCACCTTGAGCCTAACTCGTAGAGTTAGAAATTTGAATAGGGACAAGCAGTGGCGGCTCTTGAACTAAAATATTAGAGTGACCAAAATTTTAAAAATTTAATAAATAAAAAAGTATAATATTGTATTGCATACAATTTAAGTTGTAAATTTACAAAAATATATTGGAGAGGAGAGATGTAGTAGATCAAATTTTAATTTACATTTTTAATAATTAAAAATTAGTTGGAATTCAAGTTGGAAAATTTATTTTATTTTATAATTATAGTAGTTGTTTTTATAATTTTTTTTATAAATTATTCCCTCGGGTTTTTTTATAATAGACATCTGGATTATAATTTGGTTAAAGCCCTCTAAAATTGTCTTAAAGATTTTGGAGGCTCTGTTCTAATATAGATCCTAATAAAAAAATACAATTTTAATAGTTAAAAAAATTGGTAAAATAAATTTTAGTCATATACACATATCAATTTACATAATGCAATGAATATCTACATATACCAATTTATAGAATACAATTTACATTATGCATATCATTTAATTAAGTTAATTCGTGTAACAAGAAAAGATACACAGTAACATTTCACATTCACATATTAGACTCCAACATATATCTTAACAACAATAACTCAATAACCACAATTCAACACATAAAAACAATTCTATTCATAAAATACACCGATCATATATCCCAAAATTACAACAACATACACCATAATATTTATATTAATTAGCATATTTATTAATATATGTCATGTTATTTCTAATCGAAATTTATCATCGATTAGCATATATTAACCACAATTATCCTATAATTTGTTTTCACAACTTTGTCACAACTAATAATTATTTATTTTATAATTTTTTAACATAAATATATATATATATATATTTAAAAAAAAATAACTACTTCCATACATTCAATCAAATTGTAAAAATTTTCTCTAAATTATATCTCATATCACAATTTTACATTTGAGTTTGATAACACTATTCTATACTCAAGAAGAAATATAGATAAGATAAAAAGAATGTCAAATGGAATTAGAAGAGTAATTTAGAATTTGGGTATATAAAACACAAATACAAATATAAATTTACATATACATTTTTTTGGTTCATTTGTACATAATTCAATACCGGCGTGATTTGGTCCATAAAATATATCAAATAGATTAATATTTGCCGACAAATTATAACTCAAATGTCTCTTATAAAGAAGTAAAAGTATTAGTATTTTTCTAAAAATTATTGAAACTAAAAAATTATTCAAAAACTTTGGAGTGGTCGTTCTATGTCTTAAAAAGAAGACCTGTCACCAACTATAACATACAAATGAAAATATTTATTTGTTGATTAGAAATTGGATAAAATAAATTATTATGAATAAGAATTTCAAGAAAGTAATTAGAAAATCAAATTATCAAGATAATATCTTTCATGAAGAAAAAAAACAATATCTCATATGTAAGAAAATAATTTTGCAACTAAAGTTATCAATAAAATTTAACTACAAATATGGATATGTCAACGATACATGTCAACCTTACTTAAATAACTTTCATAATAAAAATTCGAAATTAACTCAAATCCCACAAACATAAAATGATAGATTAAGAAGACTTCAATAATAACTCACAAATTACTAATCATGACTCAGATATAGAATTTATGAGACAAATATTTTACTTACAATTCTTATTAAAAATTTGACATA
Organism: Cicer cuneatum; assembly: GCA_037974295.1. Classification (NCBI taxonomy): domain Eukaryota; kingdom Viridiplantae; phylum Streptophyta; class Magnoliopsida; order Fabales; family Fabaceae; genus Cicer; species Cicer cuneatum. The sequence goes on along the minus strand of JBBPBO010000001.1, from coordinate 68,250,994 downwards.
AAACTAACTAGTGTACCAATATTATTTTGTATTTGGTACAAAACAACAAGAGAAATAATAACAAAAGAAAATGGTCTAAGTCTTTCTATTATTACTTTACAAAATATTATCTTAGAATTTCAAGTATAAGTAGAAAAAGAAATTAAACTTCTCAATAATGTATATGAGTTACTTACCGTTATATTCATTAAAAAAAATCAAGAAAATAAGAACATCAAATAGCTTAATTATTTATGAAATGATGTTTCTATATAAATTCTATACATAAGTAAAGAGATAAATTATATTTAGTGAAATTAAATATTACAATATATAATACAT
>JBBPBO010000001.1:68216615-68250504 GCA_037974295.1 Cicer cuneatum | reverse complement strand
TATATATATATATATGAGTTAATATACTATTATACTTATAACAACTTATTTCACATATATATATATATATGAGTTAATATACTATTATACTTATAACAACTTATTTCACCACTTTTAAAAATAATAAAGATAATAATATTGACAAAGAAAATTATAACCATAAATCATTCTCATAGATTTTTATAAATACCACGTAAATTATAATTTCTACTACATGAATTACCATAATCACAACAACAATTATATTTTTTAACATATATAGTACGATCATTTAAAAAAAAATAGTATAAATTATTTTCTTATAGAAATAAAGTCCAATATATCAATCCACCAAATATTTATAACTTTTTTTTGGTTCTTTATTATAATTTTTTTGGTCAACCCTAACAACTAGTAATTTCACCCACACATTTTTTTCAAAAAATTCCAATAATACTCTTTTTAATATTAAAAAGTCAAAAGAGTAGCACTAAAAAATGTTAAAAAAGCTGCACTCGTATCCTACTGTGTGTAGTTATACGCATCTTGACAATTCAACGAAGATAAGATGGTCTATGTTTTAAGGCATATTTAGTTATTTTTTTGAAAATAAAATTTTGTTAAAATTTGAATTGAGATGGTGTGAGTGTGTATAGTTACATATTTGTGACTGCACAACATATGCGACACTCTAAACTTAAATTGAAATAAAAAGCGAAATATACTAATTTTGAAAGAGATTCGCAGCGGTCCTAAAATAAAGTATAAAAAAATTTTCTTTCAACATATAAGGCTCAAGACGTCACACTTACACAAAACGTTGCATAAAAATTCTTAATTAAAAATCCTTTAACATTGAATGTAGCTGAGGTTTATTAAACAAATTTTTATGACATAAAAACATGCTCAAAACTTAGAGACAGTTAATTTTTTAACTCCGAATAAAAGATCAAATATAACACCATTGATCGATAGAGTTTACACAAATATAAATTAGTTTGTAACTCAACGAAACACAACAATCACTCCCAACCAGTGTCACCTATTAGAGCATGGGTCACCAACCGATAACCTAAAATAATTGCGCTCTCACAAGCGCCAGACACAAGTCACGAGGGGTGAGCTTCGAAAACATGTAATAATGTAAAATAATTGAGAAGAACACGTAAAACATTAATTAAACACCGTATCATATCAAATCACAATTAACAATAATAATCAAGGTAAAACATTGATACAATCCACAACGTCAAGTAAGTCAACACATAAATCAAGTAATGTTATGCATGCTTTTATACTCTAGACTCCTCATCTTTCTCTGGTACCATTTTAACTCTAAAGTACTTGGTTAGGAGGCTTGATACTATGCCACTACGCGAGTGGACAGACAATTCAAATTGGCCTTGTCCTCATAGATCCCTTCAACTCAACCCCAGACACATATACGCGATAGTCGAGGTAAACGTATGTTGCATAGTAGCTCTCGACATTTGGAGTGCTACCTCCAAGTCACCTAGGAGTGAAGGTGCAAACACGAGAAGGGGGGTTGAATTGTGTTTGACTAACTTGAATACTTTTTCTGTTTTTGCAGTTTTAAAACAAAACTTGATGTATGAATAAAACAGAGTTAGCAGCGGATATAAAGTAAAAATAAAAACACAGAATTTTATACTGGTTCACCGTTAACAAGGCTACATCCAGTCCTTTCACCTTGAAGGATTTCACTAATTCAAAACCTTGAATTACAACAATACCACTGACCCTCCAAGTCAGTCTTCTCAAACAGTCTAACAATCCTAGACTTTTGAGGAATACAGCACCTTGACTTCTTAAGTCAAGTCTTCTCCTACCAATCTGACAACCCCAGATTGTAGAAGGAATTACAACGCCTTGAATCTAATTGCCAAGTAATCTGCTACCCCTTTTGACTCCCTCAGATTTTAGACTCTACTTCAACAACTTAGATCTAACACAAGGGAAAGAAAATTACACGAGTGCTTGCTTCTGGAAAGCTGGAACTCACAATTAACCTCACTGAAAACTTGAGTGTTTGTTTTTTGAAGTGTATGACTCTTTTGTGATTTTCGATGCTAAGTCTTCAGTCTTGAACCTCCTTTTATAGATGTGAATTCGGGTCTCTTCCAAGCTGAAATTCGAGATGTATCTTGCTGGATTCTCTTGCAAAAATAACTTGGCCAATCGGATTTCATATAAATAAAAAAAACATATCTTTTTAGCTCCAGATTTGCTTTCATAAATAACTTGGGCCAATCTTGTCTTTAATTAATTCTGGAACAAATCTTTCTTCCCGCCAATAGCTTCTGAACTCCCATACGGCTTCAACTTAATTTTGAATCAAATCCTTTTAATACTTTGATCAAATTTAATTAAATCTCCACCATTAATCATCAGGATTAAATCTGGACCATTTGATCTTCTGCGCTAGTCCACATTTGGACCATACTAAGTGATCTACTATGATCCTCTGATTTCGGCCAACCCTGGACCACACTTTCTGATCTTCCGATCTTCTTATCTCGGCCAACCTGGACTTGCAAACTGATCTGATGTGATCCTCTGATCTCGGCCAATGTTGGACCACACATTTTGACCTTCTGATTTCGGCCAACACTAGGCCATGGTATGATCTTCTGATCTCGGCCAACACTGGGCCACATACTTAAATCTAGATCATTGATCTGAACATCTTCCCTCTGATCTGGACCAATTCTGAACTGGGTCTGGATTGAACTGAAGTTAAATCTAAACAAATAATATTTCAGTCTAGACATTTTACCTTCTGATTTGGATCAGGTCTGGATCATATATGGACATCATTTCTTCTGGTCTGGACTTAGTTTCATACCCTAAACCATGCTATCTTTTGGTCTGGATTGAATCTCTTGTTCTGGACCCATTAATTTATCCTCTGATTAAGTCTGGATCAAGTCTGGATTGTTTATCATTTCACTGTCAGGCCATCTTCTGGTCAGAATAACTTCTGGACTAAGTCTGACTAATGATTCCTTCTGGTATGGATCAAGTCTCCCTCTGGCAGGCTTCCTTCTGGTCTGGTCCAGGTCTCCTTCTGACTTTGCTTCCTTCTGATCTGGGCCAGCAAAGATATCCTCTGGTAATTTCAAGATGCATCCTCTGGTACCTTCTGGATGCATTATCTGATGTCTTCATCTTCTGCCTCTGGAAACTTCATCTTCTGGTAGCATTTAATGTAATAATTCAAGGTACAAAATAAGATTACATGGAGTGCTTTTGTAAACATCAAAATCCTAAGTACTTAGAACCAAATTGGTTCCAACAAGGAGTTCCCCACCCGAATACCTCCAAGGTCTAACAATCTTGCCTTAAGGCTCAATAACAGACCGCCACAGTCAGGCTCATTCAATTGTACTTCCCCGAAATCACTAGGCTTGTCAGGCCTTGACAAGATAATCCCCACTTCAAACAATTAACATTCATATTCTTACCTCGTTGGCCTAGACTACTCATTCCATTAAGAGGACCATCATTGGCATAGGTCAAATTCATCACCATTCAATTAAACGCAATATGCATTTCATGATATTTATCAAAGTGGTAACGTCATAAGTCAACAAGTACACATCATTATTGCATATTTCCATAGTCATATATTACATTCAAAATTTATCATTATAATACACAAGCTCCAACAATACAAGATTTTTACTCACAGATAATAATACTAGATCATTCACACGCACCACGTCAATTGCAATACAAGTAATTACAATTCATCACATTTTATATCATATAACAATATCAAGGGTGAATATAAACAAAGCACATAATACATCAAATACACAATTCTACAATAATTCAACTACCACACAATCTTCAAAATCAAATCAAACAATACCCTACAAAGTTTCTAACTCATATTTTAACCTCACCAAATTCAAGTTTTCTCATTAGTCAATTATTACTCAAAGGGCTTCAGCAGTACACAGCGAGCCCCGAATAAATTGTGGGAAATACGGTTTTCCCGTTCATCACACTTAATTTACACTCATGAATTCAAACTCACTCTCACCCCATACTTCAATTTCACGCTTTCGTGTGATACAAGGATCAAAACAATTTTTAGCAACCATGACATGTCGACAATGCGCAACGAACGAGTCCGAATGCATCGACGAATTTGCAGAGTCAATGAAACATGACTGATAATTTATGCGAATAATTAAAAATCAATGTTACATAATTAATAAAAATATTAGGAGAATAAACATATTAACAACAAAGTGAAACAAGTTATTGGGAAATGTCTCACTTGCGCTGGAGCGCCGATAGGGTCCGACGTCAACTTCACTGAAACACGCAAATGAGTAGTGCCTCTTCAAGGTTTTGACGACATGAATCCAAAAATGCTATCAGTTTTTCAGGACGATGAACGTGTGGGCCGAAACTCGACAACACAACTGCGACGAGGGTGAAAACCCATTTTTTGAAGTATAAAGGTTTGCGATTCCAAACATAGGTAATGGAATAGGGTGTTTCGTGGAGTCCAACTATGGTCTCGGTTTTCGTTGATGTTAGTCGTGGTGACTGTAATCTTGATCAAAAGGCGGATGTGTGATTATTGACAAAGGAATAGGGGTTTTGAATTTGCGATTCAAGATGGAAATGAAAGAGCATATCAAAATGATCACAAATGTGGTCTCGGTTTTGCACGACACCCGCTATAATGGTCATAGTTGAAGAGAGAAGATGAAGAAGAAATAGGAATGGAGGTGGAGGCGTACGAAGAAGAAGCTAGGATCGGTTCTTGCTTTCCTTTTCCCTTTAATTTTATTTTTATTTTTATTATTATTGTTATTGTTATTGTTATTGTTGTTGTTGTTGTTATTATTATTATTATTATTATTATTGTGACACCCTAAACCAAAAAAAAAATTATTTATTATTTTTCAAATAATGAAATTCTACAAGAAAATATATAAACTCTCATACACATTTTTTTTAGGGTAAAGAGTATCACGTAATCATTTAACATATCACATTAATCCCAAAAATTTCCATCAAACATAACAACTTGAAATCATAATATTAGACAGTAAAATCCCTTGGAAGCACAAATAATTAAATTTAGTAATAATTGCAAATATAGTCCCAAACTCGGTGTCACTATCAGGGCGAGAATTCCCAAAATAAAATATGTTCAAGGTTTATGTTAACACAATGGATATAACAAGAGTCTTCAAGAGAAGATGACTTATGCCACTCTGATAGTACTAATCAACACATGCAGCTTACAACTCGTCTGCGTCCATCGCAAACGCCAAACACAAACAGCGAAATGGTGAGTTTCGAAATTATGTAATAGTATAAGATAAACAAGGAGAACACACAAATAGTCAAATTACTACAAACATGAGAAACACTCAAGAATGTTATATCAAGGTTAATCTAAATCAATCAAAATAAAATAGTTACAAGGATGAAATGTTATGCATGTACTATACTCTATACTTCTTCATCATTTGACACCATTCTACTATGAAGTACTTGGTTAGGAGGCCTCATAGTATGTCATTACAAGAGTGGACACACAATTCATGAATGGCCAAATCCTCATAGATCCCCTCAACTCAACCCGTACACATATACGTGACAGTCGGGGTACTCTTGTATTGCACAGTAGCTCCCGACCTTAGGGAATAACCCACTAATCCACTTAGGAATTCCCAACTAGAAGTACCCCCAAGGTTTTTCAGTCTTACCTTACGGTTCGACTATAGCCCTCCACGATCAGGCTCATTCAGTTGTACTTCCTCGAATCATTAGGTTTGTCAGATCCTCCCTATATGATGACAAAATAATCTTCACTCCAAAACCTATAACACCTATTTCATACTTACTCGATTGTCACAACTCAATAAATTTCAATTTGAATTCACAATATTCATCAAAATTTACGCAGTTATATATATATATATATATATATATATATTAGCCAATCACAATAAAATCCCAATATTTGGTTTACACCACTCAGAATGCACAGTCCAATTTTATCAATCACATAATAAGAAATCAAACATGCGATGCATTCAAGTAATATCACAATTTCAATCAAGTAAACAAGAACACTCAAGTACATATCATTCATACAATCACAATCAGCATAAGATTTCATAAAATCAGACAATATGCAATCTTGATATAAATAAATTCACGACAATTCAATAGGTTGCTAAAATATATTTTAGTCCTCACTATTACTGTTTATATATTATTAATTAATTATTATTACTCAATAGGGTTCGACCATACGTAGTAAGCCCCGGATGAATATATGGGAAATTCAGTATTCCTGTTCATCTCACTATACTTATGATTATATTAACATAAACACATATTTTACTTAAAAATAAATCATATAATGTTAAATAATTATAATATTATATATATATATATAATTCTGATATTAAACGAGTAAGCAATATATCACATGTAATGCCACTAATAATTTACAACTCAATAACACAGTGTACAATTTTAAATTATAATTAAAATGAATTAAAGTATTTGGATGTTAAAAAAATTTAGACTTTTTTAAAATAAGAAAAAATTATACTTATAGGAAAATAAGCTACAATACCTGTTAGGGAGACTGATTGTGTGTCATTCTGGGTGGAAAGAACACAGATTGTAAACAGATCAAGATTGATCTAGACTAGGTGTTGTAAATCAGGAAGGTTCTTGCTTTAAACACTTAGTGAAAAATCTCACAATTGTGAGGATTAGACATAGCCCAAGTTGGGTGAACCTGGATATATTATTGTGTGGTATCTCTTATCCCTTATCTCTTTATTAAGTTTGATTGAATTTAGAGCTAAAAACACAAATAGTTTTTCTGATTTTTACCAACCAAGAACGTTCTCCGTTTTTCTGATAAAACCCAGAACATTCTCCGTTTGTTTGCTTTCTTAGCCAAGAACATTCTTGAGTTCAAATCTTAAGTATTTCAGGAAATTTTAAAAAGGGAGATTTACAATTCAAACCCTCTTTCTTGTAAATCAATTTTGCTACTTCAATTGGTATCAAAGCACGGTCTCTAAAAAGAACACTTAACAAGTGTTAGAGAAAAAGATCTAGAAAAATGTCCAACGCAAAATACAAAAGCTAAACTTTCTCTAGAAAGTCATAAAAAAGGAGAACGTTTTGGAACTTCTGCAAAATCAAGATTAAAGCCTTTTAAAACCCAAATTTCAAAATCAATTCCAAGACCAACAATCAAATGCTCCTACTGTCTCAAATATGGTCATCAAGAGTCAATATGTTATTTCAAAAAGAAAAAAATTGTTAAGACTAATTCTCAAGGACCCAAGACAAAGTGGGTACTGAAAATGGATGTAACCTCTTATGCAGGCTGGATTTCAATGTGCCAAGAGAAAGCCTTGGTTCTTGGGCAGTGGCTGTTCAAGACACATGACAGGTGATAAAAATTGTTTTATGTCCTTCATGAAAAAGGATGGAGGATCAGTTACTTTTGGAAACGACAATCAAGCTCAGATTAAAGGTAAAGGAACTATTGGTAAGGAAAACTCTACTCAAACAACTGATGTTCAATACTTTAAAGGTTTGAAACATAATCTTCTAAGTATAAGTCAGTTATGTGATAATGGTTTTGAGGTTATCTTGAAACCAAGAGTATGTGAAGTTAGAAAAACATATTCTGGATAAGTTTTATTTTTTGGAAATAGAAAGAAAAATTTATAAGTCTTATATCTTGAATAATTACCAAATGAATCCTATCCTATTTTATGTCAATCGATAAAGATAAATGGATATGGCATAAAAGGGATGAACATATAAGTATGAAAACAATTTCAAAAATCTCTAAACTGGATATTGTTAGAGGATTACCCAAACTGAATTTGATAAAGATAAAATTTGTGAAGCTTGTGCAAAGGGAAAGCAAGTCAAGAGTAGCTTTCATTCAAAAGATTTTATAACTACAAACAAAGCTCTTGAATTACTTCACATAGATCTTTTTGGGCCAATCAAAACAACAAGTCTAGGAGGAATGAGATATGATTTTGTTATTGTTGATGATTTCTCAAGATACTCTTGGGTTCTGTGTTTAAAACAAAAGGATGATGAATTTAAAACATTTTGCAAAAAGGTACAAAATGAAAAAGAATCCAGCATCATTTCTGTAAGTGATCATGGAGGAGAATTCATAAATGCCTCTTTTAAAAACTTCTTTGATGAACTTGGCATTTCTCACAATTTATCTTGTGCAAGAACTCCACAACATAATGGAGTTGTTGAACGAAAAAATAGAACACTTCAACAAATGACAAGAACAATCTTGGAAGAATCAAATGTTGAAATAAATTTTTGGGCAGAAGCAAGTACTCTTGTTTTTCGTTCCCTTGTGTCATATCTATATTGTTGAAGTAGAGTCTACAATCTGAAGAGTTAGAAGAAGTAGCAGGTGACTTAGCAATTAGATTCAAGGTGTTGAAATACCTTCTGCAATCTGGGGTTGTCAGATTGGTAGGAGAAGACTTTGTTGGAACCAAGTTGGTTCTAAGTACTTAGGATATTGATGCTTACAAATGTACCCAATGTAAACTTATTTTGTACTTTGAATTGTTAAGTTAAATGCCCCAGAAACTGAAGGAAACAGAAGCAGAGATCAAAGGAAAATGAATTCTGGAATTTCCAGAAGATGTTCCAGGATGTCAAAACATCACCAAAGGATATGTTTGGTGGCCCAGAACAAAAGGAATAAAAATCACAATGAAACATGGATCATACCATTGGAAAGCCTGCCAGAAGGAGAGTTGTTCCAGACAAACAGAAGTCGAATATCAATTTTATTCCAGAAGTTATTCTGACCAGAAGATGGCGTGGCAGTGAAAAATTACACAGTCCAGACTTGTTCCAGACTTGACCAGAAGGTATGTTTATGAGTCCAGAACAAGAGGATCAATCCAGATTTGGCCAAGACCATAAGATAGCATCATTCAGGACATGAAACTAAGTCCAGACCAAAAGAAATAAGTTCCAGAATCAATCCAGACCTGGTCCAAAATTAAAGGTAAAATGTCCAGACTGAAATATTTTTTGTTCAAGTTAATTTCAGTTTGTTCCAGACCAAAGTCCAGAATCTGTCCAGATCAAAGTAAAAACTTCCAGATCAATCGTTCAGAAATAATTATTTGGTCCAGTGATGGTCTAGATCAGAAAATCAGACCATGGCCCAGTGGTGGCCGAAATCAGAGGGACAGACTGTGCAGTCCAGCAAAGGCCGAAATCAGAGGATTACAGCATATCAATTCGGCTGGTCCAGTTGTGGAATATCGCATGAAGATCCAAGGGTGCAGATTTGATCATGAGGATTAAAGAATCTGAGAAAAACGTTCAAAACAGAATTGGAGAAAAAGGCTCAAAACAGAATCTAAGCAAAAGGCTCAAAACAGAATCTGAGCAAATTACTCCAGAATATTCTCAAAACAGATTAATCTAAATATACTGCAGAAGTAAAGCATTAGTGAAGTTCTAAAGTTCAACTATAAATAGAGACTTGATGCTTAAGAATAAAGTATTGAAAAACACAAGAACTCAAGCTTCAATTCAAAGATATCTGAGAGTTCAAAAGAGAGAAACACAAATGAACAAGAGCAATATTTTCTAAGTGTTTTCGAGAGAGAAATACAGTGCAACAAACAGCTTTCCAGAAGCAACATTGCAAAGTTCTAAACCTTTATTATAGTGGTGTAGATTCCTTCTTCAATCTGGGGTTGTCAGGCTGTTTGGGAAGACTGGCTTGAAGGGTTAGTGGAGTTGTAATTCAAAGGAGTTTGAATTAGTAAAATGCCTTCTAGAGGAAGGGACTGGACGTAGCCTAGTTAACGGTGAACCAGTATATATTGCTGTGTTATTATGTTATTATTATCCGCTGCTGAATCTGATTAATTATTTATCGAATAATTCAAATCAATATTTAATAAAACAGCAAAAAGAAATTAAGTTTGACAAACACAATTCAACCCCAGGTTCTCGTGTTTGCACCTTCAGACTTGACTTGTGAAGTCAAGGTGTTGTGTTCCTCAAAAGTCTAGGATTATTAGACTGTTTGGGAAGACTGACTTGGAGGGTCAGTAGTGCTGTTGTAATTCAAAGGTTTTGAATTAGTGGAAAAATCCTTCAATGTGAAGGGACTGGATGTAGCCTAGTTAATGGTGAACCAGGATAAATCTTTGTGTTGATTATTTTACTTTATCCGCTGCTAATTCTGCTTGCTTATATATCAAATTTTAAATAATCATCAAAAACAGAAAAAGAATTCAAGTATTACAAACACAATTCAACCCCTCTTCTCGTGTTTGCACCTTCAGAGTTAAGATATTTTCTTGGTTTACAAATCAAGTAATATGACAATGGCATTTTTTTTGTCAAGAAAAGTATACAAAAGATCTTTTAACAAAATATAAAATGAATGAAGCCAAAATCACGACTATTCCTATGCATCCATCTTCTTCATTGGACAAAGATGAAAATGGAAAATTTGTTTCTGAAAAAAAATATAGAGGCATGATTGGTTCTTTGTTATATCTAACTGCAAGTAGGCCTGATATTGTATTTGTAGTAGGATTATGAGCTAGATTTCAGTCTGCACCCTAAGAATCACATTTAATAGCCGTAAAACGCATCTTTAGATATCTTGTTGGTACTACTGATCTTGGCATTTGGTATAGAAAAGGTTCACATTTTTATCTTGTAGCTTTTTGCAATGTTGATTACGTTGGAGATAAGATTGAATACAAAAGCACAAGTGGAGCATGTCAGTTCTTGGGTGAAGCAATGATAAGCTGGTCTTGCAGGAAACAAAACACAATAGCCTTATCAACCACCGAAGTTGAATATGTTTCAGCATCAAACTGTTGCTCACAAGTTATTTAGATTAAGAATCAACTTGAAGACTTCTCTGTAAGTTACTCAAGTATTCCAATTATTGTGATAATACGAGTGATATCACTTTATCTAAAAATCCTATTCAGCACTCAAGATCAAAACACATTGAAATTAAACACCATTTTATTTGTGATCATGTTAGCAAGAAAAACATTGAATTAATCTTTGTTGATACACAAAATCAGCTTGCTAATATATTTACAAAGTCCTTACTTGAGGAGAGTTTTAATTCAATTAAGGAAATACTGAATATTATGAGAAATCCAGAGAATTCTCATTAAAATTCTGCTTCTGCAAAAAACGGAGAACGTTTATCAATCTTCGTTTTTCAGTCATCTTTCTCCATTTTCAGAAAAACCTTTCTCCTCTGCGTTGTCACTCATTCTCTGCGCAGGCAAAGGGAAAAAGTAAAGTCTTTGCATTTAATGCTCTTGTCCCCTGCCTCCAAAAGACGCTCTGACATACTGTCAAATGATACTTTGCATCCATTCATCCTTCTTCCCTAGGTTTTCATCGTCATTACTCCTTTCTTTCTAAATAAGAAACATTTTTGCTGAAGTATCTCACGGAAACCCTTTCAACTATCTTCTTCATCTTCCTCAGAACTTTTCTTGCTTTCTGAAATTCCAAAATTCAAAATGGCCAGAACAAAATTCTCTTCTTTAAAGCCATCCCAACCTCCTTCCAAAACCATGAAGAAAAAATCCACCATCACCCTCTCACAATTCCTTGCCTAAAAGAAATTAAGGAATCCTCAGAAGACAAAATCAAAGGCTCCTAAACAAACCAAACAGAAAAGTTCTCCTTCTGTTGAAAAACAAACTCCAGGACGTTCTCCAGAACGCTCCCCAATACCTGAACGTTCTCCGTTTCACGAACCATCTCCTTCTGCCCCCAACATTCGCCTCTCCACAAAACCAAAAACATCCCTCTGATTCCCTCCTCTATATCCAAGCTTTACAAAGAGAAATGGGTTAAACGCCCTATTGGAGTGGGAAGAATTGTTGTTTTTGACAACCTGATAGTAGACGGGAATGTTGTAAAACATCACACTGATGTTTTGGGTTGGACTTCCTTCCTACAAACATCATAATGTTACTATCCATATGTCATTAGGGTCTTTTATTGTCAAGAAAAGACCTTATCTTACAAGTCCCTGATCATCTCAAAGGTCAAGGGGGTTGAGATAAAGTTAACCCCAGACTCTATGGCCTCCATCCTCATCCTCCCCACTAAAGGCCCTGTGTTTTTGGAGAAAAATGGTATGAGGCTTTGAATTTGAAAAAGATAGAGGTACTCTCTGATCTCTTTCAAGAAGGGTCTACACATTACCTTTCCACATACCTTAAACCCCTTCCAAAAAATTTCAACAGCATCAGCCAACATACCATACTTCCTCATTGTGGAAGTCATGAGTATGTGTCAGACAGTGATGCTCTTATTATCCATCATCTCCTAAATTGCAAATGCCTCAACCTTCCCCACATCATAATCCATCATATGATAGCTGCTGCAAATAAGGATTACAGAAAAAATATTGTGCCTTATGGGATGATTTTTACTCGAATCTTCAAATACTTTCAAATACTCGAATCTTCATAAAAATCTCAAAGTTTTCCTCCAAAAAATCTCTCATATGAGGAAAACTCCATCTAAAGCAAGTGCTCATTCATCATTTCTTCCATCATCACTGAAAAGGAAGTGCTCCTCAAGGAGAAGAGTTGCTGCTCTATCCCCAACCTCACCATAACCCTCGCATGAACTTTTTGAAGCAATTGCAGAAACTGCTCAAGAACGTTCTGCTGAAAACAGAGAAAGTTCACATGCCCAATCCAACTTTCTCCACACTTTCTCCGTATTTCCCCAACCTTCAACCTTATCCTCAACAAACTTTTTCCCTTACTTCCAGTCACCTGTTGACGATATGTGCACCCTACTTCCCAATCAACACGTTTCCACCATGTCACCAATATTCATATCACCTCAGAAAACCAGCCCCTCACTCTTTGGAATAAGTCAATTTTTGACTTTTTCTGATACTCACGGACCTTCCATCAACCAGAAGTCCATCTCCACTCCTTTACCTCCAATCATCATTGCCTCCACGCATACAAACTCCACCACTCCCGCTCCTTCTATGCCTCATCCTCCTCCTCCACCGAAAGAACCCACCAACTCTGAGATAATGGCTGCCCTCCAAACCATCATGGCATGCCAGACTCAACATGATTTGGAGTCCGCTCTGCTGAGAACCTGGATGACTGAGCATTTTGCTCCAAAACTTGGACTGGTTCCTCCTCATGTTCGTCCTTCTCCTCAACCTCTCCTTGATCCTGTAAAGTCTTCTTCATCATAAGGATCTTCACCATTTCTAACATCTTAGGATCTTTTTCTCCTTCCTTTTTGTTGTGACAAATGGGGAGAATTAATTTGAAGATTTTAGATTAAGTTTAAGTTTCTTTGTAATTACATAGAAGTCCTTTTTATATATGGTACTTCTGTATATCTTCTGACTTAATCTTACTATGTACTTATCATCTGATTTCATCTAATGAAAGTCTTTATTATGAATCTGTTTGCTATTGAATTTGTATGATTTTTAATCTTCTGTCAAAATTAAATTACTGCACAAATTGAGAGGGAGCTTTTAAGCTCTTCAAAATTATAATTAGAATCAAAATTAAAATCTAAATTAACATATTTGTCATCATAAAAAAGGGGAGATTGTTAAGACAAATACTCATTTTAAAGTTTTGATGAAAATAAACATAGGTTAATTAAGATCGTTAATTATGATTTTAAGTGTTATGTTAATTTAACATGTGCTTTTGAGTGTATTAATCCAAAGATAGATTCCAAGAAAAGCAAAGAAATCAGTATAGTAAAGCATAAATCTGAACAGATAACATTCTTGACACAATCTGGAAAACGGACAATGTTCTCCAGATTCAAATATGACCATGATAGCATAAAGACCAATCAATCTCCATTAATTAATTGAAGTTATTGTCTCTGGAATTTACATCAATATTATAAGTACTTGACAAGGAATAGATAGGATCAATTACAATCAAAAGAAGCCATTCGAATCACAAAGAAAAAAAGGCCATGAATCAAGTTGTCCAAGTAAGATTGAACAGTCTCCAGTTTAACTGTCAAGACTGATAAACGATCTTGACAATGTACAAGGCATCATAACAGCTTTCAGTATGTTCAGAAAATCATCCAGATTGATTATCAATCTCCAGGAAACTCAAAAGTTAAAAGTCCAGATTAATCATGAATCTCCATAAGCTTCATTTATAGTTTTCTACAACAACCTTTCATGATTTTTTCGAATCTATTTTAATCAAGTTCAAGACCCCAATTCAAGCTACAAAGCATCATCACATATCTGCAATATTAAATGATCATTAAGCTCAAAAGAATCTGATCAAGAACAAAGGATTCAGCCTAGTCAAAACAGAAATTAAAAATAGTCAAAAGTTGGATTATTTTTAATCAGAAATATTGGCTCTGGTCAAGCCTGACAAGAGCACTTCCAACGGCTCTATTGACCTCCATTTATTGCTCTCAAACCTATAAAAGGAAGGTCAATGCTCAAGGAAAACGCAGAAGTTCAACTGCTAATCAATTGATCAAATCATTCACTCACATACGTGAAATTCTCCAAATTCACAAGAGAGTTAATTTTGTTTTTAATTTATTCCATTGTTATACTTAGTTTGAATCTCTTGTAAAGAATCTAATCTCAAACATGAGTTGGGATAACTCAGATTCTAATCAAACAATCTCATTATCATTGTGTAAAAACTCAAAACTATAAGTGTTAAGTATAGTTTGAGTAGATTGTAAGAAATCTTTTTATGGTTAAAAGGTGAAGTGTAAACTCCTATCTAAATATTGATAGGGAGACTGATTGTGTGTCTTTCTAGGTAGAAAGAACACAGATTGTAAACAGATCAAAATTGATCTAGACTAGGTGCTGTAAATCAGGAAGGTTCTTGCTTTAAACACTTAATGAAAAATCTCACAATTGTGAGGATTTGACGTACCCCAAGTTGGGTGAACCAGGATATATTCTTGTGTGGTATCTCTTATCCCTTATCTCTTTATTAAATTTGATTGATTTTAGAGCTAAAAACACAAACTGTTTTTCTGATTTTTACTAACCAATAACGTTCTCCGTTTTTCTAATAAAACCAAGAACGTTCTCTGTTTTTCTGCTTTCTTAACAAAGAACATTTTTGAGTTCAAATCTTTAGTTTTTCAGGAAATTTTAAAAAGGGAGATTTACAATTCAAATCCCCTTCTTTGCAAATCAATTTTGCTACTTCAGATATATCTAACAATGCATTGCTTTTAGCTATATATATATATATGTACATAGGGTTACTAGGTTAGTAGCAATGCTTCAATAAGTTCTCTGAATATGAAAGGTACCGTGTAATTGAAAGGTGTTTCATTTATTTTATTTATTTATAATTACTATCTTTATTTGGTTTTAAGAAAAAAACAAACAAAATATTTTTATTATTAATAGTTTAGATAAATTATTAAGGCAAACAAGAAGAAATTATCATTTATATCAAACATACGTATAATAATAATAATAATGTAGTATTTTATTTACTAAAATATAATAATAAGAAATTGGGACGTTACAATTATTATTATTATTATTATTATTATTATTATTATTATTAGCTTTTATTCTTGGCTTAGCTCTTAAAACACACTTTACTCCTTTTTTTATTTTATTTTGTTTTTTTAATACAATTTCGTTACTAAAATATTACTAATATTTTAAAATTAATATTTTATAAAATAAAGTAATTAAAATAATTAATCTTTTAAAATACATTAATAACCAAAACTCGCATATTCAAAATAATAACTACAATTATTAATGTACTATTTTACAAAATAATCACATAAAAATATTACTATCTTTACAGAATAGTCAAAATGATAAAATAAATAAATATAACATCAACAATTTATATTAATTACGAAATCACAATAAATATGCATAAAACTACCATGTCATAGGAAATATATAAAAATAAAGGAAATCAATCGCAATGTTACTAGCATCTTAAGATGATTATTTATCAAATAAATAACTAAAAATATAAACTAGTTTAAAATAACTGAAATATAACTATGTACACACTTAACATCATTCGAGCGCACAAAAAAAATATCACATTTACTATGTGCACACTTATACACATCAAATCGCCTAAAATCTTATTATTTAAAATATTACACCAAAATATTATTATTTTTAGAAATATATGTAAAATAGTATAATATTTGTTATTTATATCACGTGTTTAGTCTAATATGTACAAGATTAGTACATCATAGATAGCCCACATATAAAGAAAGTTAATCCCAAAATTAATCAACATATATTCTAAAATAATTTTGACACCAAATTAATTAGTTAAAATTCTATTTAATTAATAAAATAATTTATTATAAAATTTTGGGTGTTACAACACCAATCTTACATTTACATAATGTAATTTTGTTTCTTTAAAAAGTGAAGCAACTTGAAAATAAGAGTGAGATAATAAAAAATAAATAAAACTCAAATTAGTTCTTCAATCATCAAAAATTCAATAAAAACTCAAATTAATCCCTAACTCAATCTAAAACTCATCAAAAATTAGGCTCTTACTCAATCAAAAACTCAAGTTATACATTGAATCATCAAAATAACTTTTAAAAGATATAACTTACTATTATAAAAATCCTTGAAATATATAACTTATTGTAATAAAAAAATTATCTTAGAATATATGATAAATTCCACTATAATTAACTCACACAAATAAAGTTTCCGATTCAAACCTGATACAAGATATCTAATCTAACAATATCTTACCATTATAAGAGAAGACAGTCTGCCAAGTGAGCGCGAAGGTAAGACCATCTCGCGGGGATCTTCTTGTTGTTCCAAAGGAGCTTCTCATTCAGAAGGAAAACAGAGATTCTCGTTCAAAAGAAAAATAGAGACTGAATTGGCTAGCGTTTTAATAACTTGATGACTAATTTGGATTATTGATTGAGTAAAGTAAAGTAACAGTTTTCAAAAATTTAAATGAGAGTTTAATCTAACAAAATAAAATCAAGAATATTTTGGTCTATTTAAAATTAAACATGGAAAAATTATACTCCGGATATCCTACAATTATACCCCTAACTGTCACCAAATCTTCTAAAAATTCAAATTAATCCTTTATTATTAAAAAAATTGAAATATTTTTCTTCCTTCACAAAACTAAAAATATATTTTAAAAAATTTTATTATTGAATTGGGGAGATTTTAAATTTTTGTTGGTTCCTGAAAAACTTTTATTTGTTTGATTTTTTTATAGAAAGAAGGGGTAAAATTCGTATAAAATTTGGGGTAGGGGTAGACACTATCGCGTATAATTTAATGATTTTTTTTAATCAATTACATAAAAATCCGAAAATACTCTTCAGATTATTAAAAAAAAGAGAAGCCCAAAACTACACAGAACAAGCCCAATATCGAAACAACCCTCCACGTCATCATCATATATCACCAACAAAAAACCCTACAAAACACCAACCTCATCCTCCCCTCTCCCCTCTCTGCAATTCTAGGGTTTCTTCTCTCTTCACCGCCGCACACACACACACTCTCTCAACTCAACCAACAATGGCAGAACGCGGAGGCGGCGACCGAGGTGGTTTCGGAAGAGGCTTTGGAGGAGTCCGCGGAGGAGGCCGAGGCGGCGACAGAGGCAGAGGCCGCCGCAGATCCGGAGGCCGTCGCGATGAAGAAGAAAAATGGGTCCCAGTAACCAAACTCGGACGCCTCGTAAAAGAAGGCAAAATCCGGAGCCTAGAACACATCTACCTTCACTCACTCCCAATCAAAGAACACCAAATCATTGACACACTAGTGGGCCCCACACTCAAAGACGAAGTGATGAAAATCATGCCGGTTCAGAAACAAACCCGAGCCGGTCAACGAACCCGGTTCAAAGCCTTTGTTGTTGTAGGTGACAACAATGGTCACGTTGGATTGGGTGTTAAGTGTAGTAAGGAGGTTGCTACCGCGATTCGAGGCGCGATTATGCTTGCGAAGCTTTCTGTGATTCCTGTGAGGAGAGGTTATTGGGGTAATAAGATTGGGAAACCGCATACTGTTCCTTGTAAAGTTACAGGGAAATGTGGATCTGTTACTGTTAGAATGGTTCCTGCTCCTCGTGGTTCGGGTATTGTTGCTGCTAGGGTTCCTAAAAAGGTTCTGCAGTTTGCTGGTATTGATGATGTTTTTACTTCTTCCAGAGGATCTACTAAGACTCTTGGAAACTTCGTTAAGGTTTGTGTTTTTTTTCTTCTTTTTTAATTTTTTTCATTATTATTAATTTTTTTGTTTATGATTAGTTTAGTCTTAATTTAGTGTTTGCAACTGTTTTTCTTTGGATTTTTAATTCGTATATTTAAAAGATTTTATTGTTATGCATCAAATCGTATCTCATGTTGATTAATGAGATCTACTAAGGATGAAAATTCGAATTTTGACTGGAATCTAAACTGATATATGAAAGTCTATATTGAAGTGAAAATTTATGGGCTGATATTTTAAATGATCTATAATTGATTATGAATGTAATCACTGATTTATTCATCAATTTTTCAATGGTTTGTATTACTCACTTTTCACTTTAAACTGATTTGTCCACTTTGGAAAAGTGAAATCCTAAAATTTACTAAGGGTCTCATTTTTTTTAATGCGAAATGTAAATTGTATGTATCGCACATTCTCGCAAAGCTTGGAAGAACTGGATTCATTTTCACTGTATTTACCATATTTTAGCCAAAGCCTTTGAAGAATGTGTTGAATTTATTGTGATTGTTGTACCATATTTTAGCCAAAGCCTATGAAATAGTATTGTACATTTTCTGGATGAAATGTATGAGCTAGTGTTTGATGGCTAGTTTCATTGTGTTTTTTCTGTGTTGGTTTGGTTTATTAGTTTATTGTGTGTTGTGTTTTTATTCATGCAATTGAATATGTGAAGGGTCCGAAATTTGTAACTCTTTCTTTTAATAAAATCAGCCACTGTTGTTTTCATATCATCATCCTTGCTTTAAAAGGGGGGTATTAATGCTAATTATTTTTGCAGGCTACATTTGACTGTCTGCTGAAAACCTATGGTTTCCTGACACCTGAATTCTGGAAGGAAACTCGCTTCAGCAAATCTCCGTTCCAAGAGCACACCGATTTTTTGTCAAAGCCATCAGGAAAGGCCTTAATCTTGGAGGAAGAAAGGGTGGAAGCTTGAGTTTTACCAGTTTTGGTTTTATGATAAAAACTATGTTAAGAATGTTAGGTTTCATACTTTGTTACTTTTGTGGTTTACTTTCTTTTTGAGGGACGGATTATCTCTTTATATTGCATTTGGTTTAATCAACTATTTATATTTTAATTGAATGGATATTCATTTGAGTTTTGAAAGAAATAGTTTTCTGCCTGTTTTCTTTGTCTGTTGCATCTGAATGAAGAATTCATTGAGGTAGCCACTTTGCCCCTTCTAAATATCTGTAGTAATAATAGATTGATAGTTGCCTCAAATAATGGGAATTTGAAATGGTATTGATTAGTGTTGTCAAATAGCTGTTATAGCTATAGCATAGAAGAATCTGACCAATCCCCATTACACCGGAATATGCTATTTAGTACAAAATGTTAAATTACTGGAATTGCGGCGGCTATTTTTTGTAATTTGCAATTAACAACAATGACTATGATATTCTTATGATCTACTAAAACTGAAAGTAAAATTGATCACGAGTTAATGATTAGATGGTTTCATGGACAAGATTCAGAAAGGAAAGCTGTCCTTTCCCTTAGTTGTAAATCACTGCATGTTTGTGGCTTTAAGTAGTCGCCTATATTTGTTATCGCAGTGAAAACAGGGTGAATACATGTTAAACCTGAAGCTACAATTTGACTGCAGAATTTTACATACAAGTGGTATTATGAAATTCCACACTAGTTCTTTGGAGCGATTCTGTAATATTCAATTTTTTCAAATAATAATCACATGGAACATGCTATGTGCAGCCCTATGAAAGCTTGTGCGAGGGGAGTTGAGTCAATGAATTTGGATTAGGTGCACTTGTGGTTTGGTGCAGTTACCTACATTTAGGTATTTTAAAATTGATTAAGATTGAATGATTCAAATTTTAAGATAGGTTGAAACTTGTGTAGTCAGTGATTTGATTGCACCAGATTCATTGAGTCTATACTTATACAAAGGATTGATGAAAAGGGAAATTCTTGGATTTGTTTATTGTGCGTGCCGAAAAGAAATCCCTTCTTTTTTCAATTTGTATTGGAGTAATAAATTTATCTCTTATTTTGTCTAAATTTGAATTTCTTGCGTGATCAAACGATGATGTGTAACTATTTGAAAAGACAATGTATAACCTCTCATCACACGGTACCTCAACTCTTCACAGGATCGCTTCACCCCAACCATGTTGTATCATGGTCAGAAAGACAATCCAAATAAGTGGTCATGCATGAAATTCAAATTTGAAGAAGATTGAAAATCAACGAGAAAATTTTATTGGAAAAAAATCTTAACAATTGACATTGATAAAATCAAGCGTTCTATCTTTCTGGCAAAATTCTCTGCTTGTTATTGAAAGTCTCCTTACTAAACTTTGATATCTATACATATCATAGTAGTTCAATTAGTCTAGTTATATGGTACACTTGCCATTAAGTGTATTCAACTCATTCATTGGACACTTTTCTCAGTTGGGTATGTATTCTAGTAGTAGCAACCTGACTATTTGCACAGAGTAATGTTTCAGGAGACAAATATTATTGCAGATTGCAAGTTCAAGGAATATTTTATTCGACAATTTCCTTTTGCATATTTTCCTATCGTGTTTGATGATGACTCGTTCTGATTATATAGTGTCGATTACACGAATCATACGCAACATTGTTATATCGTGTTAAATAAGCAGTGGCATATTATTTGATCATAAATCATGTTTAATAATGAACCATTTGACTCAACCTGAAGTTCTTCATAAAGAAGCAGGTATTCAGCCATTGTGTAATTCAAATCAAAATAGTATAATTTCCATTAGTATTCATTCATTTGATCTTGACCCTCTTTAGTTAAACTTCAACAAATGGCAACAATTCATTCAAATGGCAATCTTTTTAAACAAAATAAAACCAAACTGAACTGCAATTCATTGAAAACAGTATAACTGTCAATAATTCTTGACTTATTCCAATTAAATATCTAAAAATAATTACTAAAAAATTATATAGAACTCGAAAATGATCAAATTATAGCAGAATTTCCTTTCTCCAGCATCATAAACACTGGAGCCTAAATTATGAGCACGTAGTTTCTAAATCTTGTTAATCCCAAACAGCAAGACATTATCAAATGCTCCATGTTATTGCAGCACAAGCCTATTATTCTCAATCAAATTCCTAGCAAAGAAAAGTATAATGATTCCAACTCATGCTGTTCCATTTAACTGACTCTTTCCATCTGGTGTTCTGTTGGTTCATATACATGATTCAGAGCTCTGACATAAACGTGGGTCATCTATTTATGCTCTACAATGCTGAAATTAGTTTCCTTGCAAAATTTCTTTTTCACTGTTGAACAAATGTAGAAGCAATATACTGCTTTGATTGTACTTTGGAATATTTCCTTCCTAAAACATTCATGCTTCAGAAGAGAGATGCGCAAAATTACTAGATTTGCATATATAAAAGTAACCACACAGCTTTGAATGTAAGAACATGAGCCAAGGGCTCAGTTAAGCAATCTATTGAGTCACCACCATTCACCAATATGGAAACTAAACCTCATGCTTCTTTTCGTCCAACATGAGCAAAAGTTCATCTCGGTTTACTATCTTTGCCTTTTTGCTTTTCTCCATGACCAAAACTCCATCTGCTACTCTTTCATCTTCAACTTGAAGTTCGGGCGTTAAGTTTTTGTCTATCATAGTAGAGTTGCACGTGTCCTCTGAACTGCATTTCTGAAACTTGAAGTTTGGATTCAAGCAGTTTCGGATGAAAGTACCAGAGGCTTCTGCATTTACATATTGAGTTGAAGGAATGCATATGGTTTCATTGTTTGCAGGATTATAACATTGAATCCCCAATTCAGAATGAATTTTTTCTTTTAGAGAAGCCATCTTAGGCTTCTCACCATGCACTAGTATAACATGCTTTGGGGAGAGAAACTTTACAAGATCCATTATCCCTTTAGAATCGGTATGAGGACTAAAAGCCAACTGATGAATCTGTCAATTTAAGACAATTCAAAATTATTCGAGAAACTAAATGAACCGACTCAATTTCCTAGCTTGTTAGTTTGTACTATACATTTTCAGTTTGAAATTTATATATATATATATATATATATATATATATATATATATATATATATATATATATGATTCAGAGTAAAGCCCAGAATAGATCTCCAAATGATTAGTGTCGCCAAATTAGTCTTCTAAATATTTTCCTCAAAGATTGAAAGATATAAAATAGTCACTTAATTAGTCCTTGTATCATCACTTAGTTATCCAATATGGACAAATTTTGTAACTACCGTGTATTTTGAGGGATTAGTTTGTTGAAAAAAATTATTCAAAGGACCAACATGGTGACATTTCAATCTTTAAGGGACTAATTTGGTGACAACAATATCTAAATGACTAAAGTGGTGATATCTGGATCTTAGAACAATAATCAAATTGATGGCTTACTCTAAAACTTACTTTCAAACTATATGCATTTCTTAATTCTCAGGATTCATGCATTTCGTGATTAGACAAAAAATTAATTTCAATAGTATTACAATGTATCTTGCTCTTAATGCAAAAGCACACAAGTATTATAACAAATTCTGTATTTAATAGAGAAATTGGGTAAGCGACATAAGCATTAGTTAACTGAAGCACAAACTTCTTAAGAATACATCATCACCCCGTACTCCAATGTCAACTCAAACAATAGAGGTTTGTGTTTTATATATCCAATAGAGGTTTGTTCTCAAGTCATGTCAATTGCAAACTCATTGCACCAAACTCAAGAACGTCAGATTATTATTATAAACTGAAAGTAAAGAGGTAGTAGTATTTCTTTCCTGCTTTTTAATACACATTTTGATAACTAGGTCAATTTATTTGTATATGCTACTGACATTATTTTCCTGCTGAATTGACAGAAGACATATTTCCCTGTAAATAAAAGGCTAGGTGATAAAATGTACCTGGCAACGCACATCAATTTGTGTGTTGGGATCTGTATCAATTTTGGTCGGCTTACCCGACGTTAATTTATGTCCTACAGTTCCAGCCACACAATACCTGCAAATGTAACACAACTGAATTTATAGAGAACAACTGATATGTAAGTATATCGAAATAAGATAAATGTGCAGATAAAAGAAAAGTGATACTAGGGAAAAGACAGAAAAAGGAATGGGGAAAGGGATCATCACTGTGCACACAATATATGTTGTGACATAATGTAGAAAATATCAAGAGAGAACAAACCAAGTTTTCATTTAGCTTTTGTCATTGGCAGCCAATAACATCGACACCAATTATGCATCCATACATATTTTTCTTAAAAAGGAAAATAATGCTAGTATCAAAGAAACAATAAAAGAACTGCAGAAAAGGAGCATCTTCATGCACACAGTATTGTGACAGTGTAGACAGATCAAGAGAGAACAAACCAAGTAAAGTCTTCATTTAGGTTTTTGTAATGGGCAACCAATAACAACCATGACAATGATGTATTTAAGCCCCAACAAAACCCAAATTACCAGATTAATAACGAAAGCCCCTATTCCAGAAAGGCAGAAACTTACAAATCATAACAACTTTTCAAGTGCGAATGAAGGCCTATCACCTAAATTACCACAAAACAAGCAAACAATCCAAACCAACTCGTCAAGCAACGGATAATATATACAATTGACTACTAGGTGATAGGTTTATAATAGTTTGATTTCCATACACTTATAAATGTGATACAACAATCGTTGGAGACATTTATCTGCATTTTGCTCATCTGGCTATCTAATAGCTACTATAAAAATTAAAAGGGAAGGAAGTAAAGAAAAAGAATATATAAGGGAGTACCCAGGCAAAGTGACAAGATTATTTTCTGACGGTGCCCAGTGCTTAAAAACTTCAAGTGAAAATCCACCACTTATCATCCCAGGAGTGGCAAAGAGAACACAAGGACCAGGAGCATCTATCATAGACCTCTCAAATTTGTGAACTGCAACATCCAAAGCAGGTGAGTGAGGCATAGAACCTTATCAGAAGATACACATTTACGCAACAAAGCATACCTCCTTTCTCAGCTTTTATATAATGCATTAAAAATTTTCAGTATGACTAGATTTGATTAAATTTTTTTTCTTTTAAAGTAAATTTAATTTGGAGTACAATTTCACATATTCTCCATTAGAACTTGTATTGTTTTTTCTTCAATTTCCCACCGCCGGACCTCGAAACCTGAATACATGTTTGATTAGATATGAAAGACCATAGCTTTATATGACAAAGGACTCTGAATTTTTTCTGCCTACTCTTCATCTTGTTCATCAAAGTTAGAGGACACACCACACCATCACTATATCGCATAGTTAAACACACAACATAAATCATCTCCCCAAAAATAGACCAATTTCCTAATGTTTTATATATTTTTTTCTACATATTTAAAATTGTTGGCAGCAGATATGAAAATATTCAACATTCTGTACCAGCTCTAACCTTTGTAAAAAAGTGCAATATAGATGACATGACTAATGATTGGTTGTAGACATACTTCCTTTCTTCCAATTTTATAAGCCCTACTCTGTGATGTATCCATTCAGCCCTGGCCTTCTAGGGTACTACTATTCACAGCTGCCAGTCAACTATCTTTATATTAGCTGTAAAGTCTACACCTTTATCCCACAACATTTAAATTAAACCCTTCGCCTGCATCCCTTATTACCAATTTTTCAAATCTTTAAATTCAACCAGCCCCAAAATCCTCGCTTTTGTGCTGTTTGAAAATTTGTGCTTTCACCTTAAATCTCATATTCATTTAGCAAATTAATTTATTTATGCCAACTAACTATAATGGCTATTGAATATAAAAGGCATCTCTAACCACGAGAATCCTCCAACACAAGGCTCTGTATCACAAGACAAAGGAATTCTTGTATTTGTTGGTTTCTTAAACAATGGAATTGCATGCAAAAATGATAGGGAATTATGACATTGTTTGATCATGCACAATGAGACTTCACATGTGAAATAAAATTTTGAAATTTCTGAGGACTTTAGAATTAAAAATGTCACCATTCTTAAAATCAAATGCATTATGCATGGAGTAGGTATCTTTAATCTTCTGGCTTGTCCAACCAATAAGCATCTTGTAATACATATTAGCTTGAATAGTTAATCCTGAAACAAATACATATTCATGTAGTTAGAATTATATGTAGCACAAATGCCAATAAATAATGAGAGGTACACCAATAAGAAGATAGACTGCTCAAGAAGTCACATATACCAAGCTGAATTGTATTATATCTTTTCAACCTAGTATTAACTGCAATTATATTATTTATTTATTGCTGTTAAGCGTGAAACTGAAAAAAAGAAAAGCTGGAAAAAATAATATCATTATAAATTGCAAAGTTTGAAAACCATGAGTACTAACAAGATAGTATCTTATGACAGATTTCACAATAAGGGAACATATTAGTTACTCATACGAAGTCGATGCCACAAATTGCAGCATATATCAATTTGATAATTTTTTCTTATAAAGATTTTCTTTAGGTATCTTCATGAGAAATCATGTCATGTTGATAGTTAATTCTGAATATTTTCTCATTTTAGTTTTCCTTTTTATATCAGCAGCATAATTGTAGTTTGAATTTCAATGTTTCGCATGACTTGGGCATTCTTTGGAAATGACGTTCAATAATCTTATAAGATATATAACAAAAACCATTCATGTGCTTTCTTCACCTAATATCTACAGCTTTAGTTGGTTAATGACATGGGATTGTAATATAATTGAACAACGACCAGCCATCCATTTAAGCAATAGAGTAGCTCCCCACAGTAGATTCAAAAGTATAGGATTTGACAGGTTGGACTGTTTAATTGACTTCAATGGTGTTATAATTTATCAGCTAACCATTTAATGGAAACCATAACTTTATGGCTATTGTCTGAGCCTAAATATACTGTAAACAGGTGGATTAAAAATTCCTAGGCGTGAATGTAGATTTGTCCCTTTTATAAATTTAGGTTCTTCAAAGAAAGGTATGTTACGTGTAGTTAGTATCATAATAGCCCTACACTTTAATTATTTGAAAATTGAAGCAGCTTTTTTATTCCATACACTATTTATAAAATGTCTGATGTCATACAGTATCATAATAGCCCTACACTTTAATTTTTTGAAATTGAAGCAGCTTTTTTATTCCATACACTATTTATAAAATGTCTGATGTCATACATAAGCATTTCTTGGTTGCATTGCATCAGAACACAATTCAATTTCAAACACCAGATAATCTCCTACAGTAAAATTTCAGTGTTGGATTCGAATGTGACAGATCAAAAAGCAAGTGATTATATTTGGCATAAATAAGTATATCTGTAAATCAGGGAGACTAGCTGATTCAAACCTGCAGAGAAGTAGATAGGAACCTTCAAATTCATGCGCTCCCAGTAGTCATCCAACAAAATGCATAGCTCCTACATATCATAATCACTTAGTAAATATACGACAACCTTATCACATCTTGATCAATGTGAATTTTCGTAGTTAAACTGGTCACTGCACCAGAATTGTAATAGTTCACTTTGTGGTTCATTAATCCAAACCTTGGTCAAAATGGATTTATGTAAAATGTCTTTTAGATAAATACATAAAAGCAAGTGCTTTTTGTCCCTAATTAGAACTAAAAACACGCCATTTTGTTAAATATAATGATTTAAAATGAAAAAAGAAAGGAAGATTAAATTCAAAAATATCATATCTCCAGGGATTGAAAAATATCAATGTCTGTTTTAATTTTATTTAGTAACTTATTTTTAGAAATATGTCAACAGATAAAAAAGCATAATTACATATTTTAAATATTAAAATTGCTATTTTGTAGCCTAGAACCTGAGATTGAAGGTAATGCTAAGATAGTAAATGGGCAATTCAAGGTATGGACATACAAGATAAGATTAGCAATGAATGTAACAACAACCACCAAGTTTTAAATTTGTTATGTGGGGTCGGCTACATAGATCAAACGACGCCATAGTGCTCTATCATTTATCATATCTTTATCCAAGTCATTGACCTCTAGGTCTTTCTTGATATTTTCTTCTATAGTTTTTCTTGGTCTTCCTGTAGCAATTGGACTACTATCCATATGATCTACTCTCCTTACTACAAATCTACCTGTCTTGTTAGCACATGCCCAAACCACCTAAGTCAAGATTCAACAATTTTTTTGCATTGAAACTATCTCGACTCTCTCTCTAATGGTATCATTCATAATCTCATCTCATCTAGTATTTCCACACATCCAACGTAACATTCTCATCTTTACTACACTGAGCTTACTATCATATTGGCACTTCATCGCTCAACATTTCATCTCATACAACATCGCTGATCTAATAGTTGTACGATAAAACTTTCCCTTTAGCCTGAACTATAGTTGCTATACTTTTTTATCACATAAAACCTCCCTGAGGCTCTCCCTTATTTCATACACCCCACTTGAAAGTGATGGTTTACATCTCCCTCTATTCCACAGTTATTTTGCATAATAGGTCTAAGATATTTAAATCATGTGACTTGTGGTATGATATAGTCTCTGACTTTCACCTCCAAACTTGGTGTGTTTCGCATCTTACTAAACTTATATTTCATATATTATGTCTCACTTCTACTCAAATGAATGTCGTATGCTCCTAAAGCTTGTCTCCAAGTCTCCAATCTCTTATTTATTTCCTCTATCATCTCTCCAAGTAGGACTGTATCATCTGCCAAAAAAATATACATCACAGTTTTGGCTCTTGAATGTGCCCCATAAATACATCCAAGAGTAAGGTAAAAAGATAGGGGTTTAAAATTTGACACTTGGTGCAGCCCTCTTGTTATAGGAAAATCCTTTGTGGCTCCCCTTGCATTCTCACATCGTGGCCCCCTCATTCATATAGCCCAAATATCATAAATCAGAACCCCTTTCTTTTCTAGGCCATTTTCTCATTGAATGAAAACCAAGAGAAAAATTGAATAGCCCCACCCTGCCCCTGTAGTGGAGAAGACGACAAAAAACAAACCTAAGGTAATCTGGTCAAATAAAACCAACAGAGATTCAAGGATAAGTAAAAGATCCAAGGGGTCCTACTTATTTGGTTAAATACTTTAATGATTTTAAGATATTTGGATAAGTTTTTTAAAGATGGTATAAAAAACCTATATCATAAAAGCACTGTTCAGTAAATCCATTTTTATCAACATTATAAATGATGAACCGCGGAAACAATATCTTGCCAGCAATCCAGCATCTCCACAATGAAATTTAACCACAAAATTTGAAACTACAGAGCCCTTAAATGCACACAGTATAAAATGCACATAAAAAGAAGTAAAACTAATATTTCTCTCCCTCCCTCCCCCTCATCTTTTCTCTTTTTAAAAGAGAGTTTAGGCATGGGAAGGGAAGAAGTTCAACATGGAATCATTATACTGAGAAAAGTGCCATAATTACTTCTATAGTCATTAGCTAAAACAAACAGAAAAATAAATTACAATAACGAGATGAATGGCCATATTTAGCAGAATACCTGAGCTCTTCCAAGAGCAAATGTTGGAATAAGCACCTTTCCTCCACCAGAAACACATTTATGAACCTGAATCAATTCAACATAAAAGTAACAATAGATCAGTGCGCCTGAGTCAAAAGTAAAGCATAAAGTAAAAGCAACACGGGCGAAAAATTCAAAACGCAAAAATTAATAATTGAAATTTGTAACTTGATTATATGCTAATCGAAGCTAACAGAGCAATTATGTATCCTTCTTTCTTCCAAATAAACACAACGACTCCTCATTTAAGAACAAAGAAATGCTAATGATGTCTAGATATCTGACATAGAAATTAATTTTAAACAAAAATCTACAGTCTATATTGTCATCAAGGGATATTTTTCCCTAATTCTTTGTAATAAAATACTGGTTCCTATCAAATGTCCAGCCAAATGCACCGTATAGGAGTAAAATAACATAAATCCACAAAACCTTGGCTTCTTGACTTCAGTCAAAATCTCATAACCTGGTCAACAAAACTGATCCATGCTAAGAGCACAAACCAATAATTCTCAAAATTCAAAAATACCAAAGGGCCTACTTCAAATATAACCAAGGATAGGTGAATGTAGAATGCAAACAGAAAAAATAAGGCATGATGAACCCAAAAAAAAAGGGGACTGAGAAAGGGACATCAACAATGCTTCTATTTAATAGATGTCTTACAGAAAATAAGGCACCAAATTAAATAAACACTTCTAGTTCACAGTTTCTTCAAAGTAAGTTTTACAAATACTTACGGCTTTGAGGAATTCCCTCTCTCGAGCATATTTTGAATCACGTATTGTAGTCGCATATGTAGACCTGTAATGAGATTTTTAAAGTCATAACAAAAGTGAGTCCTAGAAAATCCTTCTTATAACTATAAGCAGTGAGAGCAAAACAGGTACTTGCATTTTAAACCATATTAAATTATTGTTCAATAGAGATAAAACACCTTCCAAAATGCATATGAATGTAGCTGCAACTTGTAAACATAACAAAATGACAATATAATTTGCAAAATTTGGCACTCCTATGCTCAATAGCATAAGGTGGCAAAATACATTTGACCAGAAAACTGAAATTGGTTACATAAAAAAAAATGAGGGTAACAACAAAGTGATCTAACCACTTGGTCATGTAGGAGTGATAAAGTGGTTTGGGGGGGCGGGGGGCAGAGAGGTTGAAGTAATAAGGAGGTCATCGGTTTAACTTGCTCCATTAACATTTGTCATTCAAAAGAACAAAAATAATCACTCAGTCATATATGTTTGAGACCATGTATGCACCAACTTCCCCAAACTCTAGCCAGTTAGGTGCAGGCAAAGGATTGGTTCCTGTTTCTAACTACAAAAATCATTGAATAGAAACTAAATTAATATACCCTAAAAACAATAAACCAGTAGAAAATATCATTTATAGCCTTCACTACAATGTTGATGACGTCATATTAAGATGAATTTACATAACCAATGATGTTCTTACTCAGTTATAAGAAGATCAAGTCGTAGTCGATCAATTTGAGCTGCTCCTAGGTGTCTATCTGGTGTCATATTGTAGTCTCCTGTATAAACCATTTCTGCGTCTCCTACTTTTACATAGAACATTGCAGCTCCAATAACCTTAACAATTTATAATAAGCTGAATGATCAAATGAGAGTACTAAAAAATTAATTCAAGATATAGAAAGAACAGAAACCTATTCAGTCTTGCAGCACTACTGAAAGGGAACCTTAGTGCAACAGTTGAAATTGTCACAATGTCACTGAAAAGTCATAAGTTCAACAAGTGGATCAACCTCTTGCAAATACAAGGTAAGATCACCTTGTATACTCGAATCCTACAAATAGGAGTTTTATAGACCCAAGTTCCCTTTGGTAGTTATAGTATTACTAGGTGCAAAATCAAAAGATCTCCCAACTGGACTAACTCAGGAAATCAATCTTTCAAGGCTAGTTTGCATTGTTCTTGTTCTTTTGCTATCTAAAACCTAATCTTGAATGCTACTAGACACATTCATTTAGAATTTTCAGAATCCTACCTCTTCTAGACTTCCGACCAGACTCTTTCATTTTATTCTGATTATGTTATGTATGGTTTCTGATTTACCATTTTTTGGGCATCTCTTCTCTATCTTATATGCACACAATTAAACAAGAGCTTCGATGTTGGCAAAGTGTTAAATCAAATCAAAATACTGAAATAACTGCATGTCTTACATGTCCTGCATAATATGCACGTATCTGCAGGTCTTCATCTACTTGCACAGTTTGCTTCAGATCTACAGCAATAACTGTTTACAGGAATCAAATCAAATTAAAATAAGTATAATAAAGATATAAAGTTTAGATGTTAATGTCAGAGATGTGGGGATTTTGGATGGGAACCTCTATTTCCAACAGTCCAAAACACACATCAAACCACTGATTGAGCATGGCGGAATCTTCTTTTAAATTCACACAAAAATGTAAACTATGTCATTTTAATTTGTCGACGCTGAAATGACATATATAGACCGGAAAAAAAAAACATTTATTATTCATTAAAATCCTTGTGACACAGTAGCTACATTGAATTCTAACACCTTAAACATAGTCATAAGTAAATCTGTCAGCTAAATAGTCGTTTAACTCAAACCAACATATAGATACATCGTAAAGGAAAAAAGGATCCTACATTACCTTTCTTCATGCACTCGGCAATATGATCAGAAGTGAATTGTTCTTCCTCACCACGACGATCAACCATCACTTTCCGATAGTCTTCCAACATCAAAGGAGACAAAGCTTTTGTTGGGTACTGCTTAAATCAAATAATATAAGTCAAGATAAATTGATCACAACCAAGGAGCCAGTGCTTGAACATTCAAAGCACCTCAAGCATAGTCTTAGAACTTGGGTTAGGTCTACTAACTCAACCCAAAACAAAAACCACACCTTTCACATTCAGGAAACATTGCATAAAATATTCACATTCTTTCTCATGTTAAAAACGCCTAATAAAGGGTGTGTGCATCTATTTCGTTTTCAGTTTTCATTGTTGGTCTTTATGTTTTTAGTAACACTAGTAGTAATAGCAATTAGTAAAACCATTTAAACAATCTTAGTCAAGATTTTGTTATTTTCAAATTTCCATTCACATAATCCTATAAACATACAAAAAACAATGTATTATTTTGATCACAATAGGTACAACCATGATGCTATTTAGTACCAAAAAAATAGTTACAAACTTGAAAATAAAAAGAAATAATGCATAAAAATACATGCATTCGACTAATTTGTATAGCATCCATGATTTTTTTTAGAAAAAAGCATTTTCTTTAGTTAAAACATGGACAAAACTTAGGTGCCCTTCCTTTTATCCTCATGTATCTTCCCCGTTCTACAATAACAATTCCATACATGCATTGTGTGTCCAATAGTATAAACATAACCATTTAAATTTAACTAAAAAAGTAATCCACATGGCATGTTATAACTGGCTAAACAGCACAATGAATATCTTGAAACCCGCCAAATTACAAAGACAGTATTAGTGCATGTCCATTAAACTAAAAAAACATATCAACCACACATAAATAAATATATAAATAAAAAACAAGCAGCATCACATCATATTGAGTCAAACATTTCATCAAACAGGTGATGGGCGAAAACAGGAGTCACCGTCATGTAAACCGGGCCGCGATACCCGCAAACTTCAGTGAAGTAAACCAACGCTCCAACATGATCCAAGTGACTGCACAATTTAATTTCACAAACAAATAAACAACAACATCAATCTCAAAAATTACACACAAAAAGATAAATAAAGGAATGAATGAACGATGAACTTACAAGTGAGTTATAATAATGCAAGAAAGAGCGTCATCGAAATTTCCAGAAGGCGAAATGAGAGAGAAATCAGGGAATCGACGATGGTCAGTGTATCCCATATGCATGCCACAATCGAACATGATTCTCTTTCCATTGATGTTCACCACTACGCAGCTTTTCCCAACCTCTTGACCAGCGCCTTCACAAATTAATAACAGTGTAAGAGAGATTAAAAGACGAAACGACAAGTCGTTCAACTTGCATTGTACAAGACGGTTAATGAAATAAGTAAAATATACCTAAAACTAGAGTTTCGATGGCCATGGATGCTGTTGTTTACTCTGTGATTTTTGCACTTGCAGTAGTAGTTGTATTATTATTGGAGTAATGTGAAGCTACTGTATTAATTAAATATTGATTTACTATATCTATTCATTCATCAGTGTATATTATATTATGCACTTGCGCAATTGTTGCTCTCAATCAACTCAAGAGAAAGCGCTCCTTGTTGAGAAGGGAAAGGATGGACAATGCGTCGTCTTTGAATTAACGACCTCCCTGCCGCTGAAAACAGACAGAGCATTGTTTGAGGCCGTCAGTTATAAAATATTTTTTAAAAGTGTAGGGCATTTGTGTCCCGCAAAAAATTTAAGTTAACGAGTTAATACAATTTACTATAATAAAAAGTATCTGAATAATATATTTTATTTTCAAAACAATTTATGATTATTATATTATTGTAGATTAAATTGAATAATATTTTAATAATTTAGATTAATTTATGATTTTTTACTATATTAAAATGATTGTATTATATACTTTCAAAAATTAGAATAATAATTTATATAAGAAAAATATTTTAATATTTTATAATTTATAAATTATCTTTAAAATAATTTAAACAAAAACAGTAAGCTCTTTTATTTTCGTGTATTATAATAAAAAATATATATTTTATTTTAAAAATTATCTTTAAAATAATTATTTTTTAAAAATGATAAACTCTTTTATATTCGTGTATTATAAAAAAATAATTAAAGAAAATTAGTTATTTAACAAGTTATTATAAACAACCTTTTATTTTAAAAACTTTATATTATTTTCAAATTTTTATTTTTTTTAAAAAACTATAACAAATAAATGCAAACTTTCAAAAAAAAGTTATTCTACTCAAAAAAAAATTGTCATAAACG